>CM062809.1:755779544-756379544 GCA_031772625.1 Pinus tabuliformis
AATATCTTTAAGATGAGGATTTAACCTCTGTTGAGGTTTTCGAATGGGCCTGGCATCTTTTTCTGTATAAATGTGGTGCATGCATAATTGGGGATCAATCCCTTTCATGTCCGGGTAATCCCATGCAAAGGCATTTTTATATTGTCTCAGGAGTTGAACAAACTTTTGCTCTTGGTCAGCAGTCAGATTTTTGTTAATATTCAAAGTTTTTCCTGGCTCAATTTCTATGGTTTTGCTGTTATAAACAGAAGTTGTTGGTATTGATTGATCGTTAATATCTTTTAAGGGATCTTCTTCGATTTCGTTATTGAGGGCTACTTCGATCATGTGAAATTTTAGATGGGATTCAACATCTGGTTGGTTAATGTAAGTGTTAATGATGTCATCTTCTGTTTGATCCTTAAATTCGAGATCATATTCTATGGTTAGCGGTGATTTATTTTTTTTAGTTAGATATGATACAGGTTGTTTGCTGGTTTTGATTATTGTTAAACTTGGCTGAGCTAGAGGATATAAGGCTAAATTCTTCACATTGCTTCCTCTTGCTATAGTCATGTTGCCTATTCGACAGCTTATGTAAGCATCTGCAGTTGCTAGCCAAGGTCTACCTAGAATTAGGGGATGACCATCGAGTAGGTTTCTAAGGTTGATGATCAAAAATTCTGTAGGGTATTCCCAGGAGTCTACTGACACCATTACATCCTGTAATGTGCCTTATGGTTTGACTACCGATCGGTCAGCCAGTTCCAACAAGGTCGTGGTTGGGTCCAAGGATGTAATGCCAAGATTTTGACAAACTGTGGTTGTAAGAATATTGATTACTACTCCTAAATTGACTAATGCATTGGGGAAGGAGAATCCATTTATTTTCACAGTGATTATAGGATTTCCTAGGTCCTCATATTTTACAGATGTTTCTCTGCCTGATAGTAAATCAGATAAGGTACCGACTACATGGATAGTTGGGGTTGTTTTTATTTTCCTCTTTGGCTTCTTCATACACAATTCCTTAATACCTTTTGCATAAATCAGAATGTCCTGAATAGCCTGGAGGAGCGGTATTTTTATACACAAGTTTTTCAATTCTCCCAGAAGATCAAAATTGGGGTACTCATTTGGGCAGGGTATGATTAATCTTTCTGGGAATGGTGGAGAAGAGGTGATTGTTTGATCATGAGTTTTCTGTTTAACCATGTTCTCCACTTGTGGTGCTTGTTCTACAAGTAATTGATCTTCAATTTGTTTATTTTTATCCCCCTCTGATTCTATTATCCGCCCAGATCTTAATTGAAGCTCATTACACTCCCTTAACTCAGTTTCTAGCTCTGGTCCTTCAATAATTTGCACAAATTGAACCAGTCTGTTGTTGGGGTTCGGGTTGGGTTGCACTGGGAGCTGCGGTCGTAGGTTGGTCTGAGGGTTCTGTTGCAATGTGTAGGGTGCTAGTAGCGTGGGTTGAGGTAGGGGAATTATTCTTGCTGGCTAATTTGTAGGTCTTTGTCAGCTTGACTACTAGTTCTGGTTCTGTGAAGTCGAGGGTGGCCATTGGGATTGATATGCATTATTCTGCCAAAACGGTGGGAAGTAAGAGGAATTTGGCCAATTTTTATTTTGATTTGATTGGTTGGGCCAAGGTGGCATAGGGAATGGTTGTTGTGACCAATTGGAAAAAGGTGGCTGATTTTGCCACATGGCTCCTCGGTATTGTTGCGAATTATATTGTGAAGTTTGAAAGAAAGAGGATGGATCAGTTAGCGTACCTGTTTGTCATGGTTGCCATTGGTGACACTGATTTAGTGGGTAGACTAGTTCTGTTTCTTCCTCTGCCTCCTTATAGACTGCTTTTAGCACTGGGAGTGATGGGCAGCTTTCTGTAGTGTGATCTTTCATACATATGGCACACGTTTGTACCATATTTAGCGGACAGTCTTTGTGACTATGCTTCTTCTTGCATCTCGGGCAAAATATCACCAGGTTTTGTTCTGCTTCAACCTGTTTTTTCTTGGCTTGCATGATGTCTAATTGCGTGGTCAGAGTTCCCAAGATATCTGTTTTAAAATCCTCTAGCAGATTGCTGATTTTTGTACGAGTGATAGTTCCGCTAGAGATTTTGCTGTCCCTGGTGGGAATGTCGCGTTCTGCTGGTTTCAATCTCGTACTGCCTCTTGAGCACCTGATACACAATTTAATAATATCAACATAATCTTCTTGATATATGTCACCTTTACCCATAATATTTAATGTCTCTATCCATTGTTCTTTCATCCCTTTAATCAGTGTAGTTTTCAGCACATTATCAGGTAAAGGCAAAGTTGCATAGGGAGACCACTGGAGGTTATATTGAAATCGTTCCACATATTCTTCTAATGTTTCACTGGGCCTTGCTATCATTTGAAATATTTCATCTTTCAATTCCCTAGATTTGCAATAGTCCTGATATTTTTTTAGGAAAGCATTTTTCATTTGATCCCAATCATTTATTGTTCCTCCACCTAATTCCATAAACCATCGCAAGGCTACTCCTTTCAATGTGGAAGGAAATAGTTTTAGTTTTTGGGGGTCGGTGGTATAATCATAACCCCGACATAATACATCAAATTCAAATAGAAATGCATCTAGATCCTCTGATGTTAATCCATGAAAGGTGGGAATATTTTGGAGAGGGATAGCTTTCATGGGTGTGTTGACTGCTGTGTCAACGATGGGATATTGCAATGTAGAGGTTTGAGGTGCTTGTGGGTTGTTGGCCATTTGATCAAATATGTGCCAATACCCTTCTGGGATCTCTAGAGAGTTATTCCTAGGATGATTAGAAGGGGTGGGAATGATCTTAACAACACTCCCTCGATCTGGGATACTAGGTGTTCCTTGTTGAATTACTACCTGAGGGGATCTTGGTTCCTCTGTTTCCCCTGTTTCTCCTCCTCCTTCACGAATATTACAAGAATTCCCTTCTTGTGAGGAAATTGGGCACGAATTTTCAATCTCTTGAAAACTCTGCTCAGTTCCCACTGTTTTGTTGTGGACCTCAGTGTAGGCTACAGATGGTGAGCCTGTGGCCCGAAGGGAGATAGTAGGTTGTCTGGAAGCAACGTTTCTAGGACCTACTAATGGCTGAGATTCGACTTTCTTTAAGATGTTGTCTATGAACATTGATTGTCCAAGGGTCACCAGTCCCTTAGATATGTCTAGTTTGGGTAGTGGAATTGGATTGTTTTTGAGTTTTTTCTTCTTAGTCATTCATGCACGCAATTCAAATATTTACCTCTACCTTAAGTTCTTAACAATTTTGCTGGAAAGTGGGCAAGGGAACAAGCATTTTACATGCTCCATACGGAGGTTCTTACCTTTTGTTTTTAATACCCAGTTCTCTGCTAACAGATAAGCAACAAATACCTACTTTAGATTTCTATAATTGTGCTGAAAAGCAGGGCGAGGAGTAAGAACTTTACTTGCTCGTTATGTAGGTTCTTACCTTCCATTTTCAAAACCCAATTCTTCTTCAACAACAATCATCAGATGTACATTACTCCTTAGAAATGTCTACACTCTCCCTGGCAACGACGCCAAAATGTTGAGTGATAAAAGGTGCCTTTTCAACTCCTAATTATCTTCACATTAATTATCAATCCGAGCAAGTATTTCTATTCCAAGAGTGTACACAGTATGTGGCAGCTATTTAACTCAGAGAATAATGTTTCTAAATTGAATTATAGATCTTCCAAATACAAGAGTAAATGGATGCAACAAGTAAATTCTAAATGCAATTAAAAGAAAACTCAATCCTTTAATGAAATCAAATCCTACAACAATTTAGGTAACAACAATATGCAATTCAAGTAACAACAGTATCAGTTAAGAGTACAACGGTGATAACTCTTCTCTTAGAAACTGATTGAATTTAAATCAAACACACTAGTTTGTAAAACAACGATGGCATCAATTTGAGAGCCTAACAGCAGTAGTTAATTCTCATTACAGTTGATTACATCGAGCAGGATATTCATCTAGGAAATTCAATCCAAAGTGAAAGGAAACTAATTAAACAACAATGTTGTAAATTATATAAAACAGAGCTATTCTGTCAATGCAAAGAAATAAGGAACAACAACGAAATAAAATAGTAGAAAGTAATAATCCTATCAAACTGTCACACTTGCAATAATTGAAAATATATGACATAGGTGAAGCAGTGAATTCCACCGGAAGTCGGGCCCTTAGCCGCTAGCGTACACTGTTGGTTACTTCAGATAAATGAAAAGGAACAACAACTCCTCTTATATATTAATCATGAAAGAGTATTACAACGTATTTGCGTTCTTCGCTACAGCGAAAGTCTGTAATTGAGAATTACAATAATAATAAAAACAATCACCCCTTTCTGCTTACAATCATTTCATTTTATAATGAGAAAGGGGTAAAAAGATAAATAGTAAAAGTG
Organism: Pinus tabuliformis; assembly: GCA_031772625.1. Classification (NCBI taxonomy): domain Eukaryota; kingdom Viridiplantae; phylum Streptophyta; class Pinopsida; order Pinales; family Pinaceae; genus Pinus; species Pinus tabuliformis. The sequence goes on from CM062809.1 coordinate 755,783,986, forward strand.
ATCTCTCAGGATCTCTCGATCTCGAGGGATTCATGCAATTTTCCAAGTTCACCCTTCTCACACTGATCCTTCTTATTCGTTTTGGCCTTATCTGTAACTGTCGCGCTCCTTCCTTAGCTCGTTGTTTTTTTGTTGTTCTTTAGTTAGGGAACAACAGTTGTCCTTTTTCGTACTTTCCTGCATAAAGAAGGATAATAAGTAGCAGAAGCATAACTACAAATAATTTATGTATTTCTTATTGTAATTTCTTAATAGATTAGCACATTGAGATATAGAAAGGATGGGAATAAAGGAAAAGGATAGTAAGTTAATAGTAAATGCATAACTTTTCCATGACCCAACAATTTCTCTAATAATGAAGCGGAGTATGAGGCTTTGATTACAGGTCTTAAAATTTTGAAGAAGGTCAATGCAAAAAGGATTTCAATTTATGGTGATTCAGAGCTGGTGATTAAACAAGTAAAGGGAGAATATCAAGAAAAGCACCCGCAGATGAGAGCCTACGGAAATGCAGTTCTGGATATTTTCAGGATGTTTCCTGAATATACCTTGACAGTAGTACTGCAAACTCAAAACATCATTGCAGATTCACTCACCACTGCGACCAACAATTTGATGATTCCAATGAATTCTAGCAACAAAATTGAAATTCATGTCAAACATAAACTTGTTGTTCCTGATAATTTGAGGTATTGGCAAGTTTTTTGGGATGATAATGAAATTAATGCCTTTTTGCAGAATGAAGGAAAGTTTAAGAATGCTTCCATTGATGATGTTTGTGATTCCGATGAACAAGAGATTGAGGTAAATCAGATGGAGGTTTTATAGTTGAAGGATAATATCATTCCTAGAGGTCTCATACCTTTAGAGGAGATTTTTGATTATGATGATGTGGCAAGAAAACTGAGCTTGGTTCCTACGAGCAAAGGAGTTGAAGATGTAAATCTTGGAACAGTTGACAAGCCCAAGCTTGTAAAGTTGTCAAAAGCATTGTCTCCCGAAGTAAAGGCTAAGTATGCTAGATTACTTTCTGAATTTTCTGATGTTTTTGCTTGGGATTATTTAGATTTGAAAGTGTATGACAATGATATCATTCAACATAATATTCCTATCAAGTTGGATCAAAAAACTTTTAGATAGAAGTTGAGAAGAATCAATCCGAAGTTGCTACCGTCCATTGAGAAAGAGGTAAATAGATTGTTTAAAGCTGGCATCATTGTTCCAATTAGATTTTTTGGTTGGATTTGAAATTTGGTCTCGGTACGAAAGAAGATCGGAGAAATAAGATTGTGAATAGATTTTCGGAACCTCAACAAGGTGTCCTTAAAGGATAATTACCCTCTTCCTAAGATGGACCATATTCTGCATAGAGAAGTTGGACCATCAAGGATGTCACTACTTGATGGTTACTTAGGCTATAATCAGATCTTGGGGCATGAAAAAGACCAAGACAAAACTGCTTTCACAACACCTTGGGGAACTTTTCAGTGTGCCAAAATGCCATTTGGGTTGAAGAATGCTAGAGCCACTTTTCAGCAGGCGATGGACATAGCTTTTGCTAATGAGAAGGATGTTTTCTTGGTTGTTTATTTAGATGATTTGATGGTATTTTTTGGTTTTGATGATGAGCATTTGCACCACTTAAGGATTGTATTTCAGAAATGTAGGAAGTTCAGGATTTCTCTAAACCCGAAGAAGAGTCCTTTTTCCATGAACGTGGGTAAGCTCCTTGGTCATATCATTTCTAAAGATGGTATTTGCATTTATCCTTCAAGGGTGGAGGCAATTCAGCATATAGACTTTCCGCACAACAAAAAGGAGATTCAGGCTTTTAATGGTAAGATGAATTTCTTACACAAATTTATACCAAATTTCGCTAAACATTTACGTGAAATAACTAATATGTTGAAAAAGGATAGCACTGTGAAATGGACCAAGGATTCCATGAAGTCATTCAATTTGGTAAAGTTTTCTTTGACCACAGACCCAGTCTTTATTAGTCCTGATTATACTCATGATTTTATAATATTTTCATTTGCATCCGAGCACACCATGGCTGTGGTGTTGATACAAAAGAGAGATTAGTTGGAGCAACCCATTGCTTTTCTCAGTAGGACTATTCAAGATGCTGCCTTGCAGTATAATATCATTGAAAAACAAGCACTGGCTCTTATAAAAACATTGAAGGATTTCAGAGTATACATTATGCATTCACATACTATAGCCTATGTTCCTAATGCAGCAGTCGAAGATGTTCTCATGAAAATTGATCTGGAGGGAAGAAGAGGTAAGTGGATAGCAGCAATGTTGGAGTATGATCTTGAGATTAAACCTACCAAACTGATCAAAGGACAAGGCTTGGAAAAACTGATGGCTGAATCAAATCTACATGCTCTAGACATAAATCTTATTGCAGCAATGTCAAAGGACGAAGATGGTGGCTCACTCATTCAAGTATCAGAAATGTTTCTCAAATCACCTTGGTATTCTGATATAGTTTATGTTCTTTAGCATCTTTCGCCACCTCCTGGAATGTCGAGAAGTAAAGGTAGATCACTTAAACTAAAGTCTGCAAAATTCTGCATTTTAAATAGTGCTCTCTATTGGAAAGACCCGAGAGGAGTTCTTCTTAATTGTTTGGTTGAAGATGAAGCTCAGTAGGTAATGAATGATTTTCATAGAGGTGATTGTGGTGGTCATTTGTTTTGGAAAACAACAACTAACAAAGTGTTGAGAGTAGTATATTATTGGCCGACTTTGTTTTCAAATTTGTATAAGACAGTGATGGGCTGCCATGAATGTCAAGTTTTTCAAGGAAAAATGAAGTTGCTTCCTCTTCCTTTGAAGCGAGTTGAAGTAAATGCACCTTTCCAATAGTGGGGACTTGATTTCATAGGGGAAATCCATCCCACATCATTAGCACAATGCCGATGGATCTTGACAGCTACCGATTACTTCACCAAGTGGATTGAGGCCATTCTGACAAGGCAAGCCATGGACACGGTCGTTATCCAATTTTTACAATCTAATATCTTGTCTCGTTTTGGGTGCCCTCACAAGATTATAATAGATAATGTAGCAGCATTTAAGTCCAAGAAGATGGTTGAGTTTTTCAACTAGTACAATATTACATTGGGTCATTCCACGACATACTACCCGCAAGGCAATGGATTGGCTAAGTCATCAAATAAGTCCTTGGTGAACATTATGAAGAAAATTTTGGAGGTAAAAAAGAAGAATTGGCATCGAAAGCTTGTTAATGCCTTGTGGGCCGACAGAGTGAGCAGCAAGAAATCCATAGGTATGTCACCTTTTGAGTTGGTTTATGGTACTGATACAGTATTTCCTACATCACTTGCAGTCCCGATCATGAGATTATTACAGGAAGCTGCCAGCAAAGAGGATGATATTCAATGCATAATTAATCAAATGATTCACCTTCCACAAACAAGGGAAGAGGTTTTCGAAAACACTTTCCGATTGCAAGAGAAGATAAAGAAGATTTATGACCGCAAAACCAAAGCAGAAAAGTTTCAGCTGGAAGATGTAGTGCTGCGGTGGGATGCCCAGAATGAGGAAAAGGGAAAGCATGGTAAGTTTGACAATTTATGGAAAGGACCGTATAAAATCTTAGCTTATCAGGGACAAAATGCATTTTTGTTGAAGGAAATGGATGGTCAGGAATGTTTAGGAGGGCCAGTGAATGGTAGGCTCCTAAAGCACTACTACTTTTGAGGTTGTTCCCTGAAGTTACTTCACCTTCATTTTATATACCAGTTTGATTTTCCTTGCAAGGTTTCAAGTACACTGTAATTTGAGCTTGGTGCCTGAAGTGAAGGCTATAAAGTTTGAATGATTAGTGTCAAGTTTGGTTGATTTGGTTTATAGTCAAGTTTAGAGTCGGTTTGGTTGTGAGTCAGTTTTCAGTTTGTATTGAGTCATTTTTCACCTTTTTGTTTTGACCGTATTTCCCAATGGATGAGGCACTTGGTCTACGGTGTTCTTGACATCTCCAAGGAGCTACCATCCCCAATAAGGCCAATGTTAGTGTAAGTATCTGCATACTTCCATCAGGGATCAAAATTTGTTCTTTGCATTTTCATTTTAGGGGTCCCATACTGAAATTTTACATCATTTCATTAGGTCATGCCAAACTGATCCACTGATGATTGTCTTCTCTTCAGAAAATCTAATTTTTCCCTCACAAAGTATACTTGCTAACCCTTCTTTAGGTTGTCTTCAGTCATGGTTTCATGGTCAATTGGCAATGATGCTTTCATTAGGTAATAAGGCATGTTTTCATTAGGGTTTTCATTAGGTCATAAGGCATATTTCATTAGGTCTTAGCGTTTCATTACCAAGGTCAAGAGCCTGATTTTAAAATGTAAATAAAGGCCAGCAAGAGTATGAGGATGATAAATAAGTCAAGCATGATGGCTTGTAGGTCATAATGATTGAATAATTATCTTTTAACCTATGTAATTTTCACCTCAAAAACATTTTTTTGAGGTGAAAAGAGAGTATTTTGAGTTTATTTTTATATCTTATGTAATTTTAAGTCACTATATGTAATAAATGTTCCCAACTGCACCAGATCATCTATCCTTGCTGCAAGACAAGGAAACACTGCAAAAATCAGTTCAAGTTGAGCATTATCCACCTGCAAAAATACAAAGAAGAAAAGGCATTAAAACAGAGTTTTCAAGAAGGACAAGAAACATTAGAAAGTGGGTTTTTCAAGTGAAAAAACAAAATCTACTCCTATTTAAGCTCCCACATTTCATTTTCAAGTTCATTATTATCCTTTGGCAAGACAAGAGTCAAAAAGTGAGAAGAAGAGGTAAGCTTGAGCTAGTTTTGGGCAAAGGAAGGTTGGCGCTGCACTTCTGGAGGGTGGCATTGCGCTTCTGGAGTAGTGGTGGAGTGGCGTTGCGTGTTGGCAGAGTGGCACTATGCATTTGAGGCAGACAAGGTTGGTGCTGCACGTTTAGAGCTTGGCATTGCATGTTGAGGCTGGTGCTGCACATCTGGAAAAATTCCATAGTGTAAATTTACACTGGCGCTACGCTTCTAGGGTGGTGATGCGTGCTTGTGCACCGACGCTGCACGTTGTGCAGGAGGGATAGAAAAGCCTCAAATCTTAAAGAAACCTCCAAATTTTCCCTCTCTTACCTGCATACAAGTAGGTGGTCCTCCATACTACATTGGTTGGTTAGCAATTTAACTTCTAAACTAAATTTTCCATTGGCAAATTTGTGCCTAAAAACCCTAAACCCTAAAAATCTTCCTAATGATGCCTAAACCCTAAACCCTCACTGTTCATCCTATCACCTATCCCTACAGCTCTAAAATCTATCCCCTTATTCCCTATCCCTTTATCCCTATCCCTATTCCATATCATTCCCATCCCTTTATCCCTCTTCCCCAAGGGAAATTTCCCAAACAAAACAAGCCCTCCCTCTCATTTTATCATTCCTACTCCCTCATTCATTTTCTAGCCCATAAGCTCATCTCCCATATCCCACTCCTAAAAAAAATTTCACTCATTCCCTTCATACAACCTCAATTGCAAACATGGACAGAGAGGAACGAGACTATGAGGAGGAGGAAAACACAGGCAGTGACACCTCAGCAGATAGAGCTAGGCAGCAGAGAAAACCACAAAAGGGAGGCAGAATTATCAGAGAAGAGCCATCAAACCTTAGGGAATTGCAAGCCTCTCAGTTGGCTGTCACATGTTTCAGATATCTTGGCTGCTATGAGTTCTGTGAGCAGGTAGAGAGAGTTCAAAACCACCCTGAGCTCACTAGAATTTTTCTAGCCCATCTTCAAGATAACAAGATGAATCTTGCTAGGGTAACCTTCACAGTTTCACCTTCCATCATTTTAGATGCCATCAAGATTCCGAATGTAGGGGAGAAACTGTACAAGACCTAAGACCTGGATTAACACTACTATGAGCCTTATATCAAACCCCAGTACAAAAATGAAGTGAAGAGACTTTTCCCTTTTAGATTTCTCAAAGATAAGTATGTCCCCACGATGAAAATCATCATCAAGTATTTCACTTGTGAGGGCAGATTCTCCGAGCTGTGCACCTATCACATCAGGCTCCTCATGCATTTTAGCAGGGTGAGGATGTTAAACCTCCCTTACTTCTTGTTCAGGAATATTGAGAAGATGGCTCATTTTGTGTAGAAGAAGCCATACCCTCAGTAGATGAGCAGTCTCTATCACTACTCCCTAATCAAGATCATTGTGCTTCATCATCTCAGTCTCCTCTACATCTCTTGGGAGACCTTTATTTCTTATGACATCTTCAGGGGTCCTAAAATTCCTCCACCAGTGTCTCAAGAAGCTGGGGGACCTTCTAGGAGTTCTCAGGTGAAAATAGATGAGGAAGCCAAGGAGATTAGAACTACTGAGGTTCCCTTTTTCATGACATATGAGAGGAAAACAAGGAGATTATTTGTTTCCGATAGGCAATTTTTTCTCCATGAGATGTGGAAGGGACCTTGCCCTCTTCATTAACTCATGGGAAAATGCTAGCTCCACAAGATGTGGAAGGGGCTTTGCCTTCTTCATCGACACAGCAGGTACAGGTGCAGCAGTTGCACAAAGGGAATGAAAAGATGTCGAAGGAGAGTCTCCAAGATGAGGAGGAAAGGGAATCTGACTTGACTGAGCATGATGAGCCAGAGCAGCGTTATACTCATCATGGAGTTGAAATCATTGACTTAGAGGCTCAGGACGAAGAAACCATAAAAGACATCATCATACAAGAAAGGAAGGATCAAGTACAAGCTTTGGCGGACAATTTGGAGAGGGCCAAGTATTTCATCACATATTTGGAGCAAGAAAACAAGTAGTTGAGTGATAAACAAGTCCTCATGGAGTTGGAAATGCTCAAGGTAAAACAACAAAGTGGCAAAGAGGCACAGGTCACTTTGACTCCCATTAAGAAGGGGATTGAAGAGGATAGAGAAACTTGGCTTGAGAGAGTCAACTTGCACCTTGAGAAGCTACTACAGAAGGCCAATAGAGACAATTAGATGATTAGACACATGGCCTATCATTACAGGACCCGAAACAAGATTTGTAATATGAGGGTCAAGAAGATGAAAGGTAGGCTTAGGCAGGATTTGAAAGGAAAAAAGGAGGAGGACAGGCCTAGGATTCTTGTTGAAGCTTCCTTGGCTCATTAGGACACTTGATGATGGTGCTTCTCACCAATTTTGGGCAAGTTTGGAGCAATTTTTGTCATTTGCCAATTTTTAAAATTCTACACACAGGAAAACTATCTAAACGCACAACACCACTAGGGGCACCCAATGAAGAAATGGTTTGCATTTTTGGATTCAAAGCAATGAGGACATGTACCCTAGAAATTTTCAGAGCTTTTGAGGTAGAAATGGTCCACCGAAAGGTCAAAAAAACACCCTAAAAATGACCTTTCTGCCACTTTTTGGATACACAGAAGCAACCTTGGGAGAATCACGTTTTGAGGGGTCAAATTAGCTTCAAATGTAGAAATTCTAGGTGTTTTTGAAATTAGACTTGAATACCTTTCCAATGAGCTATCATGAGCTCAATTTGGATTCCAAGAAGGCCTCCAAAGGGGATCTGAAAGTGGTGTTGTGTGTTGGGCCAGTGGCGCTGTACATAGGGTAGCTTTTGCTCAGGATGCCTATTTTTCCATTTTTTGACTATGTTCTTGGATTCTTTCTCATGGAGGTTGTTACACCTTTGTAAATGATGACTTAGCATGTAACCATGATATATAAAAAGTGATAGAGGGTAGATTCATTGCTTTAGAAGTCAGTTTGAGCTCAAATGAATCAGTGTTTCACTTTTAGAGGCAAGTTGTTGAGTTGCCTATATTCCTGTTTCTTGTTCAGTATTAGTTAGATTATCTCCTCATCTTAGGGATTCGACCCCTGAGGATGGGAGGAGGTTGTAATCATGTCTATATATTCTTCTTATTTCTCATTGTAAAGGGTTGGACTCAGTTGGATGCTCAAACCTTGATTGGACACCTTTTGTAAGCATTTTGGGAGGAGATTAATAAGAATTGCAGCTATTTTTATAGGATCCATGTGGTATGAGTTTTAGTATAGTTTCTTATTATGTGATCATTTTTTAATTTCTTTTATTTATTTCATTAATCATTTCATTGCTTCCAGTTGAATGTTTTCAAGTTGATAGGTAGAATTCATTACATAAGTGCTCTACCTTGGGAATTCATTCACCATTTCATGTTTTCTGTAGTATAGGAAGGATCCATGGTTTTCACATTCTCTTCTTAGCTTCTCACCAGTCTAAACATCTCATCCAATCAAGCCCTTGAGCGCTAAAGCCTATGCCTACCTTGCCCCATTGAACACCCTGCAATTCTGACCTAATTCCCTAGACCTAAACTATCCAGCTCCTCCTGATCCGGCAAAACCCCTTCAAAATCCAATCAAAACTTCGTGCTACTATACCTATCCTAATATCCTTTACTTGATCCAGTCATCTTGGCTGAGATCCTTACGGAGAGAGCCCTCTCTTGGCCTTGTAGGGCTAGCTACTTGGCTAAGCATGGTTTGTGGTTACCCTGACATTGCCTTCCTTCAGCCCGAGGTTCAATCCATGTGATAACAGAGGGTTCAATGTAGTCTTTGAGCCCATCACCTACCTATAATGTGGATCTAAACTCTCTACTACTCTCTTTCTCCTTAACTCTCTGGACAGTTGAAATCACAACCACCATGGTGATCCTTTACATGTAACCTACAACTATCATGAACTTCTATCTGGTCCATCATTGTAATCATAATTTTATGGCTTCTCCTCTAAGCTTGCTGCTATTATGATTCTCTACTTAAATATTGCATCTATCATAGGAATCCTTCTCAGCCATGAACAACCATGGGATTCCTTGTGGGCCACCACTCTCAACATATGCTGCAATAGGCATCCAAGATAGTCAGTTTGACATCAATGCCAACACTCCTGTCAACAGTTAGGCACTGCCAACTTCCCAACACATCTTCCCAGCATGATTGCTGACATCAATGCAAACTCACTTGAATATGCCTTTACTAGGCCACTAGCTATCCAGACAATGCCAAATGTCCAAAAATATCCCCCTTTGGCATGGATGGCAACACTCCATCCTTCTCTTCATGTGATCACTAAACCTCATGCTACTTCCACACATCTCATTGCATGAGACACTAATGGCATGCTTTCTTCTGCATAAGCCACCATAGGTTCTCCAAAATTATCTCCCCCTTTGACATCAATGACATGGGGCTACAAGTTTCCTTTCTCTCCCCATGAAATCACCAACTGTGTAGACCAAAGTCTAGTTGCTAAGATGTGCATTCTACCTCGCGGACATCTCTTCCAGGACTGTCACTGCTCCTGCTCCAAAAACTGGGCATATTTGATATGCTTCCCCTGAACATATACTGCCTCTTCTTTGTCCTTCTAGTTTTGGACACCTTATGGCTACTTCTTGAGCACTCTCTTCACTAATGCGTCCTTTTTATAAAAAAAATTACACCCATTAAAATTCTCATGGTATTGATGCTGCAAATACTAATTAATGATGATGCAGTTCTTCTTGGACTTCACTGCTACTATTTCTTCCGAGATTGTACTTACTTTATTTCAGCATCTCCACTTCTCCCCTTGGGATCATATCTTTACAATAGGGACTACTTCACAACTAATGCCAATTGCACCAAAAGAAATGATAGAAATGGAACAATGTACCAGACAAACTATAATATCTCTTTTCTAAAAAAGAAATGTCCATTTTCACACAAGGTTAATCAATATGAGTCCACCAAAACGAATTGACATAGCTATACCAATTGCGAATTAAGGTACATGAAACTATTGCACCAATTGTGTTTCATGAACACAAGACTACTATGCATAATGAAACTTACAATTTAAATGAAATAAGAGTATTCCACCAAAGATGCAAATCTTTCATTTCCTCAGCAATCTCCCTTTTTGAGGTTGCCCATTGTTGCCTGCTATTGCTTATCAAAGCAACGCCCCCTGAGCCAATGCTCTTTTATCTCTTGAGAATGTTTTCTTTCCTTTGTGTGGGGACTAATACTGTGGACATGACTTGACTGTGAGGTCCTTGTTATTCCACACTTCAATTGTAGCCCTTCTTCTTTCCACAACATAAGATATTGTTGTGTACTTTTCATGCTGGTTGCACTCCTCCTTTTGAATGATGATACATTCAAAATCAACATTTTATTCTAGTAATCAACAAGAAAACACATTCATACCTTCACAATCATATAAACCTTTTTGTTTGTTCTTCTTGGCTTCTTTCATATGACTTATTTGGTCTCCCTTGAGGGAATTCTCTTCCTTCACTAAAGAGAAACAAATGATCTACTCCCCCTAAGCAGATCATCCTCCTTCTTCTAGAGCTTCAATGGTCGAGTCCTGACATAAGAATTTCTCTCTAGCTTCTTCTTTTCTCCTATTTTGGCTTCTTCTCGGCTGCACATGGTGTTAAGAAATTTACTGCATAACATAAATAATTACTGAGAGGAATAAATATAAAAATAGCCAACAACAACCATAAACACATAAACACAAATGTTTATCCGAGAAAACCCCAAATCCGGGGAAAAACCCAACCTAATAAGATCTTATTAGCATTGGCCAAAACCTTGGCCAATTCGACCAAGTGAGCCTTCACCGCTCACGTCCAGGTCTTTCATTACAATGAAGTCCTTCTAGCCTTTTATAAGCTCCATTACATATAATACCACGGGCAGAATACTATGGGTGCACAATACCATGTGCCCCAAAACCATCACTGTTTAACCTGGTCAACTTTGACTCTATCTTGAGTCAAGTTTACCTGACAATTTCCCCCTTAAACTTGACTTGGGGTTCCTTGACTAACTCCAGAAAAACCTGCTAAGTGAGACAATCCCACTCACTCTAGCTCTTACCCCCTCAAATTTTTTACCCGAGGTATTGTTAATCTGACATCCCCCCTATCACCTAGGTCTAGCCCAAACTTTACCAGTGATCACCGAGGGGTACACATGCCTTACCAGGTCTTACAGCAGTATGCCCATTTACATGCAATAATTTTGACTTCATTAACTTTTTTTTTGTTTATTACTGCTGCGATTATGATCCATCCTCTCTCAATTTGATGTGCTCAAAAACTTCTATCAAACCGCTCCAACTGGGAGACCTCGTAGATTCCAGCACCGGCGATCCCTGGCCGGCACTATCTTCTGCACATTCTCCTTGAGGTTCTTCTGCGTAAGATTTTTCCACCATTATTTTCAGACCCAGATCTGTAAAAGAAAGGCTGCATTGATCTCATCAGGCACTATAAAACCCCTGGCATCAAAGAATCCCTTTGAAGCCAATATCTGGCTCTGATACCAATTGTTAAGAAATTTACTGCATAACATAAATAATTACTGAGAGGAATAAATATAAAAATAGCCAACAACAACCATAAACACATAAACACAAATGTTTATCCAGGAAAACACCAAATCCGGGGAAAAACCCAACCTAATAAGATCTTATTAGCATTGGCCAAAACCCTGGCCAATCCGACCAAGTGAGCCTTCACTGCTCACCTCCAGGCCTTTCATTACAATGAATTCCTTCTAGCCTTTTATAAGCTCCATTACATATAATACCACAGGCAGAATACTATGGGTGCACAATAACATGTCCCCCAAAACCATCACTATTTAACCTGGTCAACCTTGAATCTATCTTGAGTCAAGTTTACCTAACACATGGGTACATGAAACTTTTTGTTCAACTCCTCTTTCTTCACCCAAATCCTCTTGATGCCTCTATGCCTTCTAGAGAGGTATATCACATGGGTAAGAGGATCACTCTTCTTATTTGTTCCTCCTCTTTTCATCTTTCCATTTTGACATAGATCACTGAAGACAAATCTGTATTTTTCAACTCCATTGCTTATTCTCATCTTTAAAACCCAACTTGCTGCATTCACATGCATATGTTGAGCAACATTACATTTATTCTGATTTTTGCAACTAACTCTCTTGTGCCTAATATTTTCACAGTTGTAGCGACATGGCTTAAGACCAGGGAAAGGGAGTTATATTTCTTGACAACATTCTTGTCGAAACACCTATCATGGCCAACATCCCTTCTCCTAGAATTTTTATGCATTCTTGGGTTTCTCCTACCCAGCACAACTTGTTTTCTTTCATGTCATCTACAGTCTATGGCTTTGTGGCCAAATTATTGCAAGAAAAACAATATACATGAAAATTATTTTGATGACAGAGGTTACCTTTTCTTTGTAGGCTTTGTCCTTGAGTAGGAAAGGACCTCTGTTGGCTCTTCATGTGTCTTCCATGACAGTTTGTGTTATTACCTTGCACTTTTTCTTTCAGCTACCTAGCTCTCTTTTGCTGCTTTGCTTGTTGCTGCATCTTATCCTTATGTTTTTGCCTTTTCTTCTCTTGTTGCAACTTATTTCCATGTTACTACTCTTGTCCAACAACCTTTATTTCTTTATTTTTGTTGGAACCTTAGACTCCCTTTACCTCGGGAGTTGAACCTTCAGCCGTCACCATCTTGGAGCCTGGTTTTTATTTGAAACCCAAACCAACCTTAATGAGTAGGGAACCTTTCTTAACAAGAATCTCATTCAAGGCCTTTATGCTTCCCTCAAGATTTTGATATTGATATAGCTCTATTTTTTACTTTTCTAAGTCATGTCTCAATGAGACTACCTCATTTTGTAGTCTCCCACAGTAAGCTTCCTTCTCACTCAGTTGATTGGTTAACATCCTAGTCAGTCTGCTAGCCTCTTCTTATTGAGAATTTAGTTCAACCATTGTTCTGCTCAACTTCTCATTCTCAAGCTCATAAATTTTTAGTTTCTCCTCTTGCTTGAGATTTGCCTCTAATAGGTCCTTCATCTCCTTTAGAGTAGAGACCAACTTCTTTATAAAAAATATCCTTTGATTTAGATCATTTTCTTCACTATCAGATGTGCTAGTTGAGTTATCACAAATATCTAAGCCCATCTCCATGTCCATGGAATCTTCCAAAAGTCTAAGGGTTATCCCTTCTTCATCACTTTCAATGACACCCCTATTCTCTCCAAGGGATGTACTCTCCTCTCCTTCATAGGATCCCTTATTTTCTATTGTTACTAAAATGGGTTTATCTTCATTACAACTACTAAATGCATGGCTATATCTATCTTCAAGTGATTCACATGAACATCTAGATAGTGAATGACCTATTTATTTACATTTATCAAAAGGAAATAGCATACCTTCTGATAAGCATGGTCTCACTTCCAAGAATTCTTCATCATCATCAAGAGTGTGATGAGCAACAACTTCTCCATGCTCTGGTTCATTGCTAGAGTAGCAGGGCTACTCAACCTCTTCTTGAACCACAAGGCTATCTCCACCATGTAGGCATTGCAATCTGTTCAACTCTTCCGTTGCTAGCCCACAATGCCTCACTTTATCATCATCTGGATTAGATAACCCCTTCATGATGACTTCCTTGGATTTTTCATTCTGTTCATTCTTTTCTCCGTTCAACACAGAATGCCACATATCAACATCTAACATTTTTAAATAGTCCACCATTCTAACCTCCCAGACTTCAAAGTTGAGCTCATGGTATGATCCATTTAAGAATGGGAATCCTCATGATATTAGCCAAACTTTATTAGCCATTGTTTCACTTTGATCCACCTTCCAGCAATTAAGCTACTCTTGAAGGAACTTGTCTCTTATACTAATTGTTCGAAACAATGATAATATTGAAAGGGAGGTAAATCAATATTAAGGGTAATTTTAAAATTTTATGCCTATTTACTTTTCTTATTCAAGCTAGGCACCCATCCATATTATCAACAACTCTATGTAATATTTCAGCAACATGAAATCAACATACAAGAATACACACCATGAGTTGCATACACATGAGACACAAGGTTTTCACGTGGAAACCATTTCGAGAAAAAACCAAATAACTTCTTGTTGTTATTGATGTGAAATAAGAGCACCTACTCCATTACATCAATATATTTTATGAGCATCCGCTCATAGGAAGCCCAACTCCCTTTGATTGTTTGTTAGCACCAACTAGCAGGAAGCACCAACTCCCTCTATTGTAGACACCTATCCAGCTTACCAGAAGCACCATTTGAAGCACCAAGTTCACGAATTTGTTGTAAGCACCAACTTGCAGTTCCTTGGATTTATGCAAGCACCAACTTGCACGAGGCACCAACCTCCAAGCCTTCTCAAGCACCCACTTAGAAGCACCAACTTCCTATATGCAAACACCAATGCATGCTCAAATAAGAGCTGTATTTTCTCTATAATTTTGTAGCGACTCTGCCTCATAACAGCTTTGACCTATGCTCACTCTGCTGACTCTGCAACACTTTATGATAGCCACTGATCTGCTTAATAGTAGTCACTCATCACCATCCATGAAACTCTATGTTATTTTCTCCTCATCGACATGCTATCAGTTGTTGGCCTCCTTTCTTTGCACACATGCACTTTCGACCTTTCTCATACAACATGTGTAACTACAACCTTGCTCATACATCGTAGGAAACTTCTGCCTTTCTCATACAACACAAAGGCAACATTTGATTTGCTCACACAACATAGCTCTCAGGGTATTTTACCTCTGCGTTGGCATTGTTGGCCTCACTTTGCAGAACATGCTCTCAATTAGCCTTACACACCATCACACAGTCACAGATCGTTTTCCTTAGATCACTGGCCACCATACTTCTTCCCCCATTTACTCGTTTGAGCTCCTAGATTTTGTTCCTCTGCTGCTTCCCAATCAATTTTTCCACTCTATCTTGCACTTAACACTATGCATTCTACCTCAGCATGGCTATTCCATGTTTTTGTTGCATCTGCCACTACATTAAACAAGAGAATGAGCACCTGACTATTTTCCCCATACTGAGAATTAATTCTCAGTCCACTTGCTCACACAAATTAGGAATAATCCTCTCTTTCTACAACTCTCCCATCACTGAGGCTCTCCATTCTTATTCATGGTTTCACAATACTTCAGCATGGATTATCTGTGGATCATTGTCCTTGTTGCCTTATCTCAGAGTTTTCGGTTGATCCGTCTATCCACTTAACTCACTGAGACATGCATAAGAGCACACAAATAACTTGTCTCATTAGGGGAATATTGAGGTCTAAAATGGGCCTCCTAAGAAGAATGTACAACCAAAATAAACTTTATAATAACCAATAAGATTCAATATGATGATGTCAATCATGGGGGATGATTTACCTTTTTTGGAGTAAAAAAGTAAAAAGATTATAAAATAATAAAATAATCAAACTACTTTTTCAACTCATATTTTCAACTTATCTCGCGAACGTTTTACTCAAATTTTGAGAGGGAGTTCTCGTTGGATACAAAATTTAACTCCTCATCCAAGGAGTACCAATGTTGCATACTTTCGATTGACCCTGCTACATGAAAAATGAGAAATAGATGAAAAAATATGATTGCAATCACATTTTTCATGTATTTCTCATTTTCTGTGTAACAAGGTCCATTGAAAGTATGCAAAATGGGTACTCCTTGGATGAGGAATCAATTTTTTCATCCAAAGAGTGTTTCCACCTGAAATTTTAGTAAACTCATAGGGAGATAAGTTGAAAATATTAGTTGAAAAAATAGTTTTTCATTTTTCACTCTAAAATTTGATGTTGTAATCTAATATTATTTTATTATTTCCACTATTATTTTTGATAGTTTCCTTAGGAGGCCCATTTTAGATGTTGAAATTCCACTAAGTCACCTCAAGGCAGACCCAACACTCTTTCCCTAATATCGTGGTCCTTTCCCTTGACCCTATGGTCTCTCAGAGTCACCATTTATTTCTGAGACCAAGTCCTCTCCCTCTACATTTTCTCTTTAGCTGCCGATCCATACGCTTTTAACTCCTATGTGCTACTATATCAAAGCTTTTACCCCATAGTGAAATATCAGAGCTTTTCCCTATCATAAATTTATTGTCAAAAGACATACGAAAACAACGAGTTTCGATTTTGTCCTTGGGCCTTTTTGTTTAGCTCCCTTTTCCCATCTACACCATAGGACTGGGTGCGGTGACCAGAGGTTTGGTCTTAAGGAGCTAAGTCATTTAGCATTTTGTCGAGGGCCTTTCTCCTTTTTTATTGATTTTCACATTTTTTTCTATAAGTTTCCTCTTGACTATGTGCTAACACATCATAGCCCCCTTATTGGATTTTTTCAATTGCCAACTCTCATAAAGTGTTGACATTGTCAATCCTCCAATCACCAACTCTTGATATGATATCATCACTGCCACATGGAACTTCCTGAGTGGTGACATGTGTTACCTGGATATGGCCCATTAGGCCCCCTAAAAAGTCCAAAATTGTGTGCCAAGTTTCACTTCCTGAGTGGTGACATGTGTCACCCAGATATGGTCTTTTAGGCCCCCTCAAAAGTCCAAAATTGTGTGCCACGTGTTCATCCATACCACCACGTCATGCTGACGTCAATTGCCACTTGTACCTTATCAAAGTCAATCATATGTTGCCACATGTCCTACTAGAGGAGAGAGAAAAGGTCTCACTCAATTTTTCTTTACACCAAAATCCATTGTTAATTCTCTTTTGGCCTTCCTGGTAGATTTTAACACAATCAGAACTTTATCCATTTTGCAATTTTTTAAAGGGTTCACACATGGAAAGTTTAGATCTTTGATATTCCGATATGCTAATATGCGATTTGCCGATCTCTAGGGTTATGGTATTCTCTAATTGTCAATATGTCATACAACCTATTTCGATTTTGTGACAACCGATCTTCGATGTTGTGATGCGTCTATTTTCCTATCCTCCAATATGCAATCGCCGATAATGTCGATACGAAGCCACCCCGATCTCCAATTGTCAATACACCAATGCGCTGGCCTCTGATTATGATCGCCAATATGTTGAGCCTCCGATATGTGATCGCCAATATGTTGGATCTCCGATATGATATCTCCAATAAATCGAACCTCCGATATTCCTTCATAAGGCTTCAATCCTTTAACTTCAGTGGACCATATCTTTTGATCCAGGAGTCCATTGTTGGAATTCCACATATCGTTGGATAGCTCTTCTAGAGCACTTTCCAATGGATATGGTCCAATGTAGTCTTTCAACCTATCTGCGACCTCTAAGATGGCTCCAAACTCTTTTCTACTCTTCTACTCCTTGACTCTGTGAAGAACTGAAATCACAATCACCAAGGTGATCCTTTACATGAAGCCTGGAGCTATAATGGACTTCCATTTGGTTCGTCACTATAGTGATCATTTTATGGCTTCTCCACTAATCTTATTGCTATAATGGTTCTCTACTTAAAACTTGCAGATATCATAAGAATCCTTTTGAGCCTGAACAACCATGGGATTCCTCCTGGGCCATCACTGCCAACATCTATTGTAAGAGAGAACTAAGCTAGTCCGGTTGAAATCAATACCAATAATCTTGCCAATAGTTAGGCACTTTTAACTGCCCACCACATCTTCCCAGCATGACTATTGACGTCAATTCCAACACACTTGCAGATGCCTTCACTAGGTCATTGGCCATCTAGACAAGGCCAATTGTCCAACATATATATGTGTGTGTGTGTGTAATATAGGTTATAGATGAAATGACCCTTTTCACAACTATTTTTGCTGGTTATTTTTAATCAACATCCAATAGAGATTTTTAAAAAACTTGAGTTTAAATTGTTTACTCTACATAATTCGAGTGCCCTGAGGTTTTTCAGGGTGCTGAATCCATTTATGCATTGAAAAATGTATTTTAAATGATAAAAAATCTTGAAATTGTATTGTTTTATTTTGGTGAATTCTGTTGAAGAAATTTATTTCGTCTATAAGTTAGAATACACCTTATTCATCGAAATTCACCAAAATTTGGCAATATAATTTCAAGATTTTTTGTTGTTTAAAATACATTTTTGAATGCATAAATGTATTCAACACCCTGAAAAACCCTTTTGGGTTGTGTTATATTCTTTCCACGACTAGCCCACGTAGTTAACCGGGGGGTTAGAAGGGGGGCGAAGCCCCCCCTTCGTTGCTCTGATTGCGTAGCAGGGGGAGTCACAAGGGGTTTGAGGGGTGTAGGTAACCCCACTCTATGGGTTTCGGGGGAGCGCCCTGAAAATTTTTGTTTTTGGACCCTATATTAGGTTGGGCGGACCTACCTATTGTTTTTTGCATGATTTTTCGCACATGGTTTTGGACGCGATGGTTTTCGGTCCATGGTATTGGATGCTTCAGCATGTATAAATATGTATTGTAACATTGAAAGGAATATAATGAAAAATCAAGCTGGTAGTCCAAATTTTGGGATACAAGGGAAAATCTCTGTGTATATGTGTTTTATGTGTTATGCTCTCGCATTGTTTATTTTTTGTGATTTAGAATTCATATGTAGGTAATTTCTGTACAGGGTTAAAACCTACATTTGGTTTCAGACTTGTTTTGGCTTCAAGGGGATGCCTTTGTTGCTGAGGGGTTTCACTCAAGCCTGTGGTAGACCTTGTTCAGTGGGAGATCTGCGAGATTCATTTTGGTGGTGAAAGAAGATGGCGAGCAGTGGAAAGATAGAGATGGGGAAATTTAATGGTCAGAGTTTTGAGTTGCGGAAACTCAAGATGGAGGCTCTGTTGGTGGATAAAGATCAGTGGATCATGGTAGATCCGGGTACTAAACCAACGGGAGTGTCCGATGAAGAATGGAAGAAGTTGGATCAGAAGGCAAAGAGCACAATACGATTGTGTGTCTCAGATTCAGTTTTGCTGAATGTATCAGGGGAAACTATGGTGAAGACTTTGTGGGACAAGTTAGGGACTTTGTACCAATCTAATTCTCTTGTGAATAAACTGTTCCTGCAGAAAAAGTTGTATAACCAGATGATGAAAGATTGAGACTTAGTAACAGAGCATCTGAATGCATTTAATATTTTGGTAAGTCAGTTATTATCTGTTGATATTAAAATTTCAGATGAAGATAAGTGCATCAATTCATTGTGTTCTCTACTAGATTTGTGGGATATCCTAGTTATTGTAATAGGTAGCAATACAAATGCCTTGCAGTTTGATGAAATAGTCTCATCCTTGGTGATGGAGGAGATGAGACAGAAAAATATGGAGAGCCAGAATGGTGATGCCTTGTCTATACAAGGATGGTCCCAGAACAGAAACAAAAATAAGTCATCAAGTGGGAGATCTAAATCTCCAGGAAAACCTGTAAAGGTGGTGTGTTGGAAATGCGAAAAGGAAGGCCAATACAAAGGGGTCTATGAGTCTAAAGCTCTTGATAAAGGAAAGGGATATGATGATTCTCCTTCTGCAGAGGCGAAAACCACCTCAAATGAAGGTGGGGATGTGTACTTGGATTCTTCAAGTACACATGTAGATCATGAGGCATGGTTGATTGACTCAGATACATCCTTTCACTTCACTCCCCATAGAGAGTGGTTCTGCAAGTATGAGAAGTATGATGGTGGTGATGTCTTCTTGGGGGATGATAGGAAGGCTAGAATCGTTGGTCGTGGAACGGTAAAGTTGAAGTTGAAAGGTGGAAGGGTTAAAACACTTCCAGGTGTTTTGCATATTCCTGCATTAGCCAGAAATCTGATTTCTGTAAGCAAGCTGGATGATGCAGGTGTAAAAACAATGTTCGAGAAGGATACCTGCAAGATGGTTCGGGGGGCACTGCTATTGATGCAGAGAGTTCAATTTGGAACTTTTTACAAGCTGCAAGGTAGCACTGTTGTTGATGGGTGCAACATTTTTTTGGTTCCTGAAAGTGGAGCAGAAAATCTAGTGGTCTCTGGAGAGAAGACCATGCTGTGGCATCAAAGGCTTGGACATATTGGAGAGAAGGGCCTTCGAATACTTCATGGTAAAGGTATGGTATAAGGTATGAGTAATAGCTCTCTGGATTTTGATTTTGTGAAAATTGTGTGTATGGGAAGCGAAATTGGGTGAGTTTTCCCTCTGGTGGTAAGAGGGCGAAGCATATAATAGAACTTGTGCATAGTGCTGTGTTTGGACCTGTGAAGGTCCCATCAATAGGTAAGTCTCTGTACTATGTATCATTTATAGATGACTTCTCAAGGAATACATGGATATATTTCCTGAAGAAAAAATCTGAAGTTTTTGATAGGTTTAAAGAATTTAAGGTTCTAGTGGAAAACTAGACAGAGAAGAAGATAAAGGTGTTGAGGACAGATAACGGTGGAGAGTTTTGCAGCAAGGAATTTGAAGAATTCTCTAAGAAGTGGAGTATAACACGATAGAAGACTACTCCATACACACCTGAGAAAAATGGAGTTGCAGAAAGAATGAACAAGAAGTTGATGGAAAGGGCAAGAAGCATGCTCAGTGGTGCCGAGATAGGACAAGAATTCTGGGCAATGGCGGTGGAGATAGCATATTACCTAGTCAACAGATCACCTTCATCAACGTTGGAGGATAAGACTCCACAAGAGGTATGGACTGGTCAGAAAACCTCTCTTTCAAATCTGAAGGTTTTTGGATGTGATGCATATGTACATGTTCCAAAGGAGAAAAGAACCAAGTTGGATAGTAAATTTGAAAAGTGCGTATTTATTGGGTATAAGGATAGTTTAAAGGGTTATAAGCTTTGGAACCCATTAACAAGGAAGGTTGTGTACCACTGAGATGTGGTGATTAGAGAGGTGAAAGATGTTATTAAACATGAAGTCCAACCAAAGGAACCTGAGAAGATAGATTTTGAGCTAAAGGAGGAATAATCAAACTCTACAGGAGAGGAGGAATCAGAAGATGAAGAGCCACAAACCCCAGGGGTGAGAAGATCAGTTCGAGAAAGAAGGCAGCTAGAAAGGTATAGTCCATCTTTTTTCTGTTCAAATTTTGCTTTATCTGTTACTGATGATGATCCCAGAACTGTGAAGGAAGCAATAGACTCAGAGGATGGAAAACTCTGGAAAGAGGCCATGGTTGATGAAATGGCATCTTTACACAAAAATGAGGCTTGGGATCTAGTGGAGTTGCTAGCTGGAAGGAAAACCATTGGTAGCAAATGGGTGTTCAAGAAGAAGACAAATGCAGAAGGAAAGGTGGAGAAATACAAAGCTCGGTTGGTAGCAAAAGGTTATTCCCAGGTGCCAGGAGTTGATTTTGGTGATATTTTATCTCCTGTTTCCAAGGTAACTTCTATTAGATTAATTTTATCTGTTGCTGCTACTTTTGATTTTGAGGTAGAATAGATGGATGTGAAGACAAATTTTTTTTCATGGGGATCTAGAAGAGGAGATCTACATGAAGCAACCTGAAGGCTTTGTGGTGAAGGGTAAGAAAGAACTGGTATGCAAGTTAAAGAAGTCTCTATATGGGTTAAAACAATCACCAAGGATGTGGTATTAGAAATTTGATACATTTATACAGGGACTTGGCTTAACCAGAAGCAAAGAAGATCATTATGTGTATTTTAAATTAATTGGTGACCGTGTTATTTATCTGGTCTTGTATGTGGATGATTGTTGCTGGTTGGAAATGGCAAAGAAATTATCCAGGATTTAAAGACCCATTTGTCCTCCAAATTCGACATGAAAGATCTTGGTGCTGCAAACTATATTTTGGTCATGGAAATTAAAAGAGATCGAACAAAGAGGAAGCTCTCGTTAAACTAGAGGAAGTATGTCAAGACAATATTGTAGATGTTTAATATGCAGGATAGTAAACCAGTGAAGGTTCCTATTCCTGTAGGTGTAAAGTTATCTGCTGAATAGTGTCCCAAGGCACAAGAAGAGGAAGAGGACATGTCTCGTGTTCCATATGCAAGTGCAGTCGATAGCCTAATTTATGCGATGGTATATATTAGACCAGACATTGCACATGCAGTGGGAGTATTGAGCAATTTTATGTCAAAACCAGGGAAGGAGCACTGGACTATAGTGAAGCGGGTTTTCAGGTATTTGCGTGGCACTAGTGATTATGGTTTGTGCTAGCAAGGAAGACCGAGATTGGACAGAGTGTTGGATATTCGTGGCTTTGTTGATGCAGACTGGGCTGGAGATCTAGATCAGAGAAGATCTACAAGTGGGTATGTGTTTAACCTATTTGGAGGTGCAGTCAGTTGGATGAGTAAGAAAAAATATGTAGTGGCACTATCAACTACAGAGGCAAAATACATGGAAGCCACTCATGCAAGCAAGGAGGCAGTTTGGTTGTAGAGATTATGCTCAAGTATGGGGTTAGTACAGGGAGCTATAAGGATAAACTATGACAGCCAAAGTGCACTTTTCTTGGAAAAGAACCCTACATATCATCAAAGACAAAGCACATTGATGTTCAGTATCACTTTGTGAGGGATATGATAGAAGACAAAAAGGTGTTGCTAGTAGAGGTGGACACTTTGAAGAATACTACAGATGCATTGAAAAAATATTAGAGCTCTGAGAAGTTCTCTTGGTGTAGAGAAACAATTCGCATTGCAAGGCTGGATAAATGACTAAGCTCTCTTGTGCCCCCCTGTGGAAAGAAAACAACAAGTTGGAGAATGTTGGGTTGTGTTATATTCTTTGCACGACTAGCCCATGTAGTTAACCAGGGGGTTAGAAGGGGGGTGGAGCCCCCCCTTCGTTTCACCGATTGCGTAGCGGAGGGAGTCACAGGGGGTTTGAGGGGTGCAGGTAACCCCACTTTATGGGGTTCGGTGTAGCACCCGGGAAAATTTTGTTTTTGGACTCTATATTAGGTTGGGCGGACCTACCTATGGTTTTGTGCATGATTTTTTGCACATCGTTTTGGATGCAATGGTTTTTTGTCCATGGTATTGGATTCTTCGGCATGTATAAATATGTATTGTAACATTAAAAGGAACATAATGAAAAATCAAGTTGGTAGTCCCGATTTTGGGATGCAGGGGAAAATCTCTGTGTATATGTGTTTTATGTGTTATGCTCTCGCATTGTTTACTTTCTGTGTTTTAGAATTTTTATGTAGGTAATTTTTGTACAAGGTTAAAACCTACATTTTAAACAACAATTCTTTTGAAATTGTATTGTTTTATTTTGATGAATTCTCTTGAAGAAAGTTATTTCATCTATAAGTTAGACTACGCCTTCTTCACCGAAATTCACCAAAATTTGGCAATATAATTTCAATATTTTTTGTTGTTTAAAATACATTTTTGAATGCATAAATGTATTCAACACCGTGAAAAACCCCCGAGGGGCTCGAATTTTGCATATTAAACAATTTAAACTCACGTTTTTAAAAATCTCCGTCGGATTTTTGTTAAAATTAACCAGGAAAATTGTTGTGAAAAAGGTGTATTTTCTTTATGTATTTTCACTTTTCATCAAGAAAACATGTGGGTGGTGTGTATCTCAATATCTAAGATATATATGCTTCGTTTCATTTAACACATGGGATATATATGTAGATAGGGGGGATAAATGTTTTTAGTTGAAAACTTTTTGAGAAAATATTTGCACCTTTAAAACTTTAATATCTATCAATCTGTAATAAATGTAAATTTAAATATTTTGTTTAATTTTATTTTTATTATAACAATTTTTTTTTTTAAATATATAAAATAATACTATTGTAATCATATAAATTACATGACTAGTAAACACAGATACTATCAAAACACTTCATCATACATCTCAACTTCTTAAAATTATAAAAATCATAAAAAATAACTAAATTATAACTTTATTTAAAATAATATATATATATATATATCTATATATATATATATATATATATATATATATATATATATATATATATATATATATATCTTCGTAGACTTTGCAGTCAAATCGCTACACAGAGGTGTGTCCCTTGTCCCACAAACAAGGGGTTCTCATTCACCAAGTTGGTGTCTCACTTGGCCGTGAAACCATGACTCATGAAACCATGAAACCATGACTCATTAATATGGCACATGTTTATATGACAATTTTTTTAATGAATGAAATTAATTAAGTGGGAAAAAAGGGATAACTAATTTGGAAATAAATCTCCAACTTTCATTTGTTTTTCATTTGTTTATATTACTAAGATTACTCAGAATTTCAATTCTTACCATTCACCTAATAATTATTAATAATTAAATTAAAATTCTAGAACCTTTATCCAAAAATAAACATACCTATTAACATAACTTAATCAAATGAAGAGTGAATTATTTCTATCACTCAATGATTAAAATAAGCACTTCTCCTTCCAACATGTTGTTGAATGCTTGTTATTTCAAATCATGTCAAAGCTATATATAATATTTTATCTATCAAGCAGGGGAGGGAGACCAATAGTTGTTTGGCCTCCCTACGTGGCCCAGTTTAGACACCTAGCCTACACAATCAGTTGTATCAATGTCCATCACATGCCTCCACGTGTTACCTTCCTGTAGTGGACCCAACTTTGGTTTTGGTGCCAATTATGGTTTGCTTTGCAATGATTAGGGTTATTTTGTTTCATTCCCATTCATTTTTGTCCAGGCCTAGAAGTGGTTCGTTCCCGCTCTGCTAGTAGTTATGTATAAGCGTCACCTGTAGTTCTGTGTGAGTTGTTGGTTAATAGTGAGGTGAGAGAGGCTTTATCGATTGTTATGGAATCTTGTTCAGCTACTGCGTTGTGTTTTTCAACCACAAAGGTGCAGTGTGGGTGCAGTAAAATGTTTCGACCCTTGGGTGGCATCGCCTTGTTATAGGGTTGTGTGTCACCGAATGTGGTTTGGTTTTAGACTGACGTTTGCTCATAGTCTCTCTCTCGCTGAACCTTGTTTGACCGGACACTGGACACCATGGTCGGGTCATTGCAACAAACGTTTGGAGCTTGGCGTCATCATTTCCTAGTAGGATTCTTCATGCTGCCAGCCATACCTACAACTGTGTTGTCAACATAACTATTTTCTCGGTATTCAAACCATTCATCTTCTTTGTGTTAATCTATGGCTTTTTCTGCCTTATGTGGAGTAGATGTGTCTTATGTGGCTTAGTTTGAAAAAAAAATTGGGGTTTATGCATTGGTTGGATTTTTCGGATGCTTGCTTTCCTTCTATTAATGATGGAGTATTTTTGGCTTGAATTCGTGGCTTCTATGGCTTAGGTTGAAAAAAAAATTGGGGTTTTTGCACTGGTTGGGTTTTTTGTTGGCTCATTTTCATTCTGTGAATGCTTGGAGTGTCTATGGCTTCAATTTGTGGCTTCTGTGGCTTAGGTTGAAAAACTTTTCGGGGTTTTTGCACTGGTTTGGTTTTTCAGTGGCTTGTTCTCGTTTTGTGAATGTATGGAGTATTTGTTCCTTCAATGCGTGGATTCTATGGCTTAATTGGTGGATTCTATGGCTTAGGTTGAAAACAAAATTTGGGGTTTATGCATTAGTTGGGTTTTTAGGTGGCTTGTTTGCCTTCTACGAATGTATGGAGTATATGTGGCTTCAATTCATGGCTTTTGTGGCTTAATTGGTGGCTTTTGTGGCTTAGAGGTTTTTTCACTGGTTGGGTTTTTTGGTTGCTTGTTTGCCTTATGTGAATGTATGGAGTATCTACAACTTCAATTTGTGTATTCTATGGCTTAATTGGTGGCTTATGTGGCTTAGGTTGAAAAATAATTTGGGATTTATTCACTCGTTGGTTTTTTCAATGGCTCCTTTTCCTTTTGTAAATGTATCGAGTATCTATGGCTTCTAGTGGCTTCCGTGGCTTCAGTTGAAAAAAATCGGGGCTTTAGTACCATAATAATTAGTCAATATAATAGTCTCTGCATATTCCATTAAGTTACTTGAGCCAGTCTTTGTAAAATAATTTTTTTGTATAACAATCTCAGTTTGTATAATAATTTGCTTATATAAATGTCGCTTCTCCATATTGAGTTTCTCGAGCCAGTCTTTTCATAATAATTCGCTTGTATAATAGTCTTTGTTTGCATAACTATGGCTTCTCGATATTGAGTTGCTTGATCTAGTCTCTGCATAATAACTTGTTTGTATAACAATCTCTGTTTGTATAATAATTTGTTTGTATAATTGTGGGTTCTCCAGGTGGGGTTGTCTTGTAGAGGCTACAACAACCCTCCAAAATTTGTCCTTCACTTCATTTTGGAGCCTTCCTCCTTAAATCTCAGTAGCTTGTCTTGCACTGCCCAAGTACTTGTGCTTTCATTTGAATTTATCTTTCGTTTTACAGCTTGTGTCACTTACTTGCTTTGTTTTCTAACAACAAGCTGAACCCCCTTGACTTGGTTGCATCCAGTTCTTGCAATGCCTTGTCAAATTGCACAGTCCTACAGGGCATCCATCCTTGCTCCTAGGAATTGCACAGTGCAACCCAGCAATGGGCCTTGCTCTCAACAATTGCGTAGTGCTACCCAATAGTGATCTTCAACTCCTGAATTGCACAAACCACCTAGAAACTTGTCTTCAACTGGGAAATTGCACAGAGCATTTCAGGCCAGCAAGTGAGCCTTTAGCGCTAAAATTCCGTAGAGCCTGAGAGGTAGCCCAGAGCCACTGAGCCCTAAAATTGCGCAGAACATAATGTGCTTGGAAACCGTTCAGTGCATGTTCCAGTGAGTTTCATGATCCTTCCAAAAATGGCAAAATCTTTTGAGGCAATGCATTGCATTTTTCCTGAAAATCAAGAAGCTAACGTAAAATGGCATCCTTGGGAGGCAAGGATCCAGTATTAGTTTCTCAAAGGTGACACATTACACTATTTGTAAGTTTTTACCAAGTGTCATTGTTATCCTTTATCTCAAGAATACACATCGTGAACTCCACTTTTCTCAAATCTATGTAATGGACACCTCTAGAGCTCACTTATACATTCTATGATGAAGCTCTAGCTTCCTTAGGAGCTTAAGGAACCTTTAGAGCATTATCATTGCTTTTCATGGTGAGTTTTTCTTTTATTTCCTTTTACTTCTTTTTCTTTTTCTTTTGTTTGTTTAGCTTGTGAGAGTGTTGTTTCAATCCTTTTGTTGAACAACCGCTTGCATTTTAACTTTCTTTTACTGGTATAAGTGTTGTTTCAAGTTATAGATTGCCTTTCTTGAGTATCACATGAGTTTTCTTGTTTTTCACCAATGGTCGTCATTGAGGTGACTCCCTTCACATGCTTTGTGTTCCTTCAACTTGATCCATTACTGCACTTGTTTTACATGCATACATCTACACTTCGTCAAATATGCACTCATTATTACATCATCCTTTAGATCTGCATGTTTTCATATTCACCATGGACATATCTGGGCTCGCCCTTCCCGAATCTCACATTCATTTGCATGCACTACACAATATGGCAACTCAAGGACTCTTCCTTGGCTTCTGGAACTGCACAAAACCTGTCTTGGGCTCACTCCAACTGTGCACTACACAGTTCCAGGAGCCAGTATCCTAGCTTGGTCACTGATACTACGTAATGCGCAGTATCTCCCAGTCCTTGTCTGATACTAAAATTTGCATTGTGCAGTTCCAGTCATCAAGCATCCTCACTGACTATTTGGGACTGTGAAGTGTGTAGTTGCCATAGTCAGTCAGTTAACCCTGTTAGTCAAAATCATGCAATTCCTCTCATTAGATGCATTGGTTGCTTCTTGATCATGCTATGAATTTGGATTTGTATGAGCTAATGTTTTCTTTCCATGAGTGTTTTTTTTGTCCCAGAGGTACCACACTCGTGAAGCACTTCTCTCCAGCAGTCATTGTACCATGGCACCAAAGAGAGGTATTTCAAGAATTACCACTGAAAGTAGTACTGGGGAAGCAGTTGAGCAAGCACCAATTTACTTGCCAATATATGTAGATGCCTAACTATTTATAGAAAATGAGTTAACATTAACATGGAAGCAAAATGAGAAACAATGGTAGATTCAAGGCAGCAAGCCAGTACAGGATCGGGGAAAGAGGAAGTTGCTGACATAATAAAGGGAGAACAAAGTTGCACAGAGAAATCACATTCAATCTACATTCAAGAAGCTTTGACAACATAATAAAAAGGACGAACATGACACAGACAACAGAGCAGAGGAAGAGAGAAAATAAGAGTTTGCAAGTATTAGAATTGAGATCACTCCACGCAGAACAAGAGTCAAACGAAGAATGAGAGTTGAGAGGTAGAAATAGGAAGAAGAACAAATGCAAGGCACAATGATAGAGAAAATAGTGCTAATACAGGTTGATGATACAGAACAACCAACAACTGAGGAATAGGGTGAACAAATGCAGATTCCCTCACCAAAGCTAAGCACGATAATCAAGTCCAGTTGGAGGTCGACATTTACATGGAGCAGTTGATGTGTGAGGCTACTAATGATGACTTGAAGCTGAGCGTAGACAACATGCATAAGTACATTGGTGGTACAACCACACTAAGGACAATTGTGTGCATGTTTTAGGACGAGACAAACACAGGTTCCAAGGCCACATGCTCAGATTCCATGGAGGCAAGAGTCTGCTTTCAGTAAGACAACATCAAGTAGTTTGGGGACATCACAACACAATACCAAGCTTGGCATCAGTACATGACAAAGAAGCATCAAGTGGATGTTGTCGATTTGGTCTTTCCCCAAACCTCAGGGTCATAGTGTTTTGTCTTGTTAGGTTGTCTCTAACCTATTTTGTCTCACATGGGTACATGTGGAAAATTGTATTATTGTAAATATGTTGTAAGTGAAATTCCAAGTGTCACTAGTGGAATGTGAATAGTCACTATGTAATGTGAAGATTCATGAGGGTAGTCCAAGAGTCAAAGGGGAATGTCAAGGGTCACCCCACCCTTTTCTATATATAGAACCTCATAATTCATAGTACAGGCTTTTGGGAGCCAATATTTTGGCTAGGCATTGCTTAGAGAACGCTTGGGGAGTATTGTGACGAGACTTGGCATCTCCATAGCGTAGAGCAAGTACATCTCTTTGGAGGAGTAGAAAATGTTGACCGTAATGTTCCACTATTCGGGCTAGTGGTTGTCGATGGTGTATGTATGGATGGAACTTTCACTTAATAATATAAATGAGCTAGCATGTTTTCATGCATATGTTGTTATTGTAGTTTGACTATTCTGGTTACTTTAGTAATGCATGTTATTTAACTTACACATTTGTGTATGAACTATTTTGGATGTTATTGTATGAATCTTATTGAAGACATGTTGTTGTATTAACTTGTCACTTTGGATTGTGGACCCTTCCTCTTTCGGCCTGTGATGTCATTCAGCTTGTGTGTTCCTTTTAGGCTGCCTATGTTACACAATCATTTGTCACACCTCTTGCACTTCCCTATGACATACCCCAAAGTGCCCGAAAAATGACCATCATGCAGTGTACTCATTTAGATATGCAACTTAGATTCTCCCTACAATACTAATTCAAAAATGCCTTGAGCTTCCCCTGAAGAAAATGGCTCTAAAACCCTAATTGTAGAATCATCACGCCCCTGACACTAAAAACCATGATGGTGTCTAGTTGCATTATACTAGCCCCATGATGCAAGCGCACTTTTTTCTTGGATACTAGCGATGATACCTAAAAGAAAATTTTCCCAAAGAGGACAAGAAGCTTCATGATCTAGAGGCTTCCAGAATGATGAGTTGGAGGTTGTTCGGTGTGGATGAGGTCGAGTTCTCTCAACTTGGCCTGTTGGTATTAACCCTATGAGCTACCTCCTTGAGATGAGGGCCTTCTCCTATCTTTGTAGAGATCCTAACTCCCTTTACTTGCCTATTGTGGAGTAGGTAAATATCCTCTACGGACATAGATGATCCCTCTAGTCCTAGAGTGGGTCTAACCGCAAACAGAACAACCTAATGAAAACTTCCTTAAACTAGAATCGAATAAGAGGGTCTATCTCTAAGAACACTAATCCTCTTGATAATGAACTCACTTCCTTGCTCCAACTTCTTTTCAATATTCTCCTTGAAATACCTAAAACAAGTACACAAGAGACAACAACAAACGTAATAGCATAAAATCACATTGAATTTACTTAAAAAGTCAAGGAATCTTAAGCCATCAAATGTAATATGACACTCAATGTAGGAAATAAATCATTAGTTGTATTGATATAAAGCTCAAAAAGAGATACAACCAAAGCC
The DNA here is from genome assembly GCA_031772625.1 of Pinus tabuliformis. Lineage (NCBI taxonomy): Eukaryota > Viridiplantae > Streptophyta > Pinopsida > Pinales > Pinaceae > Pinus > Pinus tabuliformis. Next base: position 755,814,176 of record CM062809.1, read on the forward strand.
TTGACGTTGCATGTCTCCTCCGACGTATCTGGGTTCAAACACCACTTCTAGCATCTCATGGCTAGCCTCAACAATGGAAGTTTAAGGCTTCTTCCCTTCAGTTCCAAGCCAAACCAAATACACTATTCTCCATTTACACACATAAACTAGAAGGCAAAAAGCTATAGATATCTTGTTGGTTATTCAAGCTCCAAAAAAGACTAGTTCATCTTGGAAAAGGAGGATTTTATATAGCTTTAATGGAAGGGAGATGGTTCCTATTATGATGGGTGAGGGATTATCTCTTTGGTTTGTTCCATTTTTACAGGGGAAAGGAGCCCAAACAGACTCCCTTGGCTCTATCCAGCCTAACCATTTACCAAACATCCATTCATGAAGCTTCTAGAGTTGGAAGCTTTGAATCCATTTTTTAAAACTTACCAAAAGAGGATTTTCGCAAGTGATGAAGGGGTCACTTTCATTGTTCGGTGCTAAGCATGGTTTCAGACTCTACAAATTGGCGTGGGGAAGGAGCTGATCACTAACGTCGGTCTTGAAAATTGGGATTGAAGGAAGATTCTTGGGAAATGATGTAAGAGGGGAATGTTCAACACATGAATAGGGATGTAAAGGCATACTCTTGATTATGGGAAAGCACATAGAGTTCACTGTAGAGGTCCTCCAGGATCGAGGAATGAGGAGTATAGGGACAATGACAAAATGTTGTGTAACTGATGCCCCGTAAAGCGTGAAGGCCGAACAAGAGTGAGGGGTGAAATGCTTTACAAGTAGATGCGTAGAATGAGAGACATTCATTGGAAAACCTACAAGAAAGCATAGATACATATAAATCACTAAAAACTATGATAAATGATAAATGAATCATGGTATGGACGCAGCCATCCAGAGAAAGATAATGTGAATGGATCCAAGGTATGGGCAAAACCAACCAGTAAAGAGGATCATATCGAACACAAGGTATGGTCACAACCATCCGATAATGAGAATGATCACATATAACAACTCATGGTATGGTCACTGGCATCTGTGTGAGAGAGACATTTATATCAGCATGACCATGTCACATTGGCTTGCAACTTGGACTTGAGTAATCTGAGCCCAAGGTCTTGCACTCCAACACAACGTGATCAAAGTACAAATTTTAACATGTGAATAGATGTGTCGAAGTTGAACATGTTAGAAAGTTGCTTGATTACCGGTCAATGATGTGAACCGTTAACAAGTGTGAGAGAAACCACCAATAATGATGATGGTGCTTAAGGTACCAACAACACAATCTAGGAATGTGAATAAGGAACTGAAGTTGAACACCCATGAAATCACCCGATCAAAAGCCAATGATGTGAAATTTTCATCGAGTGCATAGAACTTCCCATTAGGACATGCAAGCTCTAAGGTACCAGAAGGGAGTCTCTCGGCCAACTTCCCTGATAATGAAATGAACTCGATAGGAAGTGACCTTGTCAAATGAGGGACATGACGTATCCCACATCATCGATGCAAGACAAAGGGATGTAATGATTATGGATGATACCGAGAATCAGGAATGAGTGTAACTGTAGAAGGATCACTCTTGAACATATGGGGGAGACAATTCCGGAGTTTGGTAGCTTTTGGATCCATAGGATTAGAGGTCATGATGATGTGGCAGAGATCAAATGGAGAGGCAAAAATGAACGATCCAACCTAGGAAAGTCAATGATGAAGTGTGGATATCCCAACCGGACATAAAGCAGAAAGTGTCATGTTCAAGAGTGAGCTACAGACACAATTGATAGAATTTCCCATTTTCCCCCACCATTTCTGACAGGTACCCCAATTACTTTTTATCGCAAGCTTGAAGGGGATAGCATGTGCTTGCACTATAAGTCCATCCTTCGGATGAATCGGACCTAGTAAGATTAATGAGCCCTAGGAAGGAGAAGCTCATGTCTGTCATGGTGACGAATCTGATGTCGTCTTACTTTAACGAGTCCGACAAAGGTGTAACTCTGTATCTTTTTCATGCTTAGAGAGTTTGAAAAAGACATAGAAAAGAAAATTCTGATAGGTCCCTTTTCGTACATTTGTGTCTCTCGATCCTGAAAATGTAGAAAATAATACCTGAGAGAACTGCTTAACCATGTTAGTCGAGGAGTACCTTTGTCGTAAATAGTTTCTCCCAACCCGAAAAAGGGGTAAATGTATACTGGGAAAATGATGTTTCACACCCTTTAACGAGTTCAAAAAGACAAGAGATCGGCAATCTTTTCATGTTTTAGGGTCGAAAAAGAGTTGAAAGTAGGCCCCCCATTTTTATTCTCTTTAATGAGTCAAAAAGGGAAAAATACTCGGTGATATTTTCGTTTGAGGTTTTTACGAGTCGAGAAAAGACTTAAACACAACTCAGCACCATCATCAGCAATCCATCACCTGTCATTGCACAAGAAACAAACGCATTATCCAATTTCTAAGCTAAAAATAGGTGAAAAAGGCTTTGAAAACCCTAAAATGTCATGAAAAAATGAATAAAAAGGGAAAAAGTAAATTATTTTTTACCATTTACCTTGTTACCTTGTGTGGTGTAATTTTTACCCATTTGTGCCCTAGATTTTTAGGAGCAGATTGCGGCAGATCCAGGAGGCTGATTGACGAACCATCAGTTGCAGGTAAGAGTTGAGACCCTTAGCTTCATTTTCATACCTGTTTTTCCTATTTTTAGCCATTTTTTGGATTTTTTGAGGAGATTTTGGCAAAAAAAAAATTCCTCGGTTAGCGCAAGATTCGAGCTTGGGATCGTGCCAATATAGGGTTATTTAACACAGTCACTTGTGCCATCGGTGCTACTATTTTTAAAATAGTTGCGCCAGCACAGAGAGGAGAAAAATTTTATTTTCGCCTAAATTCCTTGCTGCAAATCTGAAATTTCTTGGTCCAAGACTAATGTTGACTTGAATATTTGGTGTTTGCAGGAAAAATACAGTGAAAAAATGGTTGATTGGAAAGAATGTGAGCATGAGGCAATTGATGCATAGGCATTGGTAGATCAAAACTGTCTAGATTCTCTGAGGAACTGTGGGTTGCTCAAATTATTCCTTACACTGGGCCTTTGGGCTCAACCTGAGCTATTGCAATACTTGATTAGTCTTTGGGACGTTGGACGGGAAGTCTTTGTGATCTGGGACCAAGAGCTAGAGCTAGAGACTTCAGATATATACTTCATCACTGGATTGTCCCGAAGAGGGGAACCAGTCAATCTGTATGGGTCTAGGCCCATTGGGGCAAGTGTGAACATGCTGCTGGCAGAACATTGCCCAGAAGCGCTGAAATCAAAAAGTGGCAAGGTTGATATCATGAGTGTTAACAACCTTGTATTGAAAGCATTGCTCTTGACCATAAATAGAGTTGTTGGGGCTCAGGCATTGCATGAGTCCAACAAGTCCAAATTCCAATATGCCATAGAATGCACGATGCCCACTGTCTTTAATTGGGCGGAAGCCATGAAGGTAAACATGAAGCATGAGTTACCCAAATCCAAGGCAGGGAACCTCAAACAATTTCAATATGTATTAAGCAAAGCCTTTTGGTAGAAATCACATAAGAGAAATTTTTGGCCGACGTGTTTTGAACCAACGAGTGTGGTTCATCATCAGGACTAGATGAAGAGGCAGACCATGGAAAAGGCTTGAAAAGAGAGCAATGTAGAGACATAATTTCAGGTAACGACTATATTTGAACAATGATATTTAAATTATGATACTAGTTTATTAATATATTAAAAACAAATATTATTCAATAACAACTATATTAAACGACTAGTTTTTGAAATAAATATTTAAATAATGATATTATTTCATTAATTTATTAAAAATATTAATAGGTAACGGATATATTAAGTGACTAGTTTTTGCAAAATAATATTTTAATTAATTAATTTAAACCAAATATGGTTCTTGTTATAGTGACCTTCTTTTTGGAGCGGATCCCACTATTTCACTATCAGCTGGCAGAGGTAAACCCCCCATTACCATGAGACCCACGGATGGTCCGATGGAGTGAACTGATGCCCAGAATCAGTGGGGGCTAGCATATGTCATACAAGCCCGCCTTCTTTTCGTGGCTGAGGCGTCAGCTGATCATGGTAGAGGATTGGCCATATAGTGGTACTGACTTCTGTGGTGATCCTAACATGCTGCTCCCAGAGGGAGAATATTTTGATGATGGAGGTAAGAAAAACAATTTTAAGTTTTTTATTTTTTATTGTTTTTGAAATATATGTATGTTGAGCCCCAAACTTGCATCTTTCCTATACACCTTTCTAGACTTTTCCATTTACCTGGACCTCCTAAGTTTTCAACATCATTGCATATTGAGTTTAAAAGAGCACATAAATTGGTTTCCTAACTATGTTTTGTGTCTACTGTTTGAATTAGATTTTTTCTCATTGAGCTGCGGAATCTTGTCACTTTCCGCAGCCAGTTCAACTTTCTACAGCCTTTTTGTTAAAGTCTATATTGCAGGTGTCTTCAGGCAAATCGAGCCACATGGGCAAGTTGGAAATGACGTGGACATGGACCGAGTCCTATTGGCTCAGTCGAATTCATCAAAGAAGGCCGTGGTCAAAGGTGGTCAAGCGGTGGTCAAATATAAGAGTCCTACAGCAACAGGACTCCGTTTTTCAACACGTGAAGACTTGCGTGGCTGTTCCTAGATCTCTGGGGACATATCAACACCTGTGGACTGCTCCATAAGGCGAATCCAACAGCCACCGTCAATAGATTTAATCATCATGCTAGATCCCTGCACGTTGTTGTTCACGTGTCTTCTGTCAGCACAGTTTTTAGGAAATTAGTTATGTAGTCTCCTGTTATAAATAATGTGTTTCCATATGCATAATAGTTAGTCTTTGTAATGTAATTTTGCTGTTAAGAAAGCCCACTGTGTCGTGACATTGTTTCGTTGTTATGACTGCGTTTTGAATATATGAGAAGACTCTGTTTATAAGCACAATTCGTGGTTGATAGTTGTTTCCTGAGGTTGTGCAAAGGGACCCTGCACACGCCGAGGTTTTGTTTATTGCTGTATAGTTTCATGCTGTATTTCCTTACGTTCATTATGCCATAGTTATTCATGTGTATATATTGCATTTCTTATGGTATTAACGTTTTATTTCTGTCCATAATTTTACATGCTTTATACTGTTGTTAACGCTGATCAGTGTATTTGTTCCAGATTATAGTAGGCAGCCCGGGCATTTGCATATAGTTTCCACAATGACTAATGACATGGAATCAGTCTTGTCTTTTTGCTGATTTATTTTTCTTAGCTTTTAATTCCAACACTGTTTTGTTTATTTCAAGATTGTTCATTGGCTTTATTAGTTAGATTAGATATTAAATTTCTCATGTCATTATCAGTTACCTCCGAAAGCCATAGCGAGACTAATGGTGAGGGATTGAAGTATGAGTGTGTAATTTGATATTAGTTTATTTTTCTGCAAATTAGATATTAAATTGCTCATGTCATTATCAGTTACCTCCGAAAGCCATAGTGAGACTAATGGTGAGGGATTGAAGTATGAGTTTGTAATTTGATATTAGTTTATTTTTCTGCAAATTAGATATCAGATTGCTCAAGTTGTTTATGATTACTTCCGAAAGCCATAGCGAGACTAATGGTGAGGGGTCAGAATATGAGTTGATGTAATTTGATTTTAGCTTTACTTTGCTTATAATTTTTGGATTTCTTTGAGTACAGTTTCTTTTGTATTTAGACAACAACAAGGATAATGGTTTCATGATTAATAGTTCACTATTTGTTTAATTAGAATAGTGGCACATTTTCATTCTCTTTTAGGAATTAATTTCATCATTGTATGTTTTAAAACCTTTTTGAAAAGTTTGAAGTTTTGGAAATCATTTTAAAGGAAATCATTGCCTTGAACGTTTAGATCCATACTTGTCTTTTAGAATTTCCATCTCACATTAGGAAATCAACGAAGATAAACCCAAAAACAAAATAAAAACCAAAAACGACAAAAATTAAGAAATAGGTTATCTTGCACATATAGTGCGCCGCACTTCAACAGTTTACGACCCCGGATTGACAATTAATATAGCAATTTAGGACACTCTAAATTGACCAAACATTTTGGCGTCATTGCCGGGGAAGTGTAACTAGGTAGCCAATTTCTTAAAAAAAAGAGAAAAAATTTAAAGAAGGGAAAATTGATAACTTCTCAAAGTATGCTCTCCTCTTGCACCTAGTGTGATCTGGAGGATCAGAAAAGAGAGTTATTGGTTCAATAATTTCTTGAGTATGCTATCTTCTTGCACCTACTCTGATCTGGAAGATCAGAAAGAGAATTATTAGTTGAACTTGAAGATAAAAAATAAAAAATGACATGCATAGAGCAAGAGATTCTAGGGGAAGGTTTATAGCTAGGGCCAAGAGTTCGATTTTCACAACTCCATCTACTTCAAGGCATAGACAAGATACACCTCCATCATCTCCAACTCACACTCCTAGCCTTAGTATTCCTGGAATTCAAGGGGAAACAACTGAATTAGGAGACTCTCCCACACTATCCACCAAATCTGACTTAGGAAAAGAACCTTTCTTCACTTCTACAGGGGAACATATTGTAATCAAAGAAGTAGAATCACCTGAAGAAGAAGAGGGAGAAATTCCTCCTCGTTCGCCATTAATAGAAGAACCAGAGGACTCTGGAAACTCAGAGGAAACTATCATGACAGAGGAAGTAGTAAACAGATTTGGAGGAGGAGGTAGAGGTAGAGGTAGAGGAGGAGGAAACAATGGAGGATGTAGAGGCAACAATGGGGGAAATACAGATGGAGATAACTCATTTGGATTTCCTATAGTTGATGAGGAATCTTGTACAACAATGAAAAACATCTCACCATCTGTCCTCCCAAAATTTTATGGGTTGCGAAGTGAGGATCCTGAAACATTTCTATTTGAGTTTCAAGTCGTGTGCCGAACTTATGACTATATGGAAGACTCTCAAAAACTCAAATTGTTTCCTTCAACATTGAAGGGAGCTGCTTTGAAATGGTTCATGGGATTAGTCACTCAATCTATTAGGACTTGGAATGATATGAAACAAACATTTTTGGATAGATACCTGGACTATTGCATGCCCACCAACCATAAGGATGAGGTATTCAAAATGGTGCAAAAAGAAGATGAAAACTTGGAGGATTTACTTGAAAGATTTCAATACAACCTGAAAAGAGAAAAAATGAGTAACTTAGATGAGGAGACCTTGAAAGCCCTTCTATTAAAATCCATTAGAGATGAATGGATAGATATTTTAAACATGATGGGAAAGGGATATATTTCTCAACTTCCCCTTCATGACATAGCAGAACTATGTGTCCATCACTGAAGGGGAAAATCTAAAACTGGAAAAGGGCCTAGAGATCCTTCTCTTATTAGAGCAAACAAATTTGCAACTGGATCAGTAAGTAGGGCAGAGATTGGCAATATTCTTGATGAGTTCAAAACCGATATTTTAGGGAGCCTTAGTGAACAACTAGACACCCTTAAAATACAAAACAAGCAGAAAGCAAAAGCTGAAGCTTTGGCCATCTTTTGTCCAAAATGTAGGAAGAAACGTGCTCTAAGGGAATGCCCCTTGGATGCAAAAGTTGTAGAAACATGCATGATTTTCTCAGAAAGCCATGAGACCAAGGATTTTCCTTCAATTCCTAGGCTCAAAGTTGTCTTTCAAGAAGATCCAAATTCAGTAGAATCTCTCTGTTTTGTTTCAAGGAGACCTTGGCAGGGGCAACAAAATCAAGGGTTTAATAACCGTATGAACTTTCAACCCCCACCAAATTGGAATCCTTGGCAACAAACTTGGTCCTAACCTCAAAATCCATATCAATCATGGGTACAAGGTATGCAAAATCCTTATGAGAGATTTGCTCAATTTTATCAGTATCCTCCATCTTTTCAAAATCAACAAGCTCCACAACTTCCAAATCAAAACCCACAACTTTCATTGCCATTTCCACAACCACAACAACCTTCTCAACAAAACCCAAATTCTCAACTCTTGCTTCCATTCCAACAAAAGACAAATCAACTACCATCCCAACCATTGCCAAATCCCAATAATAAAAATCCTCAGAATGCTTACATGGTAGAAGGACAACAATTTCCTACCTATATGATTGTTCCTCTCAATGATGTACAACTCAGATCTGGTAGTCTTATAAAAACCTTCTATAGATGCTCAAAAGCAAAGTATTTCTGAGGAAGATTCTCTTAAAGCCAATAAAGGTTCTGAAGCATCTCTTCAAAACCCAAACACTTAAAAAGAAAAAGGAAAAGAGTCAACTCCCACAACTCCTATAGTTGAGCAACTTGCATCTTCATCCACACCTCCTTTCCCTGAAAGATTACAAATTGACCAATGGGTGGAAAAAGAAATCTTATTGCCTGACTATGATTTCCTAGATGAATTAAAGAATGTATGTATCAAGATTCCCTTGCTATAAGCCATTAGATAGATTCCTATTCTAGAAAAAACAATAAAGGAGTTGAGTCTCAAAAGACCAGGAATGAAACCAAGAGATACAAGAAGAATCCACCTAGTAGGAAAAATTGCAGATATCATGATGGGAAAAATTACCATGCAGAAGTATGTAGATCACGGTAGTCCAATTGTCAAGACACATATAAATCGGGTAGAAATTCCAAATACTTTGATTGACATAGGGGCTGCTATCAACATTATGAGTAGACAGACTATGGAACAACTAAAACTTCCTAATCTTGTTTTTACACCTACCCTACTGCAACTTGCAGATAGATCAATAATCAAACTAGATGGTATATTAGAAGATATTTCAGTCTCCTTAGATTCTTGGGAATATCTAGTAGATTTCATGATTTTGACTCCCAAGAGTAATTTAGGAGGGCACCCACTCATCTTAGGAAGACCTTGGCTAGCCACAACGGATGCTTTCATTAGTTGTAGAAGTAGGAGATAATGAATGGGTCGATTATGAAGACACTATACAACCTATCTTTACCATTTCTGAAATCAGTGAAGATAGTCAAATTCTGAACACATTAGAAAACTTTGAAACATCTTCAGAATATGACCACACACAATTTCAGTTAGATTCTGACATTGAGTATTTATCATCAAGACAAATGTCTCTTTACTCTATGGAAGAGTTTGGTAGTTCCGCCATTGAGATTTTTCCAGGAAAAGCATTGAATATCAATAAAAATTTGGAAAAGTCACAACAGGAAGAGCTAACCAAAATCTTGCAAAAACATTCTACTGCATTTGCATGGGAGTATACTGATATGAAAGGTATTGACCCTAAGACTTGCATTCATCACATCTACATCGAGGAAAATAGTAGACCAATCAGACAACCTCTGAGAAGGATGAATCCAAACCTTAGGGAGATAGTGAAAGAAGAGCTCCAAAAGCTACTCAATGTAAACTTCATTTATCCAATTTTAGATAGCTGATGGGTTTCTCCTTTGGTTATTGTACCTAAAAAGAATGGTAAATGGAGGATATGCATTGATTATAGGGAATTGAATAAAGCAAATTTGAAGGATCACTTTCCTTTGCCCTTTATCAATCAGGTATTAGATACACTAGCAGGCAAAAAGTACTTTTCATTTTTGGATGGTTTTAGTGGCTATAATCAAATTCAGGTAGCACGTGAAGATCAAGATAAGACCACATTTACCTGTCCATGGGGAACTTTTTCTTACTGAGTGCTTCCTTTTGGATTATGTAATGCACCCGCAACTTTCCAAAGAGCAGTACTAGGAATCTTTTCTGATCTAATTCATGATTGTGTAGAGGTTTATATGGATGATTTTATAGTTTATGGTAATTCATTTGAAGAGGCATTAGAGAATTTGGAAAAAGTCCTTATAAGATGTAAAGAAACAAACCTTTCATTAAGTCATGAAAAATGCTTTATGATGTTTACTGAAGGTATTGTTTTGGGACATCACATTTTAGGGGATGGGATTAAATTTGATAGATCAAAAGTTGAAGTCATCTCCAAGTTACCTATTCCAAATTGTCAAAAAGATGTTAGAAGTTTTCTGGGATTTATTGGGTACTATAGAATATTTATAGAGAAATTCACTAAAATAGCATCTCCACTCTTCAAATTGCTCACAAAATACTGTGAATTCAAATGGGATCCTGATTGTCAATCAACATTTGAAACTTTGAAAACAAGAATATCTGAAGCACCCATTTTGAGAGGGCCAAATTGGAAACTTCCTTTCCATATTTCTACAGATGCTTCAGATACAGCTCTAGGAGCTGTGTTGGGTCAAAAGGATTTAGTTCCTTATGCTATTTACTATACCAGTAAAAACTTAACTCCCACTAAGTTGAACTATATTGTGACTGAAAAAGAGTTCTTAGATGTTGTTCATGCAATCAATAAGTTTAGACATTATATAACAGGTTATGAAACTTTTATCCATACTGATCATTCTACAATTAGATATCTAATGAACAAACCTGTTACTAATGGCAGAGTTACAAGGTGGTTCTTACTTTTACAGGAATTCAATATTACTGTGTTGGATAAACTAGGGAAACAAAATACAGTAGTTGATTTCTTGTCTAAGATCCAGAATACTAAAGAATATTCTCCTGTAGAGGATAAGTTTCCAGATGAATATTTATTTGCAGTAACTACTAATACCCCTTGGTATGTAGATATTGCTAACTATTTGGTTATAGGGCAATTACCTCCACATCTATTTCCTAGTGAAAGAAGAAAGATTATTCAAGAAAGTTCAAAATATTCATGGATTTCTAACGAATTGTTTAAAACATGGCCAGATCTTGTGATCAGAAGATGTGTTAGGGAAGATGAAATGCCTGACATCCTCAAGGCATGTCATGATGAACCATGCGGTGGACACTTTGCTGACAAAAGGACAGCCTATAAAATCCTTTCCTTAGGATATCATTGGCCTTCCCTCTTCAAATATACAAAAGAATATGTCAAAAGGTGTGACAGCTGCCAAAGAGTAGGGAAACCGTCCCTTTCAAATGAAATGCCATTGCAACCACAAGTACTCATCGAACACTTTGAAAAATGGGTTTTAGATTTCATTGGACCTATTAATCCACCATCTAAACAAAAGAAGTATATATTGGTATGTACTGATTATGTCACTAAATGGGTAGAAGCCAAAGCATTACTTTCTGCTACTGAAAATTCAGTTGTTAATTTTCTTTATGAGGATATTTTTACTCACTTTGGTGTTCCAAGAGAAATTGTGACAGATCAGGGAAGTCAACTCACATCTAACCTGGTGGAGAAGCTGATGGAAGAATACAAAATCAAGCACATAAAATCTACTCCTTACCATCCGCAAGCAAATGGCAAAGTGGAGTTGACAAACAAAGTTATTAAAGGCATCATCACCAAAACTGTTCATCTACACAGAAGAGATTGGGCAGAAAGGCTTCCCGAAGCCTTATGGGCCTACATAACTACATGGAGGAATACAACAGGACATTCTCCCTATGAACTTGTTTATGGGAAAGAAGTCCTGCTCCCCATTGAGTTTCAAGTCAAAACTTTCAAGATGGCAGTTCAGGTGGGGATGGATCTATCAGAAACCCAAAAGCATAGAATGGAGCAGTTGAATGAGCTAGATGATATTAGACAAGCAATAATCCTAAGAACTGATCTAGTTCAATATCAAAGAGATAAGCAGCATGATAAATACATCAAAGAGAAAAAGTTTCAAGAGGGAGATTGGGCATTGCTATTTGATTCCAAGTTTAAAGACTTCAAAGGTAAATTCCAGACTCATTAGCTTGGCCCATATGAGATTGACAAAGTCTTTATCAATGGAAGGGTAAGAATCAAAACCATTGATGAATTTCAAACTCCTCTTATTATGAATGGCCACAAATTAAAGGTTTATCATAAGCCACTCTCATAAATAGGAATTTGTCAAAATGTTTCAAGATAGTTCTGCAATAAGGCTGGTGAAGAAGAATCCTTCTTCTCCACAAGGCTAGCCTTTGTTCCTTTCTGTTTCTTAAAAAAAAAAAATAAAAAAAAATTGTATAAGCCTAAAAACCAATCACTGATTGGCAGTCTTATACAGAAAATATAGAGCGAAAATCAGGAACACCTGACACCCTATATTTTCCAAAAAAAATAAAAAAATTCTCTCTCTCATTTCACAAGTTTTGTGACACTCCACTCCATTTCATTCCACTTCATTCCACTCCACTTCATTTCATTCCACTCCATTTCATCCATTTCATTTCATTTCACCAATAAAAGTTTCTTTCATGACCATTTTCATTCAGTCAGTTATCATCTCTCCATCTCCATTCAGTCAAGTGGTTGTTGTGTCAGTTTCCGCAGCTGAAACCAGTTTCCGCAGCCAGAAGCAGTTTCCGCAGCCACCACTCTGTTTTTCAAATTGACAGTCAAGATGTTAGTTCAATAATCATGAAAGCAAATGCAGGTATGACCGAGGACATATTATGAAGACATGGAGCATCTAAAGGCATCAATAAGGAGCAGTTGATCAAGGGTTAATGGACAAACAAATGGCAAAAATTCCAAGGTATGAGTAGAAATTTATTTCAAATAGCAATCAAAACACATTTTTGCATAGTTATTAAACCATGAGCTCCACTATATGCAATGATTTCCGTGATAGTCTCCATAACCATTCCACGACATTCCTCCACGAACCATGCATTTATTTTCTAAACGGTCTTATGATTAGCCTTCGGATTTAATTTTTGTTGGTTGCATTTTAAAACTCCACCTGTAATCATGAGGACGTGGTCGATTTGACTACGGCTCTTCTCACCTGCACAAAATCCGCACCCGTTTCATCAACGTGTTTGCGTCTACTTTGCAGCCACCCAATTTAAAATTATGCCAGATGTACTTTACTCTCCCTACTGTTCTATTGACATCACGGCTGCATTTCCACCGTGCTCACATAAGCCTTCGCCCCATTTCATGAATTCACTTCCGCTGCCTGTCCTCTGTTTTCCACTCACAGTCACTGGTTTCCTCCATAAACTCTGTTCACTCCCATAACCAACCGTTTCACTTCCGCTAAACCCTCCTCAAGCAAACGAGTTTTAAAGAATAGAAGGAAGAATGGGTCTGTTGTTGAGGGTAGAACCGGAAGGGCCCAAGTTTATGGAAGGATACCTACAATTGAAAAACCTACTGAAGAAGGCCCGGTGGCTACGTTTCATTCAAAAATTTATGTGCTACAATAAGGAGATTACAAAGGCTTTTGCGAGGTCTTTTAACGGCCAGGAGGTGGAAATTGGGGACCTTAATTTTACAATCACTGAGGCATACATAGCAGCTGCTACAGAACTTCCCCAGTAAGGTGAATGCTAGTTCAAGAACAAGAGCTTTGACGAGAAGGCTTGGATAGTCATACTACGCAATCCAGGTATCGATGTAACTATATTCAAACGAGGAATTCCTGTCCATGCTTTAAAATAGGAGTGGGCCAGCTTATTGTTAATTATTCAAAAGTTCATTACTTGTGAAGGCTGTTTTGGGGCATTGTATATGTATCATACCTGGTTGTTGATGAACTTTTTAGAAAACCAAACACTCAATCTGCCCTACTTTTTATTGCTGAGCTTGAAAAAGATGTGCACAATAGTCCAAAAGAATATAGAAGACATAGAGCCCCATTTGTATCATCATGGGCTTGTGAAAATTCTAATTGAAGAACAATTGAAGAAAAATAGGGACACTTGGGAATGGTTTTTGGTGGGAAACTACTTTCAAGAGCCACTCGAGGTACTTGAGAGCAGTACAACAAGAAGGAGTAGGAGGAAGGAGACAAGTGCAAGAATTCAAGACCCTCCTATTAGCAAAACCAAAGAAGTTGATCAAGAAGAGAGGCTGGAAAGAACCAAGAATAGAAACCAAGGAAAATCAAAAGGGAAACGAAACATAGAAGCTGTATATCAAACTTCAGAGCCTTCTCAAAAAGAAGACCACCAAACACTGTCCGAAAGATTAGTTTATCTTCGAGAACAAGCGGCTGCAGCCAAGAAGAAACGAAAGGAAAAACAGAGTAGGGAGGAAGATACTAGTCCACAACATGTAAGAAGAAGCTCTAGGCTTAAAGGGAAATTAAAGACAGTAAAAACCAAAGGGCCCCACTTTATTGATTTGGGGGGAGGGAACCCCAGAAAAGCCTCCAGCAACCTCTCCTGACCGTAGCCCACACCATACTTCCATTTCACAGCCAGATGTTGACATGAGTCCTTCTCGGCCAGAGTTTGAAATCAGTCCTTCTCAACAGGATTTTGGGGTCAGCCCAAGGAAGGCTACACCCGAGGTAGACCCAAATCAGCAGGAGATGTATGATTATATAGAATCCTTAGAGAAGATAGCTGCAGGTCCAAGCACATCATCCACTCAGCCTCACACAGCACAAGAAGCTCTAGTCCAATCGTTGAAACAAGAAGTCTTTGAATTGGAGGTTTTAAATAGACATATTAAAAATGAAAATGAAGCATTAAAGGAGAAAAGTAGATTGGACAAGATCATTCATGACAACACTATGTTACATCTGGGACTGTGGCAGAAAAAGAACAGGAAATTGAAGAAGAAATGCAAGAGGTTGAATACAGCACTTGTCAACCTCAAATTCAGATGCTTGATGAGGAAGCCCAGGATGGTAGTAGTACCAAGGAAGAGGAGAAGAGGGCTAGATGTACTGGCAGAAGTTTCAGAGCACATGGACTAAAGGGAGGATGATCAAAATTTTGGTTGCATGAGGACATGCAACACCTTCACAGTGGGGGTATGTTGAGCCCCAAACTTGCATCTTTCCTATACACCTTTCTAGACTTTTCCATTTACCTGGACCTCTTAACCTGTCAACATCATTGCATATTGAGTTTAAAAGAGCACATAAAGTGGTTTCCTAACTGTGTTTTGTGTCTGTTGTTTGAATTAGATTTTTGCTCATTGAGCTGCAGAATCTTGTCACTTTCCGCAGCCTTTTTGTTAAAGTCTATATTGCAGGTGTCTTCAGGCAAATCGTGCCACATGGGCAAGTTGGAAATGACGTGGACATGGACCGAGTGCTATTGGCTCAATCGAATTCATCAAATAAGGTCGTGGTCAAAGGTGGTCAAGTGGTAGTCAAATATAAGAGTCCTACAGCAACAGGACTCTGTTTTTCAACACGTGAAGACTTGTATGGTCGTTCCTAAATCTCTGGGGACATATCAACACCTGTGGACTTCACCATAAGGCAAATCCAATAGCCACCCTCAATCGATTTAATCATCACATCAGCCATGATGCTAGATCCCTGGACGTTGTTGTTCACGTGTCCTCTGTCAGCGCAGTTTTTAGGAAATTAGTTATGTAGTCTCCTGTTATAAATAATGTATTTCCATACGCATAATAGTTAGTCTTTGTAATGTAATTTTGTTGTTAAGAAAGCCCACTGTGCCGTGACACTGTTTCTTTGTTATGACTACGTTTTGAATATATGAGAAGACTCTATTTATAAGCACAATTCATGGTTGATAACTGTTGCCCGAGGTTGTGCAGAGGGCCCCCGCACACGCCGAGGTTTTGTTTATTGCTGTATAGTTTCATGTTGTATTTCCTTACGTTCATTATGCCATAGTTATTCATGTGTATATATTGAATTTCTTATGGTATTAACGTTTTATTTATGTCCATAATTTTACATGCTTTATACTGCTATTAATGTTGATCAGCGTATTTGTTCCAGATTACAGTAGGTAGCCCAGGTGTTTGCATATAGTTTCCACAATGACTAATGACATGGAATCAATCTTGTCTTTCTGTTGATTTATTTTTCTTAGCTTTTAATTCCAGCACTGTTTTGTTTATTTCAATATTGTTCATTGGCTTTATTAGTTAGATTAGATATTAAATTGCTCATGTCATCATCAGTTACCTCCAAAAGCCATAGCGAGACTAATGGTGATGGATTGAAGTATGAGTGTGTAATTTGATATTAGTTTATTTTTCTGCAAATTATATATTAAATTGCTCATGTCATTATCAGTTACCTCCAAAAGACATAGCGAGACTAATGGTGAGGGATTGAAGTATGAGTGTGTAATTTGATATTAGTTTATTTTTCTGCAAATTAGATATCAGATTGCTCAAGTTGTTTATGATTACCTCCGAAAGCCATAGCGAGACTAGTGGTGAGGGGTCAGAATATGAGTTGATGTAATTTGATTTTAGCTTTACTTTATTTACAATTTTTGGATTTCTTTGAGTACAGTTTCTTTTGTATTTAGACAGCAGCAAGGATAATGGTTTCATGATCAATAATTCACTGTTTGTTTAATTAGAATAGTGGCACATTTTCATTCTCTTTTAGGAATTAATTTCATCATTGCATGTTTTAAAACCTTTTTGAAAGTTTGAAGTTTTGGAAATCATTTTAAAGGACATCATTGCCTTGAACATTTAGATCCATACTTGTCTTTTAGAATTTCCATCTCACATTAGGAAATCAATGAAGAAAAACCCAAAAACAAAATAAAAACCAAAAACGACAAAAAGTAAGAAATAGGTTATCTTGCACATATAGTGCGCCACACTTCAACAGTTTACGAGCCCCAAATTGACAATTAATATAGCAATTTAGGACACTCTAAATTGAGCAAACAATGTATTCGTGACATTTCGATTTTGTAATTGCATGTGTAGGACCAGAGTGATACTCGAGATAGTATGATCACGATAATCAACACAGACCTGAATGGTGCCCTGCTTCTTAGTTACTGGTACTATATTTGACACCAAATCTGTCAAAGGGATTGGATAAATAAATCCATCTTTGAGAAGTTTTTCAACTTCCCCTTTAATGGTGACTTCTTTTCTAGGGTGCACTGGATGAAGTCATTGCCGAACGGGCTTTGCGTTAGGATAAGTCATAATCTCGTGCACAACTATACTTGGGTCAATGCTGAGCATTTCTTCATATGACCATGCAAAAACATCTTGAAATTCTTGAAAAATACTAGTATAGAGCTTGATCTCATCAGGAGAACAAGTTACCCTAATATGAACGTTTTCAATGATACCTGGCTTAACAGAAATGTCAATGGGCATCGTTTCAGTAATATTACCCATGTTTCCTTCCGAACAAACTTCATGAGTCATAATAGGCATTTGAAGTGGTTGGATCAGGAAACGAGAAGATAAATTCTCAAGACAAGTAGACATGACCGTCGGGCCAAGCAAGAACGAGGAATGATGATGAGTATCATTCCATGGTGCTTCCTCCAGAGACATAATTTCCATGATACTTTCATCAGAAGGAAAAGTCTCGGTTAAGGGATCGAGGTAATCCAAAGAACCAAGCCATGGGGATTGATAATACGTGTCAAGAGACATACTCGAAACAGTATGATCGGTAGGTACCGAAGCTGAAGCTGAAACCATCTCCACATAATTGATCTCGGTAGGGCTTAACGACATGAAATAACCCCACGTATCAACAAGATTAGGAGAGGGAATGACCCAAGGATGAAACTTAATCGAGGTCATGTTGACTGAGCCAACATGTGGAAGTGGGAGAGGAAACATACCCATCAAGACGGTATCTTTGAAAAGTCGATCCAACCCACACACTCTGATAAGGAGCACCGATATGATTGACGTATGGAACATTTCCATCTGAGGAAGAAAAAGTGAAGAAAGACAACTGGTTGACCGTGACAATTTTCCCTTAATGGGGAAGATGGAGCATGCAGAATAGAGAAGAGGTCACAACATGCATAGCATGCGTCCAACTCCGTCTGAGTAGAATATCATAATTAAGATTTTCATCCACAATTTCTACTTTGACATGTACTGTCTTGCCTTCCAAGGTAATGGCAAGATTAGGAAGGACACCGAATGGTCGAGAATCACGCCCATCAAAAGCTTCCAAAGTGTTAGGTGATTGGTTCAAGGTAGGAGAACCAATTGCCTTCCAACAAGAGATAGACATGATGCAGGTGGAAGCACCTTCATCAATGACGGTCCTGTGAATTGTCTTCTCATTAATGATCACCTAAATGAGAAAGGAAATCTGATGAGGTAAGCGCGGAACATGGTTTTCCAGATCAAAACAAATGAGATTGGAGTCAGATGGATCAATACCTCCAATATATGACAACAATGCTTTCCACTGAGAAGGACAGATCTGAAGGACCTTGAGAGCAGACATAGCTGATAGCGCTTGAGCCAAATCCTCAACAATGTTATAATGTTGAGTGGCTCGAGCATTCAGATTATACGAGGACTTTCGCAGCACACCCCGAGAGGGTGGTCGAATAGCAGAATCAGGATTAGGTCACTCTATATGGAGAGGACCAGAGGAAGACAAGATAGAGGAGGAAGGGGCACCTTCTTTCTCTTTCCCTGTTGTCGAAGTAGGTGTTTGATAATCTTTTGATCTGGTAGCCACATTTATAGGCATACTCATCATAAACACTTGGGAACCTGAGGAAGCAGAAGACTTAGGCTTGTCTACCATTTGGGTCTGCTGGGATGGAAAGGGCTCTTTATAGGCAGTTGGGGTCCCTTTGAGCAAGAAACTAACTTTAGACCATTGGGGACAATCTTTTGTATAGTGATCCTCCTCATAGATGAGGCATGGATACTTGGGCTTCCTTTGAGAAGCATCACCAGCAGACGACTTAGGAGGGCCCTGTTTTGGGGCATCGACTTTGGTCTTGCCTTTGCCCTTATTTTTACCTTTAGAGGATTTGTCCGCTACGGTAGACTGGACAACGTGAACCTCAGAGGTTTTACTAGGACCATGTGAATTTCGAGAGGGATCATTGGAACTAGTGTTTGATACCACCTTCTGCTTGGAAGAAGATTTCGCAGGGGTCTGAGACACGGAACCAATCACTCCATCAACAGGTGGGGTAGCTAAAGACTTCGATGATGTTATATCGGATGATGGTCTTGGAGCATTGGGTAACATATCATATAACATGGAAGATTGCGAGTAGATGAGGTCTAAATACTAGGCAGGAGCGATGGCTTGCTCCTTGGTGACACAACCACCCATAGCTATGTCCTCAGCAATTTTTCTAATGAATGACTTGGTAAACCATTCGGTCAACAATTGATCAACAATTTCAAACTTGATCATGTGACACTGACGCCTCCATTCATGGATGTGATCGGAGATATGGGTTGTAGTGTCTTGCTTAAGGGACATAAGTAGATGGGTGCCAATTTCATAGCGAACTAGCAGATGAAAATGTGTGAGGAAATCCTTAGCAAGAGTGTTAAAGTCATTGTAGGTACCTCGAGGTAATTCGATGTACCATTTGGCTGCAGCACCTATGAGAGTTCACTGAAATTTTTTAAGATGAATACAATCATCAAACATACGAATTGGAGGAGCACCATAGGTGATATGTCAACACGTGGGCTTGGGGGTCCTCGTTCATTTTTCCCTCAAAATTTGAAAAATCACTCAGAATCTTGGACAGGACTGGAGGCCAATATGGAGAATGAAGAATGGGATCATGCATAATTCTAGAAACATCTAACAGCTCCAATGTGGCCAAGAATGGCAATTGCATATTAAAAGTCATTTGGGGCCTCTGAGCAGGCCCGGACTGCAGAACCCATCCTTGTTGGTAAGGATTTTTTCCCCATAGTAGAGGATTTTGTCCATATGGAATTTGATTTTGCCTCCACTGTAGGTTACCTTACCCGTAGGGAGGATTCTAACTTGGGTAGCCTTGATATTATCCATCCATAGGCTGTTGATAAGCAATATATGAGTTAAAACATTGTTGAGCCTATTGGCCTTGGACATACAGATTTTGCACCTGTTTCCCCTGGACATACGGGTTTTGAACTTGTTGCCCTTGGACATAAGGATTTTTCACATGATTCCTTTGGACATAAGGATTGGACATAAGGATTTTGAACTTGTTGCCCTTGGACATGAGGATTTTTAGCCTACTACTGCAGGACTTGACCTTGATGTTGCAAAGGTTGACCCTATTGATATGAGTACAAGGGTTGCTGCTGCCTAGGCTGACCTTGTTGCTGCAAGTGATGGCCTTGCTGCTTTAAAGGTTGTCCCTGCAGTTGCAAAGGTAGACCTTACGAAGGCATAGGTTTTGAAGCTTTGTGAACAAACTCCGTTTGTGGTTTCAAAGTTTGCTGCAATTGTTGCAAGGGTTGACCCTGTCGTTGTTGTAATTGTCCTTACTGCTTCACTATCTTCCCTTGCTGCTGCAAGGATGGTCCTTGTTGTTGTGAATGTTTCCCTTACTGCTGCAAGGGTTTCCCATGTTGTGGCAAGGGTACTTGGACAGTTCCTAGAGAAATACCTTGAAGGTTCCCGAATTGGATCTGGCCTTATCCACCAAGAATGATGGATGGACCAGGTTTAACATAAGGTCCAGCTTGAGGGACATAAGGCATATTTACCACCACGTGTGAACCATATGGAACATAAGGAGGTTGGAATGGACCCTGAGCAACATATGGCTGCTAGTTTGACTGCTGGTATTGGACATTACTCGATCTAAAAGGACCATCAAGGTTCGGAAATAGCACTGTAAGAGGGCTGATTCATTCCAACCATGTGAGTTTGTGAGTCACCCACATTGGCTGCGCTAGAGGTCATGGAGATATTTGGATCTTGCCCCCCAAGCATTGGTATAGCCTGTCCACTTACTGGAGGGGTCGAAGAACTTATAGAGACTTGACTCGAGATTGTCGGTTGAACCAAAAGAGTCAGTTGAAACGACGAAATGAGCGGATTCAGAATGGTGGGTTGACCTGGAACTAAAGTGACTATAGTATTCACAATTGGTTGAGAGGTTGGGTTCTGAACAAGCGGACCTAAGGCAGGCATAGCTCTAGATAACCAAATAGGGTTGTGATATAACGACGAAACACTAGGATTGCCTAACACCAACTAAGCTAGAGAGGTATAACCATGCGGCAATGAAGGCCCGCTATAGTCAGGGTAAATGCTGGTCGGAATGCTTCCTGTGTAAGGGAAACCTTCAGGAGGGGATTTATATCCCTGTTCATCAACAACGTGAGGAGAGTGTGTAGCAAAAGCCTCTGAGTGACCTAGAGAGGAGACCAGAATCTCACCTTTTGATTCCATGGGTGGAAACAAACGACGACAAACAACTGAAGATGTTGGAGGGCATAATTCCATAGGAATACCCAGTTGTTCATACAGACTGTACGGATGCTGCGGTGATATCACAACAAGATCGAAGAAAGGATTTAGAGGGAAAAAAACTAGTCTTTGCTGACCTTCAGGAGTCGACAGACTCTCGGGAGTCTGGATAGGATTAACCTTAGATTCTGGGCTAGATTCGTAGGGTGACCCAGTATCTAATGGGGGAGGAAAAGATGATAAAGGTTGAATACTCAGAACAATTCCAAGTTCAACACCTTGATCCTCGAGTGACTGTTCAAGAAGAGGCTCCTCAGATGATCTTTCAGATGAAGGAGTGGAAGAGGAACTAGGTGAACTTGATGGTTCTACCACAACGACTTTGTCTGAAACAGCAAGAGAAAAGATATTAATTTAAGTGTTTCTTCAAAATGTATTAAAGGTATACTCACGATGTGGTCCAGAAAAATACTATCAGGAATGTGATGTGATCATGGGTAATAATTTTTTAAGACGCTGAAACGGACTGATGCCTATTCATGTTTTAAGAGTTGACAAAAAGGATAAGATGACTCTATCAATTTTGGTTTGAACGAGCTTGAAAGGACAAGTGATCGTTGATCTTTTAAATTTAGAGAGTCAATAAGACAAAAAATGGTTGCTTAGGATAATCTCGGCAAAAGGATTACCAGGTAACCGTGAACTACAGAATACCTCTCGGTGAACCGAGAAGTATGGGAAAGAAATATCGCCAAATGTTGTGTTCAGTGTATCACATTTACAAGTCGGCAGACTCGACTTCCTGTGGGTAAAGGATTTCAAACCTAGTGGGGTCTCCCTTTACATGCGCGATGGTATGGGGAGGACAAGTCCGTCCTAGAGATGTCTAGTGCCGAAGCGAACAACAGCTGCTAGTTTTAAAGATGCCGTAACATGTCTCTAGCCTAGACTTAAATGTGAGCATTAAGTTTCAAATGCGCCTTAGGTTAATTGAATACATTTTAGAGCTTATCTTGAAATTATGTCTCAATTTTCAGACCCTATCAATATGACTCGAAAAACTCCTATATGCAGCTAAATGAGACAAAACCATTTCAATTCGATGAATGTTTACACTAATGAGAGTAGAGAAAACAATCAATGCAAAAAACAAGCAACTAAAAGCAAGATGACTCTTCACTACTTCACCTTTTGAAAACAAAATAATGAAAAAATATTTCCACTTCCTATCTTCCTATCAAATGCACTTGAACTAGTCCTTTCAATGGTAAAATAAGTTCATTTCCTTTCGAATGCAAAATGATGATGCAATTCTAGCTTTCAATGATGCTACTTAATGCAACATATCAATTCAGAAAACTAGAATGATGTATTTTTCAATGGAATGATAAAATGAATCTTTTCACATATACACTTCAATGAAAAATTTTCAAACAATCAACATCAATCATATGCAAAGCATGAAAAAGAGAACTCTTTCCAAACCAATCATTCAAAGACTCAATAGAAACAAGATGAGAAATTGTAATCTATTCTCGAAAAAAGATGTTCAACCAAGAGAAGAACAAACGAAACATTTCAAACTTGTAAAATTGAAACCAAAGCAATAAAAGGAATAATTCACAAAATGCATGGAGCATTTAACCAACCACTTGACTTGTTGAGCACACAAACAGCTGAATGGACAATGACCTAGATTCCCTAGGGCCACAAACCATTCAAGACTCAAAAAAGCAAGTAAGGAAATCTCAAACCAAGCAAGCACACAAAGCAAGTTAATGAAGCTTTCTAGCCAAGGAAAACAAAGGCAAACAAGCTAAGAGGCCAGAAATTATGAGGGCAAGACACACTAGTTTTGATTATGGAGAAACCCTGATCTTCCCCTACAGGAATCGGTGTGATTTCCTAACTGACAACAAGCACCACAAGGGGGTACGGCGTGATCGTTTAAGAGAAATTACCGCTGGTCGGTGCAACTGTTAGAAAATAAAATGCATTGATCGAGGATTTGAAGGAAAAATAAAAATTTTCAAATGTCAAAACCAGACTTGTCACTCTAAATTTCAGAACCAAAGTATTAAACCAGGCAAAGCATAGAAAACCAAGGCAGAAGGGTGATACAACAAAATTTCAAACAAACCACGAAATGAAAAACAATCAAAAGAGAGGGATGGCTCCCAAGAAGAGTCACCAATTTGTGGAGTAGGTAAATCTCCTCTGCAGAAAGAGGTGATCCCTCTAGCCCTAGAGTGGGTCTAGCCACAAACAGAACAACCCAATGAAAGCTCCCTTAAACTAGAATTGAATAAGAGGGCCTACCTATTAGAATGCTAATATGCTTTATGGTGACCTCGCTTCCTTGCTCTAGCTTCTTTTCGTTCTTCTCCTTCAAATACCTGAAACAAATAGAAAAGAGACAACAACAAACGTAATAGCATACAATCGCATTCAATTTACTTAAAAATTCAAGGAATCTTAAGCCATCAAATGTAATATGACACTCAATGTAGGAAATAAATCATTAATTGTATTGATATAAAGCTCAGAAAGAGATACAACCAAAGCCTTGACGTTGCAGGTCTCCTCTGACGTATCCAGGTTCCAACACCACTTCTACCATCTCATGGTTAGCCTCAACAATGGAAGTTTAAGGCTTCCCTTTAGTTCCAAACCAAACCAAACACACTATTCTCCCTTTACACACATAAACTAGAAGGCAATAAGCTATAAATATCTTGTTGAATATTCAAGCTCCAAAAAAGACTAGTTTAGCTTGGAAAAGCAGGAGTTTATATAGCTTTGATGGAACGGAGATGGTTCCTCTTATGATGGGAGACGACTTATCTCTTTGGTTTGTTCCACTTTTATAGAGAAAAGGAGCCCAAACAGACTACCTCGTCTCTATCTAGCCCAACCATTTACCAGACTTACGTTCACAAAGCTTCTAGAGCTGGAAAATTTAACTCCATTTTTAAAAACTTACCAATAGAGGATCGGCATGAGTGATGAAGGGCTCACTTGCACATTTCGATGCTAGGTCTACTTTTAAACTCTACAAATCGGTGCAGGGAAGTAACTGATCATTGACATCGGTGTTGAAAACTGGGATTGAAGGAAGATTCTTGGGAAATGATGCAAGAGGGGAATGTCCATCATATGAATAGGGATGTAAAGGCATATTCTTCATGGTGGGAAAGCACATAGAGTTCACTATAGAGGTCCTCCAGGATTGAGGAACAGGGAGTACAGGGACATTGAAAAAATGTTGTGTAACACCTATATATTCATCTTTTCTCATTCCAAAATGGTTGGTATTTGGTTATTTACACCCTTATGCTGAGATTGTGCCTAAATCCTACTCATTTGGCTTGGAGAAGGAGTGATTGGAGAACATCAACTTGGACTTGGACCTTCACTCAAGGAGAGCTTATTGACATCAAGGCTTGGTTGTATGCTTCCTCCTTTATTCTATTAATATATACAATTGTTGGTTTATTTTCCTTAAATGTGTATGTTAATTCATCATTTATCTTAATTCTCCTTGATATGTTAAGTATGTTACTTTAAATTATGTTATTTGTACTTGTATTCTTTGTTGTGCCTTGAAATCCTGTGCAGGCATTCAAACAATGTGAGGAGTAGGATCGAGCCCATGGCACAAGTGACTCGAGGTCTTCAATAAAGGAGGAGGTTATAGCATCAAAACGAGGTAGGTCATATTTCTCTTATTCTATTTCAATTGTAACTTGGGAAAGTGTCTATGTGATTGTCACGTAGGTTTCTAGTCCCACTCATTGGGCTAGAGGAATCGTTTTTGTCCACAGAGAGGATTTCCTAGACAAAAAAATGGTGACTCCACTCGGAAAGATATAACCCTTTCCATCCAATCCTTCACACTGATTCTATGATTAGTTTAATGAACCGCCATTTTTTTGACTTACTTCCTTCTCCGTAGCTATTTTCACTTACTAGTTATTGCTTGAGGACACTCAGTCTATTTTGGTCTTGAATATTTTTTAGTTTCCCTCATTTTTCTTGCCCATCACGGGTTTAGTCATAAGAGTTGTGATGTCATAACTGATTTTTTAATCACAGTCACGTTGATTACCCTCGAATCACCCTTTTTCTTATAACAAGTGTGATGATCCCATAGGATAAGAAAAAATAGGGTTTTTCTTCTTTTTCTCAGTCTTTTTCCCTTTGTCAATGATTTTCTAGTTTGCCTACTATATATTTGACTTGGTTGTCATGCTTGTATGACTGCAATTGTCTCTTGACTTTGTTAATGTGTGTTTGAAGCTTCATTGCTTTCTAGGGTTTCTAGGGCTTCTAGGTCACCCTCCACATATTGTTTGGTCTGCTTTTCTGAGATTCATTGCTCCCATTCAAGAGTCTTCCTGCAATCAAGGCATATTGTCCAAGCTGCTTTTGGTTCTTTGATGTGAATGTGTTTCCATTAGTGTCGAGTCACGTTGATGCTTTGAAGATTGCTTTAGTTCCATTGTCAAGAATAGATTACAAATTGTTTGCTTTGGTTGAACTGAGAGAAAGTACTTGTCTTCATTCTTATGTTTCAAAAAGAAAAAGTGAAAGATCTTGTCATTTAAGTATTTTTTAGATATTTCTTACATTCAAAATCATAAAGTGAAAGATATTTTCGTTTTCATTGAGTTGATTGTATTTTCCTTTGCTCATTGCATAAGTTTGCATTGTTTGAATCAAAGTGAAAGGAAAATCATTATTGCATCTTAGTGAAAGGAAAGTGATTTTTGTTTCTATAGGATTGCATCTTAGCATTCAATTTGTTAGTGAAATGAAAGATTAGATTTTGCTTTTACATATTGCATTGGAAAAAAATTTGCATGATGCATTATTGATTGAAATTTCTTCCTTGGATTAGTTAAGCCTTCATCGAATGAAAATATTTCCTTTTCTCATATAGTTGCATCATAGGTGTTCATGGTGACATCATTTTGAGCCTTAAAACCGAAACTTAATTGAAGATAAACTTAAAATTTACCTCAATTAACCTAAGGAGAATTTGAAACTTAACACAAATATCTAGAGATCTAGGCTAGAGACATGTTCCGACGTCTTTAAACATAAAAGTTGTTGTTAATTGCCTGCAGTGTATCCCGGGGGTGAAATCATTTCCCAGTATGGAAGTATATAGAAGGTTATCTAGTACTTTCGAGTATATAGGAGGCACTTCCTTATGATAAGTATATAGGGACATTGTCATCGAGTGGTTTTGCATTAGACATGCTAACATGGACATGTGCTCCCTGTATCGTCACATATATATTAGGAGACCACATTAGGTTTATATCCTTTAGCGACATGTAACCGAGTGATATTCCTTGTAAATGTGATACACTAAACACACCATTCGAGGATATTGGTCATCATACGTTAAGTCCTTGGTTTTGGCTAAGGTGTATATTGCAGTTTACGAATACTTGGTAAACCCTCTTGCCTAGTTTACCCCTCTTTTATTTTGTTTTGTTAATTTCTAAAATCAATTAATTGACCATGGAACAACATCCTTCCTGTGGAAATACTCCTTAGTATATCTTAGGTTGATACTGATAGCAACATTTCCTGATTCTACCAGTCAAGGAAATCCCCTCGATGGGAATCTGAGTCCTTTTCCTTCCTTTCGAAATCCTGGTGCTCCCTATATGGCAACGTTGTCCCTTCCTGGTTGACCATTGCTCTGCCAGTTTTGCTACTTTTGACCTCGGTGGTTCCAAGTGTCAAAACTTATTTTCAACTGAGTTCTCCTCCGCCTGAACAACATCAACCTAAAATGGATCCTAGAATCAACCCCTTGCATTATTTGCCTATTTCTTCACCTTGTTCTTCCTCTTCGCCTGGTGAAAGTCTGGATTCTGGTAACTAGGAGGCTAAGAAGAAGAAGAAGAAGAGGATGAAGAAGAAGAAGAAAAAAAAGCAAGGGGACAACCAAACAACTATTGTTACTGATGCAACTAATGAAGAAAAAGCTTCCAATGAGCCATAGAAAGTAAAATCCCCTTGCATTTTATCTAATTGTGATCACCTTCTTTGAAATTTTCTTGGTATCCCCAAGGTCTTAGAAGTGTGGTCCATGGTTCACATCAACCTTTGTCATCATCCTCTACTGATTATGTTGGTGATGAACCTTCAACTAGTAATAATAAAGTCCATGGGAAAAAGGGAAAAGTCAAATTTCTCTAAAGTTTTGTGAAGGCAATCATCCCATTCACCTTTGTCCTCTTATGGATGAAGATTACAAAGATTTGGAAAACATTACAACTTCCCAACCTTGTCTTTCGGTTGGTTATGGGAAGCTTTCCCCTCATCCTTCGCTAGTTGATCAAGCGATTGATCAAAAGCCATCTTTAGTCAACCCCACTCTCTCTGAAAGCGAGTCTCATGAGTTTGTTCTTGACCAACCATTGGTTGAGAAAATGGTAGAACTAGCTCCACCTTTAGTTAACCATACCTTTCCGGTAGATAGTGAACCTCATATTGCTTAGGTTGTTTTGGTTTCTACAGTTTTGAATCAACTTGATGGAAATCCTCCCATTCCCGAGATGCATGAGAGCAGTTCTCCTATCCCGATAGTGAAATAGGGAAGCTCTCACGTTCCTACGACACCCCGTCCAAGTAGTTTGGTCACATATTTTGGTTGGAGTGGACTGGAAGGATATCGTCTTCCATCTTATGTACCTTTCTAGATTACAGTACATGCTTACCATTTGGCTATACCTAACACAATCGTAGATGAGGGCGCATATGTTAGCATTCTCTCCTCAACTACTTGGAAAGATTGTCCCCATCACCCAGAATCTGTTAGATTTTAACAGAGGAACCAATCAACTGTTAGGGATCCTTCCTAGGTTTCCTATTATTTTTGGAGGAAAGACTGTCTATATAGATGTGATTGTTGTCCAAGGCACATTGGATTTTAATATACTCCTTGGTTGTGACTATGTTTATGTCATGGGAGCTCTTGTATATTCTCTCTTTCAAGTAATGTGTTTCCCACATGAAGGAAGAATTGTGATCGTTGATAAGCTTATATTCATTGGTCTTGAATCAACTCCTAATAAACCATCATCCCTAAGTGCCTCTTATGTGCAAGAGGTATCACCCCCACCATGGGTTAATTATGTGGCCACCTATTCCATGCCCACATATACTAATGATCTAGTAGGTAATGTAGTACATCATGTACCGGGGTCATTGGAGAACAAGTTTTCATTTGGATCCCTGGACATGTATCCATTCCAGACAGTTGTTATCCCATCTGTTGAGAACTTATTGGAAGCCATGGCCTCTTTTGGTCTATGATAAAAGTTTTTGGAGTGGAGTTCCTTATCTTGTGTCAAGATCTTTAAAAAATGAAACAAGGACCATGAGGATAGTTCTTTTAGTATGTCAACCTCGTTAAAAAATGGAATAGGTCTCCACGAGGATAGTTCTTTTACTATGTCAACCTCGTTAAAAAGTGAAATAGGTCCCAATGAGGTTATTTATTTTACTATGTCAACCTCGTTTAAAAAATGAAATAGGTCCCTATGAGCAGAGTTCTTTTACTTCTAGCAAGCTCGTTAAAAAATGAAACAAAGTGTCATGAGCATGGTTATTTTCCTGTGCCAAGCTCATTAAAAAAATGAAAAAACTTCCCTTCCAATTCGAGTCTTTGATTAGATCTCATAAAATCTTAGTCGAGTCTTTCACTTGATCTCGTCAATGAACCTTCATTCCATCCGCCTATTAGTAACCAATAGTCTACTTAGGTGAATGAAATTAATCTTGGGGGGCATGTAACCTCGATTTCTGTCATGATACTTGGGGCATGCAAACTTATTTTAAGCATAGTTTATCTTTGTTTCAAGCTTGTGTAAAAATGAAACCAAATCAAAGCATATTTTTTTAAGCTTGTGAAAAAATGAAACCATCTCCAAGTATACTCAAGCATAGTTTCTCATCTTTCAATATTGTGTAAAAATTAAACCATTCCCACTTTACATCTCGTGATTTTCGTTTTTATTAGTCAATTTTTGCTAGATAAGCCTTGGTTTTCATTCCACCATCACCATATCTTTGGCTGATCATACACTTTCACTTGGCTCTTTTACCCTTTCCTGAGGAAAATTTGCAATGAGTGGTCCTATTAGCAAGCCTCTTGATCTTTACATGTTTTGAGAAGTTCCATCATGACTGGAACCAGTTTATATCATTTTTATACCACTCGCTCCTCCAGGAGGATTCATCTTTCAACTCTTTTCTGACTCTCAAAATATGAAAAGATCGTTGAGTACTTATCTTCTCGAAATTGTTAAATTAAATGAATTTATGTTGTCTCAGTATACGTTTACCCCTTTTTCGGGCTGAGATTGACTATTTACCAAAAATGTATACCTTGGTCGACATGGTCAAGAGGTTCTCTCAAATATTGTTTTCTACATTTTGGGGTTTGAGGGACAAATTATTAAAAGGGACATGATGAAGTTTTCTTTTTTGTCTCTTTTTCAAAATTTATAAATATGAAAAAGATGCTGAGTTATTCTTCCGTTAGACTCGTAAAACATTAAATGGCGAAAGACTTGTCACCATGACGAGACCGAGCTTCTACTTCCTAGGAGCCGTAAAACTTACTAGGATGGATTCATTCAAAGAATGAACCTATATGAAAAGCATATGATATACCTTCAAGGTTGTCATAAAAGATAATTGGGGTACTCGCTAGAAATAGTAGGGAAAAAATAAACTGAAACATCCTTCGTATAGGTAGAATGTCGCTCTTGAACATGACAACCTTATAATTCTCGTGTTGGGTTTGGGATATCCTCACTCAGTGACTTGTCCTCCCCTGTTTAGGTGATCCATTTTTCCTCTCATCTAACTATTCCATTTCAGCATGACCCTTGGTCTTATGTTGAGTCCAATGCTGCAACACTCTCAATTCATGTCACTGATGTTTAAGAGAAGTCCTATCTGCAGATCATTACCTATACTTTGTCTGACCCTTTTCTATAGTCTTGAATCCATTCCCACTTTACATCTCGTGATTGTCATTTTTATCAGTCAATTTTTTCCAGATGAGGCTTGGTTTTCATTCCATCGTCACCATCTCTTTGGCTGATCATATGCTTTCACTTGGTTCTTTTACACTTGCATGAGGAAAATTTACAAGTAGTGGTCCTATTAGCCAACCTCTTGATCTTTACATGTTTTGAGCAATTCCATCATGACTGAAACCAGTTTCTATCCTTTTTATACCACTCGTTCCTCTAGGAGGAGTCATCTTTCAATGCTTTTCTGACTCTCGAAATATGAAAAGATCGTCGAGTACTTGTCTTCTCGAACTCGTTAAATTAAATGAATTGATGTTGTCTCAGTATATGTTTACCCCTTTTTCTGGCTGAGATTGACTATTTATGAAAAAGGTACAACTTGGTCGACATGATCAAGAGATTCGGGTTCAAGGGAAAAATTACGAAAAGGGACATGATGGAGTTTTCTTTTTTGTCTCTTTTTAAAACTCTCTAAATATGAAAGATATACCAAGTTATTCTTTCGTCGGAATCGTAAAAAATTAAACGGTGAAAGTCTTGTCATGATGACGAGACCAAGTTTCTCCTTCCTAGTACTCATAAAACTTACTAGGATGGATTCATTCGAAGAATGAACTTATATGACAAGCATATTCTATCCCCTTCAAGCTCGTGATAAAAAATAATTTCGGTAGTCATTAGAAATAGTGGGGAAAAATGAAAGTGAAACATCCTTTGTATAGGCAGCATATCAATCTTGAACATGACACTCTTCTGCTTCTTGTGTTAGGTTTGGGATATCCTCACTCAATCACTTGTCCTCCCAGGTTTGGGTGATCAATTTTTCATCTCATCTGACTATTATATTTCGAAATGACCCTTGGTCTTATGTTGAGTCAAATGATGCCACACTCCAGATTCATGTCACCGGTGCTCAAGAGAAGTAATATCTGTAGTTCATTACCTATACATTGTCTTATCCTTTCCTACAACCTTGAATCCTATTTATTTCATTCCACTTTGTTCCTAATCTCATTTCAATGATGGGGGAAACATCATGGCCCTCCTTCGATGAATCACATACTCTCGAATTCAACTCATTATTGGGGAAGATGAATTAGAGACTCCCTTTTAGTACCTTAGAGATTGCATGCCTTAATGGCAAGTTCTTCGCATCCGACAAAAGGTTTTCATCATTGGCCTTTGATCAGATCATTCCACGAGTGTTCAACTTCAACTTCATTTTCGCATTCACGGATTGTACTATCGTACCTTGAGGACCATTTTCAACACTGGTGGTTTCTCTCGTGCTTGTCAACGGTCCACGTCATTGGCTGGTAATCATGTGCTTTCCTAGCATGTTTGACTTCGACAGATTCATTCGCATGTTATAATTTGTACTTTGATCAAGTTGGGATGGAGTGCAAGACCCTCAGTTTTGTCTGATATGACTCAGGCTATGTGGTGTTATGTATTATTCATGATTGTACATATGTTTCTTGTATGCGGATGGTTGTGACCATACCGTGGGATGTTACATTTATGATGATCCTTCTATATTGGGTGGCTGCATCCATACCTTGGATCTTAGATTTACATATGATCCTTATCATTCCGGTGGCTACTCCCATGCTGTGAATATTTTTTATAGTCCATTCTATCCAGATGGCTGTGTCCATATTGTGGATTCATGTTTTGATATCAGATATGTATATGTATATGTGTCCTTGATTTGTAGGTCTCCTGAAATTTTTTTTTCTTGTCCTTGCAAAAGATCGTAAAGAATCTCAACCATCACTCCCTGTTCTGCCTTCATGCTTTAGGGGGCATCTATTACACAGTATTTTTTCACACCTCCTGCACTTCCCTATGACATTCCCCGAAGTGCCCAAAACATGACCATCATGCAGTGTAGTCATCTAGATATGCAGCTCAAATCATCCCTATGACACTGATTGGAAAATGTCTTGAGCTTCCCCTAAAGAAAATGGCTCTAAAACCCTAATTGTAGAATCATCGCTCCCCTGACACTAAAAACTACGATGGTTTCTAGTTGCACTATACTATCCCTATGATGCCAACACACTTTTTTCTTGGATACCAGTGATGATCCCTAAAAGTCCATTTCCCCAAAGAGGAAAAGAAGATTCGTGATCTAGAGGCTTCTAGAATGACGAGCTAGAGGTTGTTTGGCGTGGATGAGTTCGAGTTCTCTCAACTTGGCCTTTTGGTATTATCCCTATGAGCTACCTCCTTGAGATGAGGACCTTCTCCAATCCTTGAAGAGATCCTAACTCCATTTTCCTGCATATATATTCATCTTTTCCCATTCCCAAATGGTTGGTCTTTCTCACCCTTATGTTGAGATTGTTCCTACATGCTATTCATTTGGGTTGGAGAAGGAGTGTTTGGAGAGCTTATTGACATCAAGGTCTGGTTGTATGCTTCCTCCATAACTGTGTATGTTAATGAATCATTTATCTTAATGCTCCTTGATGTGTTAAGTAGGTTACTTTCGATTATGCTATTTGTACTTGTATGCTTTATTGTTTCTTGATCTCTTATGCAGGCATTCAAACGTTGTGACCAGTAGGACCGAGCCCGTGGTGTAAGTGGTTTGAGGTCTTCAACAAAGGAGTAACATCAGAATGAGGTAGGCCATATTCCTCTTCTTCTATTTTGATTGTAACTTAGGAAAGTGTCTAGTAGATTTTCACGTAGGTTCTTAGTCCTACTCATTGGGCTAGAGGGATCGTCTCTGTCCACAGAGAGGATTGCCTAGAAAACAATGTATTATCACAAGATTCTAATGGACAAACTTCCTTTTGCCCTCTATGTGTTATAACCCCCATGTATCTCACTTGACTCGCTGCAAGGTCACACACTTGCTTCTGACAAAGTTATCATACTTACCTTTGCATACTACCCAATGCTGGGACCCCTACTCCAAAGAGTCTGAGGTCTAGTTGGGACTTCTTATTGGGGAGATCTCCTGACATATTTTTGGGTCCAACACCCTCAACAAGTTGTAACACATTCTAGTTTATTTGCAGTCTTACCACTTTCCTCAAAACCATGCCTTCTATGTGTCACAGATGTTTAACTGGGAGACATACACGATTGTGATGTGAGAGGGTTCCTCGTGGTTGGAATAATGTGCAAAAGTGTGGTCTTTCTCTATAGCTTTCTATAGTGGAAAAATAGTCAATTAATTGGACTTTCATGTCGTAGGTGGTTAAATAATTGAATTCATCATAATTTGTTTATATCAACATCTCGACATATTCCATAGAGTTTGAGACAATTTCTTTCTGATTACTATTGATGTGTACATAATCCTAAGCTTTGTCACCCTCAACATGGATTTTTTGTATGCATCGTATGGACCGTATCTTTCTTATGGGTTTAATTGCTATGAATTCACATTTCTATAATGGATACCTTCATCTCTCTTTAGAGTTGCAACGAAAACCTTGGGTATTTATTATTGGAGACAATTTATTTCTGATTACTATTGTTGTGTACAGAATCCTTGGCCGTGGCACTCTCAGCGTGAATGTTTTGTATGCATCATATGGACCTTCTCTTTCTTACGTGTTTAATTGCTATGAATTCACATTGTTATCATGGTTACCTTCATCTCTCTTTAGATTTGAAACTAAAACCTTGACTATTTCTTATTGGAGACAGTTTATTTATGTTTATTGTTGTTGTGTATAGAATCCCGAGCCTTTGCACTCTCAGCATGGATTTTTTGTATGCATCATATCTTTCTTAGGGATTTAATTTCTATGAATTCACATTGCTATCATGGTTACCTTCATCTCTCTTTAGAGTTGCAATGAAAACCTTGAGTATTTCTTACTGGAGACAGTTTCTTTTTTATTACAACCGCTATGTATAGAATCCTGAGCCTTGGCACTCTCAACATGGATTTTTTGTGTGCGTCATATGGACCGTCTCTTTCTTAGGTGTTTAATTGATATGAATTCAAATTTCTATCATGGCTACCTTCATCTCTCGTTAGAGTTGCAACAAAACCTTAAGTATTTCTTATTCAGTCGGAACACCAAGTTATTATCTGGGTACTTGAGTTACAACATTTTATTCTATAGCTACAAATCCCATAATTGTAGTTTCTTTTGGAGTTATTGTAGCTTCTAGAGTTGTAATTGTGATGTCTCATGTTGGATTTGTAGAATTTGTGGCTTCTCCAGATGGGGTTGTAACACATTCTAGTTTATGTGTGTTCTTACCACTTTGCTCTAAACCTTGACTTTTATGTGTCACACATGGGTAACTAGGATACAACATTGTGATGTGAGAAGGTTCCTCGTGGTTGGGAAATAATATACAAAAGTGAGGTCTTGTTCAATAGATTTATACAATGGAAAAATAGTCAATTAATTGGACTTTCACACTGTAGGTTGTTAAATAACTGAAGATTATATAATTATGTAACCTTGTGGTGACCTTCACAAGTAATGTATATGTGGGAAGTAGTGGCCTTACTGAGGAAGTTTTTATAAGAGGATGCATAGCCTTTGTCATTATTTATTACCATAATAATTTGTTTGTCATCATAGTCTCTATATATTCCACTGAGTTTCTTGAGCCAGTATTAAAATTGACACCTGCATTATTTACTTGCATCTACGTGTCATTCATTTGTTGAACAGGATGATAACAAAAATAACCCTAGATTTTTTTGTAGTTAAACTTGATTGAATTCTCAAGTGGATTAGCTTGCAGCGATGGAATTCTAGAATAATTTTTTGAGGCATTGCTAAATGAAATCTAGTTGGAGTTCTTATGTTATGTAACAACTAAATTAAGGGTGAACTTAATAATTATGTTATGTAACAGTTGGAGTTTTTATGTAACAATGAGAGTAATTATGTTATGTAATAGTTGGAGTGCTTATGTTATGTAACAGTTAGTCAGTTAGTTAGTTTCTATTACATGTCAGTTAGTTCATTTTTGTAACATTGGAATTTAGTTATTCGGTTAGTTGGTTCCTGTAACATGCTAGTTATTTATTTTTGTAACATTATAAATTATAAACCATACTCGATACATATTGTATATTTAACTAGTATATTAAACCATATGTTTTTCTTTTGAACTGTATCCAAATACACATTGGCACTTACATTGTAATAGACCAAAAAGTGATGGTAACTTCATCCACATTGGAATTTGGTTACAAACAAAAAATTCATTCCACCACTATGCTTGATGGCCTCCATTTTTTGAATTGCCCAAACTTGTTAAAGTACCTTCCTGTGCCAATTTTATACCATGCGGTTGTGTCCAGTTTACTCGTTATAACCATGGAGGGATTGAATAGTCAAATTTTCCACTTGTGCTACAAAACCCAAGTCTAACTTGAGGTGGCCTATAATACATAGGATTTACCCCTGGACTAGTAGGTGTATAGGGAGTGGGTATAACCCCTAGTTGATAGAGGGGGACTTGAATGTTAATAAAGTCCTGGTATGATGGTGTATGATTTGCAATGAGGTCCAAAGTGTTGGACATCATTCTATTTGCCTCCAATTGAATTGCACCATACTCTTCCATGTATGTCACCCCTTTTTTTCCAGCACTTGGTGAGCCTTTCTTGCCCCCCTCTCTCGCCTTGCCAACTGTTTTTTATGTTCTTTCTCTTCCCTCTTTTTGTCTTTCGAGAATTTCATTTGCCTAAGTTGTTGTTGTTGCAATCCCTGAATCTCTCTTTTCCTTGGCCAACTCCTTCCTTCTCTGTTTAGATTCCTGAATTTCAAGTTTTCTTCACTCAGTCTTGAACATTAGGTTCATATATTCTTCACAGGTGAGTAATTGCGAACTCCTCTCTAACCGAAGATAGTATGTTGTTAAATGTGTTGATGTGTCATTCACTCTCTCTAGTGGTAGCTTTATGAACCTACCAAGTATTATTTGCTTCATTGTCACATGCTCATGATGGCTTGAAACTTGCCTTTCAACCTCAAGGAAACCTAATTGAACCCCATTGTTTTCCTCGTTTGGTAATTCATTCTGAATAGACTTTTCTTCTAGTGATCCATTTTACAAAAAATAATGAACAAGTTCAGTGCTCAACTCTACTATTTGAGAAGGCATTTCCATGCTTTCATCAGTGGTGGATGACACAATATGTTTTTTGTTATTTATCATTGCCTCTGCCAACCATGGTGGTGGGGTTACTTGGGTTGGCATGCTCAATTGGACATTGTTTATTCTTGTTACATTCTCATTTGAAGCCACATTTGCATTGCCATTTTCATGATCAATTGCCTCATTTGGAATATCACATGTAGAATTAGTAGGTGCTTCATTGGGTGTGGCAACCTCCATGTTATTTACAGTTGGTTTGTTACTAAATTGTGTCTCACATACATGTTCATTGTCATAGAAGTTCCCTTGAGAAAGGGATATCATACCTTTAGCAGAAATAACACCTTGCTACCAATCCACATCTTCTTGGGCATCAACTTGGTCATTTCAGTCCTCTACTTCCTGACCTTCCACAATAAATGCATGGTTGGAACTAGTATCATTAATAAAAGCATCAACATTTAGTGGCCAAATTTTAGTCCTCCTAAATCCAACCTTGATATTAGAAGGCATTAGAGCCATTTTAAATGCTTTACTTGAAATCTCAATTAGCTCAAATTTTTTTACCTCCACCCCTAGATTCTTTTCCATCCATGAAGCTTGCTTTGTCATGAAATAGTTCTTGAAAGGCCCAAACATGCTTATGTAAAGGGGTTTCAATATGTGAGTGGTATGAGCTAGTAGTGTTAATAGGTCAATGCCCAAATGGTTGGCCTCCTCGATTGTCTGTACAACCATGTGGCTTCCATGGACATCTAAAATTAGTAGGTCTCTATTTTCAGGTGAGACACCACCTGGCACATATGCAACAAAGTGAAAAAGCCAATTCAAGAAGAGCTCCTTTGACATCCATGCATGGGTATGTGCTGCCATGCGTGCACCTGGTTCACAATTATGTATATAGTTTTTAAGTTGTGTTTTTCCTTTGAATAAATAAAAACCTGGGATTGAAGAACCAATTGCATTAAGAAAACAAAGTATAGTGATCCAATCCCTTCTCTTAGGAAAAAAATTGCCACATTTCTTCTCCATCTCTTGGTAATTACTCGCATGTTGCAATTTCTTCCAGCCTGTAAGCCTGTTTCGTCATAGTTCTAGATATGGTTTGGGGCATAAGAGTGTTTGTCATATGCATGGGAAAGGGTTTCATGTAACTTATACACAATTTTATGGCGTAAACGTCAAGCCCTGTCTCTGTCAAGACCCCTCGTTGTTCTTGAGCCAAGGTCTAGATGCCTTCTTTTAAACACACTCCACCAAGATTTTCCAGGAAACCCATCTTTGGAGGCGTTTTGCCTCCCTTGATAGATTTTAGCTACTATGGATTTGAGTTGTATCAACTCTAACCCATGTCCCATTTGGGCCATCTCCTTACACCACAAAATCACCTTAGCCTCCTCCTCTTCATTCATAATAGTAACATGCCCTCTATGCTTTGTATGAGTGAGCCCATTAATCCAATAATGTATGCTTGAGGCTGGAATTCTATGTTTTTTTGTAGATGTACATACTAAATATCCCCTTAACTCTATGTCATCAATTTCACATAGAATGTATTCCTTTGTCCACCCTCTTATGGCATTAATCTTCTTCATCAAGCTTGCACCTTGTATTGTGGTTGAGGGTGGCTCTATGGTAGATGGTTGGATAGTAGGATCTACCACCACATGGGAATTCTAAACATCATTACATGGAGCATTGGCAGCATTGACATCATTGATTGTTTCCTCTTACGATGAAGTGTGTCGCAATTGGGCACCCTTAGTCCCTCACCTCCTCTTGCTACTTATACGATCTGCAATTGAAACTCATGGCATGGCTACAACAACATGCATATTGTTAAAAAAAAATATGTCAGTGGAAGTTGTTTCAACAATAGAAACTCATTCTTATTTGAATAAGAAATTTAAATATTAAAAGGGTAATCAATAATTGCAACCTGCATAATAGAAACTCAATCTTATTTTTTTCCTGAAATATAAATATGAATAGGCTAATCAATACTTGTAACTTGCATATATTTGAATAAGAAATTTATGTGTTTGCATCGACTTGAACTCCATCCACAAATACCAAGACTTAATTTAATAGAAATATCAAGCCTATGTGTGTGTTTGATAGAAATATCAAGCCTATGTGTTTGATAGAAATATCAGGCCTATGTGTTTGATAGAAATATGAGGCCTAAATTTAGCTTGAACATAATGATGTATCCTGAGCAGGGAATCAAATCCATAATATCCCAATCAGACTTAAAAAAAAAAGGGAAGGGTACTAAAAACTATCTCCTTACAAATGCTAGGAATAGGTGTTGGTTAATTGAAATAAGTTATAAATTAATTTGTTTTTAAGGTAGCTAAAAAATGTGACTAAAAGTTGCAATGTTTGACCGTATCTTAAAACACACTAGTTCTCTACATTGTTAGCTACAACTGCTTCCAATTCTGCAATTGTGCCACGAGTTTCGCTGCTAACATGTTGACTCTCTCTCTTTGGATAGATTGTGATGGAAATCTCCTTTTTTATTATTCATAATGATTATTCTTTTGATAGATTATAATGCAAATCTCCTTTGATTTGATTCATAATGATTAGTCTTCTGAGATGTAGAAGTCTTAGAGGGGATTACCCATAACAATTCCCACCATGCCTATTTTAAAATTATAACTAATGCCTTGAAATATTGCAATGGAAGAAGCTTTTGTTGCTCATACAAAACTAAATCCCTTAGCAGCTGTGAAGATGTCTCCTGCATTGTAACTACCTTCTATTCATTTTCCATTTATTCCTCAAGTAACTGAAAACTAACATACTCGAGTTTCCTTTTAAAATAAACCAGAAACTTCCAAGAGATTTTGAAACAAATTCATTCATTTTTTCTTAGAGACATGACATGACCAAACATCCACGTTATTTCATATAAGATGCCAAATTTTTGTGATTAAGTAATGATCAGGTATATGTGTTTTCAATCAGATGCTCTCGTAATTTTTTCTCTATTGTCTTTGTTGGGCATGATTAATCTTTTTTCTTTGTTGACTTAGATGCTATGGTTTTTGGTCTGAAATTTCACACACAAAAGACAATTTTTTTTTTACAATTTACAATTTATGGTATCCTCTAGTTTATGCTTGTTATGATGTGGCCTTGAAATTCCTGAAAAAAACACCAGAAAAAAATAAAAACTCTAAACATGGTTAAAAAGAAACATAAAGAGAGTGAAACAAGCCTAAAAACAATACCTATAAACCCTAAAACCCTAACAAAAGAGAAAAAATTAAAATATGAGTATATATAGGTTCTTCTTCAGATGGAGAAGATGTTGTACCAATTACTAATATGAAACCATAGTTTCTTGTTGCAATGTGAAGCAATAAACCTTGGCAATATGCCAATGTTATGATGCCATAGATATCCTTACCTTAGATTGTGGCTTGCAGTCATCGTGGGAGAGAAAAATGCATGGAGTGGAGAGAATGAGTGAATTTGACACCTTTGGTGGGTCACAGATACAAACTTGTGAGTTAGACTATGTTGATGAAAAAGAAATTTCAGAGATGATCTAATCCATACTCACAATTCATCAAGTATGGAACACAGGGTCTATTTCACTACCTTATACATTAGACTTTCGCATTATGGAAAGAGTGGACTTCAACATTAGTTTGACAAAAATATGAGGCCTATATGTTTGATAGAAATATCATGCCTATGTGTTTCGACTCAAATGGTCTAGTATTGTTGTCTTTGTTGGGCATGATTAATTTTTTGTCTCTATTGACTCAGATGCTATGGTTTTTTGTTTGCAGTTTCACACACAGAAGCCGAATTGCACACAAGGAAGCTTAATTGCATGTTGGGCATGATTAATTTGTTCTAGATGACTCATATGCTATGGTTTTTTGTTTGCAATTACACACACAGAAGCTAAATTGCACACATAGTTTTTTCCTTTGGTAAATTAATGTGAGATTTGGAATATTAAAAATAACATAAATAAATAAAGGAAAAAAATCATTAATTTAAAAAAACTGAAAGAAAATACTTGAATTATTCAAACCTAATTACAATGTGCACAGTCTTTGATAGAGTGAATTCAGTTGTAGATGAGTAGAATAAAAGTTTATGAAGCAATTGTGAGGTGGTTTTATAGCTTTTTCTTGTTGAATTTGATTGGAAGGGAGGATTGACATGGATTTATTTTTTCCAAATTCAAATGTGTGTTGTGGATTGATTTGGATTTCATCCAATGGATGATAAACTCTTATGGTTGATCCTTATGGTTTCCTTTGTGTTTTCTTGTGTTTAATACCTGAATCCTATGTTTAATT
This sequence comes from Pinus tabuliformis, assembly GCA_031772625.1. Classification (NCBI taxonomy): domain Eukaryota; kingdom Viridiplantae; phylum Streptophyta; class Pinopsida; order Pinales; family Pinaceae; genus Pinus; species Pinus tabuliformis. The sequence goes on from CM062809.1 coordinate 755,854,863, forward strand.
CCTGAATCTTGTGTGTTGGTGTCAGTTATTTCTTTGAATGGGTTGCATTGATGAACATATATGTAGTTATGGTTGACATATACATTCCTTATTCTTGTGCAGGTAGCAATGAACTTTGGTCATAGTTGCTCTGATTTATATTTATTGGGGTTGGTCTAATGTGATATGTGTTATGTTGGATAGTATAGGATGAGAGTTTTGCTTGTTAATTTTGTCTTGTTTTCTAAATCAGATATGGAGGTACTTGGGACAAGATGTCTTGTCAAATTGTAATACTAAAGGTTAGTGTAAGACAGTTGTAAGCGCAATCAATATACGAGCCCATTTTGGACATATTTGAATAACTTCTATAACTTAATATTATCTATGTACGTTTTAATTTTAATTATAAATTTCTTTTGTCATGTTTTGATGGCAGTGTGGGACCAATACTATAACAACTAGTGGTCCCTAAACAACAATATAAGCCTCTTCTCTATTCATACACATCTATTAAAAACCACATTTTATGCAATCCAACCACCCCAACCGCTTATTCATACAAACAACATAGAAACCAAGAAATACAAATTCATCTTTACTTTTTTACAAACAGAAAAATGTTCCAATACTAATAAGTGTTGTAAGTTGTGTTCTTCCATTTCTAACAATATATATATATATATATATATATATATATATATATATATATATATATATATATATATATATATTTATATATATATATATATATATTTATATATATATATATATATATATATATATAGATATATATATATATATATATATATATAAATATATATATATATATATATATATATATATATATATATATATATATATATATATATATATATATATATATATATATATATATATATATATATATATATATATGATATAATCAACTGTAAAAAAGATATATTTCTTTCGCATTAAATAACAAGAAGAATTCTAATATTTTTTTTAACTTAAAATAGATATGGAAAATACAAGGACACATGTACATTTATTTATCCTACAATAATAAAAGTGATAATCTATTAACACAAAGGGAATTCGCATACAACTGTTGCTGAATAATCTCATCTCCAACCAAAACCATATGTTTAAGGATAATCAAATATTACGAAAAAAATGTAGGTACATATGGATGTATGAGTAGATCCAACAATAATGATATTATTAGAAGAAATAGGGAAAGGAATTTTGCACTATTTCTTTAAAGGAGAGAAATAAAACAATTTGTTGTATAATTAAGTAATTAAGTTGTTGTTTGTGATGAGCCTCATCATTGGCTAATTATATGGGTCTTAATTCACCTCCTAGATTAGTCAAACCAACTATTCTCATAACTTACTGCATACTTTTGATTATATTTTGTTTATGAGATGAGTTAGAGTTGGACATTTTGCTTTGTGATCTAATGTGCATTTAATGCAAGATTAAAGGAGAAAAGAAAGGAATTTTGGCAAAGAAACAGGTCAAAACTGAAATGAATCAAGGGAGAGGGATTATAGGATGTAAATCCTCCTCATTTACTACCCCTCCATTCGAATATTCCTCCTTCAACTTGGAGTGCAAACAGCCAAACCATGAAGACTAGAAGGCAACCAAGCAAGTGAAATACAAATCACCAATTTATCTCAAGTTTGGGATCCGAGCCTCCATAATTTTAAGGAAGTCATTGGATACTTTAGATGTATAAGTAGAGAGGCCTAGGACTTCAGTAGGATTTGGATTTTTATTGTAAAACTCTACTCTATTTCGAGCTGCAAGACTTGTGACAGTTTTTGATGTAATCTGTTGTTTTGGTGATAAGAATGAGTTTTTTTTTAGCCAGCACTGAGTTACCTCAGATGGCTGAAGCTCTTGGGTTAGGGCCCAACCCTAGCATCTAAGGCTCCTCTTTATTGTACATGCATTCTAGTATAGATTCATAGCTTAATTGTTCCTTTGCTTAGTATATGCATTTCCATTATAGCAGTGTAGATTAGATTGGTTGTGTGATAGTTTGCTTCAGTTTGTGCCTTCTTTCAAGTACCAGGCTAGCAAGGAGAAAAAGGATCACCACAAGGTTGTTAGCAGGTGTCTCGGCCTCACTTCCTCCCTCTGGGACCATGACTTGAGGAAGGGACCCTTCAACAGCCCCAAAAACATAGATTTCTAGTTCTTGTATGAGCTTTGGAGTTTGTTGTCTTCGATTCAGTATTTGGTTCATGTTGCAAGGTAGATTTCATTGTCATCTTTTGCATCCTCCATTTCTGCAATAAAATCTCACTCATGCTTTCATTCCCTTCAGCAACTTTCTTCATTCATAATATAGGCAGTTGATTCATGCTTTTCTAGTTTATGAAAATTTATCTTGTTGCATAGTTCTTTTTGGAAGACACACATGTTTTATGCAGAGAAGGTACTTCAAGAGGAGACTAAGACTTCATAACCAGTAGCCACCTTCCACTTCATCCACCTTATCCATCCCTTGTTTCACCACCACCCTCACTAGCTTTTCATCATTTTCAATTGAAATTCCCCTAAACACATAGAGCGAATCTAGCCGTCTCTTATCTTGGATATTGACTCCTAAGTGCTCCTAGACCTTCCAATACTCCATTCCACCCATCACACTTCCTTCCTAAGCTTCCCAAAACTTCCAACACCTCACAATTAGCTCTCGGTTGTATCCTGTAGGTTTCTTGTAATTCCTACATGATCATCCTGTAGGTTTCTAGTACATCTTGTAGGTTTTCCTGAAATGACTTGTTTTGAGGCTGAATTGCTGGGAAACCTATAGGAAGTCACAATTTATCCTCCTAGTACCCCTCCACACGGTCCAACCACTTCATAAACCTTTTAGCCATCCTCAAATACCTTCCATCCACCTGTCACATCCACAAGAACAATTAGTTTGCATACTTGATTTTTCCTAAAAAATAAAAAAATTGAAAAGAGATTTAGTTTAGTTTCTTTGCTTGCACATTAGTATGGTTTGATGATTTTTACTTTTGCAACTTAGATAGTAGCATTTGTTTATTGTTGATTTTGCAATTATTCTTATCATAGCTTCTTAAATGTTAATTAGGGTATGATGTGGTTTAGCACTGCATGTTGGCATTTTCCATTATTGCAGTAGAGTAATTCTCTCAGAGTAGAGTGTCCCTTCTTCCATCAAAGAATCAAGCTTCTTCTGACTCTATAGAAGTTTGGCTTGGTACCCCAATGGTCTCTTGCTAGCTGAACAATGACAACAGACAGAACCTTCACTTTTACTTGTGCATACAACACTGTCACCTACAAGATTGTATGAACACCGGGTGTATAAGTAGAGCTGGTAGCCCAGGAGTTGCAACATCCTTGCTGCAATATTGGCTCTCATCACTTTTTGGCATTGTTGCCAGGCAGTTGTATGAGTAGAATGTGATTACTACTTTCTTTTCTTCTATTTCTTGTCTTCAATATTGTGCCATTAGTTTATTTCTGCAAAAGTAATCTACTTGTTTCCTTTCTTTCAATTTGCATTATCTTCTTTCCTTTTCATTTTCCAAGTAGGATTTCAATTCAGCAAGTAGCGTTTTCATTCTGTCAGTAATTTTCATTCAATCAGTAATTTCAATTCTCTAAGTACTTTCCTAGTTAAAAAAAAAATACAAAACCACCCCAAAAATATTTCCTTTCATGCCTCAAAGGAATAGGGACAACTTAGGAAAAATTTTGCCAAATACCCCCATTGCATCCAACAACCAACCTTCTCTCTTCTTTGGTGGTTGTGAACTGGAGGAACCCTTAGGTGAGAAACCTGACATATTTGAAGAACCTACAGGGGAAGAAGAAGAAGAGGAACCCATTCCTACTGAGCCAATGGCTGAAAATCAAAATGATAGAAGGAATAGAGAGAGAGTTGAGGGTGCCTTCCCCATCAGGGAAACCAATGGGGACACTAAGATGAAAAATATAAGCCCCTATGCCCTACCTCATTTCCATCGCCTAACCACAAAGGACTCCGAAACTTTCCTATTTTAGTTCACTGTTATATGCCGAACCTATGACTATACAAATAATGAGCAAAAGTTAAAACTATTTCCATCTACCCTCAAGGATGCAACATTGCACTGGTTCATTGGTTTACTTAGAGATAGCATCACAACTTGGGCTCAGATGCAGTCGGCCTTTGACAACAAATATCGAGACTACTGTCGGTCAAAGGATACTAAAGAAGAAAATTTTAGGATGACCATAGGCCATGATGAATCCTTAGAAGACTATGAGGAAATATTCCAGCTCAGTTACAAAAGGGCCAGGTGCACACTTGACCTTGAGTCACTAAAGTTGGTCCTGCTTAGGGGAGTAAGAGAAGATCTTCTAGATACCTTACATTTGTTAGCAGGAGGATATATCTACCAATTACGCTATGAGGATATCAATACTGTCTTCAGAAACCATTCTAGGGCAGCCTGGAAAGAGGGTACGGGTAGTCAACCTATGGCTAGTACACCATCTTCCAACTCATGCATCAAGGGTGAAATTGGAAATGTGATGGAAGATTTCAAAACTGAGATGATGCAAACACTTGCCTTGCAACTGGACACCATGAACATCAAAAGGAAGTAGGAGGAAGCAGAGAGGGCCTTGGCCATATTCTATCCTAGATGCACCACAAGGCATCCTAGGAATGAATGTCCACTGAACTCTATTGAAATTTGCTCGGTCTGTGAGGAAAACCACTCCATAGACAACTGCCCTTTTTTACCCAGACTCAAAGTTGTATATCAAGGAGATAAAGGGGTCATTGAGCAGCTTTGCTACATTAACTAAAGGAGACGTCCTCGTCCTAGACCATACTAGCAGGTCATGCAAGGGTCATCCCATGCATATTACAACCCCAACCAAACCACAACCATACCTTCTTGGGGACCCCCTTCTCATCCTTCCTGGTGTACACCCCCTCCTTGGTCCTATGCATTTCAGTATCATTCCCAACCAGCTAGCCAGTCATTTCAACCTTATGCTCCGCCACAACCTCAATGGAATACACCACTCCAGGGGTGGAGGCCCCAATATAACAATGCTTCGGCTCTATTGCCTCCACCACCTACCCAACCATAGATCCTACACTCGCTGCACCCAAGGAACCCCAGATGCCTACTAAGCCAAATCCAAACCCGAACAATAGGTAGGCTCTACAAGTATACAGTTGAGATACATCATATCCAGCTTATGCTGTGGAAATCCAAGAGATTAACTTGAGATCTGGGAAATTTCTCCTGGATAACCAACCTCCCCTTCCACCTAGGGATGTTGAGGAAGAAAGAGAGGAAAGAAACCTTAAAGTAAATCCACCCTTTCCTAAGACATTATCCCAACCACTCTAGCCTACCATAGAAGAGGCTAAAATTTTGGGAGAATTGAAAAATCTATGTGTAAAGATTCCCCTTCTCTAGGAAATAAAAGATGTTCCCATTTACAATAAGTTGATTAAGAAGAAGTGCTTCAAGCATCCAGGGAGGCGAAAAAGGGATGCCCCTAACATTAATTTCATTGGGAAGCTATCTGACTTAATGCTGTGGCAGGTAATATGTCCAAAATATTTGGACCCTAGAAGCCCTATAGTAGATGTGCACATCAATGGAACCATTATCCCACACACTCTGATCGATCTTGGGGCTGCCATTAGTGTGATGACCAAGGACACCATGCTCAAGCTCAACCTCCAAGGTTCATTGAGAAAGACCACAACAGTTCTGCAACTTGCAAATCATGCCACAGTAACCCCTGAGGGAATTGTGGAGGATGTTATGGTCTCCATTGACTCCTAGGAGTACCCGACAGATTTCCTAGTTCTCCAGCCCAAGGCTAAGCTTACCGGTTATCCTCTCATCCTTGGGAGGCCATGGTTGGCCACTGTCGATGCTTACATTAGCTGCAGAGCTACGAAAATGACCATCAAGAATGGGCATATGTCCAAGAAGTTAGTCCTATACCCTGCTGCTCAACCCTCCCTAGAGCATGATTTACCTTTATGGTTGGAGTAGGAGGAAGAAGATGAAGTTTATTCCACCCAACTTTATGCTTTGGAAGCAACTATGGGAGGAGGAAAAGAAGATGAGGATGACCTGATTGAACACCTTCTCGAAAGTCCAACTCCTAGCTCATTACCTTTAGAAGAAGCAGTAAAGGAAACCTAGAACAATCAAACAACTGAATTATGCTTGGCCAATCCCAACCCGCTCCATGTCAAAACCATAGAATTCAGCCCAGAGGGAACCTTGAAAATCAATCCATCTCTTTCTGCTCTCGAAGAGGAGAAGCTATGCAACATGTTAATGGACAATCTAGAATCCTTCTCCTGGAGTTATAAGGAAATGAAGGGAGTAAACCCCTCAGTGTGTACTCACCACATATACATCAAAGAAGGTTGCAAGCCGGTCTGGCAACCAAAAAGGAGGATGAATCTAGCTCTTAAAAATATAGTAAAAAAAGAACTCCAAAAACTGTTAGATGCAGCATTCATTTACCCTATCTCCGATAGTGAGTCGGTCTCTCCTTTGGTGTTAGTTCCCAAAAAAATGGTAAGTGGAGGATTTGTGTCCATTATAGGGAGTTGAACAAAGCCACAAAGAAGGATCATTTTCCCCTACCCTTCATTGACCAAGTGCTATATGGCCTCGAAGGAAAAAGGTTTTTCTCTTTCCTAGATGGATTCAGTGGGTACAACCAAATCTAGATAAGCACAAAAGACAGGGATAAGACCACATTCACCTTTCCTTGGCATACTTTTTCCTATATGGTCCTTCCTTTTGGCCTATTCAATGCTCCTACCACTTTCCAGAGGGAAGTCTTGAGTATTTTCAGTGAATTAGTCCATGATGCGGTGGAGATTTATATGGATGATTTTACACCTTATGGCTATGTGGTGGGCTCTAGTATTGCAGCAATAATGTTGCAACTCCTGGGACTCCCTTCATTACTTTTATCAACCCGGTAGTTCGTAACAAACTTGGAAGCGACGGTGCTGTATGCACAAGTACTAGCTCTTGCCGCAGCTGTCACTTGGTCAGCTGGCACAAGTCCACTGGGGGCTTAAGACAACTTCTATGGGCTCTCAGAAGAAGCTTTTTAACTGATAGATGGAAGCTAACTCAAAAGAAACTGATCTACTTGCAGAAAGAAACTAAAAGCCAAAAAGTAGCAAAAACCCTAGCAAACCCTAATGTTACCAGCTAGTCCTACTGATGCAAAGGAGAAGATGCGAACTATTGAAAAAGATGCCATTACTCCTACAAAGGTAAAATGCACATGCCTATGCTGTCCCTATCTGAAGAACACATCTTTTTGTATTTTTGAATAAGTTATTTGAGTTATCATGCAGATGCTTTTAACTGACTTTTCATTGTGCAAGGGCAAATCAAGGAGGAAAAAGGCTTGGAAAAGGTTGGGAAGGTTCGGCAAGGGTCTAAGGAGTCCCTAACACCCTTCCGGAGAGTCTCACAAAGTTCGGCTACCAAGAAACCTCATTTGTGAGCTTCTACAGGAAGTCTGCAGGGGTTCTACAGGATGTTTCAGGAATTTCTACAGGATGTTCAGAATTTCTACAGGATGTTCTAAGGTTGGATTTTGGATGATGGGTGAGTGAAAGAGGATGCATGAATGGATAGGGAGGTAGGGTAGGGGTCTGAAATGACTCAGTGACCGAGGGGTGAAGTGATGAGAGGGGGTGGGAAGCTAACCTGTCTTAAAGAAGGCTGAGGCAATGGAAGAGCAAGAAGGTAGGGTTACCTGGGCAGAAAAGTAGTTGTGAGACGAGGGACCTAACTTGGAGATGGAGTAGTTGGCCTGGACAAAGCTTAGATGGACGAGAGAGTGATGGAGATGCACCGCGCAGTGTAAACTTAACCAAATCAACCACGTCCTGCACACAATCAAAATATTAACCAGTCTATCCTAACTGTCAACGAAACCAATGAACATCAGCGTTATTTCTAAAGAGAACCATGTACAACACTTAAGCAAAGAAACATTCCAAAAGATCTGAATGCATGACTAACTCCTACAAATGAAAACATTGTACCAAAGATTGCATGGGTAAGCAAACTAGTGTTTTTGTTGGGCAGCACTGTCTGCAATTCCAGCCCCTAGAAAGAGGTGGAAATGAGAGTGCAGGCAACCCTTTTCTGAAGCTTTTATCAATTCATATCTCGTTAATCTATTCTAGACATCCGAAGCAACTCTATTATTCAACAATGACATACTTAACCACACAACGAAATCTAGCTCAACAAACTGCATTTCAAATGCATACAAGGAAAATCATAATGCTGAAAGGAAAGATATCAATACAAAGAAGGAGGCCCTAGGCTCTCAGGTTAGGCCCAACCCCGAGAGCTATGGCTCCTCAAAAAAACTCAGAGCTGATATCAAATCTGACTGCTTCCCATTAAAAAATAATAATCATAAGTCAAGGGTCATGCCAATAATGGCTACAAAAGAACAAAATAGAGCTAGCAGCTTGTAGTGTAGAATGTGCAAAAGTTTTTCAAAAAAGTCCCTCTCGAAGGCTGAAGCCTTCACATTTATACACCACGAGGCCCTAGCTGGCCTCCTAAATCTATGGGACTTGGCTGACCAAACTGGGAGTGAACAGCTGCTTCGACAAAATCTGTTTGGCTGCCTTCTAGATCCGGTTTTGGTGGCCTTTGGAGCTCGGAGTTGGGGGTGAAGATCCCGAGGGAGGCTATTTAATGCCATAGACAAGCCCCCTACGAATCCTCAACCCAAGCTTGGCTATCTCTTAGCCCTTGTCTGCTCGATTTTGCTCCAACATCCTGAAATGAGCACGTGTTAGCCACCTAGGAATAGTGACTACCTTTATTCGTACAAATGACATAAACATACTAAAAAATGATGCAGAAGTTATGAAAAATGAAAGATTGAGCAAGGGTAGTTAGGCCAAATGAGCCCAAAATGTTACCAAATTTGGGGCTCATCATCACCCCCCTGCTAAAATGATTGCTCATCCCTAAGCAACTAATCCAGCTCCTCGTCCTTCATTGCTTTCACCGCCACTCTCACATCCCAGGCTTCTGAAGTAGTGTCCTCCTCACTGTCATGGAACCCAGCCCTCCTTTCCACCTCTTCCCACTGCTTATGCTCTTCCTTCTCTGTGCTGCCTTCCATCAATCCCAAAAGCAAAGGTGGGCTTAGCTTGAGGCCAATCCAGCTGGATGGGAGGTTCTGTATGGACTTCTTGTAGAGGGGCACCCGTACTAGAGATTCCCTCATTCGAGGTGGAGTGTGACACTCCCCGATTTTGAGGCTGTGGGACAATGTGTTCCACCGGCGGGTGCAAGCATGAACACAATTGTCCCCTAATAATCGTTCCATATCCTCGAAATGCGCTATGGCCTGAGCCTGCTGATCCATGTATTTTAATAAAGCCTAAGAGTCGGTTGCTAAGTGTTGGTGGGTTGATATCAATGCAGTGGGGTCCCCTGGCTCTGCTCTAATCAGCAGTGGTTCATGTAACTCTCGGTTCATGACCTCTTTGACCTCCGCTGCTCTCTTTTCTTCATGGTTCAACCATTAGGTAAATGCCATCAACTGCATATCTCCCACGACTGTGTTGGGATCTATTGAGGGCCCCGAAATCGGGTCAACAACAAGGGGGATACCCACCCGGTCGGGAACCTGGTTGGCGGCTCCTTGCCCGTTTGGTGTGGCGGGTCCGACCCGGGATGATGGGACCAGCTTCCCAATCTAAAAGATGTGTGTGTGTGTGTGTAGATTTTGAAGACACTAATCTAAAGGTAATTTTAAACTAATTTAATTCTAGACTCTAAACTGACTCTATGCTACTGTAATCTAACAAAAACAACACATCTAATCTATACTAACCCGGGTAATAATTCTTTCATTATGCGGTCTAAAAAGATTTCATACAACAACTGGTAATAAAGATCATTCAGCTATCATAAGAATATAAATCAATTTAAGATGAACCGTTCTGCATAAGAAGTTAGGCAAAACAATTGTGAACAACATATCGCATAATCAGTTATTCATATGTTAAGCACAAACAAATGATTCCACCGTACAAAAGTGCCAAATGGTAATCCAGACATTCATACATTAACATATAAACAAATCAGCTGTATATCACTCTAAGAATATGAGCAGAAATTAATCAAGAGATAAAAGTACCATTTATGACTGATTTCACTCACAAACTTCAAGCAATAACGATTTATCTCTACTTACTTCTAACATCTACTAAGAGTACAGAAGTCCAACATCAGTAGCAGACATTAAAATGCAAACATAAATAAATATCGATCCATCCATTCATCAAAAACCCCCTCCGAGGGTGCAAAAGTGCATGTTCTGAGGACAAGTTTCTTGACAAATTTCCGGACCCTTCTCCAAATGCCATGAGAAGGGTTAAATACTACTAACTAACTAATATTAATTACACAAATTTAGGGAACGACTTCAAATGACCGCCCTTTTACTAAAGCAAATTTATTTCTAAAAATTGAATCTAATTTCTAATTGTTTCTGTATCTGCTCCTTAGTGCTGTAAGCAATGTGAGGTTCACCTGGAAAGAGTCGGCTGGTTGTCTTTTCATTTTGCTCGGTCGATGAAAGTAGAAATAACAGAAGTTGGCACCTCTTTCTGACAACTCAGAAGATGTTTTTGAAAATCTCCCTCTGACTGGGTGTTTTTTGCTGTGTGTATACTTAGTATAACCCAGATTTATTTCAAACTGATTGTGTTGTTGCTATTTCGGTTTCCGGCCGTGTGAATGACTCAATGAGTTAGGGATTTCATTGCCTGAACAATCTTACGTATTGAAAATTGCTTCCATTTTTTGTTCCAGGCTTTTCTGAAGCATCATCCCTTTTCAGCGTTTTTCTTTTTGCTTTACCCAATCTGAGCTTCAGGATCTTTTGCAAACATGCTGATTTTGTCCGCCTTTGACTCTGAGTCTTGGATAGTCTATTTTCATCAGTGTCTGTGGAGTGATACTCTAGACTCCACGGCTCTGCTGCATGCGGAATTCACTTGCGGAGGCATCTCCTCTCTGTTCTTCAAGTATTGGCGCTTTCCCCTTTTCCTTGGATTTTTCCTGCATATAGATTTATATTAGTTGTTGCCTTACAGTTTACGCAAAGGAAAAGAGATATGAAAAGATTGACATGAAAGCTTTAAACTCTAATGAATGCATAATCATGACACTCATAAGGACTTGACTCTTCGAAAAACGCAACATGATCATCTTTGGATACTCAGGCGTGCCATCATTAATTTCGCTTAAGGTGAGCGCTCGATTTTGGGTTTACAGATCATGCCGAAGAAACTTTGCGATGAGTGATTTCTGCGATTTGTATTGCAGCCATTAATAGTTTCATTCGTCGCAGATCACAAATCGCAAAATCGCAGTTTGTAGGATCGCAAATCGCAAATCGCAATATCGCAATTTTCATTTGCTCGTTGCGTGCTGCTTTTGCGACGTTTGCGATATGCGACGTCGCACATCGGCCGTCGGCGATTCCTTCTCATTCTCTTTTAAGGGCGCTTTCAATATATGCGATGCGATGAATTTCGCATCGCTTCTTTGCAGCTTATTTATGCGCATAGGAAAACTCTTTCACTCTCTCTCTGCAATGCGATATAGCTTTTAGGGAGTTAAAATACAAAAATTTGGATAAAAATATTTTTGGGATTTTTGTTAAGGGTCCCCCTTTGCTTGATATTATTGCTAATACTAAACAAAGAGGGGGGTTGTTGTTGACCACAACAATGGCGATTCACTGTGAAGAACCAGTTATCTCTGTTTTTCTATTGACATTTTCACTTCCGAAACAGAAAAGTTTTCATATGTCTAAATTTTGTTATGGACAGATAGAGTAGATTACCCCTCATCCTGTCAATGATACTTTGTTTCAACCCTTCTTTTATTCCAATTGTCTGCTTCCCTTGGCTTAGTTCTTGCATTCATACCAGACATTACTCGGTTCTTTTTAAAAGATAAAATAAGGTCTTCTCTGCGTGCTGGCTTTAAAATATGCTCATTTGTCGTAGGTAGAGCCTCTGCTGCCCGCAAGCATCCATAGCCTCGACAGGGTTACCATGTTATCCAGCAATGATCCTTTTTCCTGCTTGAGGTTATTTACAACATTTCAGAGAAAAATCCTTTTTTGGCACTTTTTCCTTTTTTACTCTCTAAAGAACAATGTCTTGGTTTGGTGGCAAAATTATGACACAGTCATTCACTTGATTTACACTTTTGTTGAACAAGCTGGCTCGTGATGAGACCCCTTGTCTTTTGATTGCAACAATCTTGAGTCGTTGCCCTGTTTTGATAGACAGTTTGGCAAAGTCAGCAAGTTATAATATATGTGATCATGATAAGCCGGCTCGTGATGAGACCTCTTATTCTTTGAGATATATTGCTTTCTCGGATTGTTTCTCTGAATGCTGTGGTTTCCTTTGGCAGGGAGGAAGTCATTGTTTTTCCTTAAGAAAGCTCTGGACGACAATAATAGAGCTTTGAAAATCACAGCTTTGCAGAGAATATTTATTTTATTATTGACGATACCTTTCATTGTGCTGGGATAAAACAATTTTTAACCAAAGTTTGATTTCATCAAAGTCTTTCGAAAGGTTGAAACTAATATCATTATTCAGGCTAAAGTTAACTCTATTTGTCAATAATAAAAATCAGACTTTTCGAAAAGTTTTGCTATTTGTACAAGTGAAATCAAAATCTGATAGAGAGTTAGTGTGCTCTTTCATGAATCTTATTCAATGATCATTTACAACTGGTTTTATTTATAAGAAAGAGAAAACAAAAATAAAAGAAACTAAAACTATCCTACAAAAAATAGAAGAGTGATCTTCTACGGAAAATACATTTTAAGAATCTGTCCATTCACAGGCAAAGAATCTCTTCTACCTGCCAAATCCTGCAACACAAACGTCGATGGGCCTATGACTTCTACAATCTGAAAAGGACCAAGCCACGGCTTCTGGAATTTCGTATGTTTGCCCTATTCTTCATGAGCCTTATCCCATTTCAAAACTAAATCTCCCATCTGAAAGTTCTTTCTGGTTATGATGGCTGAGTCAAAAGAGGATTTTATTAGCGCTTGGTGGTGAGCATGGGTTTTCTTAGCTTGTTCTTGGCGTTCTTCTAGTTTGATTATTTCCATTTGTCTTAATTGCAAAGAGGAAGTAGATAATTCATCGATGTGTTGTACTAGAGACAAGGAGGGAATGGCTGAGTGAGTTGGAAGAACCACTTCTTTCCCATAAACTAAATTAAAGGGAGAAGTGCCGATTGAAGCTTTCTTCGTGATTCTATCTGCCCATAAAGCATTTACCAGCGCTTTGTGCCAATTCTTTTGGTTTTGGTCGACTGTTCTTTTGATAATCCTGATTAGGTTTTTGTTTGTTGATTCAGCCAACCCATTACCTTGCGGATAGTAATTAGCAGAATATTTCAATTTGAACCCTATTTTTAATGCAAACTCAGTCATTGCATTTCCAGAAAAGTATGATGCATTATCAAACATTAAGGCCGTTGGAAATCCAAACCTAGTGATGATAAATTGATCTATGAATTCAATAATGTTTTCAGAATTAACTATCTCGAGAGGAACTGCTTCTACCCATTTAGTAAAATAATCTGTTGCCGTGAGGATATACCTATGCTGCTTAGAAGAGTGAGGAACGATCTCACCTATTATGTCCAAGCCCCATTGGTTGAATGGTTGCTCGATGTTGACCGGCTGTAGTGGCATGGACGATTTCCTTTGTTTCCCCGCAGTAGTCTGGAAGATTTGGCATTTCCTTACGTAATTGTATGAGTCTTTGAACAGCGTGGGCCAATAATATCCTGCACGTAAGATCTTATGCGCAGTAGTCTCTCCAGCATAGTGTCCACCTGCTGGTCCATCGTGGAGTTCATGCAAAACCTTTTCGGCTTCAGTTTTCTCAAGACACCTAAGAAGTACAGAATCATAATTCCTTTTAAACAGAACATCATTTACGAGCTGGTATTGTTTAGCTTTCAACCTCAGAGCTCTTTTCTTGGTGTGATCCAGGTGTGATGGAGCATACCCGTTCTTCAGATAATAAATGGTGTCCGCATATAATGATTCTGCGTCATCTAGGCTTACCTCATACGTGTGTACCTCTTCAGATGAGTTCTCCGGAATTTGCGATGCTCCAGCTAACATCTTGCAGAAGCCTTGACCTCTTACAATGCTTGCTGGTTTGATCTCAAGATCATATTCTTGTAGCGCGGTAATCCAATTTTCTCTCTTTTCGCCCACATCCTTTTGTACCAAAAGGTTTCTTACCGTTGGAAACGGTACTACGACTTTGGTATGGGCTTTAAGTAAGAAAGGTCTGAAATATTTGATCGCCTTGAAAACAGCATAAGCCTGTTTCTCCACGTCTGAGTAATTGAGTTCAGCACCTTGTAAGTTCGAGCTAAAGAATCTGATTGGAGCTTCCACCTTTTCTTGATTTACTTGAGTCAAAATCGCGGCATAATATTTCTCTGAGGCAAAAGTGTATAAGATGAAGGATTCTGAAAAATTTGGGGTAGCTAAAGATGGAGCGTTGATGATAGCTTGTTTGATCAAGTTGAATGCTTCGTGCTCATCTATGCCCCATTTAAAATTTGAATTCTTTTTTATCATATTTTGTAAAGGAGAAATAATACGTGAAAAATCGGGGACAAATATTTTTACAAAATTAATTTGTCCGAGGAAAGATTGCATGGCCTTTTTGTTATGGGGTATGGATATTTCGGAAATTTCTTTGATTATGTCAGGTTCAATGTGAATACCAGATTTCGACACTATGAATCCGAGCAATTTCCCTTCACTTAATGCGAAAAAATATTTCTTTGGGTTAAGTGAAATACCATACCTTAAGCACCTTTGAAAGATCTGTTTCAAATCTTTGAGATGGTCGCTTCGCTTCTTGGAGTACACTGTTATATCATCTAGGTAAATCACTACCGATTTATTGACCAAACCTTTAAATGCGATGTCCATGGCTCTCTGGAAGGTAGCGCCGGCATTGATCAGACCAAATGGCATCTTCTGATATGCGTATGTGCCCCACTTGGTTCGAAATGTGGTTTTCAACTGATCATCGGGATGCACCAGCACTTGATTATATCCTGAAAATCCATCCAGGAAAGACATTAATTCTGAGCCCGCTACTGCCTATAGTATTTGCTCCATAGGTGGGAGGGGAAAATTATCTTTCTGACAGGTTTTGTTGAGATTCTGGAAATCAATACAGATTCTAATATCTTCGTTTTTCTTCCTAACAGGCACCATATTGGATACCCATTTGGAGTGTCTGATGGGGAAAATTATTCTGGCTCTCAACAATTTATGTAGCTCAGTCTTTATCTGATTTTCTAAGTTGGGGTGGATTTTTCTGAGCTTCTGTTGGACAGGTTTTTCATTGTCAATCATAGGGATAGTGTGTTGAATGATAGAAGTGTTGTATGTTTTCAGCTCATCGTAATTCCACGCAAAAACGTTTTTGAATTGTCTTAGAAGACGGATATATGCTGATTTTTCTTCAGGAGCTAGGTCGTGGCCCAGATTAACGTTTTGCGGCTTCTGATCGGTTCCTAGGTTCACTAATTCATAGTTCAGAGTTGAACTGTAGAGTTTAGAATTGGCAGACCTTTTAAACCAACTTTTCAAATCATATAAATCTTCTAACTTAACCACCGATTTAGGTATAGCGTTATCAATGCTATTTTGCTGAATTTGGTGATCATGATGGTCTTGGTCAATTATTTGATTTGAGTAGGATCCTTCAGAAGTGAGGAAATTTACGATGTCTGGATCGTCATTGAATACCCTCCAGTTGGTGATGTTGTTAGGGATGATGGTTTAAAGATCAATTCTATTGAAAACCTATCGGGACTAAAATCTTCGGAGGGAATCAATCTAGAGGCTACGTTAGCTAACAGGTCTGCGCTCGCATTTTGGAGTCTTGGGATTGACGAAATATTGAATGCTATGAAATGTGAAGTCAGATCTTGCACTAAAGATTGATAGTGCTTTAAATGACTTGACAGGCAATGTATGGTGTTACGTACCTGTTTGACGACAATTTCGGAATCTCCAAAGACTTGAAGATACTTAACATTCAAGCCGATTGCTTTGTATAGGCCTTGCACCAAGGCTTCGTATTCCGCTGTATTGTTTGTGCAATCGAACTCAAGTCTGCATGTAAGCATGGTCTTGTTCCCATCTGGGTTAACCAGAACGCATCCTGCTCCTGCTCCCTCGTTAGATTTAGAGCCGTCAAAATATAATTTCCAAAATAAAGATGTATTTACAGAACTATCTAAAAAATTAAAACACTTTGAATCATCAGTTTGGGAAAAATTTTCAATTTGGGACACAACTGAATTTTCTAAGTAAGGTGAAGTGTGAGCATTGAAATTGCCGAGGAAAGAATCTACCGAGTAATTGCCTATGATACTGTTGTTGTATGCTATCGCTTCGTTCTCTCCTTCCAATTCTGTCACTATGTACTTTTGGTGCAATTCTCGTTCAACCTTTATTTGATTGGGTTTGCCGTTGTAGGGTAACCACATGTGCGACCAGTCGGTTGAGAAATATCCGTGGAGTTTCTCGGACCAATCCCTGCTAAGAATTAAACCATAGAATTTAGGGATATCAGCTACTAGAATGTCGATAACCTGACAGACTTTCGGGTTAGACGACAATCTTATGGTCACCTGGTTAAGTTCACCAATCACTTCGACTTGAGATCGATCAAGTTGAACTATGCGCACTGCAGATTTCTGAGGTTGAACATTCAATTTGGCACATATTGATCTGGGTAGAATATTCGTTGAAGCACCAGAATCAATCAGGCAATTTTGCATGTTTTTATTGAAGATTTCATAAGTGAGGAGAAAAGGAGGAGTACGGGATCTTGACCTTCCTCCAATCAAGGCAATGTCATTCGGATCAATCTTATTGATCATGTTGGTTGGAGGTCTTCCCATGTTGTGGGAAGCTACAGCTGTAGGTAAAGATGTAGTAGGCACGGCATGTAGTTCTTTCATCATTATTTTCTGTTGATGTTTCAATTTGCTCAATTCGTAAAGAGTGATATTAGCCCTAGTCTTTTTCATGTCGTCGATAATGTTATACTCCATTTCATCTGACACTATCAGTGTTCTTGATGGAGGTGCTTGATCTGATTGGACTGGGCTAAGTTGGGTCGCTCTAGCGGTTGTTTTCTTTGTTGCGACCTTTGCAGGGCTTGCGCCCTTCTGTTTAGGGGTAGTTTGGGGAGGATCAAGTTGATTTTTGCTTCGTGTGCTAACCGGAAATGCTTCTTGATCTTCTTCTTGTGGGAGGATGAAATCCCACATTCCTTGTAGTTCCACAACTTCTTCATCATCGGTCTGCCCTTCAGTGGTATTCTCTTCTTCTTCTTCTTCTTCAGATTCGACGTTTGAGACAGCATTGGGTGGTTTCACCTCCATGGGAAGGTTTCTTTTAAAAGATCTGTAGGGCTTCTTTGAAGAAGTTTCTGCTACTTTCTTTCTTATGTCAATCATCTCGTTGGACATGGCCTTTAACACCTTTTGTAATCCTTCCATATCGAAAGGATCTTTCGTTTGCTTCTTCTTGGTGTCTTCTTTGAAAAGATCTTCTTAGATTTGCGTTCTTCTATTGCAGATCTCTTTTCTAGGGCAACTACGTGTTTTTCTACTGCTAGCGCCTCAGTTAAATTTTCAACTAAGGTCGTCTTGCTTGCCCTATCTACGAAGATAGCCAAGTTAGATGGTAAGGCCGTGATGTACCATTCACATCGTACTTCCTCGCTGGGTTGAGAAGCAGCGAGAATCTTGTTGAGGATCTTATTGAACCGTAAGTTGAAATCTTTAATGGGTTCTCTAGCCTCAGCTTTAAGATTAGATAGGTCATTGATCAATGTCGCTGTTGATCTGTCATCGCCGAACTTGGTGAGGAATTGACTTTGAAAAATTTCCCAACTTGTGATGGACCCGGATGGTAACGAAAAGTACCATGACCCGGCTGTTCCTTGCATTGTGTAAGGAAAAAGTCGGACGACAGCATCTTCGTTGGTAACTCCGTTGAGATTAACAGAAAGCATGAAATTATTGATATGCTCTTCGGCTAGCATGCCTATTTCTGGATTGAGTTTAGGTAGCCACTTCTCAGGATGGGCCGGTATTGGGCTCAGGGGTGGAGGCATTAAGACCGCCCCAGGATTGTTCCATGGAGCCTGGGCCATCGTTGAGCCGCTAGTTGATGAGAGTGCAGAAGACGGTCCCTGATGCTGAGAAGATGAAGGTATTATGATAGTTGATGATTGAAGAGGAAGTGTGGAAGATGGATGAGTGATTTGGGATGAGGATGTGGGTGGTTGACTTCGCGGTGAGGGTGTTGAAATGGACGAAGTGGATGAAAGAGTCTCACGGTCAGACTCTGGTGGTGCTTTCCTTGCTCTTTTCCTAGTAGGGAGAGGGAGTTCACTTGGTTGAATACCAAATTTTTCACTCTTCAATCTGGTCAGAGGGTGAGCAGGATTGTACTACGAAGTCACGCTGCTGTTAGATTTATCAGACCTATGAGAAAAAGTAGAGAATCCCTGGAGTTTACGAATCAAAGTTTGAATTTCAGGGGGTTCAATAATGAGTTGGTCTGATATATTGGAGTAGGTAGCAGCGGTGGATACTCGAGCGACTTGTAACTCTGGGTTTAACCATAGTGGAGAAGTTGGGGGAGTTGGTGAGGGTGATTTACTCTCAGAATGGCATTTAGATTTTGACTTAGTTGCCATTCATAGTTCGTGCCCTCCTTCTAGCGCCAAATATGTTGAGGGCCCCGAAATCGGGTCAACAACAAGGGGGATACCCACCCAGTTGGGAACCTGGTTGGCGGCTCCTTGCCCATTTGGTGTGGCGGGTCCGACTGGGGATGATGGGACCAACTTCCCAATCTAAAAGATGTGTGTGTGTGTGTGTGTGTAGATTTTGAAGACACTAAACTAAAGGTAATTTTAAACTAATTTAATTCTAGACTCTAAACTGACTCTATGCTACTGTAATCTAACAAAAACAACACATCTAATCTATACTAACTCGGGGTAATAATTATTTCATTATGCGATCTAAAAAGATTTCATACAACAACTGGTAATAAAGATCATTCAACTATCATAAGAATATAAATCAATTTAAGATTAACCGTTCTGCATAAGAAGTTAGGCAAAATAGTTGTGAACAGCATATCGCATAATCAGTTATTCATATGTTAAGCACAAACAAATGATTCCACCGTACAAAAGTGCCAAATGGTAATCCAGACATTCATACATTAACATATAAACAAATCAGCTCTATATCACTCTAAGAATATGAGCAGAAATTACTCAAGAGATAAAAGTACCATTTATGACTGATTTCACTCACAAACTTCAAGCAATAACGATTTATCTCTACTTACTTCTAACATCTACTAAGAGTACAGAAGTGCAACATCAGTAGCAGACATTAAAATACAAACATAAATAAATCTCGATCCATCCATTCATCAAAAACCCCCTTCGAGGGTGCAAAAGTGCATGTTCTGAGGACAAGTTTCTTAACAAATTTCCGGACCCTTCTCCAAATGCCATGAGAATGGTTAAATACTACTAACTAACTAATCTTAATTACACAAATTTAGGGAACGGCTTCAAATGACCGCCCTTTTACTAAAGCAAATTTATTTCTAAAAATTGAATCTAATTTCTAACCGTTTCTGTATCTGCTCCTTAGTGTTGTAAGCAATATGAGGTTTGCTCGGAAAGAGTGGGCTGGTTGTCTTTTCCTTTTGCTCGAGCGATGAAAGTAGAAATAACAAAAGCTGGCACCTCTTTCTGAAAACTCAGAAGATATTTTTGAAAATCTCCCTCTGACTGGGTGTTTTTTGCTGTGTGTATACTTAGTATAACCGAGATTTCTTTCAAACTGATTGTGTTGTTGCTATTTCGGTTTCCGGCCGTGTGAATGACTCAATGAGTTAGGGATTTCATTGCCTGAACAATCTTACGTATTGAAAATTTCTTCCATTCTTTGTTCCAGGCTTTTCTGAGGCATCATCCCTTTTCAACGTTTTTCTTTTTGCTTTACCCAATCCGAGCTTCAGGATCTTTTGCAAACATGCTGCTTTTGTGCGCCTTTGACTCTGAGTCTTGGATAGTCTATTTTCATCAGTGTCTATGGAGTGATACTCTAGACTCCGCGGCTCTGATGCATGCGGCATTCACTTGCGGAGGCATCTCCTCTCTGTTCTTCAAGTATTGGCGCTTTCCCCTTTTCCTTGGATGTTTCCTGCATATAGATTTATATTAGTTGCTGCCTTACAGTTTACGCAAAGGAAAAGAGATATGAAAAGATGGACATGAAAGCTTTAAACTCTAATGAATGAATAATCATGACACTCATAAGGACTTGACTCTTCGAAAAACGCAACATGATCATCTTTGGATACTCAGGCGTGCCATCATTAATTTCGCTTAAGGTGAGCGCTCGATTTTGGGTTTACAGATCATGCCGAAGAAACTTTGCGATGAGTGATTTCTGCGATTTGTATTGTAGCCATTAATAGTTTCATTCGTCGCAGATCGCAAATCGCAAAATCGCAGTTTGTAGGATCGCAGATCGCAAATCGCAATTTTCATTTTCTCGTTGCGTGCTGCTTTTGCAACGTTTGCGATATGCGACGTCGCACATCGGCCATCGGCGATTCCTTCTCATTCTCTTTTAAGGGCGCTTTCAATATATGCGATGCGATTAATTTCGCATCGCTTCTTTGCAGCTTATTTATGCACATAGGAAAACTCTTTCACTCTCTCTCTGCGATGCGATATAGCTTTTAGGGACTAAAAATACAAAAATTTGGATAAAAATATTTTTGGGATTTTTGTTAAGGGTCCCCCTTTGCTTGATATTATTGCTAATACTAAACAAAGAGGGGGGTTGTTGTTGACCACAACAGGATCCCATGAGGTTACATTAGGAAGGGCCAAATTATGGAGGTAGAACTCCGATAGCTTGGCCTTGTCCTCTGTTGAACTACTATTGCATAAATCTGTGAACTGCTGGGGGTCTTGGATTTGGGAGATACCCCTCTGTGCCAATGCATTAATTTGGAATTGCAGCCATTGGTCCTGTAGGTATAGGCCATAAGATTTGGCCGGCTGTCTACATTGTAGAGCATCCATGGCCCAACTGGCCATGGAGGCTAGTTGTGTCTCTTTTTGTTGCAACTGCTGTTTGAGAGCTTGTATCTCGATTTGTGCTTGCAATTCCCTTTCCTGTAGATGTTGGTTTAGCTCCCCAAGACCAACTTGCATTGCTTCTTTGCCTTGAGGTTCTGCTGTAGTGTCCTCTGATGCTGTGCCCCTTTCTTTCCTCTGTTCCTGTAGCTACAGTTTGAGTTTCTCATTCTCTTCCTGTAGAAATACCCGCTGGCAGTTTCCCACGTGTTTTGCCATAGCTAATTCTCTTCTTGCCTCCTTGAGTTGTTCCTCCAAGGGGCCTATATCTGCTACTCCTTTAGATTTAGCTATCGTCATCCATGTGTGGGTTCTCACTCTTTCTTCCTCCAACGCAAAGAAAAGCGGCATCGTGAATTTCTGTGGTATAATTTTTCCAGCCTCCAAAAAGTTATAATAAGAGCTCAAGCTTGGCTAGGGACTAGGTTCCGGAATATGCTCTACCTCTTCTTCCCTCTGTGGCTCTACCCCTTCTTCCCTTGGTGGTGATGTGGCTGCCTCTCCCTCCATTCTTTCGGTCTCCTTGAGCCTGGCCAATGTTTCCTGTAGAACGGCCTCAGCATCCTGTAGAGGGGTTTTTGAAGCTAACCTTTCCATTCTCTCCTTCCAGGAAGTTGTCTTCGGGCTCCCCCGCTCATAAGTGACTAATATTTTTGAGGGGGACCTCTCCCTTGGCTAGGTAGGGGTGTCTTCTATGGTAATTGGGTCGCTGGATGGAGGTTGGGGCCTGCCTGTTTTGATTCTTACACTTCCCCTTACTTTGAAATACAGAGGGGTCTCCCTCTTTCATTTTTCCTTTGGCTTGGGAGGGGTACTTAGGGTGGCCAGCACAGCTGTTGCCTCCCTAGCAAGGATTTCGGCCTTCTTCCCCTTCTGTTTTCCTTTCTCAGGGCTTCCTGTAGAAAGCCTTGTAGCGGCTGATTTCTGGCTTCCTGTAGAAGCCATTTTTAATTTTCCTGTAGACACAGATGGCACCGTTTTAGCCTGCTTGGCTGAGGGTGCTTTGTCTTTTGACATTGCTGAGGCTGCCTTAGAGGTTCCTTCACTGACGTGGACTTGTTCAGTCCTTTCCACCCTGCTCTGTAATCTTTTCTCCCTGGGTGTTAATGTGGGTTTGTCATCCTCTGTTTTGGCAGCCTGGTGTTTCTCTTGTTTCCCCTTGTGCTCTTTCTTTGGTGCTTTGGCCATGGTTTCTTGGCCCTTTCCTTTCTTTTCTGTTTGAATTGGCTCCTTCTCCTCGCTGCTGGAGGAGGTGAGCTCCTCAGCCAAAATTCGGATGTCATCATCCTTAGCCAAATTTCGAAAGGCTTCCCAGGAGAGAGGGACGGTGTACGTGTGGAGTGCATCCTCCACGAGGAGCTTAATGAGCCCATGATGGGCTACCTGGTCTGGCGTTCCCTCTCTCAATTTGGTGGCACATTCAGTCATGGACTGCAGGAGGAAGTAAGGAATGCTCAAGTTGTTGTCTGAGGGTAGGTCCATTTGGTGCCTAAGTTCTGTGAGCAGCCAGAAATGGTATCCATACACGATGCTGAATCGCCCCTCGCACGTGATATACTTCATAATTTGGAGGCTGACCTCACTCCAAAGTGGCTGTAGGCTGGCTCTTCGAACTCCGTTCTTGTCCTCTGAGAATTTTTCCTCCGGTAGAAAGAACTCCTTATTAGCCTTTTGGCCCAGTTTTCTCTCCTCTTTATCCCAAGGTACCCCCATCGGGAGATCAGTGACCCTGCTAATGAACTGTGGGGTGAGTCTGAGGGTCAAACCTCTGAAATTGACAACGGCCAGCGTTTTTGACTTTGGCTGCAAAGCTCGCAAGAATTCTTCTGCAACCTCGTCATCGTAACCTTGAAGTTTGTCACAGAATGACATCCACCGGGCACGAGAGAACAGTTCTACCACCTCAAGGGTTTCCCGTAACTTCTTTGAGTCTATAGGCTCTTTCCTAATGAACCCACCCGGCATGGTAAAAGCTTGCTGTGTTGGTCTGAGCTGGCTGGCGCGTATAAAAAGATGGACCTTTGGGATTTCCTTAGACAGAGCGCAGAGTTACGCCTCTATCACGCACAAAGTTGATAAATTCACGACTGTCTACAGGTGAGCCTTGACAGTGGTTCAATCATGAACCAAACCCTGTAGAAAACTTCGCATACACACTACGATGACAATTCTCATGCAGAAGTAAGACGACGCTTGCAAATTCATGCACAGACTGTAATTCTACCCTTTTAAGACGTCGACTTCACCACCCTTCGAACCAATTGCATGGGAGGACTATGTTCAGGCTTACCTCGTTCCAAACTTGCCACCTTTGACGTGAACAATTTAATTTCCTCCGTAGCGTTGAACTTCCTGTAGCGCAACTTCCAGTAGACATCGTGCACGGGTTCTGGAGAGCGCTTCAGTGGTTCTGGGCCTTCTGTGCAATCACCGGATGTTTGAACAGGCCGAGGACTCGGAGTAACAGCCTTCAGGAAATTTCGGATGTGTACTCGACTGCAAAGCGGTTGAGGATAAATGAGTGGAGTGCCATACGTGATCCAGTCAGTGGATTTGAATCCCTGCGAGATTCGTGGCGCGGGGGTGAGCTGTCCCCGCCATCCTGTTGGACGACGTCACCTACTATCATTCCACTGTAAGTCTGCTTGACCGCCGAATCATTCCCTGCATATCTACCGCCGCCATTTCTATTAGATCGCCGCTTTTCTCCGACTAGACGCTTCCCACGTGTCCATTTCCTGTTTTGTTTGACACAACCAACGCTTTTTGGATTGGACGAGACCATCGGACTGGTTGTGGTGGCCAGTTGAATGGCTACTCGACTTGCTCAACCCATTCATTTTCATATTCGCACACATTTTAGAGCATTGTTCATGTAATTTGACGAAACAGGGTGAGGCACTTACCTGTGCGGCCGCGATGTTATTTTCATGCTTCAGGACGAGGGTGATGGATCCGCTTGCTGCTGCTTCATGCACAGGCACGGGAGCTCCTTCTTGCTGACTGCTACTGGTTACCAGACTGGTTGCCTGGCTGCAGATGGTGCATGCGCCAGCTTTATGAGTTGCAGGTTCCTTCATGGTGTATGCTCTAGCCGGATCAACTGCTACAGGATTCCTGTAGGATATCCTGTAGCCGTTTCTCCTTCTAGGGTGCATGCTGAAACAGTGGAATCACGGTCACGGTTGCAGGGTCCTCGGATTGCCTTGATAAGTAGCGCATTGGGCCTTTGCATGCTTTATTCCATTTGAGAATTGTTTCTTCTGAGAATCCAACGTTCTGGTTTGACTGTGCAGGTATTTCCATTGTATGGCAGCAGGGGTGGTAGAAGGAGGCGACAGCAGTGGGTGATGGAGAAAAACATTAGTTGCATGCCTCCTGATTGGACTTTGGGCTTCACATTCTTCTACACAGTCGGTCCTGGGTCGTTCAAAGATTCTACAGGAAGTTTCCTGTAGAAATACAGAACTTCCTGTAGAAAGTCCTATAGCTTCCTGTAGAAGGCTAAACTGTGACCAAATCGTGCCTAAACCTTGGAAGAGATGAGTGTTTCTGGCAGGAGTGCTGGTGAGGTCACCTGGTAGCATGGTAGGGACCCTTGTCCTTGAGTTGAGAGACCTCCTTTTCTGCATGGAATACCTGCAATCTTGAGCCTGTTTTCCTATTTTTGCCTCCTTCTTTTCTGTTTTCTTTTCCTTTGTTTGTTTTTTTTTTCTTTTTTTTTTTGGGAGACAGCAGGGGCGCCTTAGTGAGGTTTTCACCCCTACCATCTGCCTTGAGCGCCTCAGAGAGGTTTTCACCCAAGGGTCTTTTTTATTCAAAAATTTTCAGAGAGACAGCAGGGGCGCCTCAATGAGGTTTTCACCCCTACCATCTGCCTTGGGAGCCTCAGAAAGGTTTTCAACCAAGGATCTTTTTTTTTTTTTTTGATACTCACGGTATGCCCAAAATAGAGGCAGAACCCTTCTCTATGACTAGCACTGATTTTAGCACAGTTTTGATGAATTCTTGCCTCGAAACAGGTTTCCGTAGATCTTTAGTCGATGCCCATTGACGAGCATGGGGATAGCTTCCTCATCAATGGTTCGAATAAGAATAGACCCATTGTCATTACACTCCTCCACTGCATATGGTCCCAGCCATCTTGTTCTTAGCTTCCCCTTAAAATCCTTATGTCTGGAATCGTACAACAACGCCCAATCTCCCGGCTGGAATTGTTTGTCATTGAGGTGCCGGTCATGCCATACCTTCCTCTGAAGTTGAACCACTTCTTAGTGGAGAAGGGCCTGCATTCGGTGCTCGTCTAACCCATTCAGCTGCAATAACCTTTCTTGCTGGGCATGGCTGAGATCTAGGTCCAGCTGAGCTACCATCCTTAATGTGTTGTATTCGAACTCAATTGACAGCAAAGCTCTCTTCCCATAGACCAGCTCATAAGGTGTGAAGACGGTTGTGGTCTTCCAAGTGGTGTTGTAAGCCCAAGTGGCCTCAACCAGGCGATCTGCACAATCTTTTCTACTACTGCTCACCACCTTAGTCAAGATCCCTTCTAATGCTCTATTGGAGACTTCCACCTGCCCATTTGCTTGAGGATGATAGGGGGTGGAAGTCCTATGCTTGATCTTGTGATGAGCAAGTAGTTCTTCAATTAAGTTGGAGGTGAACAAGCTTCCTTGATCAGTGACTAGCTCTCTTGGGTAGCCAAATTTGTAGAAGATTTTTTCTCTTAAAAACTCAGCCACCTTTTCTTCTGTCGCTGCTTTGATTGCCTTGGTTTCTGCCCACTTTTTCAGATAGTCTATGCACACAATGATGTAAGACCTTTGCCTTGAAGGAGGATTGATAGGACGCACAAAATCCATACCCCACTTCTCAAATGGCTTAAGAGTCACTTGAGGTTGGAGAGGCATTTCATCCCTTGGAGTTGGTTTCCCCATCCTTTGGCATCGGTCACATTGGCTGATATATCTTCTGACATCTTGATGAAGCGTGGGCCAATAGTAGCCTGCCTGTAGAATTTTGAAGGAAGTCCTCTTGGCTGCAAAATGTCCTCCACAAGGCCCATCATGACAGGTTAGGAGGATGTCAAAGACTTCCTCCTCCCTTACACAACGCCTTAAGATCTGATCGGGGCCAAGCTTGAACAGGTTGCCCTCGATCCAAGTGAATGAGGCACTCTTCCTTACGATTATGCTCTTCTCTTTTGAGGATAGGTGCGGAGGGAACTGTGTTGAGACAAGGTAGTTTGCTGTATCAACAAACCATGGAGAGAGTACTGAGATAGCAAATAGATGTTCATCTAGCATCTGGTCATCCACTGTTCCATCCTCACTTGCAGGTAAATCCAATCTAGACAAGAAGTCAACAACAACATTTTCTTTACCTGGTTTGTCAACGATAGTCAAATCAAACTGCTGCAACAAAAGTAACCATCTAATAATACGAGCATTCACATCTAGTTTATTCATTAAATATCTAATTGCAGCATGATCAGTATGTACAAATGTTTGATAGCTAGTGATGTAGTGTCGGAACTTGTTCAGGGCATGGACCACGGCCAAGAATTCTTTCTCAGTTACAGTATAATTTAGTTCTGCCCTGGATAAGTTTTTGCTGACAAAGTATATGGCGTATGGAAGTTTTTGTTCAACTTGTCCTAGGGCTGCCCCTATGGCTTTGTTCGAGGCATCAGTGTGGATGTGGAAAGGTAGGGCCCAATTTGGACCTCTCAAGATTGGGGCAGACACCAACTTATCCTTTAATTCATGCAGAGCCCTCTGACAATCGTCAGTCCATTTAAACTCAACATCTTTTGCTAAGAGGCCAAACAATGGCGAGGCTAGCTTGCTGAAGTCTTTAATGAATCTTCTATAATATCCTGCCAAGCCTAAGAAACTTCGAACATCTCTTACCTTCTGAGGGGGTGGAACCTTTTTGATGAGAGCAATTTTGTTAAGATCCACCTGTAACCCTTGGCGAGAAATGGTATGTCCTACCACGGTCCCTTGAGTCATCAAGAATTCACATTTTTCAGGACTAAGGGACAGGTTCATCTCAATGCACTTGGTTAGGACTTTTCCCAGATTGGACAATGCTTCCTGGAAGTTGGACCCATAAGGAGTGAAGTCATCCATATAGATCTCCACCGAATCATGGACCAGCTTAGAAAATATGCTCAATACGGCTCTCTGGAAGGTGGCAGGAGCGTTGCATAGCCCAAAGGGAAGAACTCGGTAAGCAAAGGTACCCCAAGGACAAGTGAAGGTGGTCTTATCTTGGTCTTTCGGGCTGATTTGGATCTGATTATACCCGCTAAACCCATCTAGGAAAGAGAAAAACTTCTTCCCTGCCAGTCCATCCAACACTTGATCTATGAAGGGTAGAGGAAAGTGGTCTTTCTTGGTGGCTTTGTTCAGTTCTCAGTAGTCCACACAGGTTCTCCACTTCCCGTTTTTCTTGGGAACCAACACCAGAAGGGACACCCACTCGCTATCCGAGATGGGGTAGATGAATCCTGCATCCAACAGTTTTTGCAATTCTTCTTTGACAATGTCCTTAAGGGCTGGATTCATTCCCCTTTGAGGTTGCCTGAACGGTTTACAATCTTCTTTGATGTAGATGTGATGGGTACAGACCGAAGGATGGACTCCTTTCATCTCCTTATAGCTCCAAGCAAAAGAATCTAGATGACTGGCCAATAGACTACACAGCTCCTTTTCCTGGGAAGGAGATAGGGAGGAGCTGATTTTTAACGTTCTCTCAGGGAAAACTCCACATTTTTGACTCTGGGAGTGATTGGATTGGTCACACAAAGGTCCACTAAGGTGCTGACTTGGGTATCCTCCACCAATTTCTCTAAGGAGAATGCACTGGGAGGTAGATTCTGAATCAAGGTCTCAATCAAATCATCCTCGGTTTGAGGACCTACCCTGGTGGTTTCTAGGGTGCACAAGGGTGCAGAGTACACCTCCTACTCTTCTCCTTCTTCCAGCCAAAGTGGTAAGTCATGGCCTAATAGAGGTTGGGAAGGAGGGTATAGGACTAGCTGCTTGGACATAGGACCATTTTTGATGGTCATGTTTCCTGCTCGGCAGCTTATGTAAGCATCTGCAGTGGCTAACCAAGGCCTTCCCAAATAAGGGGGTATCCAGTAAGCTTTGCCTTTGGTTGAAGAACCAGGAAGTCTGCAGGGCACTCCCAAGAGTCAACAGAGACCAAGACATCCTCCACAATCCCTTCGAGAGTCACGGTGGAGCGATCTGCTAGCTGCAGGACTGTCGAGGTCTTTCTTAAGGAACCCTGAAGGTTGAGTTTGAGCATGGTATCCCTGGTCATCACATTAATGGCAGCCCCTAAATCAATCAAAGTGTGGGGTATGATGGTGCCATTGATGTGGACATCAACTACAGGACTCCCAGGATCCAGATACTTTGGACAGATAACTTGCCCCAACATAATATCAGACAGTTGTCCTATGACATTGATGGTTGAGGCATCTCTTTTTCGCCTTCCTGGGTGCCTGAAACACTTTTCCTTAACCAATTTGTTGTATATCGGTACATCTTTGATGGCTTGGAGAAGTGGTATTTTCACACACAACTGCTTGAGTTCTCCCAGAAGCTCATTCTCTTCTGGGTTGGGTTGTGTGGTTGCTGTTAGTCTCTCAAGAAAGGGTGGAATGGCTTTTGGTTCACTTTCCTGTTTGTCTTCCTCATCCTCTGGGGGAGGAGGTTGGCGATCCGGAAGAGTCTTTCCAGATCGCAGGTTGATCTCCTAGATCTCCACAACATAGGTAGGGCATGTTGTTTCCCCAGTATATACCTGCTGGGCCTGTCGGTTGTTGGGGTTCGGGTTCGGTTGAGAAGGCATTTGGGGTTGTATTGGAGGAGCATGAGGTAATGGTTGTGGCTGAGCTGGTGGTGGAGGCAAAATGGCGGGAGGAGTATTGTACTGGGGCCTCCACCCCGGTTGAGGGGCATTCCACTGAGGCTGTGGCTGGACATGTGGGTGAAACGAATGAGTAGTGGGCTGAGTATGATATTGAGGTGGGTAAGACCATGGAAGAGGCACAAACCAGGAAGGATGAGCAGGGGGCCCCCAGGAAGGCATAGGAGCAGATTGGTTGGGGCTATAATAAGCTTGGGATGTCCCTTGTATCCCCTGTTGGTAAGGTCTAGGTCCATGTGGCCTCCTTTGGTTGAGGAAGTAGAGAGGTTCAGTGGGTGCCTCCGTTCCTTGTTACATGGCTTTAAGCCCAGGTAAGGTTGGGCATTGGTTTGTGGGGTGGTCCTCCCCACAAACGAAACATACCTCTACTGAATGTAATGGGCACTCGTTCTTAGGGTGCTTCCTTGTACACCTAGGGTAGAAGATGGCCAAAGCCCTCTCAGCTTCCTCTTTCTTTTGCTGGATTCGGAATGCATCAAGTTGCATGGCAATGGTCTGTCTCACCTCACTTTTGAGGTCCTCCAGCTGATTTGCAAACTCATGCTTGGAGAAAGTAGTACTAGCTAAAAGGGGGTTTCCTCTACCTCTTTTCTGGGATGCCCTAGAGTGGTTTCTAAACACAGTCTTTATATCCTCATAAGGTAGTTGGTAAATATCTCCTCCAGCTAGCATGTGAAGGGTATCTAGAAGGTCTTCAGGGACTCCTCGGAGCAGGACCAACTTGAGAGATTCATGGTCAAGTGTGCACCTAGCCCGTTTATAGCTAAGTTGGAACCTTTCCTCATAATCTTCTAAAGACTCATCGTTTCCCATGGTCATCTGAAAGATTTCTCCCTTGGCTTCCTTGGACCTACAGTAGTCCTGGTATTTGGTATTGAAAGCTTGCGGCATCTGAGCCCAAGTGGTGATACTGTTCCCAGGTAAGCCCATGAACCAGCGTAATGCTGCATCCTTGAGGGTAGAGGGAAAAAGTTTCAGATTTTGCTCATCTTCGGTATAGTCATAGGTTCGATTAAGGACAACAAACTCAAACAGGAAGGTATCAGGGTCTTCCGTAGTCAGTCCATGGAAGTGAGGTAAAGTGGAGGGGCTTATGTTTTCCATTTTCATGTCTCCATTGGTCTCTCAGATGGGAAAGGCACCTTCTATTCTCTCATCTTCTCTTCTATTGTCAACCATGGCTTCAGATGGCGTGTTCTCTAACTCTTCTTCTGTTATAGGATCTTAGTATATCTCAGGAGGCTCGCCTATAGGTTCTTCTGGATCACTGTCACCAAAGAAAAGAGAAGGGTGACTCAGTGAAGTGGTGGGGGTGTTGGGTAAGAATTTGCCTGTTTTATCTCGGTTTCTACGAGGCATGAAATGGAAAGACTTTTGATTGCTTTTGTTTTTTCCTCTAGTACCTGCAAAACTAAAATAGATTGAACTGCAACTAACTATCTTGCTGAAATGGAAGTGCGGAATTGAAATGAAAGCATGAAAGGACTAATCTATTTTGCTCAATTGAAATTGCAGGGAGTAAATACTAGTCTACGCTTGCAACATTGAAATTCTATTTTACGCTTGCAGAATTGAAAGTCTAATCTATGAAAGCAGGAAAGGTCTATTTTACTTTTGCAGAAATGAAATTGCGGAATGGAAATGAAATAAACTATTTAGCAGAAGGCGAGAGTAGGAAAATAGAAGAAAAGCAACAATCACCAATACTCTGACGCTTCCCCGGAAACGGCGCCAAAAAGATGGTGGGCTCTAGTACTGCAGCAATAATGCTGCAACTCTTGGGACTCCCTTATTTACTTTTATCAACCCGGTAGTTCGTAACAAACTTGGAAGTGACGGTGCTGTATGCACAAGTACTAGCTCTTGCCGCAGCTGTCACTTGGTCAGCTGGCACAAGTCCGCTAGGGGCTTAAGCCAACTTCTATGGGCTCTTAGAAGAAGCTTTTTAACTGATAGATGGAAGCTAACTCAAAAGAAACTGATCTACTTGCAGAAAGAAACTAAAAGCCAAAAAGTAGCAAAAACCCTAGCAAACCCTAATGTTACCAGCTAGTCCTACTGATGCAAAGGAGAAGATGCAAACTATGGAAAAAGATGCCATTACTCCTACAAAGGTAAAATGCACATGCCTATGCTGTCCCTATTTGAAGAACACATCTTTTGGTATTTTTGAATAAGTTATTTGAGTTATCATGCAGATGCTTTTAACTGAATTTTCACTGTGCAAGGGCGAATCAAGGAGGAAAAAGGCTTGGAAAAGGTTGGGAAGGTTCAGCAGGGGTCTAAGGAGTCCCTAACACCCTTCCGGAGAGTCTCACAAAGTTTGGCTACCAAGAAACCTCATTTGTGAGCTTCTACAGGAAGTCTGCAGGGGTTCTACAGGATGTTTCAGGAATTTCTACAGGATGTTCAGAATTTCTACAGGATGTTCTAAGGTTGGATTTTGGATGATGGGTGAGTGAAAGAGGATGCATGAATGGATAGGGAGGTAGGGTAGGGGTCTGAAATGACTCAGTGACCGAGGGGTGAAGTGATGAGAGGGTGTGGGAAGCTAACTTGTCTTAAAGAAGGCTGAGGCAATGGAAGAGCAAGAAGGTAGGGTTACGTGGGCAGAAAAGTAGTTGTGAGACGAGGGACCTAACTTGGAGATGGAGTAGTTGGCCTGGACGAAGCTTAGATGGACGAGAGAGTGATGGAGATGCACCGCACAGTGTAAACTTAACCAAATCAACCAAGTCCTGCACACAATCAAAATATTAACCAGTCTATCCTAATTGTCAATGAAACCAATGAACAACAGCGTTATTTCTAAAGAGAACCATGTACAGCACTTAAGCAAAGAAACATTCCAAAAGATCTGAACGCATGACTAACTCCTACAAATGAAAACATTGCACCAAAGATTGCATGGGTAAGCAAACTAGTGTTTTTGTTGGGCAGCACTGTTTGCAATTCCAGCCCCTAGAAAGAGGTGGAAATGAGAGTGCACGCAACCATTTTCTGAAGCTTTTATCAATTCTTATCTCGTTAATCTATTCTAGACATCCGAAGAAACTCTATTCTTCAAAAATGACCTACTTAACCACACAACGAAATCTAGCTCAACAAACTGTGTTTCAAATGCATACAAGGAAAATCATAATGCTGAAAGGAAAGATATCAATACAAAGAAGGAGGCCCTAGGCTCTCAGGTTGGGCCCAACCCCAAGAGCTATGGCTCCTCAAAAAAACTCAGAGCTGATATCAAATCTGACTGCTTCCCATTAAAAAATAATAATCATAAGTCAAGGGTCATGCCAATAATGGCTACAAAAGAACAAAACAGAGCTAGCAGCTTGTAGTGCAGAATGTGCAAAAGTTTTTCAAAAAAGTCCCTCTCGAAGGCTGAAGCATTCACATTTATACACCACGAGGCCCTAGCTGGCCTCCTAAATCTATGGGACTTGGCTGACCAAACTGGGAGTGAACAGCTGCTTCCACAAAATCTGTTTGGCTGCCTTCTAGATCCGGTTTTGGTGGCCTTTGGAGCTCGAAGTTGGGGGTGAAGATCCCAAGGGCGGCTATTTAATGCCATAGACAACCCCCCTATGAATCCTCAACCCAAGCTTGGCTGTCTCCTAGCCCTTGTCTGTTCGGTTTTGCTCCAACATGTGTCAAAAAATCCTGAAATGAGCACATGTTAGCCACCTAGGAATAGTGACTACCCTTATTCGTACAAATGACATAAACATACTAAAAAATGATGCAGAAGTTATGAAAAATGAAGGATTGAGCAAGGGTAGTTAGGCCAAATGAGCCCAAAATGTTACCAAATTTGGGGCTCATCACTATGATTTTCAAGAATCCATGTCTAACCCAGGTAAATTACTGCACAAGTGCATTGAAATGAACCTATCTCTCAGTCCTGAAAAATATGAATTCTTAATGACTGTGGGGACCGTGCTAGGTCATTCAATATCTTAGCAAGGACTGTAGGTGGACCCAAGAAAATAGGCATCATCCAAAGGGTCCCACCTCCTAAAAAGTAAATAGATGTCAGAAGTTTCCTAGGGTTAGCTGGATATGACCAAAGGTTCATAAAATACTTCAGCAAGTTGGCCTCTCCTTTATTTGGTTTTTTGGCCAAAGATTCTGAGTTTATATGGTCAAAGAGCTGTCAAGAGGCCTTATACATTATAAAGGATAAGTTAACCACTATACCAATTCTCCAAGGCCCACACTAGGCCCTCCCCGTTTATATTGATGTTGATGCCTCACATAAAGCCATAGGAGCAGCCTTAGGTCAGATAGATGAAAAACTTCCTTATGCTATGTATTTTATGAGTAAGAACTTGTCAAAGGCTGAACTAAATTATATAATGACTGAAAAGGAACTCATGGTTGTTGTGCATTCATTAAACAAATTCAAGCATTACATTACAGGCTATAAAACATTTGTGCATACTGACCATGCTACAATCAAATATTTAATGAACAAACCAGATGTGAGTGCTCAAATTATAAGATGGTTAGTTTTATTACAACAGTTTGATCTAACCATTGTTGATAATTCTGGTAAGGAAAATGTTGTTGCAGATTTTTTATCTAGGGTAAATTTGCCTACAGGTGAAGAATGAATGGTGGATGACCAGTTACCCGACGAGCACTTATTTTCTATTTTAGTTCTCTCTCCATGGTTTGCTGATGTAGCAAACTATCTGGTATCAGCACAGTTCCCACCAAACTTTTCCTCCAAAGAGAAGAGCAAAATAGTCAGGAAAAGCACCCCCTTCACTTGGGTTGGGGGCAATCTTTTCAAACTTGGCCCAAATAAGATCTTGAGAAGGTGTGTGAGGGAAGAGGAAGTCTTTGACATCCTTTTGACCTGTCATGATGGGCCTTGTGGAGGTCACTTTGCAGCAAAGAGGACAACATTCAATGTGTTACACGTAGGCTATTATTGGCCCACACTTCATCAGGATGTGAAAAATTACACTAGTCAGTGTGATCGGTGCCAGAGGATGGAAAGACCTACTCGAAGAGATGAAATGCCTCTGTAGCCTCAAGTGACTTTTGAGCCATTTGACAAGTGGGGCATGTACTTAATTGGGCCTATTTACCCTCCTTCAAAGAAAAAATAGTACATTATTGTGTTCAATGATTATTTGACTAAGTGGGCTGAAACCAAGGAAATTAAGGTAGCAACAGAAGAGAAGGTGGCTAAGTTCCTAAGGGAAAATGTATTCTACAAATTAGGGCACCCTGGAGAGCTAGTCACAGACCAAGGCAACTAGTTTACCTCCAACATGATCGAAGACTTGCTCAACCATCACAAGATCAAGCATAGTACCTCCACTCCCTATCATCCACAAGCCAATGGGCAAGTGGAGGTGATCAACAGAGCACTGGAGGGCATCTTAACCAAGTTGGTGAGTAGCAGAAGGAAGGATCGGGTAGAAAGGCTAGTTGAGGCCACTTGGGCCTATAATACCACATGGAAGACCACCACTCGATTCACAC
Organism: Pinus tabuliformis; assembly: GCA_031772625.1. Taxonomy (NCBI): domain Eukaryota; kingdom Viridiplantae; phylum Streptophyta; class Pinopsida; order Pinales; family Pinaceae; genus Pinus; species Pinus tabuliformis. Next base: position 755,889,655 of record CM062809.1, read on the forward strand.
CCTATGAGCTGGTCTATGGGAAAAAGGCCTTTTTGTCCATTGAATTTGAATATAACACATTAAGGATGGTAGCCCAACTAGATTTGGATCTCAACAATGCATCGAAAGAGAGATTGTTCCAATTCAATGGTTTAGATGAATTCAGAATGCAAGCCCTCCTACATACAGAGGTAGTTCAACTTCATAGGAAGATCTGGCATGATAAAAATATCAAGGAGAAGCAATTTCAGGAAGGCAATTGGGCATTTTTATATGATTCTAGGTATAAGGAATTCAAGGGCAAGTTGAGGACAAGATGGCTCGAACCTTATGTAATGGAAATATGCCATGATAATGGTTCAGTGCAAATCAGAACCATAGATGAAGAAGCCATTCCTTTGCTTGTTAATGGACACCGATTGAAAATGTACAAGAGACCTTTATCAAAACAAGAGTTCATTGATGATATCAATAAAACAATGATGATAGTGGAGCAAGTTCCAGCTCCTCCCTCATCAAATCACTGAAGAAAAAGAAAAATAATAAGGACTCAGGTGAAAACCTCCATGAGGCACCTGAGTCCCATATGTGGGTTGAAAACCTCTTGAGGCGGCCCAGTGATGACAAAAAAAGGAGAAAAAAAACAAAAAGAAAAAGAGAATAAGAAGATCCCTGGGTGAAAACCTTTCTTGAGGCACCTAGGGAAAATAGCTAGGGTGAAAACCTCTCTAAGGCAGCCTAGTATTTGTTTCGAAAGAAATATATATATATATATATATATATATATATATATATATATATATATATATATATATATATATATATATATAAAAAATAAAAATAAAATATTCATGAAATTTCCATTTGCAGGTGGGCGAGAAGGACAGTCAAGGAGCAATAGAGGATCCCAAGGAGACCCCTTCCACTCAAATATTTATTTTCTTCACCCCTTACCATCCATCCCTCCATAATTTTTTTCATTTTTCCACTCAATTGCTTCAATTTATGCAAAGATTGTGTTCTCTATAGGATCCCCTGTATTCCTACAGGATCCTCCTAAGACCTAAAAGATGATCCTGTAGGAATTACAGTGACCCAGAAATCCTATAGGAAGCAATCTGAAGGCATATGATGGACTTGTTAGGTCCCTAAAATTCACCCCATCCACGATCTAGCACCTCACCTCATCCACAATCATCATCCATGCACTCACAATTCAAAAAAAATAGATCAGTTTGAACAGTTTTTCAGTCATCAAAGGAAAAAGGAAACAAAGAGGAGTAAAGAGCGTCACCTGAGTATCCTTTACTCTCCACATCCCCACTCCTTCTTTCCATCCATTTCACCATCCTCACAGCCCCAAAAGGAAAAACGATAAAAGAATTTTGAGGGAGAAGCAGCTATAGGACATCCTGTAGGAAATCCTATAGCAACCTATCCCACAGAATGCCAATCACACCAGCAACAAGTCTTCACCAGGTTGATCCAGGAGATCCAAGACAACAACATTAGATCTTCAACCACAGATACCTACAAAAATAGAGAAAACATTAGCAGACAACAAGAAGGGGAAGAAGAATGGCATGTAACAAATATACACAACAACACCTCTGGTCTTCGACACACTGTAGCATAACATTGAAACCACAGGTAAGTATTCTACTCACTCTCTCATATGCATCATGTAGTAAAAACTTGTAAGGGTTACGAGATAGTTGGTTTATAAGTGAAAAGGTGGCCAGTTAACTTGGCCAGCTTCATTTAGTCAACACATGCACAACCAGGTGTCCTCTCATAGGTGGCTGCAGTCAACTCAAAGATAGAGAAGGAGTAGGACAAAAGGTGGTTAAACTACGAATCTATGAGGTGGGATCTGACTATGAGGAGTGGGAAATGATGAGGTGGTAGTGGGGACCAACGGTCCAAAAAAGGCAACGTACCTTTGCTACCAGCACACCACCTCACCACGAATCACCATAAGAGGAAATACAATATTGTTCCCATGAATTCATGCATTTCACCTCCTCGAAAATCCCTCACTCAAGTCTCTCTCATAACCCAGGACACCCACCAAAAGCAAAGATCCATCGTTCATTACACATGAGTTCCTATAGGAGCATGCACGGAATTCCTACAGGATACAGTCTACATGATACATAGAGACAGTCTACAGGATTGGCAGAGAAGAGTTCAGAAGGGATATCACAGGAGTTGGCCGCTGCAACCAGTCTAAATAGCTAGGATCTAAAATTATGTTCCCCTTTGTAAATAAATGAACCAAGGATACTCTAAATTTGAGTGAATTTAGCAACTGTGTGAAGGAAATTAAATACATAGTCATCTCTGTTGTTCTCCTACATTTGAAAAGTTTTTTCAACCCTCTCATTTTCTCCTTAAGCTTCACCATCAAGATAACAGGAGGGTTTAATAGGAGAGAGCCCACAAAAATGTGAGAATCCAAAAACACCCCCAAGTGCTTGAAATCTTCACAAGACATAATTGGATGGGGTTTTTGGAAAAATTCAGAGGGTATGATGATGAGTTGGCTCAGGGATTTTCTCTCTCCATCACTCCACATTCCAGAATACATGTCACTGTTGTAATAAGGGCCCTCACTGTAGATCTCACCTCTGAGCTCATCAGCAGGGTCACCACACTTCCTCTAGGAGTCCCATGGAGAAAAGAAGACAAAGGAGATAGCCAAGTTGCCAAAAGAGAATTCTTTTTAGAAAGAGAGGAACCCACTGAGAACAAAAATGGAGTAAGAAATGAGATTCTGCCATATCCATGGAGTGAGGTAGGCTACCATCTGACCAAATACATCTCATGTTAGGGTAGGTATAGTGCTATCTATGGCTATCATTTCAGGATCCTTGAAGAATTAAGATTTGGAGTAGAAACACCCCCTCACCAAAGGCTCAGCATACCATATTTTTTGCTTCAATCACTCATAGACTCAAGCATCAAAGTGAAGGAGGGGAATTCCAAACAATTAGCTCACCATGGGTTGATTAGGATCCTCATTGAATATACCCTCCAAAACCTCAGAACCCTATAACATGGTTAGTTTTCAGGGACATGCTAGCAGAGGATGACATCAAAGCTCTCACTTATGATGTTAGTCCTACTATAAGTGAAGAGGAAGATAAAGAGCAAGATAAGGAGGAGATGGATGAAGAAGGAGTTGACACAGAGGAACATGATGAAGATGAAGAAGAAGAGGGAGAAGGGAAGGAGGATGATGAATAAACAGAGGAGGAAATTGAGGAGGAAACTGATAGAGATGATGAAGATCTACAAGAAGAAGAAGATAGAAAAAATAGAGAGGAAGAAGGCAATAGAACAGGGGGGACAAAACACAAGGAGGAGTCACCTGTGGTGTCTCTAGAGGCCACTGGGAGAGAGGCAGCAGCTGCCCTCACTTCTCTTAGCACCCTAATCAATAAAAAATGGAAAAGGCAGAGGCAGACCCCACTATATTTCAGGACAAGAAAGAGCACAAGAATAATACAGGGGAAGCCACAAACATCAACCAAAATTCCTATTGAGATTGCAGATTCCCTTACACAAAAAGACAAAATTCCTTCCCCTAAGTCCCCTATCACCTATGTAAGGAGGCCTACTACTAGATCAACTTCCTCAAAGGGTAAGGAAATGCTATAGGATCCACCACAAAATCTACAGGAAGCAAAAATAGTCCTATAGGATACTATGTTGAATCTACAAGAAGCACAGAAATTGGAAAGAAAGGTAGGGGAGCAGCAAGAAGGTAAAGAGGAGGACCCAGAGACAAAAGAACCCAACCCCCAACCTAACCTGGACTCCTATTACTGGTTTATTGAAGGAGGCAGGATCATACCTCAAAAATTTGTCATCCCACTGTTCCTCGAGCTTGAGAAGGAGGGGGCCAAAAATCACCGATTGATGCAGATCACCAAATCAAAGGGGGTAGAAGACATTGGGCACATGGAGGAGAAACTCAAAGAAATTGGCAGAGAACTAAGTGGCTTAAGGGACAGAGAAGCTATAATGAGAAATCAACTAGATACAAAATTCATGGCTGAGGTTATAACTATAGGAAAGAGAGAACCAACTAGCATGTATGGCTAGCCTCTCCTTCGAGGCAATCCAGTGTAGGATGCCAGCTAAATCCTATGCTCTCTACCTCAAAAAACAATGGTTTCAGTTTCATATTAAGACACTAGCACATAGGGGAACCATTTCATTTTAGGACTATAGGCATATTATTCATCTTTGTGATCAAAGTACACTAGAGGATAGGGCGAAAATGGCTGAGTTTTATTTACACAACATGGCCCTCACATACATGAACATATGGGACCCTAATGCCAAGCTAGGAGATCTACAATTAATGGCTTTGGCATCATCGATGAACCATGAGGAGTCAAGAGTTGTAGAGATGAAAAGGATATTGGCAAGAGAGAAAATTGAACCTCTTTTGATCAAAGCTGAACAATCAAATCCCATGGCCCTCATCAGTACCCATAATTTGATTGCAAATGATCCTCAATTGGCAACTAGATATCTTGCTGCCCAAGAGCAATCAATTTCACATTTTGAGGACATGTTTAGGCTGATAGGAGATGATAGTATACATGCTTTCCTAAGGATATGGACCACACCGCCATACAGCTTAAAGATAAGAGAATATCACTCCCCTCAAAGGTTGAGAGAGGAACTCAACATGACACCTATGTATAAGAAATCTATGTGAAGGTTGAAGGTCAATTGGATAGGCCTAAAACTTAGCCCACCACTACTCTTGCGGATGCTAGAAGGGAGAAAAGAAGAAGAAGAAAAGAGGTAGTGGGAAGAGGTAGAAAAGAAAGCATGCTTCTATGAAGAAGAAGAGAAGAGCACAGCAGAGGCATGGGATGTCAAAGAGGCTACCAGATCCATGAAGGATATGGATTTTGACTGAGTTTCTTAGAGGATAAGCAAAACTTTCAGTAGGGAGTTGATGATGAGCCTCATCATTGGGTAATTATATGGGCCTTAATTCACCTGCTAGCTTAGTCAAACCAACTATTCTCATAACTTACTACATACTTTTGATTATATTTTGTTTATGAGATGAGTTAGAGTTGGATATTTTTCTTTGTGGTCTAATGTGCATTTAATGCAGGATTAAAGGAGAAAAGAAAGGAATTTTGGCAAGTACCAAGGTCAAAACTTGAATGAATCAAGGGAGAGGGATTATAGGAGGTAAATCCTCCTCATTTACTACCCCTCCATTCGAATATTCCTCCATCATATCAGAGTGCAAACAACCAAATCATGAGGACTAGAAGGCAGGCGAGCAAGTGAAAGAAAAAGCACCAGTTTATCTCAAGTTTGGAAGCCGAGCCTCCCTAATTTTAAGGAATTCATTGGAGACTTCATATGTATAAGCACAGAGGCCTAGGACCTCAGTAGGATTCAGATTTTTGTTGTATAACTCTACCGTATTTTCGAGCTGCAAGACTTGTGACAATTTTTGATGTAATCTGTTGTTTTGGTAAAAAGAATGAGTTTTGTTTTGAGCCAACACTGAGTTACATCAGAGGGCTAAAGCTCTTGGGTTAGGACCCAACCCGCCAAGGCTCCTCTTTATTGTACATGTATTCTAGTATAGATTCATAGCTTAATTGTTCATTTGCTTAGAAGATGCATTTCCATTACAACAATGTAGATTAGATTGGTTGTGTGATAGTATGCTTCCATTTGTGCCTTCTTTCAAGTAGCAGGTTAGCAAGGAGAGAAAGGATCACCACAAAGTTTTTAGTAGATGTCTTGGCCTCACTTCCTTCCTCTGGGACCATGACTTGAGGAAAGGACACTTCAGCAGCCCCAAAAACACATATTTCTAATTCTTGTATGAGCTTTGGAGTTTGTTTTCTTCGATTCAGTATTTGGTTCATGTTGCAAGGCAGATTTTATTCTCATCTTTTTCCATCTCCATTTCTGCAATAACATCTCACTCATGCTTTCATTCCCTTCAACAACTTTCTTCATGCATACTATAGGCAGTTGGTTCATGATTTTCTAGTTTACGAAAATGTATGTTGTTGCATAGTTCTTTTTGGAAGACACACATGTCTTATGCAGAGCAGTTACTTCAGGAGGAGACCAAGACTTCATAACCAACAATGACCTTCCACTTATCCACCTTAGCCATCACTTGTTTCACCAACACCCACACTAACTTTTCATCATTTTTCATTGAAATTCCTCTAAACACATTGAGCGAATCTAGCCATCTCTTATCTTGGACATTGACTCCTAAGTGCTCCTAGACCTTCCAACACTCCATTCTAGCCATCACACTTCTTTCCTAAGCTTCCCAACACTTCCAACACCTCACAATTTGCTCTCGGCTATATCCTATAGGTCTCCTGTAATTCCTACAATATCATCCTGTAGGTTTCTAGTACATCCTGTAGGTTTTCTTGAAATGGCCTGTTTTGAGGCCGAATTGATGGGAAACATATAGGAAGTCACAAAAAACCTCTTAGGACCACTCCACACCATCCAATCACTTCATAAACCTTCTATCCATCCGCAAACACCTTCCATCCACCTGTCACATCCATAAGAACAATTAGTTCGCATACTTTATTTTGCCCTAAAAAACCAAAAAAGTGAAAACAAATTTAGTTTAGTTTCTTTGCTTGCACATTAGTATGGTTTGATGCTTTTTACTTCTACAAATTAGATAATAGCATTTGTTTATTTTTTACTTATAAATTCTATTTAGCATAGCTTCTTAAATGGTTAATTAGGGTATGGTGTGGTTTAGCATTGCATGTTGGCCATTTCTATTACTGCAATAGAGTAATTCTCTTACAGTAGATTTTCCCTTCTTCCATCAAAGAATCAAGCTTCTTCTAACTCTAGAATTCTGTCTTGGAACCCCAGTAGTCTCTCGCTAGCTGAACAATGACAACAGGGAGAACCATCACTTTTACTTGTGCATACAACACTGTCACCTACAAGTTTGTACAAACTCCGAGTTGATAAGTAAAGATGGTAGCCCAAGAGTTGCAGCATCCTTGCTGCAACACTGGCACTCATCATTTTGTAGAAAGCCACTCAATAAAAAAATCAACTAAAAGGACTATTGTGCACTGGAAAGCCATGAATTCAACAAAATGGTGCATAGGATCTGCCAAGTGTTGTGTATGGGCTCAAAAGTCTTGGAATTGTGAATATATGCCTATTGGAGGGGTGTGTGGCCTATGATAATATCCTAGGATCTTAACAACCATTTATTGCTATAAATCAATAGTATAATTATAAATTTTATTAAGGGAATGCAACAACTCTTTTTCCATAACCCTTTATCTCTCTAAAATAATTAAATGGATGGTCTATGATCAATAGTTATTGTAATTAATCTAGTGATTAATAGTAATGGACTCTATGATTATAATTATACCATCTATGATCTACGTATCAATCCATTAAAATACGACAAACGCTAAATTCAAGTGGACAAAAATCATATAGCCATCACAATAAAACACATAATTGACAAATGGATTCTGCCTTCTAAACAAGAAAACCAACTTCAAATGCTTGTTCAATTCTCATATTTTAGCAACCTCCGGTTACAAGGTAACAAATGGATCTCTATTCATTGCCTTCTCTCTTTTCCAACAAATATCATTTTGATAGTGAAAATATAAGAAAACGTAACCTTTGGTTACAATGTAACAAATGGATCTCTATGCATTCCTCCTATCTTTTCCAACAAATATCTCTTTGACAGTGAATATATAGGAAAAGAATAAGGAGCGTTGAGGAATGGGAATACCAACTAGTTGAATTTTAATTTCTCGTTCTTCATCTCATTCTCCCCTATTTTATTTTTTGATTTTTCATCTATTTTCTTTTCTCTCCTTTACCTTATTCCACATTAGATTGTGTTTTATATTACCTAGTTTACTCACCTACATTGCAAGTATTAAGCACTATGTGCCATTTTACACATCAGATTGTGTTGCCTATTACATAGTTTACTCACCTTCATTGCAGGTATTAAGTATTATAACTATTTATTTGTTAAAATCCATTTTAGATAAAAATTATTGCATGAAAGTATACCGATGATACATAGATACCCACTAATGATAGTGTTAAATTTATAAATTTTGTTTCGAGTAAGAGATATATAGGAAGCGGGTTTGTAAATTCTGAAGTTGTAATAAATTATAATACGGGTCATGTGATCAACTTCCAAAAACGCTATGAAATACAAGTATTGTTGTAGCCATTTGTAGGTTTAATATTGGAGGCTTTTAATTTTCTGAAATGGTAGATAATGATAATGAGATTTGGTTATTTAAGTGGGTGGATTGTATGGGAGGTTAATATCGCTGGGTAATAATTTGGAAAATAAATTAATTAATAATTAATCCATTTGAGTTTTTAAATCAACTATCACTATAATGGTGATAATGGTGCTGAGAATTGTAATTTTTTACAATAATCATTATTAGGACAAAAGATAATTTATGCTCATCAAATTTGATGATATTCAACATTCACGGACATGAAAATAAATATAGGAATAATAGGAAAATATATCTATAAAATTGCATCTTCCACATTCCAAAGAAAGGAAGAAATAAAAAAATCCAAACCAAAATTGAGAAGTGAAAAAGAGCCCTATAAAATTAGAATTGTTGCATGTATTGAGAACAGATTAAAAAAATGAATGTTAACAAAATTAAGGGGGAGAAATCTATAAGAGAGACTTCTAACTATGACTTATGTTATGACTCTATCTTTGAAATGGCAATGTAGTAACAAATACTAATGCATGAGAGGATGGTGTCGTATACTAGGAATGAAATGAAGATAAATATATCTACTCAACACCCATATAATTGGACTGAATTCTTTGAAGCCTGGCATACAAAAAAAGGAGGGATTTGGCTCTAAAATCATTGTAATTTCATCATTTTTTATTGATTCAAGAAGTATAAATATGGAGAGGTATTCTTGAAATTAGCACTTTACATCTTAGCCATAACCATGATTTCTTTTATATAATATGTGGTTTGAACCTTGACTTGCTTGACTATGGAAAATACCTAGTTTTTATGCATCATAAAATAAATTTGTAGAATGAATTCTTTGACAACTATGAGGTATTAGAAACATCTATACAGTTTGGGAGTTATTAATAGCATCATCCCCAATTTATTGGAATGCCAATTTTATTTAAATATCAAATCAATTACACATAATGGTTACTTATTAGTCAAAATGCTTTCTTTATCATGATAGATGTCCCTTATGACAACCCTTTGTTTGCTTTCTTAGTACCAATTATTGGCTTGCCAATTATCTAGCTTTTGTAATTAGTATATTGAGTTTATTATCAACACCTAGTATTGAAAGAATTAGATCCATGCCCAAAATCTCATCATTTGATTTAATCATTGTAATTGATAGCCTAATTTACTAGATAATAGATTTTCCGAACTATCTTCCACTTTCTTCATTTTAAAGATAGTTAATATTTTAAATATTGTATTTGGATTCATCCTTTCGAGCAAGATGCAAGTATATGAAAGAAAACAAGAGGATCATAAATAGTAGATGTGGGAAAGGACGATGAAAATATTAGTGAAGAAAAGAAACATTCAAGCCACTTGATGCCAATTCCCTTGTCCAAACTTTTCCTCCTCCATTCCAACATCTAGTATTTATGGTCATTTCTTCTTCCTTTAATCTACTCGACTTTTGGTCCTAAGGATGAATCCATATATAGGATTTGAAATATCAAATATCATCAGAATGAATACTATGAAGCATATTGTAGAGAATTTTCTATCAAACAATTCATCCCACAAGAATCCTAAATCTACCAAGCCTAATTTACATTATCTTCAAACCATATAAGAATATTTTGTGATATTCATAACTTGTAGAACATATGCATATGTTTTTGGAAGGTTCGATGCATGCGGTAGATCATTAATAAGATCAATAGCTTCAAATGTCATTATTTCTATTTTATTAGTTGGGAATATACATCAGTTTCCTTAATTGACCCCTTCAGTCTATTTATAGATCACCTTGAGTTGCTTCCATCTAGAAAATGTCAATTACTTAATCTATTTGTACAAACCTAAATGCTCAATACATGCAAGGAGTTGAACCAACTACCTTGACCTAATAATATAGTTTCCATAGTCTATTTTATAAAAATGGAAATGGAAGGAGTGCCTACATTTGCACTCTAACTATAATTGGAACTATATCTACATCAATTGTACTAGAAAATGATCATATAGATACACTTTAAATAAATCCTTTGAAAGAAATCAGATTTTCACACCACAAAAATAATATTTGTATATTCATCTTTAATCCAAGATACATCACACGAATATAGTGCATATGAGATCCAATAGATTTTGAATTAGGAGAATATTATTGAGAAAATCTCTCAATAAACTCCAACTATCCTAAAACCACTCTCTAAAATAAACATTATTCCTAACACCCTCGCATAATATTTATTCTATAAATAACAATGTAGAAAACACATACAATGCACATTCGAGTCACATTTATCTGGTAGTCTTCAAAGGTTTTCATCAACACTTATACCCACTCTACAATCTCTCATATTGTGCTCTTTCTCCATCACAACTTCAAGCTTACCACTTGACCAATTTAAGACACAACTTCCTCTGAACATCATTGATATACTTGTAATGATAAACAATATGGACATACTTGGCTTCTCAGGGCTTCCACAAGAAAATATATGAAGTAACTAAATCACTTTACGGACATAGCACCATATGCCGGATACTTAGCTTTTAGTTATCCATCAATTTATAGGATGGTAGTCTTAATATTGAATGTATTCAAAATTTAATCATATAACTTGACCTGTTTAACACACAAGGATCTCATACTATAACCAATAGTCATTTCAGTCACCAAATCATCCAAGAAGTACAAACAATAATAATATGTAGACATAATGAGACCGATGATGTGTTCATAGGTTTCTAAGCAACAAAAACCACTGGTTTAGATTATGTTACATAGTTTAATGATTAGTTATACACTTTTTACAAACATAATTAAAAAATAGGAGACATATAGCTTAGCAAAGTAGCTAACAAAACTCATGTGAACAAAACCAATATTGCTCAGTTTCTCCATAGCCTTCATGAACGCTAATATTGTTGTTTTTAACATGAAAATCACCATATTATAAGACCATATATGTTAACAAATTAAAATGTATGTGTGTTATTACAAAAGAACACTATATGAGAAGGCCATATTATTTCTAATCTTATGTCTATGAATTTAGATGCTCCACCTAAATGTTGTTGGCCTTCATATGCTCATAGTCACAAACCTACAAACTTTGAAAAGGGATTTATTATCTATCCTCTAGTGGTGGTATGATTTTCATGCAAATTATAACATGCCCTTCACAACATCCTCATCAAATTAACACAACAACCCAACAAGGAGCGTACCATACACAACCCTCATCGTTATCGCCACACTAAGGCTGCCTTCATCGATTACCACATACATAAAAAACTCTCCATGCACTGTGAATAAATCCATTGACAATGAGTATGAGTAGTATACGCAAAGACCGTAATGATACAAACATTTGATTTGAATAGAATTCTTCATTAAATAGTGAATGTTGGATGCATGGTCTTTCAAATTTTCAATTACAGTAGAGCATAACTGTAATGTCACCCAACCCCTCAAGTTACCATTAAAGGAATCGGGTAATTATCTATTTTTATTTTTTTGTTAATTCTACATTAATAGTTCCATACTTACACACACACACACACACACACACATATGTCATGCCCCTTGAAAACCCAAGAGCCTTTGCACTTCATATTATCCAGTGCCTTCCGGGTGGGTCCTACTAGACACGTCACCCCACTCATGCTCTCGTGACGCCTGCAATTATCTTGAATCCTCATATCTTACAGTAACACTTTATTCCACCGGGAACATAATGTTAGCCTAAACTAGCTGTCGGTCCTTCCTTCACCAATAAAAGTTCTTTCGAGTTTGTGTGTATGGCCACATAACCAACCCATGTCATCCCGTTCAGTTCATTCTGACACACTTCCAAAAGTGCCCTCTACCTTCTCACCGGGTTTCAATTATTGGGATTGCATGGATGGTGGGGCCATATGGTCCCTTCCCTCATTGGTCCACTGCAAAAACTCTCGGATGTCAATAAAACTAATGCCACTTCATCCCACTTCCTTTACCCTAGAGCCTCCTTTGGAGCTCCTCTTTATTTTCGCGAGGCGATATTTTCGGGCTAACATGGCTCGTGGGACCCTTCTTCATCAATTGGATGTGCATGTACTTACCGCATGGTATAAATTTTGTCATTCTTCCAGGATTTACCTAATTTTTTTTCACTTATGCCTTTGTTTAATTCTTCTTGGCGAGGAGTCCATGCCTATGAGGTTGTGGGCTTACCATTCCAGCTAATAGTAATCCCACAAGGTGCATGTCATATTTCCACATAATCCCACTTCTTGTCACCTAGTTCTTCTTTGCTCATGCCCTAAGAAATTTTCCAGGGTAAGACCTCCAATATCTATATCTGTGCCATGTCTGTTTGGTGGGTTGTACCTTTGCATGACCCTTATTTCCGATTGGGACACATAGTGGTACCACCACCACATCCTTCTCTCCTCTGCATGCACCTTATGTGAGTGCTCCAGGTGAACCTAATGAAATGACTTGTTAGGTAGGTCCATCCCCAACCAATAACATAACAGTGAGGGTTGCATGGCTACCAACATGTCCCGGTTGTCGCTATCCCAGTTAGCCCCTTTTTCCTCCCATATCAATCTTTTGGGGTATTCTTTGAAGGCCCACATTAACACTTTTGCAACTAATCACGTTAGATGAGGATCGAGCCATACCAATAAGAAGTCTCTACGGCTAGGGTTCTAACCAGGGAAAGGATAAGGTTACTCGATCCTTTCTTATAACTTCAGGGCTCAATCTCTCTATGTTGTGACATGTTTTCTCTCTCTCTCTCTACCATGTCTTGATTAATGGATATCAAACCTACCTTATGTTCTAAATTAGAAGGGGATCTCTATGATCACCCCAAGGAAAATACTTTTTGCTGCACAAACCTCCTCAAGCTAGCTAGCCTTATTGACCATGATTTTTTTTGAGAGGTTTGGTAGACGTCTTGATCAATGTCAAGGCTTTAAGTCGAAGCCAATGGTTTATTAAGGTGTTCCTTGGTGCTACCCCTCCTAGGCTTGGGTGAATCCAACTCCAAGGAGTTCCTAGCCCACCTCCATTCCCTGCTCAAGGAGAGGAAATCCCACGCATGGAAGTGTAGGTGCTCCGACTTCCATTACCTAGCACAGTCTTGGTCAGAGATCCTAAGAGGTCTCCACCTCGCATGCCACATGTCGATAGTGCTAGAATCCATGTCGGTCCTATAAGAAACTCCATGGAACTATATAGATCCTTTTGGTGCCTCACCAATGGAACTAGGATGCCAATAAAAGACATATAGCCTACTCAGACTGCAAGGTGGAAGGCCATTTAGGTAAATCTCATGGTATCCTCTAGCCACGAGAGAAACAACCCTCAATTCTCACACAATTCTTCTTGCGTGGTAAAGCAACTTGTAACTTAGGAAAATAAATGGATTTAAGTGAATGTAGACCCTACTAAGAAGATAGTATTTAATGTAATTGTTTCATATAAATAAAGGGTCTCTCAGCCCACTATTTCAAGTTTTATTCCAAGCTCTTATGGATTTTTCTACAAGCTAAAACATGGAATTATGTTCCTCTATTATTAATTTATGTGTTATTCTCATTATAGTTAAGAATTTCATTCGAGTTAAAGTTTAGTTCTCTTCTCTTCAGAGGTGTCTGCACATTTACTCTCACTAGATGATAGAATTTTTTTTCCTTCCTTGTTTTCCTCATGCCTTCTTTCGAATGCATCTATCCTTACCTTCGAATGAATCCTCCTACTATCTTTTCCTTGTTTTGTAGTTTCTGTTGCATCCTTGATGACTTACAATGCGCAGTCTCTCTTCTAGATTGTTTGTCCTCTTTTCTTGTTGTTGTTTCTGAAGCAATATGGGACTACATTCTCTTGCAACCCATTTAATTTAACGAACCAGTCACCTAAATTCCTTCACCAGCTATTTTTAATGGTTTTCCTGCAATTTAGGTCTCTTGCAGAAGAAACCACAACATCCCAAGCAAGCAATCCTCATCCCCAACTATAGAATTTGCGTCCCTTTGACTCAACTCTCTTTTTCAAATTTCATATATAGAAAAATATTTACAATGTATTTTATGAGAGGGCCATTGGTGGGCTTGTTACAGTCCCCTCCACTTTGAGAGAACCTCACCCTCGGTGTTCTCCTACCCATATGCAACACCAGAAACAAAACAAAACACATATTGTTTCATGGATCTTTATATACACAGCTCTATAGAGTATTTTCAATCATGTACACACTTTCTTTAACCCATAAAAAAGAAGGGATATTTAACTTTCATGTCCTTAGTCATTTCCCATGTGGCCTTCTCTAGACCAAAGTGCTTCAGCTACACCTTAACTTACTCTATGGTTCGATTTAGGAGCATGAGACTCCTCCAGTCTAGAATGCACATGGGCTCTAGTTAGAACTCTCACTATGTTTCCACCTGTAACACAAACTAATTAGTCACATGATTAGAATCCTATACATACATTTTAAGTAAAGAAACATGGAAAACATCATGAACTCTAACTGAAGGATGTAAATCTAGCCTATAAGCCACTAGTATAATCCTCTCAAGGATCTCAAATGGCCCACAATATTGTGGTGCCAACATGGCACATGTCCCAATACTTAGGGAATTCATCTTGGGCTTAATCCTTAGATAAACATGTTCCCCAACTTGAAACCCTTTGTGTGCCCTATTTTGGTATACATAGCTCTTCTTCCTATAATGTGAGTCTTTCAAATTATGCTTTATGGTTTGAACTTTCTACTCCATGTCCTTTATCATATGAGGTCCTACATGGACCATGTTAATTGGATCACTCTAGTTAATAGGAATGTTGGAGATCCTACCATACAATGCCTTAAATAGACTAATCTTTATGGACTCTTGGTATCAATTATCGTGTGCAAATTACACAAGTCGAAGATATTATTCCCACTGCTTGGGTTGATGCATTACATACATTCTTAACGTGTCCTCGAGAATTTTGTTAATCCTCTCCATTCCAATTTTCTCAAGGATAATAGGTTATACTAAATGCCAATTTTGTTCCCATTCCTGCAAACAATTCCTTCCAAAACCTCGAAGTGAACCTAGCATCTCTATCTAACACAATCTTCTTGGGAATGCCATGTAGCCTCACAATCTCCTTTATGAAAATTTTTGCGATGTCATTGGAGGAATTAGTGGATTTGACTGCTACAAAATGATCTACCTTGCTCACCTTATCCACCACTACCATGATTGTGTCACATTTCTTAGATAGTTTAGGCAATCTTGTAATGAAATCCATAGAAATTACCTCCCACTTCCATTCTAGAATGGGGATAGGCTGCAACAATCATGTTGGATTCTTACACTCAGCCCTTACTTGTTGGCATTCTATACTTCTTGCCACGTAATCAACCACTTCTTTCTTCAAATTATACCACTCCATCCTTCAAAGTCGGCCAGTAGTAGTTCTTTTTAATGGATGCAAGGGTATTTTGATACCCTATGTGGCCTAAATAAGTAAAACATGGAACTATTTCATTATCATTCTTTTCATTTCATCACTATTAGCCACATAAATTCTACATGTGAAACTGATTAGGCTATCCTCAGAGAGGTGATATCCTTCCTCCTCACAAATTTGTAACAACTTCTCTTTCACTTGCTGATATTTTTCATCTTGTAGTCCAACACTTTTGACTCTTTCCATCAAATATGTCATGTGGGAACTTACAACCACCAAGTGATTTACTTGAATTCCTCTACTCAAGGCATCAACAACCTTATTTTATTTATCTTTTGTGTACTTTTTTTCAAAGTTGAATTCACTGAGCGTGACCAACCCTCTTGCTTTCCTAGAATTCAACTACGGTTTTCGAAACAAATATTTGATCCCATTATCATCTATCATAAGCATAAATTTCCTACCAAGGAGATAATGCCTCCACATTCTTAAGTCATGAATGATGGAAGCCAATTATAAATCACGTGTTACATAATTTACCTCATGCTCATTTAAGTTTATAGACTTATATAACATTACTTTCCCTTCCCACATCAAGACTCCACTGAGTCCCTCTTTGTAGGCATCTTTGTACACCACAAAATTCTTGTCAAGATCTACAATTCTTAGCACTGGTGTGTTCAACTATTTTAACTACTCAAAGCTTGCTTCACATTGTGCAGTCCACTGAATTCTTTTCCTTCTCTTTGCAAATTTTTAATGGGATGGCCTATCTTGGATAAATTCTAGATAAATATCTTGTAATATCCTATGAGTCCCATAAATTATTGAATTTCATTCACATTCCTTTGAGTTGGCCACTCCATTATGGATTTGAACTTTCTAGGGTCAACTAAGATTCCTTCCTTGGAGACGATATGCCCCAAGTAATGTATTTGCAACTATAAAATGTCACGCTTGCTAAGATTTTCTTAGAGTGTATGCTCTCTCAACAATTGTAACGCCATAGCCAAATGTTTGGTAATTTAATTGACGTTAAATTACTACATCAATTATCGACTAGGGCTAGTATATTGATGAAGTGTGTGTGTAATATATGTACTAAAAGTCTTGATTATTCCAACAATTCCTAGATTAAATTAAGATATCGAGATCCACATGTTTTCATTATTCTTGCATGAAAATAAATATGTCACTCAAAAATGAAATCAAAATTATTGCACCTTCTTTAAAAGAAATATCACACTTTACTTGAAAGAAAAATCACACTTGCTTGAAAGAAATATGAAACTAGGATTATCACACTTGCTCAAAAGAAAGATCAGACTTTGTAAAAATAAATATCACACTTACTCAACTCAATAATGAAACAAAATCTAAATCACTTTGATAGAAAAAGAAAAATTAACATTAATTGGAAATTGAAATCCTCTTCACCAAACTCAAACTATACCTCAAATCATAAATCAATCCATAGTCTACTATACTACTTATCGTGTGAACAGGAGATCTCGGCTTTGCTCATTCATCCTACAACAAAATGATTAAAAAAAAAGCTCTTTTATGAATTCTGTGATCACTTTTAAAAGTATTAATTCACAATTGAACTAGATAGTTAGATGAATCAATTAAACACGATATAAAATGCAGAATCAAAATGTTAGCTAAAAATAATAAAACCTTACAAATCCAGGGGGACCTCTTTGCGAGATGTAGGCAAAAACATGAATCTTCAAAGGGCTATATACACATCGAGGCAATGCACAACAAGGATAAATAAAATAGATTTTTCCAACTATAAAACATTGTTTTCAAAATAATATTCAAGACAATGTTTGTCATGCCAAGCGATAGATTTATAACCTCCATCAAATAACTATTTAGAGATTTACGAGCCTATCCTACTCGACAGGGACTAAAAACCACATAAGAGGATAATATATCATGATTTTCTATCAGAGAAGAAAATCATGAGGCTAAATATCTGCTTCAATTAATTTCCTCACTTGCCTGGTTTGCCTTCAGCTCCTTCTTCATTGGTTTACTTCCACGTTGACTAGGCCTATGTGGTGTTCTTATCATCGATCCAGACCATGAATATAGGAAGATATCATTGTGGAAACTATTATCCACCTACCCATATGTCTCATTCCTCAGCTAGAATTTTGGAACCTATCGAGCCTTCGACTTTGTTGCAGAATCAGTCATTAGCTGTAAAATTGGTGCAATTCAGTAGCTCATGCAAATATTAAGTTAAATAATAAAGAACAATGAAAATTATGAAATAAAATATGTTTAAGTACCTGCTATTTCCATGAACCTTGTAGACTGATGCTCAATTAGATTTATTAGAGTAAAAAAGAATGAGGATGGAGTGTAATAAGGCAGTCAAAAAGAGACAATTTTGGGCTTCAACATTCCCCCACACAGAAGACATTGCATGTCCTCATGCACAAAATTTCAAAATTTGTAATCCTTCTCTGTCACTGAAAATCTTTAGATTCTTGAGTAAGAACATCTAAGTTCATCCTTCTTTCTTTTCTAACGCTGAATCTTTCCATCCTTGGTTTCTTCATTAAGATTTTGTTCTGCAAACTTGTGAACCTTTTCTTAAGAAATTGATTCTTAGCTTTCAATTCATTATTTTTCTCATACCATAAACCAAGATGTAACAAAATTTTGTCATTTTGTGTTCTCTCGATTTCATTTTGTGCCTTTACTATTTCATGTTCCTACTTCAAATGTCTATTTGTTACCTCCAATTCATAGATTTCCTGCTTGAGAGTGTTTACAATTTGGGGTTCTTCTAGAGGATCAAAATGAATAACTTTTTCTCAGGTTGAGGATGGTTCAACATTTTTTCATGTAGATCTTTGTTCTAAAGACTCTATGTAGTCATATATTTATTGCTAGACAAGATCAATTTTTGCAGTTCTCCTAGTTGGACTTGCAACTGGTGATGGAGCTCTTGGTTCCTTTTATTCTTCTAAATTGACAAATTCTAGAGATTGTTGATACTATGCATGTATTATTTTTTTAGGCCTTTTAATTCTTCTTACATTTGATGGTGGTTTTTCAGTAGTACGGGTATGATTTTTAACTTCTTCTTTTTTTGTTTCTGCTTTTGAGGTACTTTCCCTATTATTGTTGGCTATCTTTCTTCTAACATTTTTCAATTTTTGAGTTTCCAACATATTTATAAGAGGGGTTTCATCATCAAAATATTGTTCTTTCTATGTGTCTTTTGCAGGTGAGTTTTCCTTTGGGTTATAGGGCAACTTTCATCTACCCTTTCTTGTTTTATCACTAGGTCCTTCTTGTTCAGCTTCTTGAAAATGATTTCTAATCAAAAAATCGTCCTAGTTATCCCCTTTTCTTTTCAGATGGGCTTCAATTACAATTTTCACTAACCCATGACGGTACAAGGTATTATCTATGGACTATATTTTCCTATAAATATTTCCAGATATTTTTCTCAAACTGTTAAGGAGGAATTGAGGTAGGTTGATTTCATTACCATCAAGAAAATTCATCATCAAGTGAGCATGGTAAAAGAACATGTTTCCAAACCTACCTTCACAAGTTATAAATTTTTGAATAATCAACAACAAATTAATACATTTATTCTTTAAGGTTATGACTAGAATTCCCTTCTTAAAGACAGAGATATCCATACCTAGGCTTTTAAGGAAGACTTCCCATTCTTTCTACTTTATCTTTGAGTTTTGAACTAGCTTTTCCTGATTCTTGGCAATCTGATAACTTCTACTACAAATGACTCTGTAAAAACCAATATAATATCTCCAATCTCTACTTTTATACTATCATATACCCTAGAGAATGATTTTGTCACTTATTTATCATGCCCATGAAATATTTCCACAGAATCTAACCACTGCACTTGCTGGAAATGTTGTTTCACCTGTGGGTATCCCTCAAGGGCCCCATTCAACTCTGAGCATACAATGACTCCCATGTTGAAGAAGTCTTAACCCTTAATTTCTCTCTTTGACAAGGTTATGGAAGGAATTTGCTTATGGAGGATGGAATTTGGGTAAGATGTGAGGTGTTTTCAGCAATGGAACATGACGAAGCGGAATGGATATGATTCAAAAAAATGTGATGGTATGCGAAGGAAGTGGGATGTTATACGGAAGGAAGGGAGTGAATTTAAATGATAACAAGGTTTCATACCAGAGTTATACCTTTTGACAATATATTTTCGTTAGAATTGAATTCATATCGTAATGAAAGTAATAATTACACAAAACGACGGTATCAATGGTCATACATCTGTTTAATTTCATAATTCAATGTTTTTTCCTTTTATTATTTAATTAATATTTACATACCTGTTGTTTTCCTTACTGGATTTTGTTTTTTCCTTTTGTAGTTTGTACTCAAGTTGCTTTAACTGAAATCTTCATCAATTTTTTTTTTTCCATGATCTTCATTTGCACTGGCTGCAATTTGTCAAGGCAGCTGTGGAATTCCACAAGAGCTATAGATTATTGACAATTCTATAGTTGTCCTATTTTTGAAAAGAGGAATAAAAAAAATAAATCTATGCTGCTAATGATTCTTGGTTTTCAACTTAGATTTTTTGTATAAACATGCAAAAAATGTTGGTTTTCATGTTTATACAATTTTTTTATTTTCATATATATATATATATATATATATATATATATAGATTGAAAGAAAACGTAGAAGGCTAAATTGAAGAAGAATAATCTTCCTTGACCAACTTCAAATCAAGATTATCTTGCATATTTCCTATGAACTCTTCCTTTGTTAATGGTTTATGATATATTTTTAATCTATGACCATTTACAAAGAAAGTGATTTTTTCTTACTCAATGGTTTTGATTCCAACTACTCCATTATCAAAGTAACTTTCAATCTCATAAGGACCAAGCCAATGAGTTTGAAATTTTCCCTGAAAATCTTTAAACTTTGAATCAAAACGCAATGCCTAATCATCAGGATTGAATTTTCTTTCTTTGATAAACTTATCATGCCACTTGGATCTTTGTCGTTGGACTATATTGGTTCTATGAATAGTAGTTTCTTTTATATCATCAAGTTCATTCAATTACTCCATTCTTTGTTTTTGGGCTTCTGATAGATCAAGACCCAATTTGGATGTTGTTTTAAAAGTATTTATATGGAACTCAATAGGAAACAAGACTTTCTTTCCATAAACAAGTTCATAAGGAGTGTGTCCTGTTGTGTTTCTCCATGTGGTACGATATGCCCATAAAGCTTCTAGAAGCTTTTCTTTCCAATCCCTTCTATGCAGATGGACAATCTTGGTAAGAATTGCTTGAATCACTTTATTGGTAGATTCAACTTGTCCATTGGCTTGTGAATGATATGGATTAGACTCCCAATGTTTGATTTATTACTCCTCCATTATCTTATGTACCAACTTCGATGTAAATTGAGTACCTCGATTTGCCACAATTTCCCTTGGGACACCAAAATGAGTGAAAATATGCTAAAAAATAAATGAAACGAGATCATTTTTAGTAGCAAACAGAAGTGCTTTAACTTCTACCCATTTTGTGACATAATATGTAAAAACAATAATGTACATTTTTTGTCTTGACGATGGATTGATTGGACCAACAAAATCCAAACCCCATTTCTCAAAAGGTCCAATAAGCACTTGAGGTTGTAGAGGCATTTTATCTGAAGGAACATGCTTTCCCATTCTTTGACAACTGTCACATCTCTTACCATATTCCTTGGCATCCTTAATAATAGAAGACCAATAATATCCTAAGAGAAGGACTTTATAAACATTTCTTTTATCAACGAAATGTCCTCCACTTGGTTCATCATGACAAGATTTTAATATCTCTGGTACTTCATCCTCTCTAACACATCTTCAAATGATTAAGTTAGGCCTTGTCTTGTAAAATTCCTCTTTTATCCATGAATAAGATGCATAGTTTGAATAACCTTCCTTTTCTCTCAAGGAGACAAGTATGATGGTAAATTCCTTGTAGCCAAATAATTAGAAATATATGTAAACCAAGGAGATTTAATATATACTGCAAAACGATATTCATCGGGAAAATTATCCTCTATAGGAACATCATTATTATCATTTTGGATTCTAGATAGAAAATCAACAACTATGTTTTAGTTCCTAGGTCTATCCAAAATAGTAATATTGAATTCTTGTAATAACAATAACCATCTTGTAATTATTCCATTGGTAATTGATTTATTCATTAAACATATAACTACAGAATGATCTATGTGAATGAAGGTTTCATAACCAATGATATAATGTCTGAATTTATTGATGGCATATACAATAGCTAAAAGCTCCTTTTCTATTATAGTGTAATTTAACTCTGCAAGGGTGAAATTTTTGCTTGTATAATAAACCACATAAGGAGTTAAATATTTCTATCCTAATACAACTCCTAAAGTTGTATCTAAGGCATTAATCGAAATGTGAAAATGGTAGTTTCCAATTTGGTCCTCTTAAAGTGGGTGCTTCAGAAATCATTTCTTTCAATGTTTGAAAAGCTTTTTGGTAGTCAGAAGTCTAGATGAATTCACAATCTTTTGTAAGCAATTTTAAAAGTGGAGAGGCTATATTTGTAAAGTTTTCCATAAATATTCTATAA
The DNA here is from genome assembly GCA_031772625.1 of Pinus tabuliformis. NCBI lineage: Eukaryota > Viridiplantae > Streptophyta > Pinopsida > Pinales > Pinaceae > Pinus > Pinus tabuliformis. Next base: position 755,912,025 of record CM062809.1, read on the forward strand.
TAATCAATAAAACTGAGAAAACTTCCAACATATCTTTGACAAGTTGGAATTAATAATTTAGAAATGACTTCTACCTTAGATGCATCCACTTTGATTCCATTCCAAGAAATATGGTGGCCTAAAGCAATTCTGTCAGTGAACATCATAAAACATTTTTCATGTATTAATGAGAGATTTGTTGATTTACACCTAATGAGAATTTTTTCCATATTTCTAAGAGCTTATTCAAAAGAGTTTCCATATATAGTAAAATCATCCATGTAAACTTCCCCACAATCATGAATTAGATCAGAAAAATGCCTAAAGCTACCCTTTGTAATGTTGTAGGTGCATTACATAACCGAAAAGGAAGTACTCGATAAGAATAATTTCCCCATGGATAGGTAAAGGTTGTTTTATCTTGATATTCTAGAGGTACTTGGATGTTTTTATATCCACTAAAACCATCCAAGAATGAAAAATAATTTTTCCCTACCAATGTATCAAGGACTTGATCTATAAAAGGAAGTAGAAAATGATCTTTTAAAGTAGCTTTATTCAATTCCCTATAATCAATTCATACTCTCCAATTCCCATTCTTTTTCGGAACAATTACCAAGGGTGAAACTCATTGGTGGTCTGATATTGGATAAATGAAATTCACATTTAACAATTTTTGTAATTCCTCCTTAACAATTTCCCTTAGATTTGGAGTCACCCTCCTCTAGGGCTTTCAAATTGGTCTGACATTTTCTTCAATATAGCTATGAGGCATACAAGTGTTAGGATCAATTACTTTCATATCAGTGTATTCCCGTGCATAACCAGAGGAATGTTCTTGTAACATCACTAATTCTTTCTTTTTAGTTTCTTCTAGATTACCATTAATATTCAAAGTTTTCCCTCGAAATTTTTCTATTAAATAATTGCCATATTTCTCCTTAGAATGTAAATCCATTCGACGAGATGATAGATATTCAATATTACATGTTCTTGAAAAATTTGGTTTTGTTCACAATATGAGGAAGATTCATTATTTTCCATTAAATTCAAAACATGAACTTCTTCATCTATTTGTGAAGTAGCAAAAAATGGTCGTATATCAAAATTTTCATTATCATCATCTATACATGTGTCACTTTCTACCTCTATCATTGTTTTTGTAGTAGAATATAATGTGACATTATTTTCTAACTTCCATCAAAGATAAACATATCATCAGATATGCAACTTATAAAAGCTTCAACTGTAGGTAACCATGGTCTACCTAGAATCAATAGGTGTTCTCCTAGATTATTCTTGGGTGTCAAGGTCATGAATTCAACAAGATATTCCCAAGAATCTAGGATACAAATACACCTTCTAATGCACCATAAGGTTTGATAACAGATCTATCTGCTAATTTCAATAGTGTAGGTATATATTGAAGATTAGGAAGTTTCAATTGATTCATAGTTTGTTGACTCATGATATTTATGGCTGATCCTAAATCAATCAATGTGTCGGGAATTTCAACACCATTAATGTGTGCTTTCACAATGGGACTTCCTGGATCTAAATATTTTTTAACTTTTTCCTTTCCCATCATGATATCTAAAAAGTTCCCAACTAGTTGGATTCTTTGAACTTCTTTCCTTTTTCTTCCTAGTTTTTTAATACTTAACCCCTTTATTGTCTTTGCAAATTTTGGTATTTCTTTGATCACAATTTTTTATACAAACATTATTTGATTCATCTATCATGCCATAATCAGGAAACATAATCTATTTTTCCACCCCTTTGTTAATTTTCTCTCTTTTAGGAAAAGGTGGGTTTTGAATAGAAACTGAAGGTTGTTCTATAATGGGAGTTGAGTTTATTGGAGTATCATCAGAATATATAAGGGTGGTTCATTTTTTAGGATTTTCCTCTTAATGAAGAAATGTCTCTTTCTCAGAGAGGTCATGCTTTACAGACTCTTGGATAACAAAAGATGGTGACTTCTTTTCCAATACTCTACTAGATCGTAGTTGGACATTGTTTATATCTAATGGAGTTATCATGTAAGTTTGGAAATTTTTCCCTTCCATGTTGTAAACAAGCTATGAGTTTTTATTATTTGGATTTGGAAGTTGCTGAGGACGCATTTGATTTGACTTTTGTGGAAATGGCAGTGAAATTTGTGGGTTTGTATTTTGAGGTTGAGAGGGTTGAACAAACTGAGGAAAATATTGTGGTGGAAAAGCAGGGTAAGGTTGAGGATATTGAGTATACTTTCCACAAGGATTTTTCCGTTCTTGTGACCAAGGTTGAGGCCAAGGTAGCCAAGGCATGGGTTGATCCAAATTTAAACATGACTGTAATAAATTATAGATATAACTATAAATAAAAAGATGTAGTAGAAATAATACTTCATTTCATTCGTATAAAATACTAAAATATGCTTACAAACATAATGGAAATGAGACTAGCTTAGGTGATTGTAGCTCATCTCTGAGAAGAGATGTGGTGGCTACATGCCTCTTAACTGTGTTACATTGAGGCTCAAAGGCCTATTTATTATTGATAAATAATGGGAAACCCTAAAAACCCAAAAACCTAACCCTAGGAGATGAAGCGCCAAAACTATGGACCCGTTTTGGGTAAATTGGTACATCAACGTCCCAGGGTCGTAACTTTAGCATACGATCTTTGTTTGAAGTGAAAAATACCTCGTTAGAAAGATCTATATGATGAATACAGCTTTTTAATGGCCAACATTGGACTATGTCCCATGTTGGCCTCATATTTCCAGAAAAACATTATTTAGGGCCTCAAAATGACTTTGGATGTTCAAGACCTGAAAAACTACCAAAATAGTCAATTGTGCTACAATGAAGGAAACTGAAAGACCGAAAGAGATAGTGGTGGTGGTAAAATTGGAATAGACAGATGGCCACCCACATCCACATGGATCAATCCTCCATCCTTAGGAAGCAATTGTCCCCATTGCGTTGAGTTCCTCCATGAGATGGGGAAACTTCTGCTGAACTTGGTCCCTAGTGAGCGACTTGCCTTGGTATAGGAGTTGGCCACCTTTGACAACCTGATATATTTGGATCATTTGTTAGTGAGTGTTCTTGACCTGTGTGTCGATGATCAGATCAGTTGTGGCTTGTTCCATGTAGCTTAGGTTTAACTCTACAAGAGTGAGTTGTTTACAATATCTGATGTGTCCAGCAATGGTGGGAAGTATGGTCAAAGGCATTCCACATTAAACACTGGGTGTAGGACAAGGAATGGGAGAATGCTACACTCCAAATCATTCTCTACCACAACCTTGGTAATGGTGTAAGGACTGTATCGGAGTGGTATGAGCTTCCGATGGGCTGTGGTAAGATGTTATTTATGCAAATGAAACCAAACTTTATCGCCCACCTAAAACTTGTGTGACACCTGATGTTGATCATGTTGCTACTTGTACTTGACACTTTGCATAATGGAGTGATGATATATCAACCTGTTAGGTAGAGGTGCTCCAGGAGTTAGATCGAATGACTACTTGACATGACAGTGCAAGGGTACTCTTGCGGGTGAGGAGAAGATGTCCATGTATTCTTTCATGACTGTATCCACCTGCTTTTGTTGTATGGAGGAATCTTTCCTAGGGGTCATGGATGTGGATATGATATTCCCCTTACTTTGAGAGTGAACCAAAAAGAAAATAAATTTCCTAGTCTAGGAGATGATCTTACTGCATTGTTGAGTAGAGATCAAAGAGGTGGCAGTAGGTGGGGCTACCTCTGGTATCAAGTACAACATATTTCCCAAAGAAATAATAACAGAGCGAGGTATAGACTCATATAAACCATGTCACTTCCATAAGTATTTTTTTCCTAATAATAAATCACAAACATCAAGAGGAGCAACATCACACAATACCTCATATGTCAAGGGTTTGATGATGTATGGAATGAGGCACTACTGACTAATGTGAAGATCTCGTCCTTTGTGAAGCCACCCGATGGTGTACAGTTGTGGGTGTATTGTGGTCGGAAGGACTAGTCATGTCACAACCTCTACTGAAATGAGGTTCTTTTGGCTCCTGTTGTCAACAATAAACTGTAGAGGGGAGCCCTATACCCACATCTGGGAGTGGAAGAGGTGCTCCTCCTCCTCTAGATCTTCGGGTTCCTCCTTCTGGATCTTTGTGGTGGCAATGGTGGAATTGGGCTTTGCATCGATAATCTACTTCCCTTTGTCATTCCTCTTGTTGGGTTTTGACTAAGAGTTGGAACATGCATCTGATAATGAAGCCTTCAGCTTGACCACCAATGACTCCTTGGCCCAACACTCACTTGTGTTGTGAGTGGAGCTCTTATGGAATTCACACCACTTTCTCGTGTCCTTCTTTGGCTTCATGGTGTTGTTCCTCACTTTCAGCTTTGGCCAGTTATCTTGGGATGCCCTGCATTGGCTTTGTCCTTTGTTCTGCAATTTTGGGGAACCTTTCCCTTGCTTCGGATTCGTAGATCCAAAGTCTCACTTCTTCTGTTTAATATTTTTCTCGATCTTGATAGTGTATCGATATGTCGTGCTGAGCGAGGAGATGTCTAGGAAATCCATCTCATCCTAGATGTACCTGTATAGGAAGCCACAAACTTGAGCACAAAATGTTTCTCAGAATCCTTGATACCCAACTTCGTGTGAAGGGTATGAAAAACATTGTTAAACTCTAGCACATCTTGGTCCCTTCCCTGCCATAATGTGGTCCAATTTATGTATTTATCCTCATAGCTCCTGACAAGGTAGTACTACTCGTTGATGGTGTACCGAAATGAATTCCAAGTGGGTGCCGCTGAAAACAGTGAGGGCGTACTTTCATCCTTCTTCTCACAGTAGGTTTCCAACCATTCCTTGACGTGGGGGGCAACTTTGAGAAGAGAAAAAGTGATATTTTCCTAGTTGAAAAAATCATGAAAAAAAAAATATCCTTCTAGCAGATTTAACAATTTATCTATGGTGTCTGAATCTATTTGACCCTCAAATATCAGAATTTCAAAGTTTACTTGTACCTTAAAAGGAGCGGTGCCTCTAGAGTGGCTGCTAGATGTGGATGCACAACCGGTGGGAAAATGTTGAAGGATTTGGGAAAAGTTATCCATCATCGCGTCCCTTTATTTCTCAAGTGCCTCCTCGAGTAATATTTTGATATGATATCCTTCTTCCTCATCTTTCTTTTCTTCCCCCATGGGAGGTTGTCGGGATTTGTGAGGCTGGTCTTGCAAAGGTTCGACCAGTTCAAGCCATAACTCCTTATATCCCGACCTCGTTGGGGACATGCAATGAAAAACAGAGAAAGAGAACACCAATTTGATACCACTTATATGAATTTAAATAGGAATGCAATAAATTATAGATGTAACCACAAATACAGAGATGCAGTGGAAATAATACTTCATTTCAGTCATATAAAATACTAAAATATGCTTACAAACAGAATGGAAATGAGACTAGCTCGGGCGATGGTAGCTTATCTTTGAGAAGAGATGTGGGGACTACATTCCTCTGAACTGTGTTACAATGAGGCTCAAAATACTATTTATTATTGAGAGACAATGGAAAACCCTAAGCATCCAAATACCTAACCCTAGGAGATGAAGCGCCAAAACTATGGGTCCAATTTGGGTAAATTGGTACATCAACTTCCCAGGGTCGTAGCTTTGGCATATGATTTCCATTTAATGTGCATAATACCTTGTTAAAAATATCTATCCCATGTTGACCCCATTTTTCACAAAAAACGTTGTTTATGGCCTCAAAACAACTCTGGAAGTTCAGGACCCGAAAAACTGCCAAAAATAGAAAATTGTGCTACAATTAAGGAAACTAAAAGACTGAAAGAGACAGTGGTGGGAGTCCAAGTGGAATAGACAGGTGCCCACCCACATCCACCTAGATCATGGGTGCAGTCCAATTACTTCGTGGTCATTGTGCATATTTTTGAGTGTTGAAACCTTCAGTCATATTCGATTGTGGATTTTTGCATGGTATCTTGGAAAGAAAACAAAGACGTTCTACTTGATTTGGCATTACTTCCTCTTGATATATATCTTTAAGGCCCGATATTGAAGGAAATTCCTTTGTATCATGATTTTCTGCACATATAACACAAGTTTCTACACTTGTTAAGTCAAGAGGGGATTCTTAGAAGGCATGCTCCCTTCCAAATTTTGGACAAAAGATAGATAATGCCACATTTCCAGCCTTTTTCTTGTTTTGTAATTTAGGGATATATATTTTTTCACTAACTCCCCAAAATATTTGTTTTAAAGTTTTCAAGAAAATTCCCTATTTTGGTCGTAGTTACGATTCCAGTTGCAGATTTATTAATCCTAGACATAATAGGATCTCTTGGATTTTTCCCAGTTCTTTCCTTTCCTCTTAAAATGTGTATGCGTAACTCACAAATATCTCCAAATGATAACTGAGAAATATCTAATTTACCCATCAAATTCAGAAGATCTATCCACTCATCTCTAATAGATTTCATGAAGAGAGCATTCAAAGTTTCTTCATCTAGATTATGCATTTTAGCCCTTTTTACATTATAAGAAAATATTTCAACGAAATCTTCAAGATTTTCATCTTCTTTTTGCATCATTTTAAAGACTTCATCTTTAAAGTTATGGGACATATAATAATCCTTATATTTTTCTATGAATGCAATTTTCATTTGTTCCCATGTACTTATAGAATGTACTCCTAAGCCCATAAACCATTTTGGTGTTGCACCCTTGAGACTGACTAGAAACAATTTCAAATTTTTAGTATCAAGCAAGTAGCCATAGGATCTACACAAGAATTTAAACTCAGAGAGAAATGCTTTAGGATCACCATTTCTCGATCCATGGAAATTAAGGAGGATAGAGGATGGGATATTTTTCATTATGGTTGTGGTATCTTCATCAAATATGGGAAATCCAAAATTTTTTGGATCTCCTCTACTGCCTCCTATTCCTCTTCCTCCACCTCCTCCACCTCCTCTATTTCCTCCTTTTCTACCTCTAATCCTAGGTTGTTCACCATTCACATTATGTACTTCTCCTTCCCCTTATCCTGCCATTGTAGATTCCTGAGAACTAACGTAAGGTTACAAAATTGAATTTTCTAGTTCCTCCTCTAGCTCCTCTAGTTCTTCTATAAATGGAATGTTAAAATAAGTTTCTTCTTCTTCCTCTTCACTAGGGATTTCCAGTTCTTGTCCTAGAATTTTTTCTCCAGTTGAAGATAGAAAAATTACTCCTTTTTTTGGGGATGTAGGATCTTCTTCTTCTACAATGGCTTCAGTAGAGGAAGTTAGTGAATGTTTAGGTTGGACTTCAAATCTAAGTACCCTAGGAAGTCTATGTCTGCCTGCAATTGATGGAATATGAGTTTGGGTGGATGGTGTGGCACTATGAGGTCGTGGTGGGGTAAGTGATGATGTTGGAATAAAACTCTTAACTCTACTTACAAATATACCTCTACAATATATTTCCCTATGAATATCATTTTTATTTTATTTTTTTTAATAAAACAAAAAGACTCCTATATACACTTCCTCGAAAATGACCAAAATGTTTGGTGATTTAATTGGTGCTAAATTACTACATAAATTATCTACCAGGGTTAGTATACTGATGAAGTGTATGTGTATTATATGTACTAGAAGCCTTGATTAGTCAAGCAATTACTAGATTAAATTGGGATATCAAGATGCACATGTTTTCATCATTCTTACATCAAAATAAATATGTCACTCAAAAATTATATCAAAATTATTGCACTTTCTTTAAAAGAAATATCACACTTTCTTGAAAGAAATATGAAACTAGGATTATCACACTTGCTCAAAACAAATATCACACTTTGAAAAAATAAATATCACACTTTCAACTCAATAATGAAACTAAATCTATATCACTCTGATAGGGAAAGAGAAATTAACATTAATTGGAAATTGAAATCCTCTTCACCAAACTCAAACTATACTTCAAATCATAAATCAAGACACACTCTGCTATACTACTTACCATGTGCACAGGAGATCTTGACTTCACTCATTATTTCTACAACACAATGATTAAACAAAATATGCTTTGTTATGAATTTTGTGATCACTGTTAAAAGTATTAATTAACAATCGAACTGGAAAGTTAGATGAATGAATTAAACATGATATAAAATGCATAATGGAAGTGTTAGTTGAAAACAATAAAGCTTTACAACTCCGGGGGGGCTCCTGGGAGATATAGGCAACAAAAAGACTCTTCGAAGGACTATATACACATTGAGCCAATGCACAACAAGGATAAATAAAACAGTTTTATAACTGTAAAACAAAGTTTTCAAAATAATATTCAAGATGTTGTTTGTCATGTCGAGAGGTAGATTTATAACCTCCATCAGTAATTGTTTAGAGATTTATGAGCATATCCTACTCGACAGAGACTAAACATAACATAAGAGGATAATATATGATTATTTCCTCACAATTTTCTATTGGAGAAGGAAATCATGAGGCTAAATATCTGCTTCAATTAATTTCCTCTCTCCCCTGGTTCGCCTTCAGCTCGTTCTTCGTTGGTTGACTTCCGCATTGATTGGGCCTATGTGGTGTTCTTATCATTGATCTAGACCTTGAAGATAGGAAAATATTGTTGTTCTAGCTATTAGTCAGTTGCCCATATTTATCGTTCCTCGAATGGAGTTTTGGAACCTATCGAACCTCGACTTTGCTGCATAATCAGTCATTAGCTGGAGAATTGGTGCAATTCAGTAGCTTATGCAAATATTAAGTTAAATAATAAAGAACAATGAAAATTATGAAATAAAATATGTTTAAGTACCTACTATTGCCATGAACCGTGTAGATTGATGCTCAATTAGAGTTATTAGAGTAAAAAGGAAGGAGGATGTTGTGTAAGAAGGTGCTCGAAAAGAGACAATTTTGGGCTTCAACACAGGCTTCTTTGCACACCACAAAATTCTTGTCAAGGTCTACAATTCTTAGCATTGGTGCATTCAACTATTTTAACTACTCAAATATTTTTGCACATTGTGCAGTCCACTGAATTTTTTTCCTTCTCTTTACAAAATTTAATGGCATGGCCTGTCTTGGATAAATTCTAGATAAACATCTTCTCATATCCTACCAGTCCCATGAATGATGTAATTTCATCCACATTTGGCCACTCCATTATGGATTTTATCTTTCTAGGTTCAACTAAGATTCCTTCCTTGGAGGCAATATGCCCCAAGTAATGTATATGCGACTAGAAGAAGTTACACTTTCTAAGATTTGCATAGAGAGTATGCTCTCAAAACCAGATTTCTCTCATTCTCGTATTTTTTCTTTGAATATACCAATATGTCATCAACAAATACAATGACAAACTAATCCAAATAAGGGTATAAGACATTGTTCATCAGGCACATAAATGTGGCAGGGACAATGGTAAGCCCAAAGGGTACCACTACAAACTCCTGGTGCCTATATCTTGTCATAAAAGTAGTTTTATGAATGTCTTCCTCCTTTATCATTACTTGATGGTATCTGGACATCAAGTCTACTTTGGAGAAAATTGTTTCTCTTCTCAACTAATCAAAAAGACCATCAATCCTTGGTAATGGGTACCTATTATTTATGGTCACCTTATTTTTTTTCTATAATCAATTCATAATCTAAGTGTTCCATATTTCTTATTTATAAACAATATTTGTAGTCTGCATGGGGAACACTAAACCTCATGTAACCTTTGTCAAGGATTTCCTTCAGCTGCAATTTCGTCTCAACCAATTTTTGGGTGCTCAGCATATATGGAGCCTTAGACGTTGGTGTTGCTCCAAGAACTAGCTCAATAGAGAAATCTATCTCTCTATCACAAGGCAATACAAGAACCTCTGATGGAAAAACATTTGCGTACTGCTACAAAACAAGGTTTTTTTTTTAGCAATTCGGCTTCGGCATATTCTATTTCTTTGTCAATATCCTCATCCTTAGAAACATGTACTGCAAATAACATGTATCATTTTCTTCTTCTACATTTGGGTTGCATAGTCATTTTTAGCCTCACTGAAATGGGATTTTTCCTTCCCCACAATAGCCTTTTTGTTCCTTGCTTATCCAAACAATCAATTTCTTTTTCATAGCAATCTACCTTGGTCCGGTGTAAGTACAACCAATCCATGCCCAATAATATTTCATACACACCCAATGGAAATACATTCAAGTGGTATTTTGTGGGCATGCCATTGAGCTCCAATGCACAGTACTTTACCCAATGGATGGGTTTTCTTTTTGTCTAAGTTGCCAATTGAACCAACCAAGTTTCTTCATGCAACTCCTTGCCCAAACCATAGTTCTCAATAATATTTGGTCTAACATAGCTATAATTATAACTTGGATGAACTAAAATAAGAATGGCTTGCTCTTATAGCTTACCTTCCATCTCAATGATGGATTTATGGTGATCTTCTTGGAATTTTTCCATTGTTGTGTAAATTCTTGGCATGCTCTGAGCTACTTCACCCACTGTGATTGGCTCATGAGCATTGTAAATATGTTGGAAACCATGTTTAATACTGAGAGGGGGGTGAATGAGCATTAAGGATAATTTAAACTTGTATGCCAATTTATCTTTTCTTATTCAAACTTGGCATCGATTATATGAGATCAATCGACAACATATCATGTGCAGCAACATAATAACCACATGAATGCATGCACCAAGAGCACCATACACAATTGACACAGAGGATTAACGCGGAAACCATTCCGGGAGAAAAACCACCAAAGCTTGTTTTGTTATTGATGTAAAAATAAGAGAACCTACTCTATTACATGAATCTATTTATGAGGCATCACTCACTGGAAGTACCATATCCATTTAATTGTTTACTAGCACCCACTAGTAGGAAGCACCAACTCCCTCCTTTTGTAGACACTTGATTAGCTTACTAGAAGCACCATGTGAAGCACTAACTTCACAAATTTGTTGCAAGCACCAACTTGTAGCTCCTTAGATTTATGCAAGCACCAAATTGTAGGGGCAACCAACCCCCAAGCTTTCCTCAAACACCAACTAAGATGGAAGCACCAAATCCTTGTATATAGGCTCCAACCCACATTCAATAAGGAACTAATGTTCTTTGTACTTGGAATCCATTATGGCTGATTTCAACTATGTTCTCCTTTCTAGCCTTCATCATTCAACCTTATGTTATAATCAACAAAAATAAATAATGTACAACTCTCCCTCCACTCTCTCCACTCTGCAGCAGCATACACCCACACAGGGCTCTCTGATCTCAACCTTCTTCTTTTTTTAGGCACTCTCATCCTCTTTCCTATACATAGGAACACTCGACTTATTCTCTGTAGCACATGCACACTTGGCATATTCTTCATAACAAAGGCTCACTCAACCTCTTCTTAGAAGCCCACACACAAATTTTTCTCCTCTCAACTCTCTTCTTCAGTGTAGGCATACTTGGCCTCTACTCAACAACGCTCACACACAAAGCTCTTCCACACATCTCCCTCAATTATGTTTTATACCCCCATTGCTCAATTATAATGCTAATTTTTGTTCACCTACTGCACATTAGTCGATGTTGCCCCTGCTGCCTTCCACATTGTCTGAGGGCATACTCTCAACATGGCTTCCCATACTACATAGGACATGTTTTCCTGATCAATATCATATGTTGTTGCATCAAAATTACTTGACCACTACAACTATATTAATAAAAGGAATGGGATTCTGAGAGATTTCCCATACTAAGAATTAAATCTCAGTCAAATTGCATACTTAAGAAGTTCTTCCATTAAACTATTCCTTCCCACAAAACATGCCTCTCCATGTAACAGGTCTGGTGAAAATTCCATGTAATAAAATTTAATAGAGGAAAACTAATAACCATGGTCATGGGACACTTATTCCAAGATGAATGTTGGGAAATAAATCCTAGTGTGGGTCTTCATTTGGTTTATTATGGCTAAGGAAACTAGCAAAGACAATAACAAAGGCTTTCGAAAGGCATGAGGCATTAACCGAGATTTTATTTATGAAAATAATGGAAAATATGAGAAAAGGAAGGTGAAAGGTCACAGGTTGCATGTGAGGAGGAAATTGAAGGAAAATAATGGAAGATTGAAGAAAATAGATTCCTCATTAATAAAAAGGCTTATGAGGATCAATTGGTACCTTTTGTTAGTTTTACCTTTTGTCAGTTTAGTTTTGGAGCTCTCTATCTACTCTCTCTCACACACTTTTGGACACTTAGAGTTTTCTTGGAGCACTTAAATATTGGATCAAGAAATGCAAAAGGAGGAAAAAGGAAGCAAGGATCAAGTAAGAAAGACTAGGATCAAGCAGGAACAATGAGATCATTTGCAAGGATAGATTACATATATGATTTCCTTACTAGTTTTTGCATGCATGGATATGCATGTGTGTTCTTCGTTCTCTTGTTTTCATTGGCATGGGTTTTCCCAGGTGTGAAAATGTTCTTCATCCTTTCCTTTCCATTTCCAGATAGACATGGTGTGATGGGTTCCCCTCTTTTTGGTTGAGTTGGATTTCCAGATGGATATGAAACTTAGTGAGGTGCTCTCTAAAAGAAAGAACACATGGCCTAGTGTTCCTTGAATTAGAATGTGGATTGCAGTAAAGCCTTGATCTTCTAACCCCTAAACTAGAATGTGGGTTGCGTTAAAGCTAGATTTTTTGTTAGCTCAATGGGCCTAGGAATCCTCGATTCTTGAAAGGTGGAATATACGGTAAAACCTAGAGATGGATGCACTCAATTAGGCCTAGGTATCCTTAGTCAGTGATTGGTAGGATATACAGTAAATCTTGCAAGGTAGATTCTTGATTAGGGCCTAGTGATCTGGTGAGGATTGCAGTAAAGCCTAGGGACTAGGAGACAGGAAAATTCCTCATGGTGTAGGTGGAGAAATCTAGTGGCCTTCATGCCTTTTTATGGACTAGTGATCCAGTGTGGATTGTGGTAAAGCTTGGATCTATTAATGAGGGTGGTGTGGTTTAGCCTCAGGAAGACCTGATTTATTTATGGTTATGAGTCTCAAATTCATGCTCGGAATATGACATGGGGGTGATTAGCTGAAAGAAATATTTGGTTCAGCCAATATATGGTCAGGTGGTTTGGGGAAGTCCCATAACTAATTGTCTTATGCATTCATTAATAAGAGTTCCTTCTCCTTGGAATTTTATGTGTTAATGTACTGGTTTATATGTGTATTTTATGGTTGATGTACCCTTATTATTTATGTTGTTTACATGATGGTGATGAGTATGTTTTACGACAATGATGATGTATGGCTACCATCATATTTTGATTTGTAAATGAATGAACAATGAAGATATGACATAATAGATGAAAATGTAGATAATTTTATAAGGAATCAAGTTTTCTTAGTGATTCTTAAATAAGTATGAGACCTTTATGCTCATATTTGTTGTTATAGCATGTGGAATGCATATTTGAGACATGTTTGACGAAACTATTGTCATGGCTAGCAGGGGTCAAGTTAAGTCTTTGTTCAAATATTTGCATTAGTATCATTGTTTCAATGTTACTTCTCATTTCCAAAAGTTTCAAGAATTTATGGGTAGTAGCCTGAGTCCTAGCCCTAAAAAAGTGGCAGTGAATATGCAGTCATAGGCTCAGAACTAGCTGAAAAAGTCTATAGACGATGGAATTCCCTTGTTGTGGGAGTAACTGGAGGGTCCCAGTTGCATGCATGCCCTTGTCATGGGAGTGACTCAAGCTCTAGGTCAGTGAAATGTAAATTTACCTCATGGGTTGGTCACCTGGAAGGGTTGGTTGGCTCCTTAAAGTTTTTTAACATGTGTAGAAAGTCATAATTATTGTATTTTATAGGTTCCGCTTCCTAAACTATACATGTAGAATTGAATCAGATCACAGTAGCCTCTCATCACATGTTTACCCCAATGAACCTAACCTGTGTAAATGTGGGAGGAGGGTGGTTACATAGTGGTATCAAAGCATGTTTCACCCCTTGGACTATATGGGTGGTCTGTTGGTCATGTATTCATGTCAGTTGTATATCTATTCCTTATTCTTGTCATCTATGTACTTGGTGTGCATGCATGGTGTTCATCATGGTTGCATTTGTGTCACCATGTGAAAGTGGATTGTGTGTTGTTGGATCTGGTCGTCATGATTGTATTTCCATTATGCATTGGTTATGCATGTCAATGCTTATATATTGTTATGCACACATTGATATGGTTTTAGTTTCCATGCATGAGGTCATGGTACATGGTTGGTATGGTCATGCATTTATGACTGGATAATGATTCAAATGATGCTTAAATGTTGATATATGCCATTGTGCTAATCTAGTTCGTCTTGCAGACTAGATATCCTCCCCTTAACTAAATTCATGTACGTTGGTTTGTTTATGATTTGGTTTAGCTGACATGGTATATTTGCAGGAATAATATCAAATATGACTAGCAAGATGATAGACTACAGTTCCGAAGACTCTCCTTATAGATTAGATAAGCAGCATGGTGTTGGGTACTCTTCTGACTTAGGAGACAAATTTAGAAGCGTGAAGTAATAAATAAGGATTTTCAAAGCCGATACTGACAGAATCATGCAGGCACAAGAGGAATAAGTAGACATCAAAGCAGTAATCCTTTACAGTTTGTCAAAGTTGCGGAGATAGGGACCACTTCAGATCAACCATGGACAGGAGGATATGGCTAATGGGGCATATGGTAGTAGATCTCATGGTGGGAACATGCACAATAGGGATGACATAATCAGAGATGGTAGGTTATTTGAAACTCCATATAGAAGAGTTGATGGACATAGGTAGTATTCTAGTTTTGGTTATGATAGGCACTATGATTGTCATCATTATCATCCTTATAGGAGGAGATATAGGGGATATTTACTAGATGAGTTTAAGAAAGCTAAGCCACCTATTTTTTATGGGTATTTGAAGAAGTTGGAGGATGCATAGGCTTGGTTACTTGGGATGAAGAAGTTCTTTGAACTACATGAGTACATGGAGAATTTGAAGGCTAGAATAGTTATCTTTAGCCTGAAAGGGAAAGTAGACATCAAGTGGGAAGATGTAAAACATGTCAGAGACATCAAGACAGAAGATTTGAGTTAGCATGAATTCAAAATACTTTTCACGAAGAAGTACTTTTCAGAAAGGTACCGCAAGAGTGAGGCCAAAGTATTTTATGAGCTAAATATGGGATCAATGACAGATGAGGAGTATATGACTAAGTTCCTAGAGATATTGAGGTATGTACCATATCTTAAAGATTAGAAAGCTAAAGTCTAGATATTTTTCAGTAGATTTCCATTAGCATTTAGAGATTAGATTGAGTATGATGAGCCTCAGTCACTAGAGGAAGTTATTGGGAAATTGAAACACTGTTATGAGCATTCAAAGCATAGGAATGAATCTCAGCAAGGATGGAAAGGGAAACATAAAGTTAAAGGTAAATGGAAGTTGAGAAGAACAAGGCCTTGGAATGCAAAACCCTAGTTAGTGCAGTTGGCTATAGGTACAAAGAAGAGAGTGCATCATTGTGTAATACATTGTACATTTGAGTTTAATTGTATGCCTACATCAACACATTTGAATGTATTTCCGTTGGGATCATACATTATGTTGTTGGGTATGAACTAGTTGTATCTTCACAGGTCCAAAGTGGATTATTATGAAAAATACATTGTGCTTGGATGACAATGGAGAACAAAGAATATTACAGGGTAAGAAGAAGGAAACATCACTTAGAATGGTTATAGTTATGCAGGGGAAGCACAGTCACAAGAAAGGGTGTGTGTTATTTGTAGTGTATATTTCCAGTCACAAAGTTAACAAAGCTAAGGATGAAGAGGTATTGAGTAGGTACCTGATCTGACATCAGTTTCAGGATATATTTCCCACATATATTTTAGAGTTTATGTCTCACAACAAAGTTGATTTTTCTATTGAGTTGGTACCAGGGGTAGCACCAATGTCAAAGTCACCATATAGGATGAGCACACCAGAGTTAGTGGAATTAAAGTTGCAATTGAAGGAAATGCTTGATAAGGGATACATTAGGCCAGGTGTATCACCTTTGGGTGCATCGGTATTGTTTGTGAAGAATAAGGATGGTACTCGCAGATATGCATCGATTGCAGGAAGTTGAAGAAGGGAACAATCAAGAACAAGTATCCATCGTCGATGATTGATGAACTGTTCAATTAGTTAAAGGGAGAAACATTGTTCTTAAATATTGATTTGAGATCAGGATATCATTAGGTATGCATCAAGGAATAGGACATATACAAGACTTGTTTCCAGACTAGGTAAGGGAATTATGGGTTTGTTGTAGTTCAATTTGGTTTGACTAATTCTCCAACTACTTTCATGTGCTTGATGAATAGTTTGTTGTGTCCTTATCTAGACAAGTTTGTTATTGTATTCATTAATGACATCTTGATCTATTCTAAAAATCAGGAAGAGAATGTCGAGCACTTAGTGGCAGTGTTGATAATACTAAGAGAGAATCATTTGTATGCCAAGCTTAGAAAATGTAGTTCTTTTAGACAAAGGTACATTACATGGGACATGTTGTTTCCAAGGAAGGTATAGTAATGGATCCAGAGAAGATAAGACTTATCATGGAGTGAGAAACTCCTAGAAATGTGGATGAGGTAGGATCATTCATGGGGTTAGTAGGTTATTATAGGAAGTTCACTAGGAACTTCTCTCACATTGGATATCATATTACATCATTGCAAAGGAAATGCAAGAAATTTGAATCAACAAAGGAATGTGCAGTAAGTTTTGTGTAGTTGAAGTAGTTCTTGACAAATCCTCCAGTGTGAAAGATTGCAGATCCAGACAAAGAGTTTGTGGTATTTACAGATGCTTGCAATAGAGGAGTTGGTGGTGTTTCTATGAAAGAGGGACAAATAGTATGCTATGAATCACAGAAACCGAATGAGCATGAGTAGAATTACCCGACACATGATGTTCAATTGGCAATGATCATTCATGTGTTGAGGATGTGGAAGCACTATCTTCTTGGCACGAGGTTTGTATTGGTGGGTGATCAAAGTGGGTTGAGATACTTGTTTAATTAGCCAAATTTGAATTCCAAACAACCTAGATGGTTGGCCATGATCATTGAGTTTGACTTTGAGATCAGGTACATCAAGGGTAAAGAGAATAGGGTTGCAGATGCTCCTAGCAGGAGGATTGATCCAAATAGATCCTAAAAGGCTCAAAATTTTACTGTCTGAAAATTCATTATTGATAGCACCATTTTGTAGTGCTCATTGCCACAATTCCAATGGAACAAATGGCGTGTAAAACATACTTCATATGGAAAATTTAATGCATTTTGTCTGTTTTCTCAAACAGGCGAATTTGGTGAAAAAATGCACCACCGCACAGTCAGCAATCCATACTGCTGACATAACAAGCTGACTGGCCTACCTACATGGTAGGCTGATGCATCAAGGTGACTGTACATATGATTGGACTTCGTCAAATGACATGTTAACACGTGGTAGTCCTGGTGGCAATTGACTTGGCATGCTTTTATTGGTTTTGGGTGGCCAATAACAGGCTGCCACGTGGAACAGTCAGGGGCCACCACCTGGCAACCCAAGGGCCACGAAAATATGGTCAAGGTCTGAGCAGCAGTGGGCGGGCTCGAATCTGCAACCTCACAACAATCAACCAAGTGTCTTTACCAATCCGCGTAAACCATAGTTCTTAACCCCTATAGTTTTCAGGTTATATTTAAATGATAATGTTTTTATATATGGGAGTGGGGGTCGTGGTCTAGCCCCAAGCCTGGTTATCACACCCTACCGGGATATGGGATGGACCAAGGGTTGGGATAGCCCTGCATCCCCCCCCCCCCCCCCCCAACACACATAACCGTGACCCAAAAAATAAACATAATTAGCGACATATGTCAATAGAACCCTATCGACCGATGGTTAGTTTGGTGGTAAGTGTAATGTGATGCAGTGGGGGTGGGAGTTAAGGTCTTGGCCGCTGGTTATATGGCTTTAATATGACCAGTGGTTTCAGAGTGGAGGGCTCAGTTGACAAGGGCGAGCTGTTGGCCTTAGCCCCTGCGCGCATGCCCCTCCACAAGACCACATTTTTCGGCCTTAAGGCCTTAATAGACAAATTAAGCACCCCACAATTAACATCGGAAAATGGGAAAAATGGCATGTGGTTAGTGGATTTTGGGGCAAAATTTTAGGATTGGTGCCGGATTTGGGCAGATTGTAGAGACACTACCAGAAAGGCTAGGGAAGCTCATATTGTCTTCCATTTTTGGTCTTTTTGGGAGCAGGAGGAGGCTAGACAAACATTTTTTTGTCTTCTGAAGCTAATGGAACATGTTTCATAACCACTGGAGAACTTCTAAAGAGACTTTTTGCAAGTTTGAGTCTATGGGATGTTAGGTTCAATTAGTGGGTTGAATCAGTTTTTGAAGGATTTTCAAAACAGAGAGGACCTTGTAGGGGTTTTCTAGCCTTCATATGTGTTCTGTAGTCGTTGTGACATCTATCGTGTAGCTCATGTTTCTCTTTTCTCATTATGTCTTGTTGAGGAAATTTATCTTTTAGTACTTTAAGTGAATTGTTGTACTTGTTATGCTCATAGTTAGATGTAGTATGGGGTCTTGATTCGAGACCTTTTCTTGTTGATTGTTTCATGACTGAGTATAGGTTGTCAGGTTTTTAGAGTGAGAGTTCTTTGCAGGGGAATGTTTCTGTGAAGGGGAAACTAGCCACTCTTTATGTCAGCACACCTTATGTACGCGTTATCACTGAAGTCTTTTGAGCATAATGAGATTGGGTCGAGCCATTGGAAGCTAGAACAAGGAGACATAGCCCAAGAGGGGTGAAATCCTTCATCAATTGCTGAGTGTATTATTGTTATGGTGATGTTTTATTGTTGTTATGTTTTTGTTCAGTGTTTTAATTCATGTTTTAATCTAATGAATTACATATAAATACATAACAACTCATCGCTAACTTTCAATTTACCTCATAATCCACAAGCACTTTGTTTATATTCTGAATTGGAATTTAGCACAACAAACATTAACTTTCCTGCTCAGAGCAAGTTTGTTATCAGAGCCAAGTTGGTTTACTTGTGCAAGGAGGATCTAATTATTTTTCAAGTGTTTACATGTTTACAGGGTTGAATCTTAAAAAAGGAGAAGGCAAGATTGTGGGTTCAAGTTCTCAAATTGGATGAAGGAGAAGGAGGGCACAATGGCCACAATGTCCACCACAGGTTTCACCTCTTGTTGTACCTAAGGATTCAGTAAGCATGGGAATGAGTTCAAAGCATGATATTCTCCAAGATTCAGAGGACATTATTTCATTTCTATAACAAGAGAACATGGATCTCAAAATATACTTGAAGCTGTTGAGGAAGAGAAGAAAAAGATGCGCCTCATGTTGCAAAATGTTGTGGAGGAAAATACTGATGAATGTTATGCTACTAAAGTAGAAAATAGTCCCTCCAATACTAAGAAATCTTGCTGGCATGGAAAGAATGCAACCTATGGATCTTTTCAAATGGGGTATGCCTCCTATGTACGAGGGACACAAGGAGGTTACCTTGAAGCATCCTCCCCCATTTCATCTAGGGCAGAGAAGAAGGGGGAATTATTGGATCAGAATGCACTAAAGGATAGTGTGGAAAGCCCCTTAGAGAAGGAGCATGTCCAAGTTTGCACCTTTTATTCGCATGATGATGAGTATGAGTTTTTATCATCACCAAAGTCCAAGGAGCTGAAAGAAGAAAGACCAAGTGTACAAGAAGACACCTCAAGAATTAAGAAAGAGTTTAAGAGCATATTTGTCCCTTAGTCGAAAGATGATAAAAATGGTAAGAATTTACATGCAATTTCTTTACATGAAAATGTTGATTTAAGCTCTTTCGAATCCTTTGAGAAGATTAGAAAATGCATAGGAACAAAGGTATTTTCCAAGATGGGTTACAACAGAGGAGGTCTTGGAGTGAACAATCAGGGAATTATCCATACAATTGAAGCATAGGGGAGACCTCGATATGAAGGTTTGCGGTATGCTGAAAATGAAGAATGGTCTTCCAGTAATAGCTCTTGGGTATCATTTTCTTTTTGTCATAAGAGAGGACATGACGAGGAAACTTGTTCGTATTTGCATCCAAAATTGGTACCATATTGGTTTCTAAAGAAAAATGAGGACATGAAATGCAAGACATCTCCAAAGAGAGATGAGCAATTTGAAGAAGAGACTAAGACCAGTTCTTCTCGTCATTCAAGTTCCTTGCGTAAAAACCATGGTTCAAAGGATAACAAAGGAAGGTATAAGCCTCGCTCAAATAGTTTCTTTCATTTTGAGCCACATGATCAATTGAATAAAGTTTTATGGAATATGGTTCCATGAACTTTCTGTCATTCACCTAAGTGAAGAAGTGTCAACCAAGGAAAGAATCTCTTCAATATGGGAATGAAACAGAGAAGAAAGACTCTCTTCTAAGTTCGAAGACAATGTCATCAAGCAGCAAGCAAAAAAATTTCTGCACTTATTGTAATATCAGTGGGTGTTGGGTTGAGAATGTTAGGTCCCTATAATACTAGTGATGCCCCCATTAATATTGTTTTGCCCCTATTGTCCCCATATTTCTATTACTGTGCACCATAAAATCCCTCTGTTGTTATTTTTGTGCCTTTATATTATTATTGTTAGGTCGGCTTGGTTATATTGTGACCCCTTACACTCCTATATATAGAAAGGAGGTTTTGTCATTTGAATCATCCAAGAATTGTTCTTTTGTGTAATGTAAAGGAGGTTTCCCCCTCGAAGAGGCTGAATTTTAAGGCGTTCAACTATCTTTTCTATCTTTTTGTGAGTTGGTTTCATAACATTTGGTATCAGAGCTTTGGATTCTAGGGTTTCACTATTCCAAATAGGTCGTCGTGGCATTTTTGCTATAATTTTTTTCTGCAACGTTTCAGAAACAAAAAATGAAAACCCATTTGAGACAAAATTGCATTGAACCTCAGGTCCAAATTTCAGAGCTTTTTGCACTATATTGGTGGAGATATGATCTGAGGAAGTTGGTCTTTTTGCAGATTCCTGAATTACATTCGAAACAGGTGACCTGGGAAAAATCGTCATAACTTTCTCTCTAAGCATAGGATTGGAATTTTGTAAGAAGGTACAGAGAGAGGACGATCTTTAGTTTCTTGTATATAATTTTCAGAGCCAAAGGTCAAAACAGTGACACATGGCACTTCATACAATTTCGCTCTTTTGGAAAGGTCTATAATCAGGTCATCTTGGGAGATTGTGCATAACTATTCCTTGGAGAATCCAATTTGGATTAGACTGCTGGCATTGGAAATAGGATGTAGAGGGATACTACAGGTCGCAATTTCAGAACTAGATGATCTGAAATTATAGAGATACATCAGATTCAATATCAAGCTCCTACAAACTGAAAAAAGGTGTGTAGTTTTTTTTTAATTTTTGCATAAGCTTGGTTTGAAAAATTAGTTTGAAGGAATTCAAAGGGCATAGTAAAGCATTATTATTAGTAATTGATGCCCCGAGGAAAGAAAATGCAAACACCTAGTAAGAAACCTGAAAGCTCTAGCATGACTCATGAAGAAGAGGAAGAAATGCAACATGATATATCAAAATTACGAGACCAAGTGCAACAAGTGTCACTTACACAAAAAGTAACAGAATCTAAGATGGATGGTGTAAAGAAAGATGTAGAAGCTAAGATGGACGGTTTAAAGAAAGGTGTAGAAGCTAAGATGGATTGTTTAAAGAAAGACATAGAAGCTAATATGGATGACATGGAAGCTAAGATGAATGGCATGGACGCTAAGATGAATGGCATGGATGCTAAGATGGATGGCATGGATGATAAGATGGAAGAATTGAAGATAAATTTGAATAAGTTGCTACAAAAAATGGTCACTAATGGTGAAAGGGTAGTAAAGAAAACTCATGATGAGAACAAAAGAAATGTTATCATGATTCCATAGACTCTAATGTTGGATCAAAGACCCACCATATTCCAAAAATCGATATGAGGAAGTTTGATGGCAAGGATCCCACAACATGGATATTACAGATGGAGCAATTTTTCGATCTCAATAATGTGCAAAACACACAAAAGGTATGTATTGCAACTTTATATTTGAAACCAAATCAACTTGTATGGTATCAATGGCTTTACTCTCGTAAACAAATCATCACTTGGGTAATTTTTATGGAAGAATTGAAAGCACATTCTGAGGATACAAAAAGCAACACTTTTTTTAAGCCAATTGATAAGTCTCAAACAAATGGTTTCAATAATGGAGCACATTGAGGAGTTCCAGAAATTTAACATAAGGGTAAAAAATATTCCAGAGGAGCATAGGATTGATGTGTTCATAGGGACTTTAAAGGATAATATCCAACATGATGTTCGCCTTTGGGAACCTGATTCATTAGAGAAGGCATTCAGGTTAGCAAGAAAAATGGAAAGAAAAATTATGGCAACCAGGAAGCATACCACTCTCTTCTAAGTTCGAAGACAATGTCATCAAGCAACAAGAAAAAAAAATTCTGCACTTTTATTGTAATATCAGTCAGTATTGGGTCGAGAAGTGTTGGAAATTGGATTCGTGACTTCATCCTAAGAAGGGAAAGTAAGACATGCAACCACCTTAAGAGGAAGCAACAAAAGAAAAAAGTGGTGCAAGTTGTGACCATCCATGAAGTGACCCAAGAAGAAGAACAAGTTCAAGTAGAGGGTCCATTCACCTGGTTGGGTAAGAAATGGATGGACTACTTGTCCAGTTGAATATGGTAAATATATTTGTAAAGCACATGTCATTTTTCCCCACAGTTGAGCATTTTGTAAAGTGATTCATGAATAAATCATTATTTTGTGAGATGGTACTTCTTTTCACTGTATATAAGTCAAATAAAGTTTGGGGAATTTATGTAACGAGTTTGAATTCGGTCTATAAGAATTTTATGGACCAAAAGTCCTTTTTGTGGGGAGGTGTGATCCAAATGGATCCTAAAAGGATAAAAATTTAACTGTTGTAAATTTCATTATTGATAGCACCATCACGTATTTCTCGTCGCCATGATTCCAACGGTACAAAGAGCGCATCAAATAGACATCGTATGAAAAAGTTAACGAGTTATGTCTGTTGTCTCAAACGGACAAATTTGGCAAAAAAAATGCAGCACTGGACAGTCAGCAATCTATACTGCTGACATGGCAGCCTGACTGGGCTGCTTATGTGGCAGTCTAACGTGGCAGCTTGACTGGGCTACCTACATGGCAGTCTGACGCGGAAAGGTAACTATGCATATGATTGGACTCAATCTAATGACGTGTTGACACGTGACAGTCCTCGTAGAAGCTGACTTAGCATGTTTTTATTAGTTTTGGATGGCCAATCATAGGATGCCAAGTGGCATGGCCATGGGCCACCACGTGGCAGCCTGAGGGTAACCAAAATATGCTCGAGGTCTGAGCAGTAGTGGGTGGGGTCAAACATGCGACCTCATAATAATCAACCAAGAGTCTTTACCAATATATCTAAATTGTGGTTCTTAACCCCTATAGTTTTCAGGTTATATTTAAATGATAACGTTTTTATATATGGGGGTGGGGGTTGGGGTCTAGCCCCAACCCTAGTCACTGCACCCTAGCGGGCTCGGGGTGGGACCAAGGGTCGGTCTATCCCCGCGCCCCCCCCTCATAATCGAGACCCAAACAATAAATTTAATCGTTGGGACATGTGAACAGAACCCCTTCGACCGATGATTAGTCCAGCAGTAAGTGTAATGCAATGGAGTGGGTGTGGGAGTTAAGGTCCCGACCCCCAGTTATATGGTTTTAATAGGACCATTTGTTTTAGAGTGGAGGGATCGACCGGCGGGAGCATGTTGTTGGCCTTAGGCCCCAGGTGTGTGGCACTCCACAGGACCATATTTTTCGGCCTTAAGGACTTAATGGACAAATTAAGTGCCACATAATTGGCGTTGAACAATGAGAAAAATGGCATGCGTTTAGCTTATTTTCAGGCAGAATTGTAGGACCGGTGCCGAATTTTGCGGAAATTGTAGAGCGACTAGCCGAAATGCTAGGGAAGGTCATACCTTCTTTAGTTTTTGGTCTTTTCAGGAGCAGGAAGAGGCTAGACAAGAATTTTTGGGTGTTCTGAAGCTAAAGAAACATGTTTTACAGCCATTGGAGCAATTGTGAAGATAATTTTTTTCTTGGGTTGTGTTATATTCTTTCCACGTAGTTAATAGGGGGTTTGAGGGGCACCCATAACCGCACTTTATGGGGTCCAGGGCAGCACCCCGGAAAATTTTGGTTTTGGACCCTATGTTAGGTTGGGCGGACCCACCTATGGTTTTGTGCATGATTTTCGCACATGTTTTTTTTTGGACGCAATGGTTTTCAATCCATGGTATTGGATGCTTCAGTATGTATAAATATGTATTATAACATTGAAAAGAACATAATGAAAAATCAAGCTGGTAGTCCCCGTTTTTGGATCTAGGGGAAAATATCTGTGTATATGTGTTTTATGTGTTATGCTCTCGCACTGTTTATTTTCTGTGTTTTAGAATTTGTATTCCGGTAATCTCTGTATGGCGTTAAAACCTACATTTGGTATCAGAGTAGATTTGGCTTCAAGGGGACGCCTTTTTTGCTGAGGGGTTTCGCCCAGGCCTGTGGTGGACCCTGTTCAGTGGCAGATCTGTGAGATCGATTCTGGTGGTGAAAGAAGATGGCGAGCAGTGAAAAGATAGAGATTGAGAAATTTAATGGTCAGAGTTTTGAGTTGTGGAAACTCAAGATGGAGGATATGTTGGTGGATAAAGATCAGTGGATCGCGATAGATCTGGGTACTAAACCAATGGGAGTGTCCAATGAAGAATGGAAGAAGTTGGATCGGAAGGCAAAGAGCACAATACGATTGTGTGTCTCAGATTCAATATTGCTAAATGTATCAGGGGAAGCTACAACAAAGGCTTTGTGGGACAAGTTAGGGACTTTGTACCAATCTAAGTCTCTAGTGAATAAACTCTTCCTGGAGAAAAAGCTATATAACCTGACGATGAAAGATGGAGACTCGGTGACAGAGCATCTAAACGCATTTAATACTGTGCTAAGTTAGTTAGCATCTGTTGATATTAAAATTTCAGATGAAGATAAGTGCATCAGTTTGTTGTGTTCTCTACCAGATTCGTGGGATAGTTTGGTTATTGCAATAGGTAGCAATGCAACTGCCTTGCAGTTTGATGAAATAGTCTCAGCCTTGCTGACAAAGGAGATGAGATGGAAAAATATGGAGAGCCAAAATGGTGATGCCTTGTCTGTACGAGAACGGTCCTAGAATAGAAAAAAAATAAGTCATCGAGTGGGAGATCTAAATCTAGAGGGAGATCTAAATCTCCAAGAAAACCTGTAAAGGTGGTGTGCTAGAAATGCAAAAAGGAAGGCCACTTCAAAAGGGGCTGTAAATCTAAAGCTCCTGAAAAAGGAAAGGGATTTGATGAGGCTCCTTTTGCAGAGGCGAAAACCACCTCAGATGAAGGAGGGGATGTGTACTTGGCTTCTTCAAGTACACATGTAGATCATGAGGCATGGTTGATTGACTCAGGTGCATCCATTCACTTCGCTCCCCATAGAGAGTGGTTTTGTGAGTATGATAAATATGATGGTGGTGATGTCTTATTGGGGGATGATAGGAAGGCTAGAATCATTGGTCGTGGAAAAGTAAAGTTGAAGCTACAAGGCGGAAGGGTTAGAACACTTCCAGGTGTTCTGCATATTCCTGCATTAGCCAGAAATCTGATTTCTGTTAGTAAGCTGGATGACGCAAGTGTAAAAATAGTGTTCAAGAAGGATACCTGCAAGATGGTTCGGGGAGCACTGGTATTGATGCAAGGAGTTCGGATTGGAATTTTGTACAAGCTGCAAGGTAGCACTGTTGTTGATGGGTGCAACAGTTCCGTGGTTCCTAAAAGTGGAGCGGAAAATCTAGTGGTCTTTGGAGAAAAGACGATGTTCTGACATCAAAGGCTTAGACATATTGGAGGGAAGGGCCTTTGAATACTTCATGGTAAATTTATGGTAGAAGGTATGAGTAATAGCTCTCTGGATTTTGATTTCTGTGAAAATTGTGTATATGGGAAGCAGAATCGGGTGAGTTTCCCTCTAGTAGTAAGAGGGCGAAACAGATATTAGAACTTGTGTTCAGTGATGTGTTTGGACCTGTGAAGGTTCCATCACTAGGTAAGTATGTGTACTATGTATCATTTATAGATGAATTCTCAAGGAATACATGGATATATTTCCTTAAGAAGAAATCTGAAGCCTTTGACAGGTTTAAAGAATTTAAGGCTCTCATGGAAAATCAGATAGAGAAGAAGATAAAGGTACTAAGGACAGATGATGGTGGAGAGTTTTGCAGTAAGGAATTTGAAGAATTTTGTAAGAAGTGTGGTATAGCATGACATAAGACTACTCCATATACACCTCAGCAAAATGGAGTTGCAGAAAGAATGAATAAGACGTTGATGGAAAGGGCAAGAAGCATGCTTAGTGGTGTCGGGTTAGGACAGGAATTCTGGGTAGAGACAGTGGATACCGCATGTTACCTGGTCAACAGGTCACCTTCATCAGAGTTGGCGGATAAGACTCCACAAGAGGTATGGACTGGTAAGAAACCCTCTCTTTCACATTTGAGGGTATTTGGATGTGATGCATATGTACACATTCCAAAGGAGAAAAGAACCAAGTTGGATGGTAAATCTGAAAAGTGCATCTTTATTGGGTATAAGGATGGTTTAAAGGGTTATAAGCTTTGGAACCCAGTAACAAGGAAGGTTGTGTACAGTCGAGATGTGGTGTTTAGAGAGGTGAAAGATGTTATTAAACATGAAGTCCAACCAAAGGAACCTGAGAAGATAGAGTTTGAGCTAAAGGAGGAAGAATCAGACTCTACATCAGAGGAGGAATCAGAAGATATAGAGCCTCAAAATCCGGCTGTGAGAAGATCAGTTCGAGAAAGAAGGCAAACAGAAAGGTATAGTCCATCTACTTTCTGTTCAAATTTTTCTTTGTCTGTTACTGATGATGATCCCAGAACTGTGAAGGAAGCAGTGGATTCAGAGGATGGAAAACTCTATAAAGAGGCCATGATTGATGAAATGGCATCTTTGCACAAAAATGAGGCTTGGGATCTGGTGGAGTTTCCAGCTGGAAGGAAACCCATTGGCAGCAAATGGGTGTTCAAAAAGAAGACAAATGCAGAAGGAAAAGTGGAGAAAT
The DNA here is from genome assembly GCA_031772625.1 of Pinus tabuliformis. Lineage (NCBI taxonomy): Eukaryota > Viridiplantae > Streptophyta > Pinopsida > Pinales > Pinaceae > Pinus > Pinus tabuliformis. Next base: position 755,939,410 of record CM062809.1, read on the forward strand.
ACAAAGCTTGGTTGGTAGCAAAAGGTTATTCCCAGGTGTCGGGAATTGATTTTGGTGATATTTTTTCTCTTGTTGCCAAGGTAACTTCTATTAGATTACTTTTATCTGTTGCTACTGCTTTTGATTTTGAGGTAGAACAGATGGATGTGAAGACAACATTTCTTCATGAGGATCTGGAAGAGGAGATCTACATAAAGCAACCTGAAGGATTTTCGGTGAAGGGTAACAAAGAACTAGTGTGTAAGTTAAGGAAGTCTCTGTATGGGTTAAAACAGTCACCAAGGATGTGGTATCAGAAATTTGATACATTTATACGGGGACTCGGCTTCACAAGAAGCAAAGCAGATCACTGTGTATATTTTAAATTAATTTGTGACCACGTTATTTATCTGGTCTTGTATGTGGATGATATGTTGCTGGTTCGAAATGACAAAGAAATTATCCAGGATTTGAAGACCCAATTGTCCTCCAAATTCAACATGAAAGATCTTGGTGCTGAAAACTATATTTTGGGCATGGAAAGTAAAAGAGATTTAGCAAAAAGGAAGCTCTGGTTAAACCAGAGGAAGTATGTCAAGACAATATTGCAGAGGTTTAATATGCAGGATAGTAAACCAGTGAAGGTTCCTATTCCTATAGGTGTGAGGTTATCTACTGAACAGTGACCCAAGACACAAGAAGAGGAAGAGGACATGTCCCGTGTTCCATATGCAAGTGCAGTCGGTAGCCTAATGTATGCAATGGTCTTTACTAGACCAGTCATTGCACATGGAGTGGGAGTATTGAGCAGGTTTATGTCAAAACCAGGGAAGGAGCATTGGATAGCAGTGAAGCGAGTTTTCAGGTATTTGCGTGGCACTAGTGATTATGGTTTGTGCTACCAAGGAAGACCAGGATTGGATAGAGTGTTGGATATTCATGACTTTGTTGATGTAGACTGGGCTGGAGATCTGGATCAGAGAAGATCTACAAGTGGGTATGTGTTTAACCTATTTGGAGGTGCAGTCAATTGGATGAGTAAGAAACAATCTGTAGTGGCACTATCAACTACAGAGGCAGAATACATGGTAGCCACTCATGCAAGTAAGGAAGCAGTTTGGTTGTAGAGATTGTGTTCAAGTATGGGGTTAGTACAGGAAGCTATAAGGATAGACTGTGACAGCCAAAGTGCAATTTTCTTGGCAAAGCACCCCGCATATCATTCAAAGACAAAGCACATTGATGTTCAGTATCACTTTGTGAGGGATATGATAGAAGACAAAAGGTTTTGCTAGTAAAGGTGGACACTTTGAAGAATACTGCAGATGCATTGACAAAATCTACAAGCTCTGAGAAGTTCTCTTGGTGTAGAGAGACAATGGGCATTTCAGGGCTGGAAAAATTACTAAGCTCTCTTGTGGCCCCCTGTGGAAAGAAAACAATAAGTGGGAGAATGTTGGGTTGTGTTATATTCTTTCCACGTAGTTAACAGGGGGTTAGAGGGGCACCCGTAACCCCACTTTATGGGGTCCAGGGCAGCGCCCTGGAAAATTTTGGTTTTGGACCCTATGTTAGGTTGGGTAGACCCACCTATTATTTTGTGCATGATTTTCGCACATGTTTTTTTTTTGGACGTGATGGTTTTCGGTCCATGGTATTGGACACGATGGTTTTCGGTCCATGGTATTAGATGCTTTGCCATGTATAGATATGTATTATGACATTGAAAGGAACATAATGAAAAATCAAGCTGGTAGTCCCGGTTTTGCGATCCAGGGGAAAATATCTGTGTATATGTGTTTTATGTCTTATGCTCTCGCATTGTTTATTTTCTATGTCTTAGAATTCGTATGCAGGTAATTTATGTACGGGGTTAAAACCTACATTTTTCAGGTTTGATTCTATGGGTGCTATGATCAATCAGTGGGTTGAATTATTTTTTGAAGGATTTTGAAAATGGAGAGGACCTTGTAGGGGTTTTCTAGCCTTCATATGTTTTCTGCAATAGCTGTGACATCTATGGTGTAGCTCATGTTTATCTTCTCTCATTATGTCTTGTTGAAGAAAGTTCCCTTTTAGTACTTCAAGTGAATTTTTGTACATGTTATGCTCATAGTGAGATCGAGCATGGGGTCTTGATTTGAGAGCTCTTTTCTTGTGGATTGTTTCATGACCGACTATAGGTTGTCATGTTTTTAGAGTGAGAGTTATTTGTAGGAGAATGTTTCCTTGAAGGGGAAATTAGCCACTCTTTATGTCATCGCACTTTATGTACTCTTTATCACTGAAGTCGTTTAAGCATAATGAGATTGTGTCAAGCATGGGAAGCTAGACCAAGGAGACATAACCTAGCAGGGGTGAAATCCTTCATCAACTGTTGAGTGTATTATTGTTATGGTGATGTTTTGTTGTCTTAATGTTGTTGTTCAGTGTTTTAATTCATGTTTTAAGCTCTTGAATTACATATAAAGACATAAAAACTCATGGTTAACTTGAAATTTACCTCATAATCCTCAAGCACTTTGTTTATATTCTGAATTGGAATTTATCACAACAAACACTAGCTTTCACATTTATATCAAGGATAAAGGTGAATCATACAATGGTTATGAGTTCTTATGGGATAAGCACACAGAATTGGATCTTAGAGGCATGTAAGTAGGATGACAGGTAGATGAAGCTTATGCATAGGTTAGAGCAGGGTATAGGTGGTCAGAATTTGGACTATGATCTTACAGAAGATGGCTTGATCATATTTGGGAAATGATGTATGTGCTAGTTAGTAGTGAGCTAACAAAGACTATCTTGAGAGAGTTTCATGCAAAATCATATTTAGGTCATCTAGGATATCAAAACACATTGACAACAATGAAGAAGTTTTATTATTGGCCGAATATGAAGAATGGTAGAGTTTGTGGCTAGGTATTTGGATTATCAGAAGGTAAAGGAAGAGTGTAAGCATTCAGGTGTATTACTACAACCAATTCCAATTCTAGAGTGGAAATGGGAGGTCATTTCCATGGACTTCATTACAGGTTTTCCAAGGACATCTGAACAACATGATTCTATTATGGTTGTGGTTGATAGGTTGAAAAAGGTACTGCACTTCATTCCAGTGAAGTCTAATTATTCAGCTAATTATGTAGCACGGCTATTCATTAGAGATGTAGTGAAGTTTCATGGCGTTTTGAAGAAAATTGTGTTAGACAAGGATTCCACATTCACCTCTAGATTCTAGAAAGAGTTATTTGTAGGTTTGGGTGCAGAGTTGGCCTTCATAAAAGCTTATCATTTGCAAATAGATGGAAAAAAAAAGAGGGTCAATAGTATATTGGAGGATATGCTGAGGATGTATGTAACGCATCAGTAATGGAAATGTGAAGAGTGTTTTCCACTAGTTGAGTTTGCTTACAAAAATGGGCATCATGAATATTTCTAGATGAGTCTTTTTGAGGCATTCTATGGGCAGAGCTATAATACTCCCATCAACTAGACGGATCCAGTTAACAGGGTGTTGATTGGACCAGATATGTTCAGGCATAAATGGAATAAGAAATGCATGTAATCAAGAATAATGTCAAGGTAGGACAAGACAAGAAGAAAGCTTATGCCGATCAAAACGAGTTGTTTAAGGAGTTTCAGGTTGGGGAATAGGTGTACTTTTGCATCAAGCCCAAGAAGAGCTCCTTGAGGATTGGATCATGTGCTAAGCTAGCACCTCGATTTTGTGGACCTTTCAAGATTCTTGAGAGGAATGGATGAGTAGCCTATCAACTTTCAATGCCTCTGACAGTGAAAGCCCATCATGTTTCCATGTGTCATTGATTAAGAACTATGTTAAATATGTTGATCATGTGATTGACTAGTCTGTATTGCGGGTGGAACCAGAAGGAGAATTCTAGCTAGAACCTTAGTTCATTTTCATGAGAAACATGCTCATGCTCGGGAACCAAGAAATTGGGTAGGCTAAAGTGTAGTGGAAGCACTTTGGGTTCGATGAAGCTACAAGGGAGATGGTGGGTCAGATGCAGGCTATCTATCCTTCTCTATTTGCTAGTTGAGAAAATTATTTTGGTATATGTACATATGTATAGGGATGTAAATACCACCATGACTTGTGTTATAAAGCTCCAATAAGTGGTATGGGTGTCATGTCATTATGGTTGTCATGTTGTTATGTTTCTCATGTTCATTTGCTTCTCAGCAAGTTGATCATTGTAAATACTGCAACGAGCTAAGTTATAAAGCTCCATGGGTAGTATGTTTTTGTTACAACCATTTTGTCGGTTGTAGATGTCATTGAACACCGAGGACGTTGTTCCCCCAAGGGGGAGGGTTCTAAAAAAACCCTGATGAAAATTCCATGTAATAAAAGGTAATAAAGGAAAAATAATAACCATGTTAATGGGACACTTATTCCAAGCTAAATGTTGGGAAAAACATCCTAGTGTGGGTGTTCATTTGGTTTCCTATGGCTAAGGAAATTGGCAAAGGAAATGGAAAAGGCTTTGGAAAGGCATGAGGCATTAACTGGCATTTTATTTATCAAAATAGTGGAAATTAGGAGAAAAGGAAGGTTAAAGGTCGCAAGTTGCATGTGAGGAGGAACATGAAGGAAAATAATGGAAAATTGAAGAAAATGGAGGCCTCATTAATAAAAAGGTTTACAAGGATCAGTTGGTACCTTTTGTTCGTTTTACCTTTTGTCAGTTCAGTTTGGAGCTCTCTCTATATTCTCTCTCCCACCGACTCTTGGACACATAGATTTTCTTGGAGCACTTAAATATTGGATCAAGAAAAGCAAAAGAAGGCAAACAAAAGCAACGATCAAGTAAGGAAGATTAGGATCAAGGAGAAACAACAAGATCATTTGCACATATCGATTTACATATATGATTTCCATGCTATTTTTGGCATGCATGGATCTGCATGTTTGTTCTTTATTCTCTTGTTGTCATTGGCATGGGTTTTTCCAAGTGTGACAATTTTCTTCAACTTGGCATTTCCATCTCTAGATAACCAAGGTGTGATGGTTTCTCATGTTTTTGGTTGAGCTAGATTGTTGAATAGATTTGAAACTGAGTGAGGTGGTCTCTGAAATAAAGAACACATGGCCTAGTGATCCCCAAATTAGACTATTGGTTGTGGTAAATCCTTGGACAAGTAACCCCTGAACCATACTATGGGTTGCAGTAAAGCCATATTTTGTGTTACTTTGGTGGGCCTAGGAATCCTCGACCGATGAATGGTGGGATATAAGGTAAAGCCTAGAGGTGGGTGCCCTCAATGAGGCCTAGGAATCCTTGGCCAGTGATTGGCAGCATATACGGTAAAGGCTAGAGGGTGGAGTCTCAATTAGGGCCTAATGATCCAATGGGGATTGCAGTAAAGCCTAGAGACCAGGAGACAAGAAAATTCCTCATGGTGTAGGTGGAGAAATCTAGTGGCATCCATGCTTGTTTAGGTCGTAATGATCTGGTGTGGATTGCGGTAAAGCATGGTTCTATTTGATTTAGCCTTGGTTGATTTCTAGTTATTAGTCCCACATTCATGCTTGGAATATGGCACATGGATTATTAGCTGAAAGAAATATTCAGCTTAGCCAATCTATGCTTGGGAGGTTCGTTGAAGTCCCATACCTAGTTAGCTTATGCATTCATTAATAAGAGTTACTTCTCCTTGGTATTTCATGTGTAAATGTGTTGGATTATATGTGGATTTTATGGCTATTTTATCTCTATTATTTTTGTTGTTTATATGTTCATAATCAGTATGTTTTATGACAACGATGATGTATGGATCTCATCATGTTTTGATTTATAAATGAATGAAAAATGAATATATAACTTAATAGATGAGAATGCACCTAATGTGATAAGGCATCAATGCTTCTTAGACATTCTCATATAAGTATGAGACCCCTATGCTCATATTTGTTGTTACAACTTATAGAATGAAAATTTGTGACATGTTTGACGAAATGTCTGTCACGGCTAGTAGGGGTCCAGTCAATTCTTTATTCAATTATTTGCATTAGTATCAATTTTTCGATGTTACTTTTCATATTTGGAAGTTAGAAGAAGTTTTGGCCAGTGGTTTGAGTCTTGTCTATGAAAAGTGGCACATAATCTAGGGTTTCAGGCTCAAAACTAGCTGAAAAAGTCCCTAGTCACATGCATGCCCATGTCATTGGAGCGATTGAGGTTGTAGCTAAATAAAATGTCAAGTTACTTTAGTGGTTGATCACTTGGAAGGGTTGGTTGGCTCTTGAAGGTTTTGTAACATGTGTAGAAGGTTAGATTGATTGTATTTTGTTGGTTCCACTTCCTTAACTATACATGGTGATTTGAAGAAGATCATAGTTGTCTCTCATCCCATGTTTACCCCAACAAACCAGTTAAATTGGATAAACGTCGGAGGAGGGTGGTTACACTCCATTTCACTTCTGAATTTCCCATAGAGTTAAAATTGTACTCCACACATGGCTCTCTTTGACTGTGATCAGAACTCTTGCATTTAACCATCTTTTCCATTTGCGTGTAAGAAATCTCAAACATGGCTAATTCTATATCAATGCAGGCTCCATTAATTTTCCTGCGCATCATAGTTCCTCACTCTGTTTAATTATATCTTTCATCATTTTCCTTTGAATCCATTAGCCTAACTTCTTCATTCAAACTATTTCTTGCTCATTTTCATGTTAAGAGGCCTAAGCTCTTCACTAGCCATCAACTCATCCATGCCTGCATAACCAACTTATGGCAAATGGTCAATTTGGCACATCTGTCAAATATGGTGGAATCCTGCCAAAGTAGCTGTCGACCCATTCGTCCAAAGCCCAAAGGATTTTCCATTAACAGTGTTGTGAATTCTATCAATTTCAACCTTTAGCTCCTTTCCCTTGCACCTTTACCTATTTTCCTGCCATGGGACCGGGTGTTGTGACCACTAGTTCAAGCCCTCGGGTTCTTACCCTATTTAATCCCTTTTCAGGCCAAAACATTTTGTTAATGGCTCCACACCATTGGTCTCATTTCTATGTGAAATTACCAAGGCCTGGCACTAAGGCCGAAGCTCCCAAGCCTGATGCTTTTATCTGTGCCTCTTATTATTCCACCACACCCCTCATCTATTTCTATGAAAAACCACCAAGGGTTAGGGATTAGCCTGTAGTCCTTCTATCCCAGTGCATTATCTCGCACCCTCTTTATAAACCCAGATGGTGTATCTTCCAGGTTGACATGTCCCATGGGGTCCACCTAATGCAATCATTGGTTAATAAAAGGATCTACCGAGATGAGCTTTCTAATTGACATGTCTCGACACTTACTACTTGGCACATTCCCTTTATGCGCCATTAACAACCCATCAATCTCTTCTTTACATCGTTATTTCTCCTAGTGGGGTCCTCCCTGCACTTCCATTTCCTAATCAAAATCCTCCCAAGGTGATTTGTTTCTGACAACATGTCCCGATTCTTATTCCCTGCTGCATTCCTCTTTGCCCACCTCAAAAAATTGACAGGATGAAACTAGTGGGATGACGCCATGTTGACATCACCTCTTCTATGTGTCAACCTAGGACATGTGACATATGTCACTCAAGTATGGGCCTTTTCGGTACCCAAGAGTGCCAGAAATTCTAGCCAAGGTTCCATTGCTAACGTCATCACTTGCGTTGCCTGGGCCAATTGCATGTTGCCACCTCTCCTATTGGAAGAGAGAGAAAAGGTCCCATGGCCCTTGGTTTTGCAACAATTTCATTTATAAAAAATTTAAAGTTCCTGACCTTTTTCTTTTGAAAAAACACTAGGTTCAAGAACCCAACCTCGACACCACTCCATTGTGGTTTACACTATTGGGAGGAGTGGTCCTGGGTTGATTCTCCATCATTGATCTGCATGATTGGTGGTTTGGGAAACCACTTCCAATGACCACCAACCCTAAAAAGACTATTGTGCCAGCCCATGTGGCTATGGGCCTGCCATTCTAGCCAATAACAATACTGTTGGACACATGTTATAGTGACACATCATCCTTCTGCTTTTCACGCCGTTCTTCTTTGCTCATGCCCTAAGAAAGGTTTTGGGGTAATACTTTTAGGTTCTATCTCTAGGCCTCATGGGTTTGGTGGGCCACACATCTGCACAACCCTTGCTTCTCACTGAGACACATAGAGCTACCGCCACCTCATCCTACTCCATTTTTCCTTCACCTTATGTGAGTTCTATAGGTTAATCTAATGAAATGACCTGTCAAGCAAGTCCATCTCCAACCAATAACATAACAATAAGGGGTGTGTGGTCACTAGCATGTCCTAACTCTCGCTATCCCAGTTGGCCCCTTTTGCCTCCCGTAACAATCTTTCGGGGTATTCCTTTGAGGCGATGTCAACACTTTCACAACCAATCGCGTTAGAGGAGAATCAATCCATGCGAATGGGAAGTCTCTATGGATAGGATTCTGATTAGCAAAAGGATAAGGTTACCCGATCATTTCTCATATGTTCAGAGCTTGATCCCTATGTACTATGACAAGTTTTCTCTCACTCTCTGCCATGGTTGAATTAATGGATATCGACCCTTCCTTATGCTATGAATTAGAAGGGGATCTTCGTGATCGTCTGAAGTACAAGCTTTTCTTCTACATAGACCTCCTCGAGCCAACCTTATTGACCATGAATTTTTATTAGAGGTCCGGAAAACCTTTGGATCAACGTCAAGGCTTTACGTTGATGCCAATAGTTTATTAAGGCATTCCATAGTGCTACCGCTCCTGAGCTTGGGCGAATCCAAGTCCAAGGAGTTCCTAGCACACTTGCATTTCCCACTCTTGGAGAGGGTATCCCATGCATGGCAACGTAGGTGCTACAATGTCCATTAGCTACCATATGCTTAATGTGAGCTGATAAGAGGTCTCCACGTTGCCTTACACATGACAACAATGCTAGAATCCATGGCGAGCATGTAAGAAACTCCATGGAACTATACAAAAACTTTCGTTGCCTCACCAATGTCACTAGGACGCCAATGAAAGACATCTATCTTACTCAAAATGCAATGATGATGGCCATTTAGGTAAAGCTAATGGGCTCATCTAGCTGCAAGGGAAGCAAATCTCGATGTTCACACAATTATTGTTGCGTGACAAAGAAACTTGTAACTTATGTGAATAAACAGATGTAGGCGAATGCAAACCCTACTAAGGAGATGATATTAAATCTAATTTTTTCATATTAATAAAGGGTCTTTGAGCACAATTTTGATGTTTTATTCGAAGTTCTTATGAATTTTGATGTGGCTTGCAACATGGCATTATGTTCCTCTCTTGTTCATTTATGTGTTGTTCTCATTACATTTAAGCATTCCATTTGGCTTAAAATCCAGTTCACTGTTATAGCTTGGTTCTTATTATCATATGGCTTATTACACATTTTGTGCATCTATTGCTCTATGATCAACACCAGTAAGTTATTTGCACAACATCTTATTTCCAGTTCAGATGCTCATGCTTACTTAGATTATTTAACGATATCATTCATTCTAGAGAAACAACACACACACATATATATTCAACATGTCCATCAATATCATATCTACATATAATGCATCCACATATTCATACATTAACAACACAAATATAGTTCCAGAATCCAAAACTATCACAATCAAGAATGCATCATGGTTCATTAACATATAAACAAGCACAAGTAGCTACTTATCTTTTAACTTGCAGGGAAACTAAGTCTGGGACAAGGACTCTCGACCCAACCATAGATAGATGCAACCACACTTACTTGTAGTTGTCACCCTTGAGCCAGACTCCCGATTCTAAGAGGGACGCTTGTTTAAGGGATTAAAACACCAACTACCAACTAAAATAGGGATTCTAGAGTACCTCCTTCCTCATCACCATCATCTGACTACCACTCCATTTGTCAACACAAGGAATCCAAAGATACTCTACCTCACCCCCAGGTGCACACACAATGATTCATCCCCTTCTAGGGAGTCTAGAATCCATTGTAACTATAATGCAGTAACACAAATCTTTAATGAAGTATTCCTTTATTAATGCTTCAGGATGGCCTCTTCAAATGTTGTTACACATCTCCAAAGTCTGCTATATTAACCCACAACCTCCAAGGGACCCAAGTTGTTACAGGGATCTAGAGATTCCATCCCATCCCACAGCCTCCAGGGACCCAATTTGTTACAGGGCTTAAGAGATTTGTCTCGACCCACAACCTCTAGGAACCCAAGATATTATAGGGCTTCAGGTATCCTATATCAACCTAGAGCCTCCAAGGACCCCAAATTTTTATAGGACTCCAGAGTTTAGCAACTCAACCCACAGCGTCCAGGGAACCAGAGAACTAGTCCACATCTATTCTCTTCTCTTCAAATCTCCTTTCCGATTTGTTCCGTTGGATGCTCAAAATTTTCTCTTCCTTTTATATTTGCCTCCTGCCTACCTTTGAATGCTTCTAGCCTTATCTTCGAACGAATCCTACTGTTGTCCTTTCCTTGTTTTGCATTTGTTGTCGCATCCTTGCTGGCATGCAATGCGCAATCTCTCTACTAGATTGTTTTTCCTCTTTTCTTGTTGTTGTTTCTCAAGCAACATGGTCCTTCCTACTTTCTCTTGCAACCCATTTAATTTCAAGAACCCGTATCTTAAATTCCTACACAAACTAGTTTTAATGGTTGTCCTGAAATTCAAGTTTCTTGCACAAGAAAACACAACATCCCAAGCAAGCAATCCTCCTCCCGAACTTCTGGAATCGGTGTCCCTTTGACTCAACCCTCTTTTTCAAATTTCACATATAGCAAAATATTTACAATATATTTTATGAGAGGGCCGTGGGTGGGGTTGTCACAAGAACCTTGCAGCAGAGACTAAGATCTATGCCACCATAAAAAATAGGAGAGGGGAAGTGACTGCTAGGAAGAGGCTAAGGTCGCCCCAAATCTCGATGTTGATTGTTCTCATTCCTCTATTCGGTGAATCGGATGAAGGGACTAGGGTAAGGGCATTCTCAGCATTTGATGGATGACTAATAGGAATTTCATGACCTTAAAGTTCTATCCCCTAAAGCGACTATATAGAGCAATCGATAGCACAAATCCCTCCTTCTGCTCATAGTTTGAATTAGTTCTGCATTTTGCTAAAAATATTAGGTGACGACTCCAAGAATAAAAAAATTCTACATGTTGATTGAGGCCACGACACTACGGTGTTGGAGAAATAAACACTGCCGCAGAGAATCAATGGCCACACAAAATATACAAAATTCAGCAATCACTCAACAAAAATTGTCCATCCACAAATTTGACAACATCATAACCTTAGTAGCGTCATAATTAAAAGTAATTTCTTCGAAAAAATGGTTATGGCTCTCTCACTATATTACCTATGCACAAATCTACAAAACAATAAGAATTTTCACACACCTAATTTACGCTAATCTACTCTTAGCTACTCTCAGAGAAAATCAGATACCTCTCAGATTTTCTTGTTCCTCTTGTGAGGGAGCTAAGCCACAAATGGCTCTAATACCATGAAAGAAATCAAAATTACACACCACATGAAATGATATTTGTATATTCATTTGTGAACCAAGATACACTACACTAATATAACAAATTTGAGATCCAACAAATTCTAAATTTAAAAAATATTGTTGAAAAAATCTCCAACAATCCTCAAACCACTCTCTAAAATAAACACAATTCCTAAAACTTTTTAGGAATTAAATAACAATCCAAAAAAACTACTAATTCAACCTGAGGAATATTAAAAAAAGCATTAACCAAACGTAAAAAATATGATACAAAGTTACTACTCTACTACTTCATTAATTTAGTTTTTTTCTTTCATGCTTGTAATAGATGGTTATCTATGGTTTAAGTTTCCACGTATTATGATTTATGATGGCAAAGCATGGTGTGGTTATTCTTTATATTGAAAATAGGGTCAATGTTGTCTTTCAGAACCATAATCAATTTCCATACAGTGAATAATAGGATGGTTTTACTGTCTCAAGTGTGTCACATGGCAAGTGTTTTTTATAAATATTGTTTTTAACGAAAATTTTGATGGGAATTAACAATTTCTCTAAATTATTTAGAACAACGTATAAGTCACGTATATCAAGAATTAGTAATTCAGTCTAGGATGAGAATCTAACCAGACGCCTATCCATCAAGCTTTACTATAACTGACCATATCTCCAGAAATAGCAAACCACCAACTTGCCCCCACCTAAACACCCATTAACCTCTTTATAAATATGATTAGGAAACGTTAACTTTATTAGGAAAAGGAAAGGTTCTGGTTATGGGGATCTATGTCACCTTTTCTTTTCTTTCGTATGAGAAGAAAAGTGATGGCATCTTTACTTTTGCTTTGTGAGACTCATTATTTCTTACATTATCACAAGCTTTCCGAGTGCTTAAAGATGTTACAATTGTGCTTAAAGCTTTCCGAGTGCTTAATCATGAAGCCTGCGCCTATTATGGGATTGCAAAATATGGAAAGAGGTATTAAATATACACCGTTAAGAGGTATTAATATACACATTGGTGGCCCTCATGTCTGCACTGTAAGTCACGTTTCTTCAATATCGCTCATCACGATGGCCCTCTACGCAAGTTGTCAGTTTTTCCTATAAACAGAAATACTGTTCATGTTGAATTGTTACTCCAACGTGCCACCAACTTAGCTTTATAAAAGTAGTTTCTATCTAGCAATGATGAGGAAACCCACAGGTACGTAGGTTGGTTCACTCGATGACGAAGTCCACAGTGATCAGGGTTGGGTCAGTGGGTGTAGAGCTTTTATATATAAACCTGAAACCAAATTAAGTGAGAGGTAAAAAACAAATGGAGGGCGTTCTTCCCTACGTGCATAAAGCCCTTACTCGTACAGCAGAAAGCTCGGAAGACCTGAATATGGAAGGCCATTGCACTGAGTTAAAAGGCCGCATAGATATGGAATCGAACTCGGATTACCTCAACTCAGATCTGCCAGGCTTTAACCGCTGCCTGCCTGCAATTCCACCTGTCCATGAGCGGAGATTGTCATGTACAGCAGTTGAAGAATATAAGGATGCTATGAGCCTGAATGTTAAGCTGTCTCACAGGCGGGCCATCTCGTGTTCCTTTAGCCCTCCAGATCAGGGGCAGCCAAGAGAAAGGAGTTGAATCGTTAAAGATGAAGGGTATTTAAGGTTTTTTATTAATCAAAGTTTCTCTGCTATTGCATGCTTTCTTTGTCAATCTGTTAGTAAAATGTGTTAGATTCAAAACGAATTGTTATTCATATCTGTTTTGGATTGCAGATTAAAGTGTTGCCATGGATGATATTAACAGAAGTTGTGGGACTGTAAACAGAGTAATGAAAGATCAAATATTTGAATTGGAATTTTCAATTTTGTTTTTTTGGAATTGGAGTCAAATAGGGTGTTGATTTTAGATTCTATCTCATTAATTATTTTGAGCCATTCTGTTATGTGGTTTGAGTAATTTAGGGGTGTTTATTTTGAGCCATTCTGGTATGTGGTTTGAGTAATTTAGGGGTGTTTAAGTAGTTAAAGTTATTTAGGGATTGGTATAGGCCATATTAGCTCTTATTGTAGCTGGATTTTTGCCTATGGAATTTTAAGCAGGTGATCTGGGTGATTATTTGGGAATCAGCTGGTCACACTAAACCTTAACATAGCTAGATTTTTACCCATAGAATTTCGAACCAGTGATCTTTATATCACCGAATACCTTAACAGAATACCCTCCCACTGCCTATTCTATGACCTGTGAACTAGAGTAAAAAGACTTTAATAGTTTGTTCTGTTATCCTCTTCTTCTACCATAAGATTCTGTCAGTGTTATAGCACACATGTTGAGGGCACGAGGCTTGAATCACGATACTATTGACCACAACAGGGAGTTATTTTTCTGTTATCCTGTTGTTTTACCAGAAAAATATGCGAATCTTATAGCAAAGGCGACCAGGTTTGAACTTAGAATCATGGGATTATTAACCACACCACGAAGCTGTTTTATGTTATCCCCTTTTTTTGATCAGAAGACTGTCAATCTTAAAGCACTCAGTTTGATCAGGTTTTCTCAACGGGCTCCAAGCTTGAATCATGAGATTATTACCCACATTAGGACGTTGCTATCATCGGTATAAGTGGGAAAGGCTTTTTCTGCCCCCTGCCTTGCTATCGAGTTGGATTTTGGTTAAGGTTATTAGATAGCAAAGTGGACTGTTATTATACTTTTAAACCACTCATGCTTTGGTTCTCATAATTATCAAGGGGCATGGGACGCTCTGCAATTCGATGATAGTGTTAACACATATAACGAGGGGGATAAAATAGTGTACAGCTTGTACATTGTGCATAGTGGATAAAAAGATAGGGTTCTCATTGGAGGAATATAAAATATGAGTGCGTGCCATTATTGTTGATAATAATTTATCTTCCTCTATGTATTTCATTAAATCTCGGGTATATAATTCATTTTCAAATTTTTCATTTGAAAAATTGAAGAGTTGTGAGAATAATACAGTTAAGGTTTGTTTCCCAAAATATTTTTTTTATGGGAATTTAATTAGAATGGCGAAATAAATTTATATTATTTGGTGAAAAGAATTATTTTATTAAGTGTTAGGGTCTTTATTATTATGTGATTAATGCAGTTGTGAGAATGAAAATTCCGTGATAATGAAATTTATATTCCAGATATAAAATTTATTTGTTTTATATTTTTGGTTACAAGTGGTTTAATTTTGTCACTGTTATTTTATGTTCGCACTTAGAGTATGTATAAAATATTATTTATAGAGAAATAATGACACACACAAGAAAATGAATCACTCACCTAACAGGGAATTTATATGGTTATCTTTGATATTGTGTCAATTAAATATTCATGAGTAAGGTAACATATTTGATTGTTCAATAAGAAAATTAGGCTTAAATTTAACTTAACACATTTTTCAGGAAATATATGACTATATATATTGGAACTATTAGATGCTTATACAGATTACTATCTATTTTGTAGACCAACATTATTGTGCAAACTACTAAAAATTTAAGTGATCCAAGTGGATGTTGGTGACCACCCACCTATCCCACTTGGACCCTCACAATTGTCTCTTTTCGTTTTTCAGTTTCCTAAATTGTACCACAGTTTACTATTTTTTCGCAGTTTTTTTGGGTCCTGAACTTCCAGAACCGTTTTGAGACCCTAAACGATGTTTTTTGGGAAATCTGGGGGCAACATGGTCCATGGACCAATGTTGTCCTTCCCAAAGTTGTAGTGCTCGAATAGATCTTTCTAACGAGCTATTATACACGTCAAACGGAGATTGTATGCCAAAGTTATGACCCCGGGAAATTGATGTACTAATTTACCCAAACGGGGCCCACAATTTGGTGTTTAATCTTCTAGGGTTATGTTTTGGAATGTGAAGGGTTTTACATTGTTTCTTAACAATAAATAGACCTTTGAGCCTCATTGTAACATAGTTTAGAGGCATATAGCCACCACATCTCTTCTAAGAGATAAGCTACCATCGCTCGAGCTATTTATTTCCATTTTCTGTCTGTAAGCATATCTCAATATCTTACATTAATGAAATGAAGTATGATTTCCACTGCATCTTTGTGTTTATGGCTATCTTTGTAATTTTTTGTGTTCCTATTTAAATCCGGATTAGTGGTATCAGAGCAATATATTTTTTCTCTGTTTTTCTTTGCATGTCTCCAACGAGGACGGGATATAAGGAGTTAGGGCTTGAACTAGTCGAACCTTTGCAAGACCAGCCTCACAAATCCTGACGACCTCCCATGGTGGATGAAAAGAAAGACGAAGGGGTTGGAGATCCTATCAAAATCTTGCTCGAAGAAGCCCTCGAGTGACAACAGAACGCGATGATGGACAACTTTTCCCAGATTCTTCAGCAGCTACCCAGAGGCAAGGCATCGGCTTCCAACAGTTACTCTGGAAATGCCTAATCCAGATCTTGGGAGGAGGCCCCCAAGATCTAAAATATTGAAAAGGATGTTGGGAGGAGAAACCCCCAAGATCTAAAAACTTGAAATGGATCTTGGGGGGGGGAAACCCCCAAGATCTAAAAACTTGGATTGCCAGAAGAAAAATAAGGAGAATGCCCAATCAACAAAACCATAAAGAAACTTTTATTTAAAATAGTAATGGAAATATACCAGCTAGGGTGATGGTAGCTTATCTCTGAGAAGAGATGTGGTGACTACATGCCTCTAAACTGTAAAGGCTACATTGTAGCGGACAATCTGTCCTTTTATAAAATGTGACTTGTTACTTATAGTATTTTTCAGTTACAATACCACGGGTCAATTCCATGGGTGAATGATTACCATGGGTGGATTTTACAATACCACGGGCGGATTCCATTTACAATACCATGGGTAAATTCCATGGGTCGATGAATAATATGGGTGGATGAGTACCATGGGTTGATGCCATTTTCCATTTGGATCATTCCTCCCTCCTTAAGAAGCAATGGTCCCCATTGCATAACGTTCCCTCCTGCAAAGCCTTTGTTGAATATGAAGAGCCACTGAAGATAAGGGTTTTATGTGGTTAACCCAAAACCCTGATAAACGAAGATCCAAGGATAGAGATACCTTGTAATGCTTGTGACCAACTGTGATTCTGACAGTGTGCGGCCTAGCAAATGGACTTCGATGATAAGGATTTTATGCAGTTGACCCATAACCATGATGTTGGTTGCTGATGAAGTAGTAGGTGTCTACATAGCCTGGGGTGGGAGGGCACGTCTCCAAATAACCCAAGCCGAATGCTGCTATGTTGAAACTAATGAATGTGAAACAGGTGCCTACTAAAGTGGGGTGGGAGGGCACATCTCCAATGGGAACCCACTCTGAATGCTGCTCCAGAATTAAAATGGGCATAACTCGGTCAATATAACTTAGAATATTTATTATAACCTATTTTTGGAAGCAGAAAGATAATTTTGCATCTTCCCATGAGTTGGAAATCCTTATCTGGACACTCTGAGATCTCAGATTCGTGTTGCAACAGTTCCGCCGTCACAAAAATTATGATAAATAGCTGATTTTAAATCAGCAATATCTCTCACATCCGAACTCCGATTCGACCCATTTTTTTTTTGAAATTGGGTGATTTTTCGAGAGGAATCCAGATCTGGTATTTGGTTTTGTAAATTGTGTACCAAATGTTTCAGATATGATCTGCAAATTCGCTGCCCATGGAATCATAACCTGCTCTGATACCACTAATCCGGATCTTGAGGGGAGGCCCCCAAGATCTAAAAAATTGAAATGGATCTTGGGGGAAAGACCCTTTCCCCCAAGATCTAAAAAAAATTGAAATTCCAGAAGAAAAAAAGAGAATTCCCAATAAACAAACCATAAAGAAACTTTTATTTAAAATAGTAATGGAAATAAACCAGCTAGGGCGATGGTAGCTTATCTCTGAAAAGTGATGTGGTGGCTACATGCCTCTGAACTGTAAAGGCTACATTGTGGCGGACAATCTGTCCTTTTACAAAATGTGACTTGTTATTTATAGTATTTTTCAGTTATAATACCACGGGTCAATTCCATGGGTGAATGAATACCATGGGTGGATTTTACAATACCACGGGCGGATGCCATTTACAATACCATGGGTAAATTCCATGGGTTGATAAATAATATGGGTGGATGAGTACCATGGGTTGATGCCATTTTCCATTCGGATCAATGCCGCACTGTTTAAGGTACAAGTTAATTTTGAAATCCCCATATATGAGGGTAAAATGGATGCAGATGTTGTAGATAAATGGTCAAATCTATTAGATGGATATTTCTTTGTTCATGAATTTTCGAGTCGGGAAAAGATTGTTTTCGCTCTTCAAAAAGCAGCCCCCCACATCAAGGACTGGTGGGAAACCTACTGCGAGCAGAAGGATGAAATAATGGGCTCACTATTTTCAGCCGCACCCACTTGGGATTCATTCCTAGATGTTGTCAAGTAGCAGTACTACCCTGTCAAAAGCTATGAGGACAAATACATCAAATGGACCACACTGCGGCGGGGAAAGGACCAAGATGTGCCGGAGTTCACAAACATTTTTCATACCCTTCACACATAGTTGGGTATCAAGGACTCTGAGCTACATTTGGTACTCAAATACCGCGGCTTCCTACATAGATACATCCAGGAAGAGATGGAGTTCCTAAAAATCTCCTCGCTCAGTATGGCGTACTGATACACTGTCAAAATCAAGCAAAAGTTCAAACACAAGAAGCAAGACTTTGGATCTGCAAATCCGAAGCCCAAAGAACAAACCAATGCGGGGTGACCCAAGACAACCCATAGAAGCCGCAAGAAAAAAACAACACCACGAAGCCGAAGAAGGACACAGGAAAGTGGTGTGAGTTCCACGAGAGTCCCACTCATAACACAAGTGAGTGTTGGACCAAGCAATGGTTGGTGGCCAAGTTGAAGGCTTCCGAATCAGATGCATGTTCCCACCCTGAGCCAAAACCCAACAAGAGGAATGGCAAAGGGAAGTAGATCATTGATGCGAAGCCCAACGCTACTATTGCCACTGCCAAGATCCAAAAGAATGAGCCCGAAGATCCAGAGGAGGGGGAACGTCTTTCCCACTCGTAGATGTGGGTGAAGGGCTTGCCGCTGCAATTCATTGTCGACAATGGCAGCCAAAAGAACCTCATTTAATAGAGGTCATGAAGCGATTAGGCCTACCGACTACACCACACCCACAGTCGTATAGTATTTGCTGGCTTCATGAAGGATGAGATCTCAAAGTTCGCCAATAGTGCTACCTTCCCTACAACATCAAGCCCTTCACAGACGAGGTATTGTGTGATGTTACACCTCTGGATGTTTGTGATGTGTTATTAGGCCAACCATACTTGTGGAGGTGACATGCTGTGTATGAGTCAAGGCCTCGCGTTGTCATCATTTGTTTCGGTGATTCATTATACAAGATACCGGAGGTAGCCCCACATACCGCCACCTCTTTGATCATTGCTAAGAGAGGTAGCAAGCTCATCTCCTAGACTAGGAAATTCATCTGTCTGGTTCACTCCCAAAGTAAGGGGAAGATCGTTTCCACATCCATGACCCCCGCAAAGGGTTCCTCCACACAACAGCAATAGCAAAGGAATACGGTCATGA
Organism: Pinus tabuliformis; assembly: GCA_031772625.1. NCBI lineage: Eukaryota > Viridiplantae > Streptophyta > Pinopsida > Pinales > Pinaceae > Pinus > Pinus tabuliformis. The sequence goes on from CM062809.1 coordinate 755,958,611, forward strand.
CAGAACACAGGAACAACTTCTCCTCACCCGCAGGGGTACCACACAAGCTTTAGGTGGGAAACAAAGTCTGGTTTCATCTACAAAAATAACGCCTTACAAGAGCCCATCAAAAGCTTCGACCACGCCGACATGGTCCTTACACCATTAATAAGGCTGTGGGAAATAATGCTTTAGAGCAAAAAATTCCTCCATTCCTTCACCTGCACCAAGTATTCAATGTGTACTGCCCTCAACCATGCTTCCCACCATTACTGGACACATCCAAGATTGCAGAACAGCTCACCAGGGACCAAGTTCAGTAGATGGAGGAACTCAACGCAATGGGGACCATTGCTTCCTAAAGGGGGAGGAATGATCCAGGTGGATGTTGGTGGCCACCCACCTATTTCCCTTGGACCCCCACAATTGTCTCTTTCAGTTATTCAGTTTCCTAAATTGTAGCACAATTTACTATTTTTAGCAGTTTTTTCAGGTCCTAAACTTACATAGCCATTTTGAGGCCCTAAATGATGTTTCTTTGGGAAATCTGGGGGAAACATGGTTCCATGGACCAATTTTTCCCTCCCCAAAGTTGTAGTGCTTGGATAGATCTTTGTAACGAGCTATTATATGCGTCAAACAGAGATCATATGCCAAAGTTACGACCCTAGGAAATTGATGTACCAATTTACCCAAACGGGGCCCACAATTTGGCATTTCATCTTCTATGGTTAGGATTTGGGATGTGAAGGGTTTTAAATTGTTTCTCGACAATAAATAAGCCTTTGAGCCTCATTGTAACACAGTTCAGAGGCATGTAGCCACCACATCTCTTCTCAGAGATAAGCTACCATTGCCCTAGCTGTTTATTTCTATTTTCCGTTTGTAAGCATATCTCAGTATTTTACATTAATGAAATGAAGTACGATTTCCAATGCATCTTTGTGTTTATGGTTATATTTGTAATTTTTTGTGTTCTTGTTTAAATCTGGATCATTAAGTGAAGTAAAACTTGTCTTTTACAATTATTTTCACTATTGTCACTAATTTTAACAATCTCCATTTTGAATGTATCCATCAAATTATTAATTGTTTTACAAAATAGTACTTTATATAAATATGGTTAGTATTACTATGATAAGTTAGATTGGTATCCAAATTATTACCACCTTGACTATCACAAAGTGTGGTTACATTGTTTTTTGTTCTCCCAAACTCACACAAAAAACCCTTCAACGAAGTTGCCTTCTTGCATGTAAACGAATGTAACTAGGTTTGTTCTTCATATTTATATTTGAGTCATTATGAAATATATTTATCAAAGAATGAAAAAGAAAAATTTAGTATTATTACAATGACTTATTAAAGCACAAATTTCATGCTTGTTTCATCATCTTCTAGGTCAAAGTCCCCATTGAGGACTTCTAGGTTTTATATTAAGTCATTAGAGTCACTGTCCAGTTAATGAGACCCGTCTTAGACTTTTGAATCATCTAAAAAGAATTATTATTGAGTCAAATATGTAATTTGTTACCTCCACACCACGTCGGCCCTTTCCTCATGAAGTGAGCCTATAAGAGGACAATTCGACCTACAAAAGAGGCTCTATATATAAGAGTAGTTCCATCTATTTTCTCACCAATTCAACAAGTTTCATACACATGTTGTAGTAGCTACAAAAACCTTTGAAATTTTGGCCCACATCCAAATTTGGGAGCCTTCCTTGGTTTTTCCTTTGATGGTTGCAAACACTCGAGCTCACCCCATGAGTTCTTGTGAAGTCTTTTCACCTTTTTGCTTGTTTAACCAACGGTCGTCTTTCGGCATCTTGATTGCTTTTCCATGCTTGTGATCTAATTCTAGTGAACTTGAAGGTTTATCTTTATGTGTTTGGGTTGTCTTCGCTATGTGAACACACGTCGCACTCACACACAAAGTTGTAATCATTGTCACACAAGTGTTGTCACATTCATCTAAAGGTCTATCACAAGTGTCGCGCTTGTCGTTCTCAACTCCAGGATAGTCTCACAAAGGGCATGCTTTGTCTTGTTTTCATGGTGGTCTATGTTGTCTTGTTGTCAAGTATGCTAATTGTATGATCACAATGTCAGTCTGCACAAGTTCACTTGCTTTCGACAATTAGCCATTTTCCTGAAAATCCGCCAAACCAGACAACCCTCTTCCAATAGACCTTGACTGAGCTGCACTGTGTAGCCTCAGCCCTCAATGAGCTTGCTCTGATTCCTGGAACTGCGCATTTCTTGAGCTTGTCCTCCAGTTCAGCTGCACTGTGAAATCCCCAAGGTGAGCAGGTTGTCTCTCTCCCAGAATTGCGTAGAAAGAACCTCCCTATCCAACTGAAATGCACATTTCTCAAGCATAGTCGTCAGCCCTACTTATTGCATGTTAGAAGCATGCATTGCTCTGAGACCTAGGTCTTCACTTCTCACCAAAATTGCGTAGACATGTCGAGATAATCATTTGTTTCCTTCCTTTTCACTATTCCCAAAAATTACACAAATTTGCATAGTTGACGCTTGTTGCTTTGCACTGCCTCTGAAAATTGCAAACATGTCTAGTAGTTACCCTTGTTGCCTTTCTTTTCGCTTCCTTCAGAATTTGCGTAGACATGTCTGACAGTTCCCCTGTTTCCTGTCATACATTATTTCCAGAGATTGTGAGTCATGTTCAACAAGTCACTCTGTAGCCCTACTCTATCTTCTTTCTGGAACTGCACAGAACTGCCCAGCAGTTCCCCTACAGTCCCAGTCTGTCCTCCCTCTAAAAACTATGCATAAGTTGCCCCCTTCAAGGTCCCACCTTGCAGCTGACATTGGTGACTTTCACTCTGCAATTTTTCTCAATAATGCAGGTTTTCCTCCTAGAATGCCTCATTCCAGCCTGATTCATGCTCTGTGGTGTCTCAGTGAGTTGTCCTCCCGCTTGTCACCTAGAAAAAGAGAACAATGCATCATGCTAGACTAGGAGGTTTTGGATTTGATGTCATCCCATCATGAGTGAATTGCAAGAACATGTACATTGGTAGACCATGGAGAGATGACGAATGGGATGAACAAGGAGCACACATGCTAGAAGACTTGCTTGTAGCTCGACGAATGTACAAAGCATATCAAGCAACGAGAAAAAGGAACACATGTATTGAACCATCAAGCAATACCAAGGCCATCGAAGACCCCACAACACTATGCCATGCAGAGGAGAAGACAAAGCACACCAAGAGTACAACCATCACTTAGCATCCCAGCAGCTTGACATGGACACCACAGTAAACTAGTACATGTCAATAGTGTCATGTCGAGTTGTGTCATGAGTTGTCTCAGCCACATCACCATTATGGGCCATATCCGTTGTAACTGAATGTAATGTAAATTGAATTCCAATGGATGAATAGAAGAAGTAAAACAGTCATGCCAGTTGAAAATTGATGAGAAGTTGAGCAATCATGAGGGTAGACGAAGAGTCACAAGTGTCAAGCATCACCCTTGGCTATATATACCCCTATCATTGTATGATCAAGGAATTTTCAGCTTGGCTCCTCCCAAATAGCTTTGAGAGTATGTAGTCTATTCTTTGAGGAGCAAGGAGTGTCTCAAATGTCCCACTACTCAAACTAGCGATGTATGGTGTACAAATGTTTGTTGGGACTTTTTCTTAATTCAAAAGCCTGTTAAGGCCAACACATTTGCACGCATGTTTTGTAGATGTCTGTAAGACTACTCTTTAAACATTTGTAATGGATGTTTTCTTAACCTATACTAAGATAGTTAAACTACTCTAGTTATTTGAGTACTTACATTGTTGAATATGTGATGTATTGTTTATTATTGTTGTTTCGTCCATCTGGACTACTTCATTAGACATTAGACAGACTATTCTTGTTTGTTGGTTATAACAACCATCACCACCATGTGGACTACTGTTTTGGATGGTGTACATTTTTTACCTTGCACTTTGCTTTTAACAACTGTCGCATCCACTGTGGACTGCACTGGATGCTGGATAGACCCTTGTTGGCTCGCATGTGTCTCTCAGTGGGTGGTACTAGTACCTCTCATCTAGAGGCTCACTTTACTCTCTCCCCTTACAGTAAGAGAACCCTAACACAAGTTACATTACGCACTCACCAGGCATACTCACCTTGCTTTTTGAAGATACAACCATAACACTCTCATGTGATGAACAACATGAGCTAAGGAAAATATCTAAGATAATGGAAATCGGGCCATCGTAGCGGATGGCATTCCTACAACAAACCCTTGAATGTTGGTGGGTTCAACACCGTCAACATTTTTGGCACTAAAAGGAGGGTCGCCAATAATTTATGGTGGAGTGTCCTACTAAACCCACATATCTATCATCTGGTCAAGGAAGTGAAATGAACTCCCTATCCCCTACACACAACTCTGAAGTTGGTTATTCTTGACCTCCCAAACCCAAACAACAAATTTCGTATCATCACATCCAAAATTTTTTCCCATCACTCGTTAATTTTCTAAAGTTTTCGAACTAATTCTAGGAGTACACACTCTTCCCTACTCACAGAAGAAGAAAAATACTACTACCACAGGAGTGGTAATCTCATCTGTGGAAGAAGAAATCCTCACCATTATTGAAGAGCTGGCAAAAGCTATTGAAAATGGAGAGGAACCTCTAGTCTTCTGAGAAGGAGAAGAATATAACCTCATACTCTTGGGCTCGTGTTCTGACGAAGGTAGTCAAGGGGAAGGTAAGGAAGAGGACACCATGGCTGACAAAAATCTGGAATGGATGACCTAGGGCCCATTGGAACTCCTGGGTGTCTTGCACAAGATGCCTAGGCATGCAGATATTTTTTTGAGAAATTATGACCTTGACAAGATAGTGAAGGCAGAAGATCACCTAGACACGTTCTATCTACATCTGTGGACACTCGAGGTACGTTCTGATGACGTTGCATGTAGATTATTTCCATGTATGTTGGATGGCATAGCAGTTGTATGGTAACACAACCTTCCTATGAAATCCATTCAAAATTGGGGGTGTTCAAGAGAATTTTCCTTGAGAAGTTTGTTGAAAACAAAACCCTTGCCATGTTGCTAAAAGAGTTGGGTAGTCTCAAGATGGTGTAGAAAGACGAAGTTAAATATTTTAACAAGAGGTTTAACCATATATTAAACGCGTTCGCAACAAACACCAAACCTCACAACTCCATCATGGTTGATAACTACACATATGCAACGTCGACCAACATTACGCAGTTCATTAAGCGAGTTGCAAAACCAAGATTTTTGGAAAATTGCCAAGAGGCAACTGCTGTGGAGAAATACCTGCACGCTATTGGAATCATTATAGATGACAAAACAACTAAGGACTAAAAAGACATGCATAGGAGGTCCCAAACTACTATGAGTAAGGCAAAGGAATAGGAAGAAAATGAAATTGAGAGCCTTACTCATCTCCTCAAGTCCTTGAAAACCGAAGTTTTTGAACTCAAGCAATGGACAAGCGAGATGACTGTGAAAAATAGACCTCCGAAGTTTGTGCAGAAGAAGAACACATCTTCAAGCATCAGCAATAACCACCTGACCAAAATAGTGCAGAGATCTTACCTCATCCTCAACCTGGATGAGATTGTGATAGATCATTACGACAAGTTCCATAGCGAATGTCATTCAGGGAATACTTTCCCATGATGGAACCAAGGGATGAGCGCTCTAGCTACATAGTTGATCGACCAATTTGCAGCGAGTGAGTAGGGTCAGCCTGAGGACGAAGAAGAAGTTGTTGAATATGATGAATCTCCAAGTGTTAGGCATGTAATCAACATGTATCAATGTGCTTGCATTTCCCAGTAGACGACCACCGAGAAGGAGCCTCCGAGCGATTGTATGACCCCAAACAAAAACAATCAATACAACTTGAGAAGTTCAAGGGGCTCCACTGTGTTTGAGATACCTGCAAGAGAAAAGTAAGACAACATCTGCTCAGATCAGTTCATCCATCTATCACCTTAGCACAGAAAAATCAAAGAAAGTATGGGAATACAGGTACAACAGAAGGTACGTTTGTGAGTAGAAAACACAAGAGCATCCCACATGAAAACACGAACACAAGTCTAGCCCTAGACATCTCGATGAGTCTTCCTGCTATGGACTACAACATTGTTGAAGACATGAAAAAGACCCATGCAATCATCTCTCTGTATGAGTTAACCAAGATCGAGCTCAGTGAGATATTCTTTTGTGCACACTAGGGAAAAATCCATAGACAGTGTTGCCTCTTCCAACAAGGGACCAAGCAAGTCTCCCAACTCACTTTCATTTATACTCAACGCACTTCACATGGAGGAAGAAAATTGGCTCTACCCACCATTTCTATTATCATTCAAAATATTTAACTTCAATTTCCACCACTGTTTGGATGATTCTGGCACATCAATCAATGTGATGTCACTCTCCATTGCTAAGAGAATCAATGCTCAATGGAGTAGTAAAACTACGCAGATCATCCAACTTGATAGAACATGTGTGCGAGCCATTAATGAACTCTGGGATGTGATCATCTACTTATCGTCTAACGAATGAGTTCATCGGTGCATTAACATTGTGATTGTCGACATCCTAAAAGAATATGGCTTGTTTCTTAGCAAAGACTAGTCGAACAAGATGCAAGGATACTTTGTTATGAACTAGTCACATTTATGGCTTCTACACAAGGGAAAAAAACAACTAGATCCGAGTGTTGTCAGAAACATACATGAAACATAAAATTACTCCCTTGAATGGAGAAAATGAACAATTGGCTTTTGCAGAACTTATGTTTGGCGATTTCCTTCTGGAAACACAGCTGGGGTGTTATCTCGCACATCTAGCCCCAACTCCACTAGACACATAGTTGGGTCTCCTTCCTTGCCCAACTGGCTAAAATGAAACTTGTACCATAGATTGACATAGTAACAACAGTAGTGACAGTAGTACTAGTGCGTCAAGTAGCCCTTATATAGATAATATGTGGACCTTAGACTTTAACGGATCCAAGGCACAGGAGGGCTCTGGAGCCAATTGTGTTTTGACAAACCCATTGCAAAGGAAACATTTTGTCTCAAGGCACTTGGAGTTTGAGTGCACAAACAACACCGCAAAATATGAAGCACTCATTTGGGCTTACGAAAAGCCCTTGACCTCAATGTTGTTTTGCTTAAAGTGGTAGGTAATTCAGATATTGTGGTTTGTCAGGTACGTAACACTATACACTATGTTTCACTCCATCTTAAAGGTTATCAACAAGAGGTATGGTGACTTATCTCTAACTTCCAATCTTTCCATATTATTTTTGTACTAAGAATATACGTAATGCAGCTGCAGATGCTCTAGAAAATGAAGCTACTAAGATGTCATCTCTTAGGGATAGATTTTCTGTTGAAATTTTATATAAACCATCTATCCCTGATAACATCACTAATTTACGTGTTTTGATGATGATCAACAGATACTGCCATTCATGGCCAATGATGACGTCTTCAAGGATGTAGTGATAGATGAAGACAAGGATGAGTAGTCTTTGCAGACTGCAGCTAATGACAATAAATGCAACCTTATCCCTAAGGGTGTGGTATGACTCGAGAAATTGTATGACTTGTAGAACCTCTTTCAAGGGTCGAGGAATGCTAAAACCTAGAGTTCTACAATCTTGTACGAATAGATGAACCTAGGAACAAACAAAGATTTCAAGTTCATGAATCTCGGTACATGTTGCACACCAGAAGAGTGGCAAGCTTCTGTCTGCATGTTTAGACAAAACCATGATGTGTTCGCATGGACGTATAATGACTTGAAAACATATGACACACAAATAATCCAGCATGTATTCCAATAAAAAAAGGGGCCAAGCCGTTTCAGCAGAATCTAAGGAAACTGTGTCCATCACTTGAGCCCCTCATTTAGAAAGAATTGACTAATTTGCTGGATGCTCAAATCATTTACCAGGTTCATTATTCCACATGGCTTTTAGACTTAGTCCCTGTCAATCAAGAAGAAGTCTAGGGAGATCCACCTGTGCCTTGATTTGCGAAATCTAAACTCTACCTCAGACAAAGACAACTACCCAGTGTTGTCTATGGAGCACATATTACAGATAGTATCTGGAGTAGAGATGTTCTCTTTGCTATATGGTTTCTCAAGATAAAATTATGTTCTAGTAGTAGAGCCTAATACTCTGAAAACAACATTTTATACCAAGTGGGGTACATTCACTTACTGTAAAATTTCGTTTGGACTGGTAAATGCAGGAGCTACATTTCAGCATGCAATGGACATCGATTTCTGTGGGCTCATCGGAAAGAAAATAGTGGTGTACCTCTATGATGTGATAGTCTTCTCTAGACAACAATCAGACCTCATGCACCATCTTAAGAAAATATTGAAGCAATGTTGAAAGTACAGGATATCCTTAAATCCCAAGAAGAGCGTCTTCACAATGTCTTAGTATAACCTCCTTGGCCACATCATTGCCAAGAGTGTGATCAAGGTAGATCAAGACAAAGTCTAGACCATCATGCAAATTCCTCATCCTGTGAACAAGAAGGCTATGCAGTCCTTCCTGGGGAAGATCAACTTCCTTAGAAAGTTCATCTCTGATTATGCATAGATTTTCAAACCCATTCAAGATATGACCAAGAAGGACGTAGTGTATAGTTGGGGAAAAAAGGAAAAGGAAGCATTTTCTCGGATTAAGAAAGATTTAGCAGAGGCGACTGCACTGTATAACCCAAAATTCAACAAATATTTCTTTCTCTACATGTTTGCTTCTGACACTTCACTCGCTGATGTGCTCACTTAGAAAAATGAGTTGAACAATGAATGGACCATCTCTTTCATGAGCACAAGCTTGCAAGCATCTGATCTGAACTATCCCATCATGAAAAAACAAGAATATGCAGTATACAAGGTGGTTAAAAATTTCAGACCCTACCTCTTGAAAAATCACTGCATCGTCTTTGTCCCACACCCAGCAATCAAATCACTACTTTTTCCAGCAAGAGACGGGTGAGAGACGGGTGAACTGGATGATAGGACTGCAAGAGTATTATCTTGACATCAAGCTAGTTCAAACCATAAAGGGTCATGTTCTTTCAAAATTAGTAGTTGAAGCAGTACATGCGCAAGAGGAAGAAGTAGATCTCGTTGGATAGGAGTAAGAAATTGAAATGTATAATGTTGAGCGAGCCCCCACCACTTTGCACGGAAACTCTTGGTATGGAAACGTGCACTAGTACCTTGAGCATGGCACCATGCCCTCTCACTTCTCTATGCGACAGAAGAGGGAACCCAGACTAAAAGCTTTATCTTACTAGTTGATGCATGGAGTGCTTTACAAAAAACATCATAATGATGGTTTTAGGATTCAGAAAGGGTGTTACGTGATCTTCATGACAAACTAGTCGGGGGTCACTTCGCAAGGAACACATCAGTGTACAAGGTCATGCAAGTTTATTTCGACTGGCTTACATTATCCAAATATGCACATGCATATGCCTGCAAGTGTCTAGTCTGTTAGAGATGTGCCGATAGAAAATGAAGGTCAACAACCCTATTGCATCCCATTGTAGTGGATGAATCAATCCAACACTGGGGCTTGGACATCATTGGGGAGATTTCCCCACATTCATCAAAGTAGTAATGCTACATCTTAACTACTATAGATTACTTAACATGGTGGAAAGAAGCAGTTCCGCTGAAACAAGTGAATGACTAGGAAGTCATCATCGTGCTAAGATAGAACATCATCTCGAGGTTTGGCATCTCTACATAGCTTGTTTTTTACAATGAAACATATTTATCTTTGTTAAATCTTTATGAATTTTCATTACAAAATGCTATTATGTTAAAGCATTCAGATAACTACTACCCGCAGGGAAATGGTCTTGCTGAGTTTACAAACAAAAGTCTTATCCGCATCGTAAAAAATACCATTTTCCCTTAACAATGAAACTCACACTCTACTCTGGTGAATGCTCTATGGGATGACTGAGCCACACCAAAACCCTGTTTGAATACCTCCCCCTACTTCCTGGTATACAGAAAAGAAGCCATCCTCCCGCCAAATATCTACTTTCCTACTCTCCAATTGTCCCAATAATCCTAAGGCAAGTCATGTTTATTGGTTAGCGTAGGATGGACACATTACACAAGCTACAAGAAGAAAGGGTGAAAGAAAAAGAAAGTTTCACACTTCATTGGAACCATATCAAGAGATGGTTCAACATAAAGTCTGCAGGGAGTACCAGCTTTGTTGTGGGTTACTTAGTCTTACACTAGGTAAACCCCACAAAGACAAAGGAAAACACACGAAGTTTCAGTCCCTCTGGATTGGCCCATTCACTATTAACAAGAATCTTTGTCAACACATGTATCATTTAAAATCACTTGATGGAAATATTGACACTCTCCCCGCCAATGGCCAAGACTTAAAATCATATTTTCAATGATATGGGGTCGCACCCCACACTGTTTACATACTTCTTTCATTATTGTTCTATTATTTTCTTTGCTCTTTCTGCTTTTCTTTACTGTCTTGTTCTTTGCTTCATTGATTTTCTCTACTTTGTTATTTTGATGTTTGTTTTGTAGTAAGTGCTGTCGCACACTACGTTCTGGCTTTTGAATGTGCATGTGGCTGAAGTTCAAAGAGTCTTGTGACACTGCAACACTTGGCCAGCCTTGTGTCCATCTTCTTTGTGCTTGGTTGTAAATTTTCGTCGATAGAGTATTCATGGAAAATACGATCTGTCTCTAAGGAAAGTTTTGGTCAAACCATGAACCCGTGTCCAATCTGGGGAGCCTCATTTCTATACTTAGTTTTTTTCTCTATGTGTTCAAGCTTATCCAACTATTAGAAATGGAGAAGGGGAAAATCTAAAGAAAACTTGAATCAAAGGTCTTTACATGCTTCTCTCAAGGAACAACCTATTCTACTCTCAATAATTCAGGATCGCTCTTCCACCCCAAAAATAAATAACTGCCTATGCATAATCCTCTTTCAAAAAATAACACAAAAGAAAGAAGGGAAAGGCTTCCTATGCAAAGAGGTGAAGTAAGAAACTCCACTCGGGTATTGTCTAGGCTCGTTCGTAGTGGAGCAATGTTTGTGTTTTTGTGTGACACCATCGGGGTACTATCCATGCCTGCTGGCAACGAAGCAACACTTGAGATGAAAAATTATACTCTGAAAATCTTAAGCTCACAAGCCAAATTACCCTTCCAACTTTGAAACACTCTGATTTGGTTGAATTCTTCTGTTGTGTTCAACTAATTTGGTTCAAGGTGAACCGTGTTTGTTTCCGAGGTAAGTGGGGATGCCAAAGTGATTTGAACAACAAATCAATACTTCTCGAAAGGCCAAGGCCCTGCGGTGAAAATGAACCAAAATAGAGAAGTTGGTATTCAACCAGTGTATCGCTAAGTGTTGTAGTGGCTGCAACACCCTCCAAAATTTAGGCTCGCATCCAAGTTTGGGAGCCTTCCTTGGATTTTCCTTTGACGGTTGCAAACACTTGAGCTCACCCCATGAGCTCTAGTGAAGCCTTTTCACATTTTTGCTTGTTTTACTAGTACTCGTCTTTCGACATGTTGATTGCTTTACCATGCTTGTGATCTAATTATGGTGAATTTGAAGGTCTGTCTTTGTGTGTTTGGGTTGTCTTCGCTACGTGAACACACGTCGCGCTCACACACAAAGTTCTAAGCACTGTAAAGCAAGTTTCGTCATGGTCATCTGAAGGTCTATAACAAGTGTCTCGCTTGTCATCCTCAACTCCAAGACAATCTCACCAAGGGTATGTTTTGTCTTGTTGTCATGGTGGTCTACCTTGTCTTGTCATCAAGTATGCTAAGTGTATGATCACAATGTCATCTGCACAAGTTCACTTGCTTTAGACACCTAGCCGTTTTCTTGAAAATCTACCCGACTAGACAACCCTCTTCCACTAGACCCTGACTGAGATGCACTGTGCAGTCTTAGCCCACAATAACCCTGCTATTCTTCTCGGAACTACGCAGTTCTTGAGATTGTCATCTAGGTTAGCTGCACTGTGCAATTTCAGAGGTGAGCAGGTTGATTGCCTCCAATAATTATGCAGAAACTACCTCCCTGTCCAAATGAACTACACATTTCTCAAGAACCATCATCAACCCTCCTTATTTCATGTTGGAAGCCTGAACTGCTCCCCAAAATTGTGCAGACATGCCCAGCTAGTCATCTACTGCCTTGCTCTACAATGTTCCCAAAAATTGCATAGAGTTACCCAGCTGACCCTTGCTGCCTTGCTTTACACTCGCTATGAAAATTATGTAGGCATGTCAAGCAGTTACCCTTGTTTCCTTGCTCCGCCCTACCTTTAGAAATTGCATAGACATGTCTGGCAATTACTGTGTTTCCTATCTTGCACTATTTCCAGAAATTGCGCAGTCATGTTCAACAGGTCCCTCTATAGCCCTACTCCATCTTTCTTCTAGAAACTACGTAGAAATGCCCAGTAGTTCCCCTGCATCCCCACTCTCTCCTCCCTCTAAATACTATAAAAACGTTTCCCCCTTTAGGGTCCCACCTTGCAGCTGACACTGGTGACTTTCACTGCACAATCTTGCCTCCCATTGATCACTGCGCATTTTTTTCCTGATAGTGCTATTTATCCTCCTAGAATACCTCATTCCAGCCTCAGCCACACTCTACATTGTCCCAATGAGTTGTGCTCCATCCCTATCACCTAGAACATGAGAACAATGCATCATCCTAGACTAGGAGGTTTTGGATTTTACGTCGTCCTGTCATGAGTGAATTTTAGGAACATGTGCACTGGTAGGTCACGGCGAGACAATAAATGGGATGGAAAAGGAGCGCCTATGATAGAATAATTTCTTGCAGCTAGATGGACATACCAAGCATGTCAAGAAACAAGCAAAAGGAACACATGCATTTAACTATCAATTAATACCAAGACCATCGAATACCCCCCAACACTATGTCATGCGGAGGAGAAGACAAAACACACCAAGAGTACATCCATCACTTAGCATCGTAGCAGCTTGACATGGACACCACAGTCAACAAGTACATGTCAGCAGTGTCATGTCGAGTTGTGTCATGAATTGTCTTGGCCACATCACCATTATGGGCCATATCCATTGTAAGTGAATGAAATGTAAAGTGAAGTACAATGGACGCACACAAGAAGTCAAAGAGTCATGTCAGTTGAAAATTCATGGGAAGTTGAATAGTCATAAGGGTAGTCGAAGAGTCACGAGGGTCAAGCATCACCCTTGGCTATATATACCCCTCCCATTGTATGAGCAAGGAATTTTCACCTTGGCTCCTCTGACATATCCTTGAGAGTCTATAGTTTGTTCTTTGAGGAGCGAGGAGTGGCTCCAATGTCCCACTACTAAGACTAGTGATGTATGGTGTAGAGACGTGTCTTAGGACTTTTTCTTAGTTTAGAAGCAATTTAAGGCCAACACATTTTAAACATGTTTTGTACATGTTTGTAAGACTACTCTTTTAAACATTTGTAGTGCATGTTTGCATAACCTGTACTAAGATAGTTGAACTAATTTGGTTATTTGAGTACTTACATTATTGAAGATGTGTTGTATTGTTTATCACTATTGTCTCATCCATGTGAACTACTCCGCTGGACATTAGACATACCCTTCTTGTTTTTTTGTTATAATGGTCATCACCGCTGTCTAGACTACTCTACTAGATGGTGTACGTTCTTTCCCTTATACGTTGTTTTTAACGACTGTCGCAACCACTTTGGGCTACTCCACTGGTTCGCATGTGTCTCTGCCTGGCTGATACTACTACCTCCCATCTAGAGGCTCACTTTACTCTCTCCTCTTATAGTAAGAGCACCCAAACATAAGTTACATTACGCACTCACCAAGCATACTCACTTTGCTTTTTGACGATAAAATCATAACACTCTTATGTGTTGAACAATAAGAGCTAAGACAATTTTCAAAGATAATGGAAATAGGGTGTTATGAGACCAACTCACAAAAATATAGAAAATATAGATCAACGCCCTAGAAATAAGCCTCTTCGAGGGGCAACCTCCTTTACATTACACAAATGAACAATTCTTCGATGATACAAATGACAAGACCTCCTTTATATATATAGGAGTCTAATGGGTCATAATATAATCATAGCCGACATAACAATAATAATGTAAGGGCACAATAATAACAATAGTGGGATTGTATGGGGCACAATAATAAAAATATGGGGACTACATGGGCACAACAACATAATAAGGGGGTTGTACTAATAACAATAAAGGGTTACACTAGTAGTATAGGGACCTAACATGCCCCTCTCCTTCAAAAAGTATTGTCCTCAACGCTTGAGTAATTGTCGATGCTTCTGTATAAAATTATTGTCCTCTCATGTGGAATCTTTAGTGGGTAAGTTCTTCCACTTGATGAGATACTCTGAAATTGATCGATTTCGTAGCTGTCAGGTTCTTGTTTCTGTGACTGCTCTAGGTTCCAATATGATTTTTCCTTCCTCATCAAGTTCTGGCAATATTTTTTGAATTGGGATCTCCTGCAACTTTTGAATGAGTCGCCACACTTCTTCTTGCTTCTTCCATTCATCCCTTGCTCCGTTTATCCAATCTATTTGGATAATAGAAATAGCACAAAACAATGCTTCCACATCCTCATCATTTCTTGAGAGTGCGTCTGCAACAACATTTTGCTTCCCTTTTTTGTAGATGATTTCAAAGTCATAACCCAACATATTTGTGACTGATTTTTTTTGTTCTTCTAAAGATAATATTTGTTTTAAAAAGTATTTAAGACTATCATGATCCATTTTTACCTTGAAGTGTATTCCCATTAAGTAAGTTTGCCATTTCTTAAGTGCATGTAGTATTGCCAATATTTCATTCTCATAAATAGCTTGCTTGAGATGTAGCTGTAAAAATACCCAATCGCCTACATCAAAACTTCTTTCACTGTGATGTTGATTTTCCAGTTGTTTCATTGGATTCTGCACCAAAGTGGTGTTTTCCTTTAAAAGTTGGAGAACTTGTTGTTGATGATCGATGTGATCTTTCACTGCTTGAATCTTTTTCTTCTTGATATGTCCTTCTATATTGAGAGTTTGAGGAGTGGTAATTTCTTCCAATGGATTACAAGATATGGTCGGATTCATTTCTTGATGCTCGATGTGATCTTTCACTTCTTGAACATTTTTCTTCTCAATATGTCCTTATATCTTGATAGTTTGAGGAGTGGTAATTCTGGCCAATGAATTACAATATATGGCTAGATTCATTTCTTATTTCTCAATGTGATCTTTCACTTCTTGAACCTTTTTCTTATTGATATGTCCTTCTATCTTGAGAGTTTAAGGAGTGGTAATTCTTGCCAATGCTTTACAAGACATATTCGGATTTATTTCTTCTTCCTCTGGGGTTGGTTCTTGGTGTATATCCTCTTCTTTTGATGTTTCTTTATCCTTTTCTTCCTCCTCTTCATAATCTATGTAAAATAATTTCCTCTTAGTACACTTATTACCTTTAGTGTATTTGCTATCACAATTGTAACAAAGCCCTTTTTCTCTTTTTCATTCCAATTGTTGTGGTGTAAAGCTTGTAAGTTCTGGAAGGCTATGAGAAAAAACACTTCCATAATTATAGTTGTGAGTGGTGGGATTCCTTGTTTCCATAATTTCACTTTCAATTTTTCTAGCCAACCTAAATTCCTTCTCCAATGAATCAGGTTCCCAAAGATGAACCTGATGTTGAATGTTATCCTTTAAAGTCCATATGAAGACATCAATCCTTTGCTTCTCTGGAATATCATTTACCCTTATATTCAATTTTTGAAAGTCCTTAATGTGCTCTGCCATTGAATGCTTTTGTTTGAGATTAATAAATTGGCTAAATAAGGTGTTTCTCTTTGTATCATCATAATGTGCTATCATTTCCTCCATGAAAATTGACCACATGACAAGTGGTTTACGAGAACAAAGCCCTTCATACCAGAAAAATTGATTCAGTTCTAAATATAAAGATGCAATATGTACCTTTTGTAACAATTTCACCTGAGGTAGATAAAAATATTTCTCCATCTGTAGTATCCAATTTAACGGATCCTTGCCATCAAACTTCCTCATATCACCTTTTCTTGATTTTAAGAGCTCGATCCTTAAACAAATATACTCTGTAATTTTAGATCTCCTAGTTATGAAATTATGTGCTATAGTAGCCCTCGAAGTCCTATTTCTAACCCCACATTTCTGATCAATATTGGATTTTGCAAAGAAGAGTTATGTCAAATCCTCCACAATGACCTGATTATAGATTGGTTCAATAGAGCAAACTTGTACAAAGTGCCACGTGTCACTGCTTCAACCTTAGGACTTGAAACCAATAAACAAAAAACTACAGTGCTTCCTCTTTCTGTAAATTCTTACGAAGTTTCAATCTGATTCTCAAAGAGAAAGTTATGACGATTTTCCCAAGATCACCTATTTGGGATGTAATTCGGGAGCATATAGAAAACCTAAATGTGTTGGACTATATCTCCGCAAATATAATAAAACAAGATCTAAAATTTGGGCTCGAGCTTCACCAAGTTTGTGGTTAAAATGAATTTTAATTTTAGAGTTTGAAACTTCGTAGAAAAACAATTATAGTGAAAACTCCACGATGACCTGTTTGAGATAGAATTCTGGAGCTTGCAAAAACCCTAAGTTCTTCAAATCATATCTCCACAAATATAGTGAGAAAAGATCTAAAATCTGGACCCAAGGTTCAACGAGATGTCTTCTCAAATGGGTTGTTTTTTAGCTTCTGAAACATCGCAAAAAAAATGTTATAGCGAAAATTCCACGATGTTCTTTTTGGAGAAGTGAAACCCTAGAATCCAAATCTCTAATACCAAATGTTATGAGACCAGCTCACAAAAACATAGAAAATATAGATCAATGCCTTAGAAATAAGCCTCTTCGAGGGGGAGGCCTCCTTTACATTACACAAATGAACAATTCTTCGATGATACAAATGACAAGACCTCCTTTCTATATATAGGAGTCTAATGGGTCATAATATAATCAGAGCCAACATAACAATAATAATGTAAGGGCACAATAATAACAATAGTGGGATTCTATGGGACATAATAATAAAAATATGGGGACTACATGGGAACAAAAATATAATAAGGGGGTTCTACTAATAACAATAAACGTTTACACTAGTAGTATAGGGACCTAACACCGAGACATCGTACCGGATGGCACTCCTACACCAAACGGTGTGAGGTCTAGTTGGGACATCATACCGGGTAGATCCCCTTAATGTTGATAGGTCCAACACCCTTAAAAACAAGAAGGAAGTGCAGAAAAGTGTGAAGTTAAAGGATAAAAAGGAAGAATTACGGAAGAAGAACAAGTCAAAGTTTTTGGATATATCTCTCTCTCTCTTTCATATGAAGTTACTAGGTTGTTCCTGGGGTCAAAGATCTGCTCCTGGGGAGGTCGAGGCTCTAGATTTGTTGGGTCAAGTTTCTACTACTACATAGGTCAAAGTTATGTTGTTCGATAGGTTGAAGTTATACTACTGTAAGGAAGGTTTAACATGGTTATTGGGGGAAGTTTATGTCTAGGTTGAAGAGTCTTGGATTATCTCTTCTTAACTATTGAAGGAAGAAGTTTGACTGGGTTTTCCCCTAGATAGGGGGTTTCTACTGGCTGAGTGCCTACATCTTGTGTCCCTTGTTCTTGTGATCATCATACACACATAATCTGGTAATTACTTGATGAAAGATAATATAATAAAGAATTAAAATAATCCACCATAATTCAAAAGTAATTATCAAGAAAGAGAAATAAAACCCTAATACTACTATCAGTGGTTTATCAACATGGAATCAAATCTAAGATCAAGAAATATTGGAGATCACTATGTTGGATTGAAAGGAAAAGTTGCTCTGTCTATAATAAGATACTTGAAAATGTAATTCAATATTGAAGGAAGCTGGATCAAAATAATCATCTACAACTTATTTAATAAGGTAAAAAGCAAAGAGTTCTTAGATGCACTCACAGGTTCACTCAATGGTGACCATGCATGGATTATTAATAGTGGAGCATCAAGGCACATGACAGGAGATATCAAAAAACTTCACACTCTATCAAAGGAACAATATTCTCATGCAATGGAATTGGGAGACAACAAAAGTTATGATGTTAAAGGCCTAGGATCAACTTCTTTGAAGATGGACAATGTAGCAAAGGTACATTGCAAGAATATACTCTATGTTCCAAGTTTTAAAAATAATTTACTTTCAATTTATTTCTTACAAGATAAAGGTGATATAATTTCTTTTGTAAATGGAAAAGTTCTAGCTTGGGGAAAAGATTCAAGAATTGATACATCTAGGGTTATTGGAGAATGTGAAGGAAGTCTATATAGAGTCATAACAACATCCCCTCAAGCCCTAGTTAACATGGAAATCAGTCCAATTGAACTATGTCATAGAATATATTGACATTTACATTATAAGGATTTCCCTCTCTCAATCAATTAGTAAATGGCATTCCCAATATCAAAGAATATTGTGAAGGGATATGCAAAGGATGTGCCTTAGGAAAGAATACAAGGAAGCCCTTTACATGCAGTGAAACAAGGTCTAAAGAAAATTGGAACTCACTCGTTTAGAAGTGTGCGGGCCTATGTCTAACAAATCATCTGGAGGTCATATTTATTATGTAACCTTCATTGATGATCACTCTAGAAATAGATGGCTTTATCTACTCAAATAAAAGGACGAAGTATTTGAAAAGTTTAAGGAATTTAGATTTGAATTAGAGACCTTAACCGAAAGAAGAATAAACACTTTGAGATCTAAGAATGGTGGGGAGTACACTTCAAAAGAAATAATTTCATATTGTAAATAAGCATGAATTAAGAGGGAGCTTATTGTTCTGTACAATCTTGAACAAAATGTATTTATAGAAAGGAAAACTAGAACACTTGAAGAGTGTATATGAACAATGATTTTTTATCAAGATATACCAACTTTCTATGGGGAGAAGCAACAACGAATGTAGTAAATATACAAAATAGAATTCCTCATAGAATCCTCGATAATATGACACCTAAAGGAGCATCCACATGAAGAAATCCATGTGTGGACTATGTCTGAATATTTGGATGTCCCACCTATATCCAAGCTCCAAAGGAAAAATGAAAGAAGCTAGATTCTGCAAGAATTAAAGGGATTTTAGTTGGCTATACTCTTTCTTCAAAGGCATATGTAATCTAAATCAAGGAAGTAAGACATATTGAAGTAAGAAGGGATGTTATATTTGATGAAAGTCATGCCTACAAAAGATCCAAATATATTCCTATTGATTTCGATGACGAAGACATACCACTATTTGAAGAATAAGAAGAGCACCATGACAATCCTACTAAAAATAAAGAAGAAGAAGAAGAAGAAATACTAAGTGAGCCTATTCCACCAATGATCATACCTTAATCAAGGAAATGGCCAAATTGGTTAAAATAAACTTTTGAATATGTTGAATGACATGGAGCTGCAAAAGGAACTTTTAGAGAAAGAAAAAGACAAACAAGATATTTTGGATATGCTGCAGACATGACAAAACTAATAGAAGTTGAACCAACTACATTTCAAGAGGTTACTCATCAAGAAGTATGGGAAAAGGAAATGTAGGAAGAATATCAATCCATCATGAAGAATGGGGTTTTGGAAATAATTCCTAGACCAAGTGACAAATCAATTGTCACTTCTAAATGGAACTATAAGATCAAACATACTTTGGATTGAAGCATAGAAAAGTACAAAGCTATATTCGTTGCAAGGGGTTTCTCTCAAAAGGAAGGCAAAGATTATGAAGAAACCTTTGCACCTAGTGCAAGATATACTACTATAAGATCCTTGATTTCATTGGATACTATAATGGGATGGAATATCCATCAAATGGATGTAAAAACAACATTCTTGAAGGGAAACATCGATGAATAATTTTACATTGAATAATCGGAAGGGTTTGAAATAAATATAAAAGGAACTCATTTTGGTAGACTCAAGAAAGTCCTATATGGTTTAGAGAAAGCTCCTAGGGCATTGTATGCAAGAATGGATGCATATCTTCTAAGAATCGTGTTCATTAAAATTATTGTTGATCCAAATCTCTATATCAAAGTTGTGGATAATGAGTCAGTTATTATTCTACTATGTGTGGATGATGTATTCATTATATATGTAGAGTGAAGGATACAAAAATGAAAGAAGATGTTGGCAAACGATTTTGAGATGAAGGATCTGGGACTGATGCATTATTACCTAGGTCTGGAAGTCTAGTAGGAACCTGGGGAGATATAGTTGGGGTAAGGAAAGTATATAATCAAGTTGTTGCAGAAATTGGGTATGATGTATTACAAGCGCATGGATACTCCCATGATTATCAATCTCAATAAGTTGAGAAAATATGACACAAGTCTCATAGATTTCACCACCTATCATAATTTGGTGGGTTCTATGATGTATCTGGTAAATAATAGACCATATATAAAAAAAATTGTGAATATTCTTAGTAAATTTTAGTTGGAGGCTCATCATGATCATTAGATAGCTGCCAAGCATATATTAAGATATCTACGTGGCTCTATACATAACTTCCTAAAGTATGACAACAAAGAAGTCAAGTTCATAGGTTTTACAAATTTTGATTTGGATGGCATTGAGACTGATGGAAGAATCACTACTGGTGGATGTTTTTGTTTGGGATCTATGATGATCTCATGGATGAATAGAAATAAATATCCTATTGTTTTGATTAGTGCTAAATTTGAGTATTTGGTTGCATGTGAAGTAGGAAAGGAGGTTTTATGCTTGAGGAAGCTTCTGTTAGATTTATTTGAGACGCCTCTAAGCCCTATTGTCATAAACTATGATAATCAAAGCAACATTAAGATGTCTAGAGATCCTATGTTCCATGCAAGGACAAAACATATCAATAATAAGTACCACTACATTAAAAGTTTGGTACATGATGGGATCGTGAAGCTACAGTATGTCCCAACCGACGAATAGGTAACTGATGTGTTAACAAAGTCTCTTACTTATAATAAGCTTGAATATATTAGAAGCATTCTTGGTTTGGTTGATATCACTAATATTTTTGATGATAAATGTTTGTAAGAGTTTGAGGAGGCATATTGTGTAATACAAAACGCCTGGGAGGACATCTGGTCGACTTATTTGTTGATGTCTAGTTCCCAAAGTAGGGAGGGTGGTGTTGGTAATAGAGCTCTGACCTTGCATTACACATCAAGTTCCCTAGGTTTATGGTTACCAAGTATGCCTGATGGTACCTAGAGAGGCTGAAATATTTAGTCCATCTTAGTCCCACCTCGATAAACTTCCCTGGTCAGGAATCTAGTTCATGGCACCATGTGTGCCTAAAATCTTCATAGTTCTTTTGTTTTGATATATTCCTTGCACTTGTATATATATGTGTAAATTATAAATACCTCCCTAATTAAGAGGGATTGTTGAAGAATGTAACTAGGTTCAGTCTTCATATTTATATTTGAGTCATTATAAATGTATTTACCAAAGAATGAAAAAGAAAAAATTATTATTATCACAATGACATATTAAAGCATGGGTTTCATTCTTGAGTCATCATCTTATAGGTCAAATTCCCCATTAAGGACTTCTAGGTTTTATATTAAGTCATTAGAGTCATTGTCCGTTTAATGACCTTCTTGGGATTTTTGAATCATGTAAGAAGAATTATTATTGAGTCAAATATGTAATTTGTCACCTCCTCACCAAGTCAGCCCTTGCCTCATGAAGTCGGCCTACAAGAGGACGATTCAACCCACATAAGAGGCTATATATAAAAGTGTAGTTCGATCTATTTACTCAGCAACTCAACAAGTTCGATACATAAGAAGGAAGTGCAGAACTGTGCAAAGTTCAAGGAGAAAAAAGAAGAATTATAAAAGAAGAACAAGTCAAATTTTTGGGCTATCTCTCTCTCTCTCTTTCGTACAAATTTACTCGGATATTACTGGGGTCAAAGATTTGCTACTAGGGAGGTCAAATTTCTGGGTTTTCTAGGTGGAAGTTCTGTTTATGCATATGTCAAAGTTCTACTACCATAGTGTCGAAGATCTAGATCGAGGTTGCTGGAAGGAAAGGTTGACTTTGTGATTGGAGGAAGTTTGTGTCTAGGTCGAAGAGCCTCGGATTATCTCATATTAACTACTAAAGGAAGAAGTTTAACTAGGTTTTCCCCTAGATAGGCGTTTTTCCCTGGCTGAGTGGTTACATCTTGTGTCTCTTTTTCATGTGATATTCATACACACATAATCTAGTAATTTCTTGATGAAAGATATTATTATAAATAAGTGACAGAATCCAACATAATTCACAAGTAATTATTACGAAATACAAATCAAATGCTAATATTGCTAGCATTGATTTCTCAACATCGCATTCATGTCATAAAGTGATATATTAGACCTTAGTAATGGATAAAGAAATTGTTCCTTGAGGCTTTAACATCCAACTAATAGATCATTCTTCAATACTAAAGACATAAATTAATGTAGACATTCTCATTTCTAAATCACCTACAAATTCTCAATCAAGATAAAAATAGACAAAATTACTACAAGCATTAAAGGTGATGAGATAATCGCTTGTGCCTCTAGGATATTTAAGCATTCATTTTAGTATATTCCAATGCTCTCTTCTTGGATTTACAATGTATCTACTAACATATTTTCCATGTTTCTACTCACAACAATTACATGTGAAAAATCGAGTCTGGCACATATCATCGCACATATTAAACTTCCTACTCCATTAGGATATCGTCCATCCTTTTTCTTGCAACAAGTGTATATTCAACACATAACATGAAGATAATGAATATACCATTCAATATTTTATAATAAACTCAGTTGTCATACATAATTCTAGTATAACATTGGTTAATCATAAAGTAATGAAACTTCTTGTAATATTGCTTAGAACACTACTTTAGGTCATACAATGACTTGTTGACCTTGAAAATTAATTGTGTTTTGTGATATAAATCAATTCCTTTTGATTGTTCCATGTATATATCCTCATCCAAATATTTATGTGAAAATATTGTTTTAGCATCTAATTTATCTAACTCTAAATCAAGTAAAGAAACTAGTGTCAATAAAATAAAAACATAAACATGATTAACCATTCGTGAAAATATTTCATGAAAATATATGCCTTCAATCTAAGTGCACCGCTTTGTGACTAGTTTACCTTTATATCTTCCAATTTTACCATCAATGCTTTTCTTCAGTTTGTAGTATTGGCATTATGACACAGGTTTTGCGTTATGACATAGGTGTTGTCCTTGATGGAAACTCACTTAGGTGACATATCACAGTTCAGGTTCTCAGAATGAAGGAAAAGAGACATACACAGTTTCCCCTTGACCAAGCTGCGTATACATGCGGGTTCGCATTCCAGAAGGTGCATATGCGTATACATGCACTTTCACGCAAGGAAAAATACGTACATGTTGGAAAACTTGTTTCTGGTCCATGGTATTGATCCAAGGTATCTTGACCGAAGTTTTGACCTAGGTATTTGGTCCAAGGTATTGCTTCTAAGTGGTTTTGGACCATGGTATTGAGTAAGGCCTAAGACTATAAAAGGAGGAGAAGATCATTAGGCAAAGGCACTCAAGTATTGAATATCTTATGAAGAGCAAGATCTAAAATACTGGTCATTGGGTTATGGTGTGTAGTTCGATCTGAATCAAGGAGGAACCTGAGTGCTTGAAGAAGGATAAGTTCTATTGATGGGTCAAGATCTTTAGGATTGAAGAGAAGTATCTTTGTGTGGTTTTGATCTTTTATAATTGGCACATGTCATAATCTGTAATCTGGTGATCTAGGTATAACTAATGTATAAATAGTTGTAAAGGTTAAATCATATTTTACAGATCTATATGCAGGTTCAGTATATCAAAGGCGCATATACACGTTGGTTCGACATTTCAAAATAGCATATACGTAGGTCTGCCTTCAGATAATAACATATGAACGCAGGTTCGACACATTGAAGTAGCGTACGTCTCATAAAATATGTTTTAGCTACTTCTCTTTGCTGTTGTAGTGTTTTGGGTTTTGCATTGGGTTCTGGTTACAACATTCAAAAAAGTGATTATTTGATTCATTTTTGGTTGGTGCAAAGGAGATTGATTGATGCAGATATATTTGATGTTTGATTAACGTTATTGATGGATCCAGTCTGAAAATTTATGAAATGTGGTCCCTGGAAGAAAAGAGAAGATTGTAGCCTTCTATAGGTCAGCACCTACGTACTAGTACATCAACTAGTACAAGAGCTAAGGGGGTTGTAGCTCCCTTCCAGGAGAAGCTGGAAAACGAGAGAAGGTTGTAATCTTCTATAGGTAGAAGCCTACATATTGGTATAAGACTAAAATAGTATAGAAATATTGTTAAAAGAAGTTTCTTATTAAAAGAAGATAGAGACGAATTGCAGCAGGTGGTTTTCACCCACATTGGCTTTCCACCTTATATCTTGTGTTCTTGTGTGTGATTGTCTGCTCTATTTTTACTATACCTGGTTACTATTATATGGTTCTAATACACAGATTAAAGATCAGCATCTGATGAATTAACTAAATTATAAGTCTGTATGATATACACTAGTTTTATTAACAACAATTGCATATATACGCAAGTTTCATTAACTGAAGTAGTGTATACAAATATGATTGTGAAAAGAAATATTATTAACTTGCTAATATTAACTCACCCCCCCCCCTCAATATTATTTCCAACAATTGGAATCACAGTAGGTCCTTTAGAAGAAGCTTGATCGCTTGAAGGAAGATCTATCATCATGAGCAACTACGAAAGAGAGGCATCCATTAGGCCACCAATATTTGATGGGAGAAACTTCGTCTATTGGAAGGTAAGAACCACAGCCTATCTTCAATCTCTTGGAACATAAGTTTGGGATATCATGGAATGAGGAAACACATTTCCATCAGCAACTCCTATAGATACCGCAGGTAAAAAACATTATGATACAAATGCAAAAGCTGTCAATACTCTATTGGGGAGTTTGTCACAATCAGAATTCGTCAAGGTTATGCAGCTCAAAACTGCCAAAGAAATATGGGACAAGATCATTCTAAGCTATGAAGGAGACGATAAGGTAAAACGTGAAAAAGTAAAATCTCTCAGAATTCAATATGAAACTCTCAGAATGCACAATGATGAAAGTGTAGCTAATTATTTCTTACGTATAGATGAGATTGTTAATCGCATGAAAAACTTGGGTGAAGAGATAAAATAAGTTACTTTAGTTGAAAAGGTTCTAAGATCCTTGTCTTCTAAGTTTGAATCAAAAGTTCCTTCCATAGAAGAAAAGCAGGATATTCAGAGTATTACTATGTCACAGTTGCACGAAATCCTAACTGCTTTTGAAATGAGAAAAGGGGGTCCATCAAATATGAGAGAAGCCGCATTCAAAGCTTCAGGAAAAGAAGAACTCAATGAGTTAGGACATATGTCAGAAGGAGAGGAAGAATGAAACTTTGTCAAGAACCTTCAACCGGGTTATGGAAGATTCAGTGGTAAACTACCTTTCAAATGTTTTGCTTGTGGAAGAGTAGGTCATTATACTACCAAATGTCCTCACAAAGATAAGCTTGATAAAAGTAAGGAATCAACAAAATGGAATAGAAAACTAAGTGTAAATAAGAAGAGCTAATATACGCATGAAGATAGTGATGGTTTATCAAATAGTGATGAAGATGAAAATAGTAATGATTATAGACTTCTGATGGCTTTTGAAGATGATGATTTCTTGGATGCTTTAGATGAGGATGGTCTCTATGAAGAAATTTCTAAACTTAAAATCTATTTAGAAGAAAAGAGTATGACTATAGATACTCTTACATTCCAACTTGATAAAAGGGAAAAACACAATGAAGAGTTAGAATGTGAAATTGTGGGTCTAAGAAAAGAAATTGAGAAAACAAAAGCTCTCAATCTTAAGTTTGCTAAAGGATCAGAAACTTTAGATGAAATTGTCAAAATGCAGCGTTCTCTTTTGATAAAAACAGGTCTTGGATATATTGAAGAACCATCTCAAGCACAGAAGCCATCAACCTCCAAAAGTTATCTTGATGCAACAATGAGAAATGAACAGGTTGACAATCATTAGCAGAGGCTTAAAGTAGATCACTAGGTAAATCGGGTTCAATCTACTTCAAGGATGAACAGAAGCTATAACCAACCACAGGTAAATCATTCTCAATTTGCTTCAAGAATGAATGTCAATGGAAACTACAATCATCAGGTCAGTAGATTCGATAATCACAGTAATTTCTTTAATGGCCAATGTTTTTCATGTCATAAATTTGGACACAAAGATGCTTAATGTGTTGCTTGCAAGACCATCATGACTAGAGAAGCACGAAAAAAAAGGAATGTGACTGGGAGCATGAAAAGTACCTACAATATCTTTTCTGGATTTAAGACTTCTGTGGTTTATATCTTTTGACTTAGAAGCCAGAGAACCTATTAGCCTCCTATTACAATAGGTTTCATATTTCATGATTGACTGTTTACATGCCCAATACGTCATTGTTTCCATGCTTCAAAGATTCCATATTTCCTAGAAAACTTAGAAAATTTAAAAAATGTAAAGAGGGTATGCCTGAAAAGAAAAATCAAAGGGAAAAAAGAATGGATTGGCCAAGAGGACAATAAAAGAAATGAACCCCAAACAAAAGGCCAGGAAAGTTTGCTAGCTCAAATGCCACTACTCTATCCCATTTTTGAAGAACTATTCCATTTTTGAAGAGTTTCACAGTTGAGGGAGAGCCAAATAGCTTAATCTTGGTTTCCCTAGGCTTAAATTGCTTGTTTTAGAAGATAGAGAATAAAGATTTGACCAAACTGTTTAATCTTGGCAGATTATTAAATAGGTAGAGAATCAAGGGTGCTCAACTGTTTAATCTGAGCCCCTGGCAGAAATAAGGATAGATTTAGATAGGAGGATAGCTAAAAGAAAAAGATGAAAAGTTGGGTTTGCTAGTCTAAGTGCACCCAAACAAAAAGAAGAAAAAATGTTAGGCTAAGTAGGCTGGGTAGGTAGTTTTTTGAGGTTGCAGAATAAATAAGTGTGATCAATTTTGTATTTTAAAAAATGTTTATATACTTTGGATCACAAGTATACAGACATATCCCCTTGGAGCAGCTCAGGCGAGGCATGACTAACTTCCCCTTCTTCCTTTTCCCCAAATCATTCACTAATTTCATCTAAAAGATGTTAAGATCTGCTTGATATCTTTAAAAAATCATCATATTCCATAAACATTCGCCTAAGTAAAGATCTGCTTTACTTAAGAGTGCTCATATTTCTTATATAAGTCCTATTTCCCCTTTGTAGCCTAAGATTTCTATACTTAGCGCTTTCTTCACAAAATCCGTATTAATTTCTAACTTTATTATATAAATCCCATGATTTCTCCCCTCCCCATACTAAAAATATAGTAAAAAATCCCCTTTATATACATATCCCCTCCTTTGGTTGAAATATAACCATAAATATTACTAAGTTTACTTGAAACTTAGTAAGAACCCTCATTTTACTCACTTAACCATCTTCCAATGCATTTGGACCTCTTCCATTGCATAAATCCCTCCTTTGATGTATAAAAACCCTCTTTCCATGCATTGGACCCCTTCCAATGCATTAACAACCCTCTTCCGATCATATGAAAACCCTTCCGATGCTTTAAACCCCTTTTAAGGCATAAAAACCCTCCTCCGATTCCATTCCCCCCACCGACGCGATATCGCTGTTGGAGGTAGCAATCGCAAGTGTTGGCCACTTTGTATATGCCTCCGATCGATTTTCGCTGATGTGATATCGACGATCGCTCTATCGCAAGCCAATATATATGATAACAATCTGCCCCCGCTCCCCTGCCGATAGCGATATTGCGACTTCGTCGCAGCCTTTGGATCTGCCTTCGCATGATCCAACGGCCCAAATCTCTTTTGAGCTACAGTATCGCTCTCGCCTCTGTTTTCATTGAATTTTCCGTATAAAAGGGTTTTTGCCTTTTATAAAAGGGGCCTTTGCTGCATATGTCTGTTCGGCGCCCGTGCGCAGTCCATCAGCAAGGGAAGTTTGTTCGTTCTTCATTATTTCTTGATTGCTCTGGCTCGAATAAGCTCCCGACAGTAGGATTTTTGCCTCAGCAATCCTTCAAGCATCCAATCCTCCTCTATTTGGTAGTTTTTCTTCAGATTTGGCCATATTTTGATCGGCTAGGCGCCGATACCCCTCTAAAGACCACAACAAGCGCGGCAGTAGCTATTTTTGCCATAAGTGGTAGAAAAAGGGTGATTTAATAGTCTAAAGTATATCAGTGGAAGAATTGAGCCTCGATCCAAGTCAAAGAGTATCATTGGAGCAGTAAAAGCCATTAAAGGCTCACCAAATCACAGTTAATGATAATCAAAGCCACTTAAGAGCAGCAGATCAAAGCCCAAAGCACAGTTATGGCAAGATGGCCAGCACAGAGCTCAAAGGACCCATATTAACTCATTTTTTATACTGCTGCCTCCAGCGTAGCTTAGATAGATATTTGTTGCATTTATTTCAGCAAAAATTAGGTTAAACGCAGTTATTTCCCTAGATCTACTATCAAATCTGCTTTTGTAGATATTTTTCCTATATATGCCACCTTGAGCCATGTATTAAGGGTTGGTCAGTTTGGTTGATAATGTCATTTAGACTTGCGCTGTATATTTTGAGAACTTTATGAACAAAGATTGTTGGAATACATTTCTTATGAACTGTCTGGTTGTGGATTTGATGGCTGAAGAGTAGATTACAGAATTCTAGTGCTTCTACGTGGATCAATAAGTCTTTCTCCCCTATTTTCAGTTTCTATGTTTGTAATATCATCTATGTGTCATGATCTAAGTTGCAGGAAGAAAGAATAGCTCAGATCTTGCTTAACTGTGTTCTATGCTCAATTCCTATTATTTCTCTATGTTTTCTGCATAATTAGTTATGAATATGAATACTTTATTGCTCATATTTTCTCTAGTTCCTTCATATATGAATGTTGTTTAGGAATCCTTGATTGCTCCTGTATAATGTTCACTCACCTTCCCTCTGTTAGCATAATGAGAGCTACTTAGTTGCCTTTCATTCCTTGACCACCATTTCACCCTTATTACAGCTTGAAATTGTTCCTTGTTTAGCTATCATGCTCTGTAGTCCCTCTTTGCCAAAGAAGACACATCTAGTAGCCCTTAATCCTTTACTCCATGCCCAATGGTCTGAACTTCTCACACTTTGCATGCCAACTCTATCTGAAACATCATCCATCCATACCACCAAACTCAAACAAAACCCATGTACATCATAACTAGCCTAAAATCGCTCCAAAAGCAAAGCTAAATTATCAAGAGAGAGCCCTCTTTGATTGCAGGTAGGCTAAGACCTGCAATCCAAATATTGGTTTGTGGTTACCTCGGCCGTATCCCTTAAGGAGCCAAGGGACAACCTGAGTGATAACATCATTGGCGACTCCACTGGGGAACATCTTCAGAAAATTCCAAAAAACAAGTTAGAAGCTGGCTCCAAAGAAGAAATGTCGCTATACCAAGTCAAACCCAAACCGAAATCCCCCAGCTGCTTTTGAAAATCCTAATTTAATCCCAAAGTTTCTAAGGAAACAAGAGGGAAAATAGGATATTGCTGATTCGAGTCCTGAAGCAATTCCCCAAGGCTATATTCCAACCCCTAGCAATGTTTCACTTCACGTTGTTCCATCCTCTCCTAGTTCTTCATCCACCTCTCAAAGCACCTTTTCCACTCCTCCATTCACTACACATATTCCTACTATTATCTCCATTGTTCCAGTTGTTCCATTACTTCCTGCTGTTCCATTTATCCCTGTAAATATGGCGAATCGTTATGCACCTTTACAATTACCCGCAAATCCTGGGGCCATGCCTCAGGATTATCAAACCAAAATCACATATTTTGATGGTACTAGTTCTAACACTGCCCTAGAACATACCAAGAAAATGCATGACTATTTTGAGAATTATGAAAGAGATGATGATCATATAAGAATGAAGATTTTTGTCCAAAGTTTAATAGGAGATGTAAGGCCTTGGTTTAGAGCTCTTCATGCAAATTCCATAGCTGACCCAGAGGCCCTTTCCCAAAAATTTCTTAACAGATGGGAGAAAAAGAGAGATCCACTGCACATTCTATCTGAGTATGACACTATCAAAAGAGGCCCTCAGGAAACTATCTTAGACTATTGTGCTAGGTTCAACAATGTTTACAATGCTATTCCACAAAACCTTAGACCTCCACCTGATCTTGCTTTATACAAATTCCCTGATGGTTTTGATTCTGACATGGCATATCAATTGAAGGAAAGAGCCCCTAAAATCTTAGTAGACATGCAGAATGTAGTTGTTAGTGTGGAGGAAAACCTAATTGCCAAGAGAAACAGAGCAAGAGCTGACAGAAGAACTACTTTTAAAGAAGAACCTTCAGTAGTTGAACAAAAATTGGATGCAATCTCCAATAGAGTGCATAGTTTTGAAGATATAATGGGAACTATTGAAAGAAAAACATCATGGGATGGACAACAAGCCAATACTATCAGAAACCCAAATTTTAGAAAAAAACAAAACCCAAACATTGGAAGGGCTGGCCCAGACCAAGATATCAGACCTCCTTTTCAAGAGAACTATGCTGAAGTATCCACATCTAGTGAGCCAATAGAGGACTCTCATATCAACTTGATGGGTTTGAAGAGTGAAGAACATGTTTTTCTAACCCAAGAAGACCAAGATGATCATGATATCAATCAATTCCAAACCAAGTCCAGAGAATCATATGACTTCAAGGAAGGCTATGATACAACAGTATATGAAGTCCACAAGTAGTACAAATTGAGGACCAGAACCATAGATGTGCCTGAACCTATCAAACCAAAGGATACCAAGCAACCCAAGAAAATAAAAGACAAGGCAATCCTCACAGAACATTCTGAAAAAACAGTCCCAAATCCAAAACAAGTGACCATAGAGGATATATCATATGTGCAGACCTTTAAAAACCAGCCCTTGGTATCCTCTTCCTCAAAAGAGAATTCAAACAACAATCCTGTAAGCCTTCCCAAAACAGAAATATTTCAAGACAACACTCAAGATCAAGAGAAAATCGTTGAAGATGCAATTGAAAAGGGAAAATCTGCCAGTCACAATACTAAAATCCAATCAGAAAAACCATTTGATTTAGAGGCAGAAATTGGTAAACTAAAGATATCTATTCCTCTCTCTGAGCTTGCTAAACATGATGTATATAGACAGCAAATCAAAAGATCGCTGCAAATGCCAGAGAATAGGGATGATGTTAATGTCTTCGATGATCGACCTGAGCTACTTTTCGGACTTGAAGTCGATGGCAAATCAGCAAATGCAGTTGTTTTACCCTTTCATGTCAGTTTACACATCCATGACAAAGTTTTGCACAATGCAATGGTTGATTCAGGTGCTTCACACAACCTAATGCCCAAAGCTGTAATGGAGAAGCTAAACCTTGATGTCACGAGACCATATAAAGACATGTTTTCATTTGATTCTAGTCAAGTCAAGTTTTTAGGTGTAATCAAAGATTTATGTGTGTCTTTAGTCCAATACCCGAATAAAACAATCCTGATGGATGTGGTGGTAGCTGATATTCCACCCAAATATGGTATGCTCTTATCAAGATCTTGGGGAGCCAAACTCCAAGGATCTTTGCAACTAGACCTGTCCTATGCCACTATTTCAGTCTTTGGGCAACCAAAGAGACTGTACCAAGAAACACTAATGAAATATGTGGTAAGAAGTGAGGAAAATCCCCAAAAATTTCCTATCTATTCAATCCATTATGATATGGATTCTTTCATCTTGTTTAATGCTGATACAAGTCCTCCGACCGATGTTAACCCTTTAGCTTTAGAGCAAGAAATAGGCATAAACGAAGAATCGGTTGCCCATAACCAAGAAGTTGTTGAAACAATTGATGTAACCAACACACCATCCAAACTACATGAAACAGAAAATTCAAATCTACCCACTCCTAAAATGATTACAACTCTGAATACTAGTCAGGACCAAGAAATCTTATGGTATTTAGAGTTTGATGGTTCAGTAAACAAATTAGGAGTAGGGGCAGGAATATGGATACAAAATAGACAAACAGACCATGCAGAGGGTCATGCCTATAGATTAAATTTCAGATGTACCAACAACATGGCAGAGTATGAAGCCCTCCTTTTAGGCCTTAAACTGATCAGAGATCTAGGAGCAACAAAAGTTTCTATTCTGGGAGATTTTGATTTGATTATACAGCAAATGAAAGGCAATTTTGTCACTAATGATAATAGGTTGAGAGCTTATAGGAAGGCAGCCACTGAAATACTTAATACCATCACAGAATCCCAACTTACTAAAGTCTCAAGAAGCCACAATCTACATGCGCATAGACTAGCAACTTTTGCTAGCACTTGCAAGCTACCATTCGAGCCCAATCACCATTTCACTGCCGAGATTAAGCATAGGCCTGCAGTCCCAAACAATGTCAAAGATTGGCAAGTTTTTGAAAATGATGCACAAATCAATAATTTCCTTACCATACAAGAAGAACTTTCAAGTTTAAACATTGATACCGATGCCATGGATGAAAAACAGCAAATGAGCCAAAATGAGCAGACCATATCAGCTAAAGCAGCAAAACAAACTTTGCACCCAACCAATTTTGATAACAATAACATAGAAGAACTCAAACAAATGAATTTGGATGAAATAGCTGAAGCAGAGGCTGAAGTTATTGAGCTGAAAGACAATTTTCTGCCCATAGGCCTGAATCCCTTAGAAGACATATTTGATTCAAATGATATCCCCAAAAAGCCAATTATGCAACCCTTAAATGCTGCAATTGAAGACTATAATATTAGGACAACAGAAAAGCCCAAAATGATAAAACTGTCCAAGTCTTTGCCACCCAATCAAGAGCCAAAATATGTTGACTTGTTTAAAGAGTTCCAAGATGTTTTTGCCTGGAGTTATGAGGACCTCAAATCCTATGACACTTCAGTCATCCAACATACTATACCTTTGAAACCAAATCAAAAACCTTTCAAATAGAAACTAAGAAGAATCAATCCTGTGCTTCTCCCCTTGATTGAGAAAGAAGTGAAGAGAATGTTTGAAGCTGGAATTATTGCACCAATCAGATTTTCAGAATGGGTATCCAACTTAGTGCCCACAAGGAAGAAAACAGGTGAGATTAGATTATGTGTTGATCTAAGAAATTTGAACCAAGTCTCCCTTAAAGACCACTACCCATTGCCCAAGATGGACCATATTTTACAAAGGGTAGTGGGGTCCTCCAGAATTTCACTGTTAGATGGCTTCTCAGGATTCAATCAGATCTTAGTTCACCCAGATGATCAGGACAAAACAATGTTCACAACACCGTGGGGAACCTTTAAATATGTAAAAATGCCTTTCGGACTAAAAAAAGTAGGTGCTACTTTTCAAAGGGCAATGGACATTGCCTTTGCCAAAGAAATCCATGATTTCTTAGTGATCTACCTTGATGATCTTACCCCATTATCAAAATCTGATCAAGAACATCTAACACATCTAAGGCAAGTATTCCTAACTTGTAGAAAATATGGCATATCTTTAAATCCAAAGAAGTCCTTGTTTGGTCTTGAGGAAGGCAAACTTCTAGGTCACATCATTTAAAAAGATGGCCTTAGCATTGATCCAGACCGAATTCAAGCCATTCTCCAAGTCCCTTATCCAAGAAACATCAAAGAGCTGCAAGATTCTCTAGGAAAGATCAATTTCCTAAGAAGATTTATCCCAAACTTGGCCGAGCTGATAAGATTGTTAAACAATATGCTGAAGAAAGATTCAAAAGTTAAATGGACTTTAGAAGCCAAACAGGCCTTTGAGGGCATCAAAATAGCCTTAACGCAAACACCAGTCCTCACAAGCCCGCAATTTGATAAAGATTTCATCATTTTTTCCTTTGCTTCTCAACACACCATTGCTGCTGTCCTATTACAGAAAGATGACCAGGGAAATGAAAAGCCCATTGCTTTTTTCAGCCGAGCCCTTAGAGATGCCCCCTTAAAGTATCAAATCATGGAGAAACAAGCATATGCCCTTGTTAAGGCCATTAAAGATTTCAGAGTTTACATCTTATACTCCCATGTCATTGCATATGTTCCAAACATTGTTGTAAAAGACATTCTAACTCAAGAAGGAATTGAAGGCAAAAGGGGCAAATGGATTGCCAATATACTAGAATATGACATTGAAATCAAGGCCACTAAACTGATAAAAGGACAAGGCCTAACGAAACTAATGACCGAAACCAATTTTCAAGCCCTAGACATAAATGAACTAGACAACGAACAGGAGCTGGCGACTCCACAGATCAGTCAGGCCTTCTTGCAATCATCTTGGTATGCTGATATTTGTTTTATATTGTTAAACCTGCATGCTCCTCCAGGGTTGTCCAAAACCAAAAAGAGATTTTTAAAGATGAAAGCATCAAAGTTTTGTGTCCTGGATAGTGCCCTGTTTTGGAAAAATCATGAAGGAATTTTGCTTAATTGTCTAACTTTGAATGAAACTGACAATGTTATAAAAGAATTTCATGCAGGGGACTGTGGAGGGCACTTATATTGGAAGTCTACTTCTGATAAGATATTAAGGGCTGGTTTTTATTGGCCCTCTCTGTTTGCCGATGTAAAGAAATTTGTTGTTTCATGCCATAAGTGCTAGATCTTTGAAGGCAAAAGAAAGCTGCTGCCCTTACCCCTTAAGCCCATTTCAACCGAGAAACCATTCCAGCAATGGGGTTTAGACTTCATTGGTGAAATCCACCCATCCTCTTCTGGCCAGCATAAATGGATTTTAACAGCCACAGATTACTTTACCAAGTGGATTGAGGCCATCCCTTGTAGGCAAGCCAATGACTCAACCATCGTCCAATTCCTAGAATCCAACATTCTGTCCAGATTTGGCTATCCCGAAAAAATCATTACAGGAAACGCTGCTACCTTTAAATCCAAGAAAATGATCAATTTTTGCCACAAATACCACATTTCCTTAGGTCACTCCACAGCCTATTATCCTCAAGGTAATGGCCTAGCCGAGTCATCCAACAAAAGCCTCATCAATATCATCAAGAAAGTCTTGGAGGAGAAAAAAAAGAATTGGCCCAAGAAGCTCACAAATGCACTATGGGCTGATAGATTGACAACTAAGAGATCCATTAGAACAAGCCCATATGAGTTAGTTTATGGAATGGAGGCAAGATTTCCTTCATCTTTGGGAATCCCAGTGATCAAGCTGTTGCAAGAAATTCAAGCTGAGCCTAATGATATCCAAAGAAGGATCAATCAAACGATCCATCTACAGCAAACAAGGGAGCAAGTGTATAACAGAGCTCAAATTTTACAAGAGAAGTTGAAGAAGATGTTTGATAAAAGGACAAAGGCTGAAGATTTCTACATAGGCAACAAAGTGTTAAGATGGGATTCAAGGGGAGAGGATAAAGGGAAACATGGCAAGTTTGATTTCCTTTGGAAAGGTCCCTTTGTTATTCAAGTTGTTCAAGGCAGAAATACATATTTTCTCAAGAGTTTGGATGACACAGAAGCTGAAGAAGGCCCTGTTAATGGCCGAATGCTAAAGCACTATCATGATCCCTTTTGATGTATATAACTCAGCTCTATATTTGTACATTAATATTTGTATTTTCAGCATTTTATTTACAACAGTCCAATAAGGAATAGCGCAACAAATTTTGAAGACAGAATCAAAGAAAGGCACCATTTTGATCTTTTTTGAACTTATCTCAAAAGAAGTGCTTGATAAAAAATGAAGACAATAGTAAGCACGCAGAGGAACCCAGCAAGAAGCAGAGCTGTAATTTTTCTGCAAATCAGCTCAAAGAGAAATATTGCATAAACAGCTTACAAGAATTCAGTCAAAAGCATTAAGAAGAAGGAAGTTTTCAGATTACAAAAACAGTTGAAGACCAAGGCATTCTGATCTGTTGTTCTTGGCTTTTCATCTGGAAAAGCCATCCCCATGTGGAGCCACTGTTAGCCTCCTATTACAATAGGTTTCATATTTCATGATTGACTTTTTACATGCCAAATATGTCATTCTTTCCATGCTGCAAAGGTTCCATATTTCCTAGAAAACTTAGAAAATTTAAAAAATGTAAAGAGGGTATGCCCTAAAAGAAAAATCAAAGGGCAAAAAGAATGGATTGGCCAAGAGAAAAATAAAAGAAATGAACCCCAAACAAAAGGCCAGGAAAGTGTGCTAGCTCAAATGCCACTACTATATCCCATTTTTGAAGAACTATTCCATTTTTGAAGAGTTTCACAGTTGAGGGAAGGCCAAACAGCTTAATCTTGGTTTCCCTAGGCTTAAATTGCTTGTTTTAGAAGATAGAGAATAAAGATCTGACCAAACTGTTTAATCTTGACAGATTATTAGATAGGTAGAGAATCAAGGGTGCTCAACTATTTAATCTGAGCCCCTGGCAGAAATAAGGATAGATTTAGATAGGAGGATAGCTAAAAGAAAAAGATGAAAAGTTGGGTTTTCTAGTCTAAGTGCACCCAAACAAAAAGAAGAAAAAATGTTAGGCTAAGTAGGCTGGATAGGTAGCCTTTTGAGGTTGTAGAATAAATAAGTGTGATCAATTTTTTATTTTAAAAAATGTTTATATACTTCGGATCACAAGTATAAAGACATATCGCCTTGGAATAGCTCAGGCGAGGCATGACTAACTTCCCCTTCTTCCTTTTCCGCAAATTATTCACTAATTTCCCCTAAAAGATGTTAAGATCTGCTTGATATCTTTAAAAATCATCATATTCCATAAACATTTGCCTAAGTAAAGATCTGCTTTACTTAGGAGTGCTCATATTTCTTCTATAAGTCCTATTTCCCCTTTGTAGCCTAAGATTTCTATACTTAGCGCTTTCTTCACAAAATCCATATTAATTTCTAACTTTATTATATAAATCCCATGATTTCTCCCCTCCCCATATTAAAAATATAGTAAAAATCCCCTTTATATACATATCCCCTCCTTTGGTTGAAATATAACCATAAATATTGCCTTGGGAATTACTAAGTTTACTTGAAACTTAGTAAGAACCCTCATTTTACTCACTTAACCATTTTCCAATGCATTTGGACTTCTTCCATTGCATAAATCCCTCCTTTGATGTATAAAAACCCTCTTTCCATGCATTGGACCCCTTCTGATGCATTAACAACCCTCTTCCGATAATATGAAAACCCTTCCAATGCTTTAAACCCCTTTTAAGGCATAAAAACCCTCCTCTGATTCCATTCCCCCCACCGACGCGATATCACTGTTGGAGGTAGCAGACGCAAGTGTTGGCCCCTTTGTATATGCCTCCGATCGATTTCTGCCGATGCGATATCGGCGATCGCTCTATCGCAAGCCAATATATATGATAACACTCCGGCCCCGCTCCCCTGCCGATAGCGATATTGTGACTTCGTCGTAGCCTTTGGATCTGCCTTCACGTGATCCAACGACCCAAATCTATTTTGAGCTACAGTATCGCTCCCGCCTCTGTTTTCATTGAATTTTCCGTATAAAAGGGTTTTTGCCTTTTATAAAAGGGGCCTTTGCTGCATATGTCTGTTCGGCGCCCGCGCGCGGTCAATCAGCAAGGGAAGTTTGTTCATTCTTCATTATTTCTTGATCGCTCTGGCCCGAATAAGATCTTGGCAGTAGGATTTTTGCCTCAGCAAGCCTTCAAGCATCCAGTCGTCCTCTATTTGCCAGTTTTTCTTCAGATTTGGTCATATTTTGATCGGCTAGGTGCTGATACCCCTCTAAAGGCCACAGTAAGCGCGATAGTAGCTATTTTTGGCATAAGTGGTAGAAAAAGGGGGATTTAACAGTCTAAAGTGTATCAGTGGAAGAATTGAGCCTCAATCCAAGTCAAAGAGTATCAGTGGAGTAGTAAAATCCATTAAACGCCCACCAGATCACAGTTAATGATAATCAAAGCCACCTAAGAGCAGCGGATCAAAGCCCAAAGCACAGTTATGGCAAGATGGCCAGCACAAAGCTCAAAGGACCCATATTAACTCATTTTTGATGCTGCTGCCTCCAGCACAGCTTAGATAGATATTTGTTGCATTTATTTCAGCAAAAATTAGGTTAAACGTAGTTATTTCCCCAAATCTGCTATCAGATCTGCTTTTGTAGATATTTTTCCTATATATACCACCCTGAGCCATGTATTAAGGGTTGGTTGGTTTGGTTGATAATGTCATTTAGACTTGCGCTGTATATTTTGAGAACTTTATGAACAAAGATTGTTGGAATACATTGCTTATGAACTGTCGGGTTGTGGATTTGATGGCTGAAGAGTAGATTGCAGAATTCTAGTGCTTCTACATGGATCAATAAGTCTTTCTCCCCTGCTTACAGTTTCTATGTTTGCAATATCATCTATGTGTCATGATCTAAGTTGCAGGAAGAAAGAATAGCTCAGATGTTGCTTAACTGTGTTCTGTGCTCAATTCTTGTTATTTCTCTATGTTTTCTGTTGAATTAGTTATGAATATGAATACTTTATTGCTCATATTTGCTCTAGTTCCTTCATATATGAATTTTGTTTAGGAATCCTTGATTGCTCTTGTATAATGTTCACTAACCTTCGCTCTGTTAGCATAATGAGAGCTACTTAGTTTCCTTTCATTCCCTGACCACCATTTCACCCTTATTCCAGCTTGAAATTGTTCCTTGTTTAGCTATCATGCTCTGTAGTCCCTCTTTGCCAAAGAAGACACATCTAGCAGCCCTTAATCCTTGACTCCATGCCCAATTGTCTGAAATTCTCGCACTTTGCATGCCAACTTTGTCTAAAACATCATCCATCCATCCCACCAAACTCAAACAAAACCCATGTACATCATAACTAGCCTAAAATCACTCCAAAAACAAAGCTAAATTATAAAGAGAGAGTCCTCTCTGATTGCAGGTAGGCTAGGACCTGCAATCCAAAGATTGGTTTGTGGTTACCTCGGCCATATCCCTTAAGGAGTCAAGGGACAACTTGAGTGATAACAGAACCCACAGTATTAACCATTTCTTTAATCAACATTTCAAATCCCAATCGGGATCCATCATCACGACAAACTTGAATGAAGAAAGAAGAAGAGCTCTAATGAGGGTTTAAATAATTTTTAATAGAGATATGCCTCCTAGTATTTGTCTGTTGTTTGTTGGATTAAATCATTTCATTTTATTTTATTTTATTTTTTATTTTTATTTTTTTTGTTGATAATTATTAATTATTTATTTATTTATTCAATTATAATAACATGTTTAGTGTTTGAGTTAATATTCAGTATATGTATATTAATAATAATAAGTGAGTAATTTTAATTAGTTATTATTATTATTAATATTAAAAATAGCATTTAGTGTATTAATATATTACATATTTAAATATTAAATATTAACCTTAATAATAATATTAATGTATCAATAATGATTAATAATTAATAACTAATAGATAGTAGTAATAATAAATAGTGATAATGATAATTGATATGTATTAATAATAGTGTTAATTAACAATTAATGATAATATTTATGTTTTAATAATAAATGATAACTAATAACTAATAATGAATAATAAATAATAATAGTAATGCTAATGCATTAATAATGATAATTGATTATTAATAACTAATAATAGATAATTAATAACTTTAGTTAATAATATTAATGAATTAATAATTGATAATTAATAAATAATAAAATGATAATAATAATGTTAATGAATTAATAATAATTGATAATTAATACAAATAATTAATAATAATAGTAATGCTAATGAATTAATAATAATTATTAATAGTTAATACCTAATAGTTATTAATTATTAATAATTAACCAATAAGTATTAATAATTAATGTTAAAGTGTTAATAATAAATAATAACTAATATTTATTAATAATATTAATTTTAGCGAGTTAATAATAATTAGTAATCTTAAAATATTAAATTAATGTAATTAATAATTAATAATTAATAATTAATAAACTTAATGAATTAATAATAATTAATACTTAATAGCTAATAATTATCAATAATATTAATGTTCTACTTAAAGCCTAATAGAGAAGCAACTAACCACTGATTGCTAGAAGGGGAGAGAGAAATTTACCTATTAAACTCTACTTGAGGTGTACTGTCGTTCTTAATCTTTCTGATTAAGGGAAGCGATCTACCACTAATCTGAAAGCCATTGTCCCTGTTGAGATTATGTGTATGTTTTATCATTTCAAGAGCTTCTCTGATCTTCTGCCTATGATGTTTATCTTCTCGAGCAATAATTGAAGCGCTTTCCAAAAAAAAATAAAAAAAAATAAATAAATAAAATGAAATGATTTAATCAAACAAACAGCCGACAAATACTAGCAGGCATATCTCTATTAAAAACTATTTAAACCCTCATTAGAGCTCTTCTTCTTTCTTCATTCAAGTTTTTCCTGATGATGGATCCCGATTGGGATTTGAAACGTTGATTAAAGAAATGGTTAACACTGTGGGTTCTCCAGCTTCTAATTCAAAAAATATCTTTTCTGTTCTTGAAAATGAAATAGAATGCTCTATTTGTAATAAATTCAGTCATGAAGACTCTGAATGCAGGAGTAAATTTCGGCTAACATCGCAAAAGGAGCAAGCTTCATTGGGTCCCAAAACATGGAAAAAGAAAAAACCGCAAATCAAAAGATGTGGTATAGCCTTATATGTAGAAGGACAAGAAAATCAATGGTACATCGATAGTGGATGCTCGAAACACATGACAGGTGATAAAGAAAAACTTCAGTCATATAGTGCCTTAGAAAAGGAAAGGAAGCTCTCATTTGGAAATGACACCCCTGCAGTCATAAAAGGTAAAGGCTCTGTTCTCTTAAAATAAAAGGTCAAAGCTGGGAATGTTCTGTATGTTGATGGTTTAAAGCATAATATATTGAGTGTTAGCCAAATGTGTGATCAAGGAAATGAGGTAGTATTCCGATCAAATGGATGTGTTGTTCGTGAGCTTGATACAAGAGAAACAGTGATCAAAGGCATAAGAACTCCAAATAATTTATACATACTCAAGGGAGGACAACAATAATGCTATCTAAGAAAAAAAGATGAACACTAGCTATGGCACAGAAGATTGGGGCATCGAAGCTTCCCTCAGATAAGGAAAGCATGCAAATTTGAGGTTGTACGCGATCTTCCTGACATCAAAATTCCAAAAAAGACAATATGCAAATCATGTCAATTTTGTAAGCAAACTAGAACACATTTCTCTGAGAAGGAAGGATCAACTAGTAAGCCGCTTGAACTTATCCATACTAGTTTATGTGGTCCATCAAGGAAAAAGTCACCTCGTGGAGAAGAATACTTTATATTTTTCATTGAAGACTTTTCTAGAATGTGTTGGATAGGACTTCTAAAGCATAAAGACGAAGCATTTGAAAAGTTCAAAGCATTCAAAGCTTTGGTTGAAAATGAATCAGATCGCAAAATCAAATGCCTAAGGTCTGATCAAGGAGGAGAATTTACCTCGGATGAATTCTTCAACTTCTATGAAGAACATGGAATAAGAAGGGAATTCTCTACCGCAAGGGCTCAGCAAAATGGAGTGGTAGAAAGGATGAACAGAACTGTTCAACAAATGGCTTGTGCTATGCTAGATGAGTCTGGAACTCCTGCAACCTTCTGGGGTGAAGCTACATTTTCTGCCGTCACTATTCTCAACAAAACGAATGTTCAGGTAAACAACACTCAAACTCCTCATGAACTTTGGTATGGTAAGAATCCTACTATAAAATACTTCAAAGATTTGGGAAGCAAATGTTACATCAAAAGGACTGATGAAAAACTTGGCAAGTTTAAACCTAGAGCAGATGAAGGCATTCTCCTTTGTTACTCTTCCCAGAGTAAACGATACAAGTGTTATAATAAAAGACTTGGGAAAATTGTTGAAAGTATTGATGTTGTGGTTGATGAAGCAGGCAAAAATCTAAAGCAAGCAAAAACTGAAGAGTGGGAAGAAGATGAGGATTATTATAATAATGCTGAAGAAGAAGAAACCAATGAAGCACCAGAAGAGCAGACAATGACAGAAGAAAAGACTCCATCAAGATATGTTCATAAAAATCATTCAAAGACTCAAATTTTGGGACAGAAAAAGGCTGGTGTGCAGACAAGGAGAGCTATTATAGAAGCTTCAAGCTATCTAGCACTACTTTCATCCATCGAACCGCAAAATGTACATGAAGCATGCAAAGATTAATGTTGGGTCAAGTCGATGAATGAAGAGCTTGAGCAAATTGAAAAGAATAATACTTGGGAATTAGTTCCTAGACCTCATG
Organism: Pinus tabuliformis; assembly: GCA_031772625.1. Lineage (NCBI taxonomy): Eukaryota > Viridiplantae > Streptophyta > Pinopsida > Pinales > Pinaceae > Pinus > Pinus tabuliformis. The sequence goes on from CM062809.1 coordinate 756,001,249, forward strand.
ATAAGAATGTCATATGAACCAAATGGATATTCAAAAACAAGCTGAATGAAAATGGAGAAGTTATTAGAAACAAGGCCAGACTTGTTTGTAAAGGGTATGCTCAACATGAAGGTATAGACTTTGAAGAAACCTTTGCACTTGTTGCTAGACTTGAAGCCATAAGAATGTTCCTTGCTCTTTCTATCTTTCAGAAGTTCAAAGTGTATCAAATGGATGTGAAATCCGCCTTTCTTAATGGAGACCTAGAAGAAGAAGTTTATATTAAGCAACTAGACAGATTCATCCTTGGAAATGATCTAAAACTTGTATGCAGACTCAGAAAGGCTCTCTATGGTCTAAAACAAGCTCCAAGGGCCTGGTATTATCATCTTGACAAATACCTTCATCAACAAGGTTTTTCAAAAGGATCGGCTGATATCAATCTATATATCAAAATTGACAATGATAAATTTCTAATACTTGTTGTATATGTTGATGATATCATTTTTGGTAGCAATGAAGAAGCCATGAGTCAAAAATTTGCTTTGTTAATGCAAAAAGAATTTGAAATGTCCCTGCTTGGTGAGCTTACATATTTTCTTGGTTTACAAGTTCAACAAAATAAAGATGGTAATTTTCTATCACAAACCAAGCACCTCAAGCAGATCTTGAAGGAATATGGCATGGAAGATTCTAAACCAATATGTACCCCTATGGTAACAGGATGCAACCTCAGCACAAATGATGAATCAGCAGCAGTACATAAACCAACCTACAGATCAATGATTGTTAGTCTACTCTATCTAACAGGTACCTGACCAAACATCATGCATGCAGTGGGAATAGTTGGAAGATTCCAAGCAAATCCAAAGGAAGCACACCTTCAGGCAGTCAAAAACATTTTCAAATATCTTCAAGGAACACAAAACTTTGGTTTATGATATCCTAGAGATAAAGATATTACACTTCATGCATATATAGATGCAGATTGTGCAGGAAGCATGGATGACAGAAAAAGCACTAGTGGTGGTACATTCTTTATGGGTTCCATATTAGTGTCTTGGTTCAGCAAGAAACAAAGTTCAGTTGCATTATCTACAGCTGAAGCAGAATATGTGGCTGTTGCATCTTGTTGCACACAACCTCTTTGGATGATGCAAACATTGCAAGACATTGAAATCACATGTACCCCACCCATCTCCATTCTATGTGATAATACAAGTGCAATTAGTATTTCAAAGAATCCTGTCATGCATTCCAAGACCAAGCACATACCTATCAAATATCATTTTCTCTGGGAACAAGTGCTTGAACAAAAGGTCAAATTGGAATATGTTCCCTCCAAGCAACAAGTTGCTGATATATTCACCAAACCACTTCCCAGAGAGACATTTGAATACCTCAAATAGAAGCTAGGAGTAGTTGATGGATCATCTTGCTGTTGATACTTATCTGTTTCAGAGAACAGTGGTTGTACGCGATTTTCATGAAGCGTATATACGTACATACATCGGTTTCTGTGGATACAGCTGTGTATATGTTGGTTTGAAGAATATCAATGGGCTAGACTCAGGATGAAAAGAGTCTGATATGTGTCTAAGAGTGATCATATGGCACAGGTTCAAGGGGAGCATATACTTCTAATAATGCATTATCATTGTTGGCATTACCTTAGAAGATCTTGGTACAATTTCACAGTTGGAATAGGTGCACAGGGAGATCATGGTTGCTGGTCTGGATGGTGATTGACAAATGCTGTTGATGATAGTTGCTGATGACTATCATAGTCTTGTTTTAGAATTTTTGTCTCTATGTTATGTATAACTTTTATTATCAAGGTCATGTAATGACCTATTTTGTTTCCCCACTATGCCTAGGATGGATGATGTAATGTTCTTGTTTTATCATGTATAAATTGTTGATGTATCCCCACTTATTTGGGTGGATGAGTAAATCTTGGTATATCTCCACTTGGTTGGGAGATGGATGTATGTATGAGTCTTTAGTGATAGGAAGGTCATTTATGATGTATAGAGTCATGTTCTTCTTGTAGAACATCTTTTTGCAGACCTTGCTTACAGTCAGGGGTAGCATGAATAGCACACTTCAACATATCATATAATTCGCCATGTACTTAGGGGAGAAAAACCCTTTGCCCTTGATGACAAAGGGGGAGAATGAACTGGGGTTGCCATCAAGTCCAAAGGGGGAGATTGTTGGCATTATGACATAGGTTTGGTGCTATGACACATGTGTTGTCCTTGATGGCAACTCACTTAGATGACAGATCACAGTTCAGGCTTTTAGAATGAAGGAAAAGAGAGATAGAAAGTTTCCCCTTGACCAAGCCGCGTATACACGCGGGTTCGCAGTCCAAAAGGCGCGTATACGTATACACGCACTTTCATGCAAGGAAAAGCGGTACATGTTGGAAAAATTGTTTTTGGTTTGTGGTATTTGGTCCCTGGTATTTTGACCTATGGTATTGATCTAAGGTATCTTGACTGAAGTGTTGACCCCATGTATTTGGTCCGAGGTATTGCTTCTAAGTGGTTTTGGACCATGGTATTGAGTAAGGCCTAAGACTATAAAAGGAGGAGGAGATCATTAGGAAAAGGCACTCAAGTATTGAATATCTTATGAAGAGCAAGATCTAAAATACTAGTCATTGGGTTATGGTGCATAGTTGGATCTGAATCAAGGAGGAACTTGAGCGCTTGAAGAAGGATAACTTCTATTGATGGGTCAAGATATTTAGGCTTGAAGAGAAGCATATTTGTGTGCTTTTGACCTTTTATAATTGGCACATGTCGTAATTTGTAATCTGATGATCTGGGTATAACTGATATCTGAATAGTTGTAAAGGTTAAATCATCTTTTACAGATCTGTACGCAGGTTCAGTATTTCAAAGGCACGTATACACGTTGGTTCGGCATTTCAAAACAACATATACGCAGGTCTACCTTCAGATAACAACTTATGAATGCAGGTTCGACACATTGAAGTGGAATACGTCTCATAAAATATGTTTTAGATACTTCTGTTTGTGGTTGCAGTGTTATGGGTTCTGCATTGGGTTTTGGTTACTGTTACTGTGTTTTGGTTACAACATTCAAAAAAGTGATTGTTTGATTTAGTTTTGTTTGGTGCAAAGGAGATTGATTGATGCAGATATATTTGATGTTTGATTAATGTTATTAATGGATCCAGTCTGAAAATTTATGAAACATGGTCCCTGGAAGAAAAGAGAAGGTTGTAGCCTTCTGTAGGTTAGCACCTACGTACTAGTACATCAACTAGTACAAGAGCTAAGGGGGTTGTAGGTCCCTTCCAGGAGAAGCTGGAGAACAAGAGAAGGTTGTAGTCTTTTGCAGGTAGAAGCCTGTGTACTGCTATAAGACTGCACCAGTAAAAAAATATTGTAAAAAGAAGTTTCTTATTAAAAGAAGATAGAGACAAATTGCAGTAGGTGGTTTTCAGCCACATTGGGTTTCCACCTTATATCTTATGTTCTTGTGTGTGATTGTCTACTCTATTTTTACGGTACCTGGTTACTATTATATGGTTCTGATACACATATTAAAGATCAACATCTGATGAATTAACTAAATTATATGTCTGCAGGATATATGCTAGTTTTCTTAACAACAGTTGCGTATATACGCAAGTTTCATTAATTGAAGTAGTGTATACAAATCTGATTGTGAAAAGAAATATTATTAACTTGCTAATACTGATTCACCCCCCCTCTCAGTATTATTTCCAACATATAGATCCACTTACACCCAATAACTTTTCTATATTTAGTAATTTTCCCAACTTTTATATCTTCCATTTAACATTATCAATATCATTTATTACATCTTGGTAAAAATATGGTTTACCATCATCAATAATAGAAGAAATAGATGAATCAAAATCGATATATATCTTAGAAGGATTTCTCCCCCATGTTGATCTTCTTAGTTTTTGTTATTGAATTTCTACATTTCCATGATTATATACAACATCCAAAAATTGTCCATCCTTAGAAGTTGCATCCTACTTCCTATTTTCTATAGATGGTTGACTCTCTAACTATATTTAATGATGTAATGCTACATGTCCACGTTTTAGATCAACTTTTACAATGTTTGATTTAATGAGGGGTGATTCATTGGATATGAAATACTACATCTTTACGAATAATAATTCAATGGATAGTATAATCTCATAATCTATATCCCTTATCTAGATCGATATTATAAAAAAAGGAGCATTTTCAGTTATGGAGTTTAATTTAAAATGTTTATTTATAGGATTAAGAGCATAATCTTCACAATCGAAAGTTCTAAATTTGTATAATTCCGAGGATGACCTACCTTAGCTCTTAATGGAATTTAAAATCTATTGCAATTGATTATGATTGATATAAAATAAAGTAACCAGTAGTGAATACTTCTTGTTACAAATCTTAATTGAAAAATGGCATCGCTAATCATGATTCTTACACTTTCAAGAATAATCATGTTCATGTGTTATGCCATGCCATTTTTCTAGGGAGAGTATACAAAGTTTTGTTCCATTTAATAACATCCTCTTTGAATTTTTTTTCAAATTATAATGATATGAAATTTCTTATGCTATTCATTCTTAAATCTTTGATTGGCTTCCCTGATCTCCTTTCATTCATAACTCTAAACTTCTTAAATGTATTAAACACGTACCTTTTCTTGTCAAGATGTAGACCCACACTTTTCTAGAGAAATAATCTATAAATGTTAGAAAATATGACAAACCTATGAAATAAATTGTAGGGCATAGTCCCAAAACATATAAATGGACATGATCTAAAACACCACACTAGTATGACTTCTTGCTTTAAACTTATATCTATATTATTTTCCAAAAGTACAATGTATGCAAAAATTCAAATTAAAAGATTTTAAATTTTTAATTAATTTATATTTTATCAATACTTGTAACCCTTCTGAATCATCTGACCCATTCATTGACTCCATGAACAATTATATTCATTCACCTACTTAGATACCTCTACTACTTCATGGAATTGAGTGGTCCCTTCCAACTTGTATATGTTTAGTGCCTTTGTAGACTTCATAACCACCAAGGAACCCTTGGACACCTTAAGTGCTCTATCTAAACCTGTGAACATGTAGCCTTCATAATCCAAAACTGTCAAATAAACTATATTTTCTTTAGTTTAGGAACATGTCTACTCTATGTTAATGTCCTTATAATACCACCAAAAAAATTAATATTGATGCTTCCAGCTCCAATAGTTTTACAATGAGCATTATTTCTCATAAGGACAATACCAACATCAACATTTGATAAAAATAAAACTGACTTCTATGTGGAAAAATATAACGAGAAGAACCAAAATATAATACCCACTCTTAATAGTATCAAGGGATGGTACATAAAAATAAAAATTCATCAATGATACTAAATTCAATTCAATTATTGAATATGATTTGTTTTTGGAGTCTTCCTTGGATTCCTACCTCATATAAAAATATTTCGTAAGATTTCTTCACTTATTTCAATATCAACATGTGAGCTTACTCATATTTCATTTTAAACTTGATCTAGACATATCTCTTGACACGACTCCTTTCTCTATGGAGTAACCTCTAGCTATTATTTCGTATGGTGTTCACATTTCAGTACTATATTTCCTTCACACCTCCATAAACAACAATGCTCCCATAATAGACTCATAGTTAAGAGTATTAGTGGTATTAAAATGAATATAAGTGACTAAATGGTTCCATAATTAACTAAACAATCTAATTGTACTATCTTTCTCATCAATTTTAACACTCATAATAATAAACTCACATATAAGAATATTAAACACACTTAAATCGTCTACAATTTTAGCACCTTCTTTCACTTTTACATTGTGCATCTGCCTCTTTAAGTAGATTTAACTTGCTAAGGATTTTTTCATATAAAGGATAACCATTATGCTTTATAAACCTATTGTGGTTCTTTATTCGATCATATTAAACAATATAAATTTAGTCATGCATCCAGTTCTTCTGATTCCTTTTTAGTCATGCTTGCAAGTTTCTTTATTTTGTCATCTAATTATTTATGCAATATTTTTCACTAACCAATATCACATGTTGGGCTTCCATAATTCAATTGTTTTTATCATTAAACTTATCCACCTCCAACATGGAATTCATAATTTTCACCCGTAATTCTCTATGCACAAATTCCCTCATTTTTTTTATAAATATCTCAATTCATAAATTCTGGAATTACACACACATATTTCCTTTCACAAAGAAAAATAAAATCCTATGGCCTTCATCAAAGTTGGATTCTATAAGTAAAATTACAAACCTTCACAAATTTTTTTAAAATTCATATATATCTTCTCTACAAAACCAAAATTTGTGACCTTCACCAAATTCAAAATTTATATATCATTACTGAGAATCCGCTCCATAAATTTAAAAATATACACTTCTACCATGTAGGTCATGCACTAGTGAGACAAACTCATTAATTATGGCATTCATAATTGTGTTCTATGTTATATATGGGCAAGCTGCATGAACTCATGCATTAAAGGGTTTAAGCTCTCATTTACTATTTGTCATACTCTACTCTATGATTGTTACATAGCCTCTTCTCAAATACAGTGTCTAGGTCTTTACATGGGATAAGGTTTTGGGTACTGTAGTTAGCAATATAATCCACTATACAAATTTTGGTTCAATTTTGATACTAGCATAATCTCTACGTGCAAGACTACTCATATTTTGTTTTAATTACCTTCAAACCTCATTCCACAAGTCACTTCTTCTATGTGAATATTATTTATCTGAATCTCTCTTTTTATATGCATGGTGAATAGAACTTGGTTGAACTTAACCACTCCTAGTTTGGATTTGGCACAAATCAAACCCATTTCACTTTGGATTTGGCCCCTTCATTCTTCTATGCATGAATAGCCCACTTCACCATGGTAAAATAGCCTTGTGGCATGAATATACCTTATTCATCCCTCAAAGTAGAACTCTAATACCACTTTTTGGTATTTATGAGCCCGCATAGAATATTATTTAAAGAGAATTAATGACAAAGAAAAAATGCACCAAATACACAATACAAATTTTTGTAGTAAACTCCTCACAGTGTCCAAAGGAGGCATCCATGAGGTAGGTAAGTTATTTTGTTGATCAAGAATAAAATCAAACTTACAACCAACTCAGCCCATCTCTGATAAGGATGGAGAAAATGAAAGTTGAGCAAACAACTATTTAAAATATTTAGTAACAAATAAATAGATTATATAGGAGGAAAATGTTTAAAGAAACATGAAATAATAAATAACTCAACTAGAAACCAATTGAATGAACTAAACTAAAACTATGTCAACTAGAAAACAAGGAAGAGATAGGGAGTTTAATGCTCTCAATGCCCCCTCCTAATCTCAACCGTTAAAATTATTGGCACTTACAATGCCCAAGTGATTTCTCTAAAATTCAAATAGATTTTTCCCAATAGTTTTGTAAAAATGTATGCAAATTGATCTCATGATCCACAGAAATAAAGAAATATATCTCGATTATTGAAAATCTATTGAATTAAGTCAAAGTTTCTGTCAATATGTTTTCTCTTTTTTTGAAGCACGTGACTTTTGGATAAGGAAATGGCAGATTTGTTATCATGTAAACAAGAGTTGACTCATTTTGAACATTTGAAAGATCATTCAATAACCTTCCCATCCATACTACATGAAAATCTATAGAGGTTGCAGCTACATACTTTGCATCTTCCGATTATATTGAAACAATGGGATATTTTTTGGACACCCATGAGATCATATTTGTTCCCAAGTGACAAGTGTATCCTAATATACTTTTCTAATCATCTAAGTCGCCTGCATAGTCACTCTCTATCTAGCTTGAGAGTGAGAATTATTCATAATTCTTGTACAATAATCCATAATTTAGTGTCCCTTAGGTGATTCCACAAATCTAGAAACAAAACTAGTTGCAAACATGATGTCTAGTCTAGTTGTAGTTTGATACAAGAGACTACCAACTAAACATTTATACAAAGTAGAATTAACTAATCGTCCTTCATCTTGTTTTCTCAACTTGGTGCCTAGAGAAATTGGTGCTTAGCTACTTTTCAACTGATCATTTTAATGTTTGTGCACGATGTCAGTGGCATACTAATTTATTAATAGATAAAAAAAAAGTACCTTTTATGGATTAGCTTAATTTCAATTCCCATGAAATAGTTCATGAGGCCAATATTAGTCATGTCAGATTATATTTTCATTGCATATTTAAATTTTTCTAACATCAAATTGGACGTATAGATAAAATCATCAATACAAAGGCAAACAATGATAATTTTACGTCCATTATTTGAGTTTGTACAAAGATTTGGCTCATGGATACTTCTACAAAATCCACTATTGATGACGTAGGAGTCAATTAAAATATGCAAAGCTCAAGGAGCTTGTTTCTATCCATATAAGGCTTTATTCAACTTATACACTTTATGTTCTTGTCGTGGAACTTCAAAAATATGTGGTTTATCGACATAAAGCTCTTCCTCCAATATGTCATTTAAAAAAGAAAATAAGATTTGAAATCCAGTTGAAAAATTGTATTTATTTTGACTTGTAGTGGCCCTAATAGTTTTCACTATATCTAACCCTGCTACTGGAACAAAGGTTTCATTGTAGTCTATGCCAAGCTATTGAGAGAAACCTTTAGCAACCAACCTTGCCTTATTTTTCTCAAATTATCCTTTTTAATTCAATTTGGTCTTGTAGACCCACTTGACACTAATGTCATTTTGTCTTCAAGAGGTCATCCAGTTCCCAACTTTTGTTCTTCTCTATGGTTGTGATTTCATGATTCATGGCATCAACCCAATGTTCCTCTTTTATAGATTCTTCAAAGTGGGTTAATTGATTGGAAAGAAAGGAGAAACAATTTTGTTTCTCAAAATCGTGGTCTTACCCATATATATTCCTAATGCTTCTAGTTTTATGATTATCTATTGAGGATGATGATTCACTATTGGAAGAAGTACCATTTCCAGGGTTTTGTGGGTCTTTTTGTTTCTGAAATCAAGGAATCCTTGGTGGATGAACATGCCGATTTCAAGGTTTATCAATTTTCTCATAACGAGATTTGTTTTCAAAGAACTTAACATCTCTACTCAACAAAAATTCTTTGTGAGTGGATTGTAGACTCTGTTGTAGCTCCTAGAGTCAACCTTGGATTTCTTATAAGACCAGTGCCTGACCACATATAGATTTTGTGTATCTCATATGATTTTCTATAAATGGATACATTATATATATATATATATATATATATATATATATATATATATATATATATATATATATATATATATATATATATATATATATATATATATATATATATATATATATATATATATATATATATAATGGGTTGGTTCATTCAACTAAAGGAGTAAGACATGAATTTCATGGTACTTCTTACCATATACAAATCTCAGAAATCTGCATAAAACAATGGAGGTTGAGTAGTCCAAGGGCTTGCAGTTTAATAAGATATTGTAGAGCAATGATAGAGGATAAGGAGAAGGAGTAACTCATCATATAGAGCTTACATCATCAAGAATTCTATGCTTTAACACATAGAGCTTGCAGATTTAATAACTCCTATACTTATCTGAGTTAGAAGTAGATATAATGGGTAGAAGAGAGGTTGTGTACTATGATTGATGAAGAGAAACCTTTAAAGACAGTTTAATTAATCCATACACACACTATAATTAACAATGTCGATACAAATGAATCTGTGAGGAACTTAGAGGCACATGCATAACATTTTGATACCATGAAATCTATGAGGAAGTCTTGAAATATTTCTAATAGCTGTGATTGCATGAAGCCAGAGAAGAAACATGAACATAATGAGTTTTAACAGAGAGATAACATATTGTAATACCTGAAGGGGGAATCACCACCATTTCTTCATATTCTCAAATATCTGTATCATGAAGTGATATAGTTTGAAAATTACATGTAGAGTTTTCTATAGAATTTATGAACCTTTGTGAATTATTTCTTCCTCCTATTTATTCTGGAGAGGGGCGGATGGACATTCATTAAAAAATATATATATTTAGCCAAGTCTTAGCTATCATGCTGATTAGCTGTCTTGGCCAAGATGGCTCTATGGCCCAAAAATATTAGTGAATTAATGACCACATTGAAGGAGGCCATGTTATGGGACAAAAATAAGTAAACAACCAAGGAGAAAAGTAAATGAAAAGTATTTGTGCCCATCCTATCATCGCCTCTGCATCATGTTGTAATTTTCTCACAGTATGGCCTCATGTGCTGCTCAACTGACCTCGTCGCTTCTGCCTTTACTACTTGAAGGCCTTGTTCTGTTGAATATGGAGTGGCTCGACTATAAGTGCCTGTTTTGGTGGTCCTTCAGCGTGTAGAGGAGTGATGCTCCATGACAAGCCATTAAATCTTACTGAGCCCCCCATACTATCTTCAACACTTTGCGTCATACTTACTTTAATGCCACAACTTATGACTCATCTGCCTTACGAGCCATGTACCATGATATCAAGGTTGTAAGGCATTAGGACTTTTACTCTTGAAAGCATTGTAGAACGACGGGCTCTGATGCTCCTTTGCCCCCTTTGGTTTAGCCCCTTTCTTCTTTTATTACGATATGGCTAGGGTCTATAACCAGGGGCTTAGCCCTCGAGTGCTAAGGCCTTCAATATCCTGTTCGTGGGGTCATTTTCCTTTGTTACACATAATACCACATCTCAGTTCTTGATACACTTTACCTTTGGCATCTCCCTTTCTAACATGTGATCACCGATCAACGAGATTGGGCCCACCAAAGATATCGCAATCAAAACCCTGGAGAGGGGTACATTTTATCTTATTTCTCAGCGTTGGCCATCTGTCTCAGTGTGGGAGCTTTATAAGCCCGATCAATTAATATATTGGTTTCCTGGAGGATCACCGCTTATCACAATCAGAGGTTGGGAAGGAAAATAGGCAGAGGAATAAACTTTACTTCGTGTGATCTCCGATTGCTAATCTGCGAGGGTGACATCATCACTACCATGTGTCACCCTTGGAGTGGTGACATGTGCAGCCGAAAATGCCCCCATATGACCCCTGACAATGCCGAAACTAAGTGACACGTGTCCCCTGTATGACCACATCACCTTCCATACTGCCACGTTGAGGAGAGAGAAGAAGGCTCACTGGTCCCTATTTTGCATAAATTTCCTTTGTAAAATGATTTTGGCCTTCCTCGATGATTTTACACTATATCGCAAAATCGTAACCCCACAAGGTTTTTAAGTGGTATCCCCTATCGATTTTTGATAATTCTATATTGTGGGACTACGGGGTTGCTGATATGTGGGATGAGGGACTATAATATCAACATTTAGCACCGTGAACCACCGATAAACCGTGAACCTATGCATGAGACCCCACGAATAACAGATTTGTGATGAGATTAGCTCCTGGACCTCCTACTTGCGAATTTATTTAAGTTTTTTCCCCTTGTCTTATGACTTTCCATGGGTAACTGCAACATGCCATATCTTATGATCCAAAAGTCCATTTTCAGACTTCTATATTCTGTTGGAAAGCCCTTTCTGAGAACTATACAATGGGGAGGGTCCAATTAAGATTTCAGATCTTTTGTGGCCTGGGAAGGTGGATTTAAAATTCACTGCTCTTGGGTAACCTTGGCCAACTAAAATCCACAATGCAATGAGTCAAGACATTGGCTCCAACTGGGGACAGTGTCTTGCTGGCAAGGTGTTGAGAACCTGAAGACCAGTAGCCTTCCTTCCGTTGGGCATGGAGTCATTCTTAAACAAAATATAAGTCCGTGAAAATGGACTTTTTCAATCATAAAATGAAAAATTCAAATAACAATTACAATATACACACACTGGTATCTACGGTGAGTGTAAAAAATAGACCTCTAATTTTGAAAATAAAATTTGAGGAACTGACCATTTACTAGGATTTCCAGCAATTCACCATCCAAGTTTTCAAATAGGTAAGTGTTCTTTCCCCTCTCTTCTTCAATATTGAATGGGCCAAACCATAGTGATCAAATTTCCCATGTTTTCCTTTGTCTTCCCGTAAGACATCCCACCTAAGAACTAAATCTCATGGCTAAAGAGGTTAGTCCTTTGCCCTCTTGTCGAACAAATATTTCATTTTCTGCTAGTAGTTAGACAGCTTGGTCCCCAACTGCTCTCTGTTTTCGTGAATCTCCACGAGATAATTTATCCTTCTAATCAAGGACCTCGACTCTTCCTCGGCTTCATGTAGCAACTTCACTACTGGCATCATTAATTGGATATGGAAGACAACAACCTTGTCGTGCACTAGCTGAAAAGGTGATTTCCAAGTGGATCGTTTAGGTGTTACTCGGTTAGCCCATAGGGAAAACTTCAGTTGGGAGTCCCAGTTCCTTTGATTTTCAAGGATGGTCTTCTTCAACATCCTCACCATAGTTTTGTTTGAGGACTCAACCAAACCATTACCTTGAGGGTATTATGTAGTGGAGTGCCCAATGATGATATTAAATTTACGGAAAAAGCTGGTGAACATGGAATATTTGAAGACCTGAGCATTATCAGTGATAATTTTGAAAGGATAACCAAAATGGGATAGTATGTTCTCCTCAATGAATTTTATCGCCACTGAGTCTGTAATATTTCTAGCTGGGATGGCCTTTATCCACTTGGTGAAATAGTTAGTGGTTGTTAATATCCACTTTTGTTGGCCAATGGATGGGGGATTTATTTCTCCTATGAAGTCCAGTCCCCACTGTCTAACAGGTTCCTCCACATGCATTAGAATCAGTGGGAGAGGAGAAAACTTATGTCTCTTAGCGAACAATTGGAATTTCTCGTAAGACATGACCTGGGAATAAACACCTCCAAACAGCGTAGGCCAGTAGAATCTTGCCTTGAGGATTTTATGTGTTGTGGCCTTCCAGCTATAGTTCCCTCCACAGACTCCTCCATATAACTCCCCAATCACTTTGCGGGTGTCCCCTTCGACAAAACATAACAACAATACCCCCACTGGGTCCTTCCAATAGAGCATGCCATTGGATATGATATATTTCTGCACTTGCAATCTCAGACTTCAGTATTTGAATATATCCAGCCCCAACAGACACCTTAGGAATAAGAGGTAATGAACAATGTTCTTATAGCACGGTGATCCCCCATATTTGGTATAGATCTTCTGCTTAGAGGTTTTAATTCCACTCTGGTGATCCTTTGTTTCACCTTCCTCTATGATCAGGTTTACCACTAAAGCTTGGAAGTTGCATTTAGATAAAATCTTGGCCAACCCCTAGCATTTCATGAACTTGGTAGGTAGGATGTCCTTGACTTCTGTCATTGGAACGAACAATCTGATTTCTGATTGCAACACATACATACAAAATGCCTTCAAAGCCTTGACCAGTGCACATGCTTGTTGCTCCAATAAATTATATTTCATCTCGGCATCCCCTAGGACTTGGTTGAAAAAGGAGATGTGTTTCTCATGACCTTCTTTATTTTTCTGTAGCAGCACAACAATGATAGTATGTGGAGAGGCGAAATAAAACATGTAGAAAGGCACTGAATAGTCTGGGTTGATTAGCAATGGGGCCTCAGCCAAATCTTCTTTGATTATAATGAAAGGGTCACGGGGGATAGGGCTCCACTTAAATTCATTCTCCTTCTTGAGCATGTCTGTAATAACCTTCACTATCTCAACATAGTTGTGTATGAATCGCCTTAAGAAAATTCCTCTCCCCAAAAAGGCTTGGAATTCTTTCTTATTATTGGGCAGAGGAATATGGCTGATGGCTTCAACTCATTTAGGATTGATCTTCACACCCTCCTGTACTAGTATATGTCCTAGTAGCTTCCCCTCACTTAAGGTGAACTGGTATTTCTTAGGATTTAGAGAGAGACCATATCTCCTGCATTTCTCAAAGGTGAGCTTTAAGTGGAGGATGTGCTCTTCATCAGGCTTGGAAAAGAATGTGATGTTGTCCAAGTAGACCATCATGAATTTGTCTTTCTCACCTATGAAATTGATCCAAATCAGATCCATAAATGACTGTTATAGAACCATGACTGTATCCGGATGAAACAAATCTCGAATGAAATCCAAAATAGCAATCGAAAACACCCTGAACCAGTGGCCATGGAAGCCGGTGTGGAACAATGAGGGCCTCGGTGAGAATATTGGTGAGAATGCTTTTCACCTTGATCTTCCAGCTTACATGGACATCTACTCAGTTGTGAACGCAGATTTCTTCAGGTTGTTTGAACCTTCAATGATTGAGGACCCTGAAGAGCAGAGTCAATTGCCTTTTGTTGACGACCTGCCACCTGAATATCTTAATGAGTTACAGGAAGATACAATGCTGGACAGGAAGGTAAGGACGACACGCAGCGGATAGGTGGAATACCTTAGAATTGGGCTTAAAGGTTCGAATCCGAGCAATGCGAAGTGGATTGAGATTGGAGTCAAGTGAGACAACAGTTTCCTCACTTGTTTGATGCTTGAATAAAACCAACTTTTGGTGGTCCAAAAGATTTTCAGTTGGGAGGCCATGATCCAAACCAGATCCATAAATGACTGTCATAGAACCATGACTTTATCGGGATGAAACAAATCTTGAATGAAATCCAAAACAGCAATCGAAAACACCCTGAACCAGTGGCCATGGCAGCCAACGTGGAACGACGAGGACCTCGGTCAAAGCACACTAACCGAGGCCCATGGAGATTGTGCAGGAGGTCAATGTAGCCCCTCGGAGCCCCGGAATGGGAAAAGGAGCTGATTTTCGATGCGCGATTAGTGCCTAATCGCGCATCGCTGGGCGAACAGGGCTGAAATGGTAGATCCTTAAGCACTCGATCACATTGGGAGCCAGAGGACTGTGGGCGGAGAAATGAAAAGTGCCATTGTATGAAGGTGGGACCCACAACCTAGAAATTGGCGGTTTGACTGGGGCGCCCTTGAACGGTAAGAGGTTTTTGAGGAGAGCAGAGTGATCCCACTCAGCAATCGACGCTTGGCAGTGGAGGTGAGAGAAAAACTACCGTGATCGTGCATTATCGGTTGAGCAAGTCAACCGCGCTCGACATGCGAATGATGTTGGATCTGGAGGAGCCTAGATCTGATGGCTGAGATTGCGTTCGATAGACAGAGCGGAATCGACAGGGAATTAAGCCACGATTTAAGGGGGATTTGGAATCCATTGACCGCCACGGTGGACAAAGAAACCAATCGACGAATAGATTGGCAATGTTCTGATGGAGACACGTGGCTACTTCTCGAGCGTTCATGCTGATGCCGAACAGGGAACTCCCAACACGCAGGCGATAGTCGAATTGACATAGGCAGGAGAGGAAATGAACGGGCATGGAGGTAAAATGGCTAAAGCCATGAACAGAGACAACCGAATGATATTAAGAAAGAGAGAGCATAGAGTCCAAGCGATGAAGAGAGACAGTGAACAATGAACCCTGAGAAGAGGACTGAGCACAGAGAGCATTGAAGCCAAGCAGAGGAGACAGAGGGCCGAGCTGACCATAGGCAGCATCGAGCACCAGGGAGCTTGAAGAACCAAGCCTTCCCATAGAGGAATCTGTCCGGATTGAGCATCATAGTTGGCTCTTTCCATTGTAGACCGAGGGTCACAGAGCTAGTAGGAAGAACAAGAGTCTATGTACTCCAAGTGGCTTGGGGAATCCAAGAACCACCCTGCCAAGAAAAATCTGCTTCAGGAGAACTCATATTGAGTCCCTGCATTATAATTTCTCTGCTGAAAGACACAATAAAAAAAGGCCACCATTGAAGCTGGACCGGATATGTAGCCCTGGAGAATAGGGTGAACTCCTTATTAAAAATTGTTTGTCTTTGTGTTGCTTACTATATTTCTCTATTTTCTTTCCATTTATTTTCTGTGTATTGGCAATCTGATCGATCCATTGCTTCAATAACACAGAAAACACACACCAACACATGGGTCTGTAATACATTTTGTTTAATAAATCTTCAATTGAGGTCACTCATAGGGTGATTTTCAGATCAAGTGGTATCAGAGCTCTAGGCTGTAAGGCTAGACAAGCTTGTGTTGGTTTAGCTGTGAATGCTCACTAGATCAAAGCTCAAATTAGGATAAGGAGAGTTGGTGGAAACTAATCCTGAAATTGGGAGAGTCTATTCTCGAAAGACAATGTGAGAAGAAGGTTCTATAGGGCCAGACCCTCAATTCATAGAATGTTTCCTAGCTATAAAGTCCATGGTAGAAGAAATTTATCGGGACTTTAGAAAGCATAAGGGTGAATATTCATCTGGCTCTAAGCAAGATAAAGAATAAGATGAATCTCATTCCCATGACCACTCCAAAGGAAAGGGGAAAGAAGAAAGCTTCCCTACACCTCCTAGTAGCCCTGTGCATAATAAGAAGGCATCTTTGATTAAGTTAGATGTTAAATTTGATTTTCCGATATATGATGGAGAGCTAAATGTTGAAAAGTTGGACAATTTGATTAGACAAATTGATGTGTATTGCAGAGTACAAAATATAGACTCGGATAAGAGCAAGATTCAGCTGGCAAGCCTTTGCCTAGGGGGCACTACCTTGGTTTGGTGGTAAGGCAGAACCCAAGCTAATATGAGGAAGCATGGTAAGACCATCTCCGTCTAGAGTTAATTTGTTACTACAATCAAAAAGCAGTTCTATCCATTGACCTACACGCAACAAGCCATGATGAGTTGGCAAACTCTTTGGCAGTTGAAAGGGAAAAGTGTACAAGGGTATACTTAAGAGTTCAGAAAGAGAGCATTGATGTTGGGTATTTCATTAGACTCACCAAAAACTCTTTCGAAGTACATTGGTTGTCTACACAGCTACATGAGGCATACCATCCTCATGTTTAATCCCACTAGTATAGATGAGGTGTCTGTACAAGCTACTCATCTGGAAGCTAGAGGAAAGAATGGAAATCTAGGAGTTGGGGGACCATCCCAACCCATTGTAAGCAAGCGCAATGAGAAAAGAAAGCAGAAGTGGAAAGCAAGGAAGGCTAACACTGCACAGAAAGGCAAAGCCTCGTGCACTCACTGTAAAAAGGATGGGCATGATGATGAGCACTGTTGGATTCTGCATCTAGAGTTGAGACCTAAGAAGTCCGAGGGCAAGAAGAAGAAGACTGTTGCAGCTATTCAGAAAGATTTGGGGTCAGACTCAGGAGATGAAGCAATCATTGCAGCCACAGGTATAAAAGGTAAGAATTCTAAAGCATCTACTAGTAATTCTGCTCAATCTGTTATTGGTGAAGAACATGAGAGAAAAAGGCATGAGCTTTTCCATATTCGAGTTGTTTCCAAAAATCATAAGATTGATACTTTGTTTGATAGTGGCTCACAAGTAAATCTGATTTCTGAAGCAATTGTAAAGAAATTGGGATTAACAACTACACCTCATAAGAAGCCATACCCATTAGGATGGTTGAATGATAAAGCACAACTACAAGTGACTAGACAGTGCAAACTCAAGTTTTCTTTTGGGTCAGCATTTGTAGATGAGGTTGAGTTAGATATAATTCCTTTGGATATACGTGGGATTGTTTTAGGAACTCCTTACTTGTATGATAGAAAGGCTATTTTCTATAGAGCCGAGAACAAGTATCTACTTGTTAAAGATGGAATCGAATACTTTGTAAGAGCTCATAAGCTCAAGAATAACTATACTCTCATAAACTCAGGACAGATGAAAAGAATGATAAATTCATGCAAACAATTCTTACTAATGGTTGTAAAGGAAAAGAAAACTGATAAAACCAATGTATTTGAGGGCTGTAATTCTAATCAGCAAGCTGATATAGAAAAGATTGTTTCAAAGTATGATGTCTTGTTTCAAGAACCTCAAGGTCTGCCACCCAAAAAGGGAATAGTACATGATATTATTTTTCAGCAATATGTTCCTTTGCCTATCATTGGGATGTACAGGTTATTTTCTTTAGAGAATGCTGAAATCAAGAAGCAGGTGTATGAGTTGCTCGAGAAAGGGTTCATCAGGCCTAGCACATCAGCATGTGGGCCACCAATCGTTTTGGTGAGAAAGAAAGATGGCTCGTGGAGAATGTGCATTGATTACTGAGAACTAAAAAATATAACAATAAAAAATCGTTATCCCCTTCCTCGCATAGATGATCTTTTAGATCAACTGAAGGAAGCTGTTTATTTCACCAAGCTGGATTTCCACAGTGGATACCATCAAGTCAAAGTTGTAGAGCAAGATGCATGGAATACTGATTTCAAAACAAAGCAGAGATTGTATGAATGGCTGGTTATGCGTTTTGGCTTGACCAATGCCCCTACTACTTTCATGAGATTAATGAATGATGTACTTAGACCTTTTCTTGATGATTTTGTTATTGTGTATCTAGATGACATTCTGATTTTTAGTAAAACATGGGAAGAACTTTTATATCATGTTAAGAAAACATTAGATGTTTTGAAAAGAGAAAAAATTTATGCTAAACTTTCCAAATGTGAATTTGGAAAAACCTCTCTAAATTACTTGGGTCATATAGTAGGGGGAGGTGAATTGAAAATAGATCCCTCTAAAGTGGCAGTCATTGTAAACTGGCCTAAACCCAAGTATGCTACAGAAGTGAGAAGCTTCTTAGGAGCAGCACAATATTGGAGGAAGTTCATTTCAAATTTTTGCTCAATTGCAGCTCCCTTACATGCTTTGATAAGATTGAGCAAGGTGTTTCAGTGGGGAGGCAAACAACAGAAAGCCTTCGACACCTTGAAGGAAAAAATTAGTACAACACTTGTACTAGCACTGCCAGATCTACAAAGACCATTTGAGATCCAAACTGATGCCAGTGACTATGCCATTGGAGCAGTGTTGACACAACACGGTAAACCCATATGTTATCATTCTGAGACTTTTAATCCTGCTATAGTTAACTATCCTACCTATGATAAAGAATTGCATGCATTAGTTCAGAGTGTGAAAAAGTGGAAACATTACTTAATGGGCAAATAAACAGTAATACATACTGATCATCAGCCACTTCAATACCTACACTCCCAAACTACGTTGAAACAATCAAGACATTACAGATGGATGGGTTTTCTACAATATTTTCATTTAGTCATCAGATATAAAAGGGGCATACATAACAAGGTTGCAGATATGTTATCTATACCCATTATAAATGCATCTACCATACTTAAGCATAATTTTGTGTTGCATGAAAGCTACATAGAACAGTATGCTCAGGATATGGACTTTAAATATGTATATGTAACTTTGAGTCAAGGAAAAAGAGTAGAAGAATTGGACTATCATGGGAAGGACTGACTCTTATATCATTGTGGGAAACTCTGCATTCCACAAACTGAGAGAGAAAAGATAATTAGGGAAGCACACACTTCTATGATATCAGGTCACTTTGGGGTAAGTAAAATAGTTACACAGCTGCAAAGGTTCTGCTATTAGCCAAGAATGAGTGATACAATTTCTAGATATGTAAAGGGGTGTGCTATGTGTGCGAAAAGCAAGCCCAGCAACACAAAAATAGGCTTGTACACTCCATTTCTAGTTCCTTCTCACCCTTGGGAAAGCATTTCCATGGATTTTGTTGGAGGACTGCCTAAATCTACGAAAGGTCATGATTATCTATATGTTGTTGCGGATAGGTTCAATAAAATGTGTATTTGATATCCTGCAGTAAACATATTATAGCTGAACAAATTGCAAAATTATTCTTTGAACATGTATGGGTTCATTTTGGATTACCCACTTCTATTATATCTGATCGAGACACCCGATTTGTGGGAAAGTTTTGCTCTAGTCTGTGGGAACTAATGGACACCAAATTAAAGAAAAGCACAACTTTTCATCCACAAACAGATGGCCAAACAAAAGTAGTTAACAGGACAGTGATCCAGTTACTGAGAGGATATTGCAGCAAACACCCTAATCATTGGGATGAACACTTGTGTTATGTGGAGCATGCTTACAATAGAGCCAAACACTCTTCTACACAGAGATCTCCTTTTGAGACCTGCTTTGGTTTCATACCAAGGTCTCCCTTGGATTTTGTCTTTGGTAAAGATACCATGGTTGATGGAAACAGTGATGTGGACATGGCAACTAGGTTCATTGAACAGATCTAGGATATCCACCAGGCAGTACAGGAATAGCTGGAAACGCGCCATGCCAAGTACAAGGCTAGGCATGATAAGCATCGAATGGAGCATAGTTTTCAAGTTGGAGACCAAGTCTGGCTGTATATCAGCAAGGACAGGATGCAAGGAGAAGACAAGAAGCTAAAACCTATTAGGTATGGACCCTTCAGGATACTTGAGAAGATTGGTGAGAATGCTTTTCACCTTGATCTGCCAGCTTACATGCACATCTACTCAGTCGTGAACGCAGATTGCTTGAGGTTGTTTAAACCTTCAATGATTGAGGACCCTGAAGAGCAGAATCAATTGCCTTCTGTTGACGACCTGCTACTTAAATATCTTAATGAGTTACAGGAAGATACAGTGCTGGATAGGAAGGTAAGGATGATGCACAGTGGACATGTGGAATACCTTAGAATTGGGTTTAAAGGTTCGAAGCCGAGCAGTGCGAAGTGGATTGAGATTGGACAAGTGAGACAACAGTTTCCTAAAATAGTTGATGCTTGAAGAAAACCAACTTTTGGTGGTCCAAAAGCTTTTCAGTTGGGAGGCCATGATCCAAATCACATCCATAAATGATTGTCATAGAACCATGACTGTATCGGGACGAAACAAATCTCAAATGAAACCTAAAACATCAATCGAAAACACCCTGAACCAGTGGCCATGGCAGCCAGCATGGAACGACGAGGACCTTGGTCAAAGCACGCTGATCGAGGCCCATGGAGACTCCGTAGGAGGTCAATGTAGCCCCTGGGAGCCCTAGAATGGGAAAAGGAGCTGATTTTTGATGCACGATTAGTGCCTAATTGCGCATCGCTAGGCGAACAGGGCTGAAATGGTAGAGCCTTAAGCACTCGGTCACGTTGGGAGCCAGAGGACAGTGAGCGGAGAAATGAAAAGTGCCATTGTAAGAAGGTGGGACCCACAACCTGGAAACTTGCAGTTTTATTGGGGCGCCCTTGAACAGTAAGAGGTTTTGGAGGAGAGCGAAGCGATCTCACTCAGCGATGGACGCGTGGCAGTGGAGGTGAGAGAAAAACCGTCGTGATTGCGCGTTATCGATCGAGCAAGTCAACCGCGCTTGACATGTGAATGACGTTGGATCCGGAGGAGCCCAGATCGAACAGTTGAGATTGCGTCCGATAGACAGAGCGAAATCGACAGCGAATTAAGTCGCGATTTAAGGGGGATTTGGAATCTGTTGACTGCCACGGTGGAGAAAGAAACGAATCGACGAACAAACTGGCACTGTTCCGATGGAGACAAGTGGCTACTTCTTGAGGGTTCATGCTGATGCCGAACAATGAACTCCCACCATGCAGGCGATAGGCGAATTGACGCAGGGGGGAGAGGAACCGAATGGGCATGGAGGTCGAATGGCTAAAGCCATGAACAGAGACAGCTGAATGAGATTAAGAAAGAGAGAGCGAAGAGTCCAATCAATAAAGAGAGACAGTGAACAGTGAACCCTGAGAGGAGGGTTGATCACAGAGAGTAGTAAAGCCAAGCAGAGGAGACAGAGGGACGAGCTGACCATAGGCAGCATCGAGCACTAGGGAGCTTGAAGCATCAAGCCTTCCCATAGAGGAATCTATCCGGATTGAGCATCATAGTTGGCTCTTTCCACTGTAGACCGAGGGTCACAGATCTGGTAGGAAGAACAAGAGTCTGTGTACTCCAAGTGGCTTGGGGAATCCAATAACCACACTGCCAAGAAAAATCTGCTTCAGGAGAACTCATATTGAGTTCCTGCATTGTAATTTATCTGCTGAAAGACACAATAAAACAAGGCCACCACTAAAGATGGACTGGAGATGTAGCCCTGTAGAATAGGGTGAACTCCTTATTAAAAATTGTTTGTGTCTTTGTGTTTCTTACTGTATTTCTTTGTTGTCTTTCCATTTATTTTTTGTGTATTAACAATCTGATCGATCCGTTGTTTCAATAACACAGAACACACACACCAGCACATGGGTCTGTAATACCTTTTGTTTAATAATTCTTCAACTGAGGTCACTCATAAGGTGATTTTCAGATCAGAAATCTATGTCCATATCTCTCTAAAATGTGCCCCCTGCAATTATCAACTCGAAAGGCATGCAAAAATACATGAATGTTACCCACAGGGTGGTGAAAGAAGTCTTTTTTTGATCCTTGGGGTGAACCGCCACTTGGTTGTATCCAAAGAACCTGTCTATCATGGACATTCTGGCTGCACCAACCACTTTTTGCAATATAATATCCATCTTGGGCAGCGGGTAGTTGTCTTTCAGAAATGTCATGTTAAGATTATGAAAATCAACACACAACCTTATCTCTCTGCTCTTTTTCTGGATAAGTACTAGGTTGGCCACCCATTCAGAGTACCTTAAAGGCACTATGATCTTTTCTTGTAGTAGCTTTCTCACCTCTTTATCAATGGAGGGGAGTAAGAGTGGATTTATGTGCCTAGGTTTCTATTTGCACAGCTTCACTTCACTCTTCAAAGGAATCTTATGTTGAATGATGCTAGTATCAAATGCTTTCAAATCCACATAAGACCATGAAAAAACATCCTTGTAAATTTTGAATAGATTTAAATACCTTTTTCTATATTGCAAGGGGATTCCTTTTGATAGCTTGATCATTTGGGGTTCCTCCTTTGATCCAATGTTGCATTCTTGTACTTGATCATATATCTCTGGGGCTATTGTCTTGGAGACTATGTCATTCTTATTAGAAATCATTTCTAGTGGGACCAGTCCATGAGAGATGGTATTCCCTTTCAATTGCAAAATTTTGTGCCCAACCTCTGTGCCTTTCCAAGAAGTGTCTCCTTGATCTTCTTCTTCTTATTCTTGATCAATGGTGTAGTGGGAAAACTCCCCAATGACTTATATCAATCTTTTTATCTTCTTGCCATCCTCGAATACCTGCTAGTGCTTAACATTATTAGGTATTGAGGGTCTGTACCTGACTTGTACCTCATATATGAGGAGCCAATTTTGTGACGGCCTGAAAGTTCTTGCCGCTACCGCAAGATAGTCAGCCATCCTACTTTCTTCCCTGGGTGGAAACTGGATATTAAAGGTTAGGAATAAATTATCAATTAGATCCCACACTTCATTCTGGTATGTCCTCAGTCTAGGGTGTTTGCCCTAGCATTGATTTCTGATTTGCCTCACGACTAGCTGAGAGTCTCCATAGACTGCTAGGCATTCAATATTCACCTTTTTCTCCATTTGTAACCTAAGGACCAATGCTTCGTCCTCTGCTACGTTGTTTGTCGCTATAAATTATAGGTTGAATGAGAGGGGTATCGGGCTTCCCTCTAGGGATACCAACAATATTCCACCTCCATTCCCTCTTTTGAGTTTGCTTCGTCGAAGTACAATTTCCATACTTCATTTTCATTTAAGTGTTGGTATGCCAACTGCCTTGTCAGGTGTACTAATGCTTCTTCTAAGAGGTTCTCATCTTCTTCTAAGAATAGGTAGGAGAGGTCACTTTCTTTTCCATGAGCTGGGGAGTTTTTTAAGCCTTTAGTTGGGGTCACATTTTTCACAAACCTGGATTCTCTGTACAACCTCCTTTGCTCGCCTCCAAAAGTGGGAATTGTGGCATAAGTCAGATCTAGCTTAATAGAGCCCCCCACCTTGGAACCCCAAGATCTTGATAAGAGCATTCTCAAACGAGGAGGAATATCGACCACCACTATGTCCATTACCACACTCTTCACCAGGATCTGAGCTAGGTTCATGACCAGGTCCTTTATCATCCCTAAGCACTTGACTTTGTTGCAGTCGAAGGAATACAGGTCCTTGTATGGTTTGGTGATGCCCAAGCCAAACTGTTCCATTACTGTTAGTGGCATGAGGTTGTGTGAGGTTTTGGTGTCCAACATGCAGTTGTGTAATAAAAGATCATGGATCACCAAAGTCACATAGAAAGGTGCAGTAGAAGGATCATGTTCTTCTACATGCAGCCCAAAATAAACCATTGGTCTCTCCTATTGGAGATTTAAACTATCATGCATTGGTGCTGAGGTAGAGGGATGCATGAATTGAGAGATTTGAGCTTTATAAGTAGGCTGCTTTAGAAGCTCAATCAGAGGGGCAAGAATATTCACCTTTTTAAGTTCCCTCTAGAGATTAAATGTAGGTTGGAATTTTTATATACTTTCAGGCCTTGTTCCTTTTTCATTACCACTAATATTTTTTAGTGGAGCAGGCGCCTCCTTATCAATGTGTCCCTCTACACTATTTCTTTCCTTATTTGTAGAGACTTTCATATTGGAAGGGTCATGATTTAGCTTGCCTTTCCCTTTGTCTGGTGTTGGAGGAATAACTCGGGGAGAAGTTTCCTCCTATTTCTTTGGTTTTCTTGACCTCTTATTTGAAGATCTTAGATTATATTTACATTGTGGTTGTGCTTGCATGAAGTTTGCAAACGGTTTTCAATAATAATCTATATCATCCTCATTTGTTGCTTCTCCATTGTGACTGACCTCTTGGTGAACCATATTCTCATGTTCTTCTTCAAGGAAAGAGGACTATAAATTTCCTTGCATCTCTTGTGTATCCAACAATTTCTCATCAGGACCATGGTCCATCTTCTAAGCATAAAGGATGAGGGATTTGATTGAGCTGCTCCTTTCTCTCCCTTGGAAGTATTTGAAATGTAGGTCTTCTATATTGTTGGTTGTAACCCTAGTTGTTGACTTGAGAATTCTATTTTGAAAGGCTATTATTCTCAATCTCAAGCTTTCCAATCTTCTGTGATAATATCCTGATAAGTTTTTCTAGTTCATTCGTCTTCATTTCTAGTGATTCTTTATCTCAACCAAAGGAAGATGCTTCTTCTTTCCCTCTTTTTTCTTAGTAGGTTCTTGCTTTCCTCTTGACTTTCTTTTTGACGTGAAATTTTCCTCGACCTCAAGTGCATCGATATGGAGTTGATCTAGAGTGGCAGGCTTCCTTTCCATAGAGTAAAGCCAAATTCAGACTCAAATGCTCCCAAAAAGGCTACTCGGGCAGCAACTAGAGGAGGCTTTATCTCTACCTGAATGGTTCATGAGGCACAATACTTGCTAAGGTTTTGCAAATGGGGTAGCAAGCTAAGTGGGCTTGATTGTGGGAAAAACTCCACAGTTAAGCGCGCTTGAGCCAGAGGAGTTCTGGGATGGGTGACCTCCTGGGAAGTCCTGGTTACCGGGTGCAAGCCCCGGAAGTGATGATTGATGCTATGTGATTCGTTCTCCACATTTCACTAGTTTCAATCCCACTTCTTCACCCCTGTGAGCATCACCCGATGCAATGAGTGCTAAGTGAACTATTCAAAAATCATGAGAAATTAGTCACTTTACGACTACCTCTCATGGAAATGGTCATACTTTGAATGACTTACTTAACGCAGTTGAATCCCAAAAATGATATCTAAGGTTATTCTATTACTTTTTGAACCTCTTTATAAATTCTGAGATATTCTCTTTTGGATTCTTCTTTATGGCGTTAAACTTTGTGAGGAGTTACTCATGGTTTCCCTTTTCACCCCATTTCTATGTGAAAAAATTTTCAAGTTCCTCCCAAGTAGTGATGGAGGCATTGGGTAGGGATTTTAAACACTTTCTAGCCTCTACATCGAGGTATAGTACAAAAAGTCTCATGACCACTTCCAACTGTTCCATGTTTATGTTCCTGGAAAAAGAGCTGAAGGTTTCAATGTGACTCTCTACCTTGTTATCATCTTCCCCATTGAACCTAGGAACATGGTTTAGGTAGTCTTGGGTCATTGCACTCAGACGCTGAGGTAAATTAAGAGGTACATATTTATTTAGCAAAAAACCTGGAAGATCCATCTCGATTAATGGATGTGGATTGAGATTTGACTGAGGAGCTTGGCCCAAATATACAGTGGTAGGTGTCGCTACATTGAATGCAAGGTATGTTAGGGCCTTAGGAACAAATCCTCAATAGTGAGTAACAACGGGCTGATAGCTAGATGAGGAAGCTTCAAAGGTTGGTGAGATGGTATTATCAGTAGGGGGAGTTTTCTCTTTCTAGACTTTAGTGAAGATGATTTTTTCTAGGTTAGATACAAAAGGGGCTTTCTGCTGAGATGTATCTGAGTGAGTGTGAGGTCTTTTAACATCCATGGTGATAATTGATAAAGGGGGGTTGTGGAGTCGCCAATGTGATGTGAAAGAAATCAAAACATGCTTTGCTAACCTACACAAAGGGTGCTCAATTTTTTGTATCCCAGGGGAAAAATCCTTCAATACATCCTTGACAATAGTGCAAAAAAATGTTGTAGCCCCCAGAGATAATCTTGGATTTCTTACAAGACTATTGCCTAGGTACATCTAGATTTTGTGTATCTCATATGACTTGCTAGAAGTGGAGACATCATATATATATATATATGTGTGTGTGTGTGTGTGTGTGTGTGTATAATGGGTTGGTTCATTCATCTAAAGGAGTAAGACATCAACTTTTGGGTACTTCTTCCCATATACAAATCTTAGAAATATGCATAAAATAGTTGAGGCCAAGTAGTTCAAGGGCTTACATTTTACTAATATTTTGTATAGAAATGGTAGAGGACAAGGAAAGGAGTAACTCATCATATGGAGCTTACGACATCAAGAATTCTATGTTTTAACACATACAACTTGTAGCTTTAAGAACTCCTATACTTATCTGAGTTAGAAGTAGATATAATGGGTAGAAGAGAAGTTGTGTACTATGATTGATGAAGAGAAACCTCTAAAGACATAATTTCAATAATCCATACAGGTGCTAGCATTAACGATGTCGATACAAATGAATCTGTGAGGAACTTATAGGCACATGCATAACATTTTCATACATGCGAATCTATGATGAAGTCTTGAAATATTTCTAGCAGCTGTGATTGCATGAAGTCAGAGAAGAAATATGAACATAATGGGTTTTAACAAAGGGATAACATATTGTAATACTTGAAGGGCGGATCACCACCATTTCGTAATATTCTGAAATATTTGTATCGTGAAGTTATACTGTCTAAAAATTACATTTAGAGTTTTCTTTAGAATTTATGAACCTTTTTGAAGTATTGGTTCCTCTTATTTATTATCGAGAGGAGTGCATGGACATTCATTACAACAAAAATATCTTCAATCGAGTCTCAGCGGTCAGGCTGACTAACTTTCTCGAATGGGATGGCTCTTTGGCCCAAAAATATTATGGATTTAGTGAGCACATTGAAGGCATGTTACAGGACATAAATAAGTAAACAACCAGACATAAAAGTAAATGAAAATTATTTGTGCCATCCTGTGATTGCCTATACCTCAGGTTATAAGTTGCTCACAGTATGGCCTCCTGGGCTACTCAACTAACCCCGTCACTTTTGCGTTTACTACTTGAAGGCCTTGTTCTGTGGAGTATGGAGTGGGTCAACTGTAAGTGCCTACTTCAAAGGTCTTTTGCTGTGTATAGGAGTGAGGCTCCATGACGAGCCATTAAATCTTACTGAGCCCCCCATACTATCTTCAACAATCTGTGTCATACTTACTTTAATGCCATAGTTGCTGACCCATCCGCCTTAGAGCCATGACCCATGCTATAATGGTTGTAAGTTAGTGAGACTTTTACTCTTGAAAGAGCTCCAAAATGATGGGCTCTTTGATTTAGCCCCCTTTGTGCTTTTCTTATCATATGACCGGGGGCTATAAATAGGGGCTTAGCCCTCGGGAACTAAGACCTTTGGGTCCTCTCCAGGGGAGGTTTTTCCTTTATTACAAAAAATACCGCATCCTAACACTTGATACACTTTACGTTTGGCGTCTCCCTTTCTAACTTGCGATCGCCAATCAGTGGGATCAGGCCATCAAAGATATCGCAATCACAACCCCAGATAGGGGGACCTTTTACCTTATTTGTGAGTGTTGGTCGACTGTCCACACGCGGGAGTTTTATAGGCTCACTCACATAATATATCATGTCTGGGAGGATTCTTCCTTATCGTAATCATAGGTCAAGAAGGAAAATCTATAGAGGAATAAACTTTACTTTGTGCGATCACCGGTTGTCGATCCATGGGGATGACACCATCACTAGAACATGTCACCCTATGAGTGGTGACATGTGGTAGCAGGAAATGCCCCCACAGGACCCTTGAAAACACTGAAACTAAGTGACATGTGTCCCTCGTATGACCACATCACCTTCCATAATGCCACATGGAGGAGAGGGAAGAAGGCTCGCTGGTCCATTTTTTTGCATAGATTTCCTTTGTAAAATGATTTTGGTCTTCGTCGATGATTTTATACTATATCGTAGAATCACAACCCCACAAGGTTTTTAATTGGTATCCCCTGCCGATCGTCGATAAGTCTATATTGCAGGATTGTAGGGCTGCCGATATGTGTGATGTGGGACTACGATATCACCATTCAGTGCCATGAACCACTGATAAACCATGAGCCTGTGCCCGGGACCCTGCCGATAGCCGGTTTGTGATGAGATTAGCTCTTGGACCTCCTACTTGTGATTTTCTTTAAGTCTTTTCTCCTTGTCTTCTATCTTTCCATGGGTAACTTTAACATGCCATATCTTATGATCTAGAAGTCCATTTTCGGACTTACATATACCGTTGGAAATACCTTTCTGAGCACTATGCAATGGAAAGGGTCTGATTAAGCTTTGAGATCTTCTATGGCATAGGGAGGTGGTTTTGAAATTCACTTCTCTTGGGAAAACTTGACCAACTAAAACCCATAATTCAGTGAGTGACAACACAGTCTATAGGATTTTGATATTCATTATAGCCTATAAAGATGAATTTTTCACTTATGTTTTCTACTTTCTTTCACAACTTCTCTAAACATGTAAAAATTATACACAACCAAATATTCAAATTTTATACATTCACCTTCTAACCATCCTGAGCCTCTTAAGGTATTGTACCTTTAACATTGGTTGTTAGAGATCTATTGAGAATATATATTGCAGTAGATATAACTTCAAACCAATACTCATCGGACAACTCCTCTGTGTGAAGCATGCATCTTGTCATATTCATGATTTATTGATTTTTTATTTTAGCTACTTCATTCTATTCTGGAGTGTATCTCGTTGTGTTTTACATGATGATGATTTTTTGTTGACAAAATGTTGTAAAATTGTTGGAAATATATTCTTCTCCTCTATT
This sequence comes from Pinus tabuliformis, assembly GCA_031772625.1. Taxonomy (NCBI): domain Eukaryota; kingdom Viridiplantae; phylum Streptophyta; class Pinopsida; order Pinales; family Pinaceae; genus Pinus; species Pinus tabuliformis. Next base: position 756,030,687 of record CM062809.1, read on the forward strand.
TGATTTGATATTTTAAAAAACTTGACACTTTCCTTTTATGGTTCTACTCTGAATTGTTTGAACTTTTATAAATTACCAAACTTATTTTTAAGAAAATAAATCCATATTTTCTTGTTATAGTCATCAATAAAGGTCAGAAAATAAAAAAATTCACCAATCTATTTTTTTTACATTGGTCCACAAATATCTATGTGGAATAGTTCTAAAGGTTGTTTTCCTCTGTTGGAAGATGTGGGAAAGCCATCTCTTTTATACTCTCCAAGAATACAAATTTCCAACTGACAATCTTGTTCGTTGATAACAAGAAGACTTGTGACCATAAAGTGTTTTTGAGGAAGACTAAGACTCTTGAAGATAATACGAGCATACATAGAGTGCCATAACTATGACTCATCCATGTTTGAATCATTGTGTGCAAATGACTATGCTAGATTTGTACTTCTAGGAGTCAAAGGAAACATTCTATTCATGGACTTTTCTACCTTGGATATAAGTCTTTGCGGGGATTTTTGTCATAAATATAACAATTTGTACTTTGAAATATCACATTATAGTTGTTTTCCATCAATTTAGCTACACTAATGAGATTGTGTTTTAGGTGTGGAAGATAATAAATATCATCTATTTATTTTTTTTCTGTTGATTTTCTTAAGTAACAATATTCACAATATCTTTCCCTTCAGCTTTTATATGAGAATGGTCACCAAGAGTAATTTCAGATTTAATAGAAGCATCGATGTAGGAAATCAAATCATTGTTACATGTCATATAGTTGTTGCAGCCATTATCTTGCAACTAAAGGTCGTTGGTGTAATTGTATTAAAAAAAATGGAAGGAATGAAACATGGCTTCAAATGATTCTCCTTCATTGTTGGAGAGATGGACACTACCTCTGGATTGATCCGACTATGGATTTTATCATTTAGGATCATAATTTCAAAATTTCTTGCAGTAATAACACTAGAGCCACAAACAGATAGGACGGAGGCCATAGAGAAAATAACCAAGACTATTCCAAAAGTAATCACTGAGGAACACAATCAGCTTCTTCTCAAGCCGATTTCCTTACAGGAGGTGAAACATGTGATGCGCCAATTAAGAGAAGGAAAAGCGCCTGGCCCTGATGGGTTCACTTCAATCTTTTTCCACAATTTCTTGGATCTGATCAAAATGGAAGTCTGGCAGGTAGTTGAGGAATCCAAGACCAATACGTGGATGCTTACCTCCATGAATGCAACTTTCATCACCCTCATTCCCAAAGAAGCACAATCTCAGACCCCTGACAAATTCAGGCCTATCGTGCTGTGTAATGTCATCTACAAAATAGTCCAAAGTCATTGCCTCAAGGTTTAAACCGTCGATACCGTTACTCATTTCGCTAGAGAAATCAGGGCATGTGGCAGGCCGGCAGATCGCAGATGGCATTATTCTTAATTATGAGATCATTCACTCCTTGAAGAAGTCTAAAAGGGTAGGTATGCCTCTTAAAATAGATCTCTCTAAAGCCTTTGATAGCTTAAGCTAGAATTATATTCAAAAGATGCTAAATGCCTTTGGCTTCCCCTCCATGGGTTAGATGGGTCATGAGTCTCATATCATCCACCTTCTTCTCCATTTTGATTAATGGCATCCCTTCCTCCCCTTTCCATCCTTCCAGAGGAATACGACAGGGAGATCCCCTATCCCCTTTTCTGTTCGTCATCATGGCAGAAGGTCTTGGTAGAAGCATCAAAGAAGCTCTTCACTCCCAACAATTAAGAGGCCTCTCCTTTCCCAACTCCCCTACTTTTACCCACCAACAATTCATGGATGATAACATGCTATTTGGCCATCCTTTAGTCTAGGAAGCTCTTAAATTAAAATCCTTGCTGACTGTTTTTTTGGCTGCCTCTAGAGCAAATATAAACAAGGCTAAATCCCAAATCTTCTTTTATCATACTCCTGTTGTAACCCAAGCTTCTATTGCTTGTATCTTTGGTTTTCTGATAGCTTCACTCGCATCCAAATATCTGGGAGCTCCCATGACTGATACTGCCCTGAAACACTCATCTTGGCATCTACTCTTAGAAAAATTGGAAGCTCGTCTCTCTTCTTGGACTCATAGATCCCTCAATATGGCCAGTCGCTTAGTCTTAATAAAACCTATTTTACAATCTATGTCATTGTATCTCTTTTCTGTCTTGGTAGCACCAAAATGGGTCCTCAAAGAAATCAAACAACTCCAAAGATCCTGTCTGTGGGGCAACTTAGGACATAATCGCAAATGGGCTCTAGTAAAATGGGACACAGTTTGTCTTCCAAAGAACTCAGGAGGCATAGGGCTTCGCGATCCCTATCATAGCAACGCTATCATGGGAGCACACATCTGGTGGAATTGGCTCATGGCACCGCACACTCCCTGGGCTACCCTATGGACTGCAAAATACGCCAACAACAGACCTGTAGAGGATATAATTTGACTCACTGACGTGGGCCCAGGATCCCTAATCTAGAATTCAGCTAAGCAACAAAAGAATTTAATCTAGCAGCACAACTTCTGGGAAGTTAGGGATGGTACCATTGCAAGATTCTGGGAAGATTCTTGGTAGCAGAAACCCAGGCTAAAGGATTTGATCAAACCCCACCAAATACCTAATTGGGAAACGCAAAGGCTTGATAAGATCAATCAATATTGGAGACCTACCATAACCTAGGGATACAAGCAATGGCTAAGCTTAGATCACATCATTTGGCATGGCATGGAGTCTGAACAGTAGATCCTGGGAATGGAACTCTCCAATAGGAAAATACGATATTCAGATAAGAAGGATGTGCTCAGATGGGGCTATGAGGCAAGAGGAACTTTCACCACGCATGAAGCTTATAACATAATCATAAAAGATCATGCAATCAAAGATCCTCTCTAGAACACAATTTGGGCCCCCAATATTTGGCCGAAAGTGTCCACCTTCCTTTGGTTGCTTTGTCAAAACAAAATCATCGGTTGGGACAATCTTTGGAAGAGAAACTTCCACAGACCTTCCATTTGTCCCAATTGCAAACAAGAGGAAGAAACCACTTTGCACCTCATGAATTCATGCTCATTAGCTCACAAGCTCTGGGAAAAAGTGAGTTTTCGATGCCAAAAGGACAGCGGAATCAAAGAAGACATACCCACCACTGTACGCAATTGGGCAAAGAATCCATATAAGAGCAAGTTACTAAACTCCTTATGGAAACTCATCCCAAGCCTTCTCATGTGGACAATATGGAAAGAGAGGAACAAACGTATCTTCAAGGATCAATCCTCACCTTTGGAAATCCTCTGGAACACTGTCTGCCAAAATCTTAAGGAAACCCTACTACTTCAAACTTGGCGAGACGACGAATTTCCCTCCCTTCCACAGGAACAAAATATCTGGGACAATTGGAATCTACAATGGAATCAAGAGCTGATAATCCCTGTTAAACCTGCAGCAAAGAGCACAATATCAGACAAATGGTTTCCTCCACCCCAACATGTGATCCAACTGAACTTTGATGGAGCCTCGAAAGGCAATCCAGGCAAAGCAGGGTTTGGTGGAATTTTCAGAGATCATAAGGGTGCCCCCCTTCTAACCTTCATAGGTTCAAATGGATGGGACACAAATAACTCAGCAGAACTAGAAGGGTTATGGCAGGGGCTCCTCCTAGCTCAAACTCATGGTTTCTTCCCACTCATGATTGAAGGTGACTCTCAAATCCTAATAAATATGGTGAATAAGATTCTGCAGGGGACTCCTTCAAACAAAGTGGGCAATAGCTGGAGATTAGCAGAAAGACTGGAACTCATTGAAATTTGGCTCAGGACCCACAGAGCAGTCAATTTCAAACATATTCGTTGGGAGGGTAATAGAACGGCTGACCTTCTAGCTAATATAGGAGTGGAGAATGGAACTTCTCTTTGTGCAGACCCGCTAACTACTGTAGTGTTGGAAATAATACTGAGGGGGGGGTGAATCAGTATTATCACATTAATAAAACTTTTTCATTTCCATAATCAGATTCATATATGCTACTTCCAACACTTCTTATGATTAAGTTAATTGATCTTCAATGAGTGCATTAGAACATTATCAACCATATTATCAGATAACAGATGCTGTAATAGAGAATAGATCATCACACATAGGCACACACATGAACACCATGATATAAGGTGGAAACCAAATGCGGGAGAAAAACCACCTGTTGCAAGTCATCTCAATCTTCTTCTTAATAAGAAAATCCTTTTACAATATTTGTACTGGTGCAGTCTTATACCAGTACGGGAGCTACAACCCCCTTTGCTCTTGTACTAGCCGATCCATTTACTAGTACGCAGGCTGCTACCTGCTACAATGCTCCAAAGATCTCCCTTAGCTTTTGTACTAGCTTAGATACTAGTACATAGGCGCTGGCCTACAATCTTCTCTCCTCCAGGTACCACGTTTCATCAATTTTCAGACTGGATACACTGAAGCACAACACATAATCTGAAAGGCCACTTTTCATCCAATTTTCATACTGGACCCAACAACAACATTGAAGCTCATAATCAAACAACCTTCTGAATCACCCAATCACCAGATCCATACATATACAATGATATTATGAGAGTTATCAACCAGATCTAGTACATAAAGATAAGTCATTAATCATGTTGTTATATGAACTCAATACCAGTAACCAAACATCAGTTATGCACCCAAAACCCTGCAGAATAGTTAAAGGCAGTTAAAACAAATTTTAAGCAGGGATCGCAACTTAACTGGTATAGATCTGCGGATATCTGTACTACCTCCGCACCTGCACCTTCTGTGGCGCCGCGACCACCGCACCTGCGCCTTCTGTGGCGCCTTCGCACTATGCCTTCTATGGTGCCTCTGTGGCATCTCCGCACTGCGCCTTCTGTGGCGCCTCTGCACTGCGCCTTCTGTGGCGCCTCTGTGGCGTCTCCGCACTGCGCCTTCTGTGGCACCTCTGCACTGCGCCTTCTGTGGCGCCTCCGCACTGCGCCTTCTGTGGCGCTTCTACACTGTGCCTTCTGTGGCACCTCCGCACTGCGCCTTCTGTGGCGCCTCTGCACTGCGCCTTCTGTGGCGCCTCCGCACTGCGCCTTCCGTGGCGCCTCCGCACTGCGCCTTCTGTGGCGCCTCTGTGGCGTCTCCGCACTGCGCCTTCTGTTTGTGGCGTCTCCGCACTGTGCCTTCTGTGGCGCCTCCGCACTGCACCTTCTGTGGCGCCTCTGTGGCGTCTCCGCACTGCGCCTTCTGTGGCGCCTTTGTGGCGTCTCCGCACTGTGCCTTCTGTGGCACCTCTGTGGCGTCTCCGCACTGCGCCTTCTGTGGCGCCTCTGTGGTGCCTCCACACTGTGCCTTCTGTGGCGCCTCTATGGCATCTCCGCACTGCGCCTTCTGTGGCGCCTCTGCACTGCGCCTTCTGTGGCGCCTCCGCACTTCTGCAGCTGCAGTGCTCGAGAGATCAACCTTCACAGATTCGCTTTCAACTTCACTTTCATAGATCAAACTTTCAAAACAATAACCCAATATTTCAGATCTTAAGATATTCAATTGCAAGGATTAATTAGCCAATTGATCTCCTTTGCTTTATATGGGCTTAGGCCTTTCACAATACCACGGGCCAAAACCATAGGATCAAAAAACTGTTGGACTAATACCATGAACCAACCATGAAAGTACGTGAGATCAACACTTTTGACGAAGTATCATGGTCCAAAACCATAGGTTGAAATACCAAGGACTAACTACCATGGACCAAAGGTAATTTTTCCAACATATACGCGCTTTTCTTCATAGGTTCAAATACCAAGGACTAACTACCATGGACCAAAGGTAAGTTCTCCAACATATACACGCATTTCCTCATAGGTTCAAATACCAAGGACTAACTACCATGGACCAAAGGTAAGTTCTCCAACATATACGCGCTTTTCCTTGCATAAAAGTGCGTGAACTTTTTCTCTACATGAAATAAACTTTTCTCTGCATAAAAGTGCGTGAACTTTTCTCTACATGAAATAAACTTTTCTCTGCATAAAAGTGCGTGAACGTTTCTCTACATGAAATAAACTTTTCTCTGCATATAAGTGCATGAACTTTTCTCTACACTATAATTTATTATCTAAGATGAGTGGGTTGCCATCAAGTACAACATATGTATCATAATGCCAACAATCTCCCCCTTTGGACTTGATGGCAACAACAACCAATCACTCTCCCCCTTTGAAATCAAGGGCAAAGGGTTATGCTCCCCCTAAGAACATGCTCCCCCTGAATATGAACCAGATCTGTAAAGAAGAAACATAATCCACCAAACACCATAAATGACCATGAAAGAGATAGATTGCAGCAATAATCAGACCAGCATCCAAGATCTCCTTCTGTACGTCCTCCATAATGCCAACAATGCATTATAAGCTCCCCCTGAGTAACTGTTGAAATCTCTGAATGAGCTCCCCCTTTGTATATGTCATGGAGCACCAATCTGATCATGCTCTTTCTGAGAACAAGCTGAAATATCTGCTCTGCTATATAGTGTTGTTCATGCTCAGGCTCCCCCTGACTGTAAGCAAGGTCTGCAAAAGGATGTTCTACATCACAAATGACCTTCCTAAAAGATCCAATACATACATCCATCACCCAACCAAGTGGGGATATATCAGAAAAATGAAAACCAAATACATTACATCTTCATCCCAGGCATAGTGGGGAAACCAACATAGGTCGTTACATGACTTGAAGTGATGACACTATTACATCATGAGTCTTGATATGACATCACCTAAATAAGATGAACATCAGCAACAACACTGTATGATCTGCTCCATAGTATCTGTCAACAGCAACTAGACCAGCAACTTGTATATGTGGCGCCTCCGCACTGTGCCTTCTGTGGCGCCTTTGTGGCGTCTCCGCACTGCGCCTTCTGTGGCGCCTCTATGGCGTCTCCGCACTGCGCCTTCTGTGGCGCCTCTATGGTGCCTCCGCACTGCGCCTTCTGTGGCATCTCCGCACTGCGCCTTCTGTGGCGCCTCTGCACTGCGCCTTCTGTGGCGCCTCTGCACTTCCGCAGCTGCAGCGCTCGAGAGATCACCCTTCACAGATTCGCTTTCAACTTCACTTTCATAGATCAAACTTTCAAAACAATAACCCAATATTTCAAATCTTAAGATATTCAATTGCAAGGATTAATTAGCCAAGTGATCTCCTTTGCTTTATATAGGCTTAGGCCTTTCACAATACCACGGGCCAAAACCATAGGATCAAAAAACTGTTGGACTAATACCATGAACCAACCATGAAAGTACGTGAGATCAACACTTTTGACGAAGTATCATGGTCCAAAACCATAGGTTGAAATACCAAGGACTAACTACCGTGGACCAAAGGTAAGTTTTCCAACATATACGCGCTTTTCTTCATAGGTTAAAATACCAAGGACTAACTACCATGGACCAAAGGTAAGTTCTCCAACATATACACGCTTTTCCTCATAGGTTCAAATACCAAGGACTAACTACCATGGACCAAAGGTAAGTTCTCCAACATATACGCGCTTTTCCTTGCATAAAAGTGCGTGAACTTTTTCTCTACATGAAATAAACTTTTCTCTGCATAAAAGTGCGTGAACTTTTCTCTACATGAAATAAACTTTTCTTTGCATAAAAGTGCGTGAACGTTTCTCTACATGAAATAAACTTTTCTCTGCATATAAGTGCGTGAACATTTCTCTACACTATAATTTATTATCTAAGATGAGTGGGTTGCCATCAAGTACAACATATGTATCATAATGCCAACATGTAGCCACGGAGGCCCAGCTAAAGGAATACAATGAATTAATGAAGATCGAGAAGGCATAGGAAGAAGGAGCGCACTTGGATGCAAGTGACATTAAATGCAATTAATGAAGAACAGATTGGAAGGTGGCGAGAGGACGGGCCACTTGGTCATTGGTGCTTCACCCCACACTAGTCTGAGTCGAATTCATGACAGACCGCAAGCATCTTTTAATGAATGCTTGGGTCGCGAAATGGCTATCACTTTCCCAGACATGGACTCCCCTTGTGTCATTGTGTCTCCTTCTCCCCTTCTCCACTACAACTACCCGCCCCAAGCTACTAAACCCAGCTCTTGCACAGTCACTGGGCGTCACTGCTAGTTAGCGAGCTGTGTTGATTTTGGTAATGGGCATCACCGTTCCCATTCTAGGTTCTTCTAGTTAATATCTACCCAGCCAGTCCTTGTTCCTTTGCTCAATTCCTTCACCATCGCTCCCACTGAACATTTGGCCAGGCATTCTGTCATGGTTTGTCATCGCATGAGGAGCCGTAGAGGGGGGACTCGGGGAGGTAGTACCCACCCTCAGAGGAAACCAAATCCTGAGCCCGCCACCTCCTCTCCTTCCCCTGAACTTCCTCACCCCCATAGCCCTATTTTGGGAAGGTATCCCAATACTAACAGTGGCCGAAGTCGTGCTCTGTCTCCAGGTGATGGTCGCAGAGATTTCGCAGTTCACACTACCAATTTCCCTTTGCCCCCTCACCCTGCTCCCCACTTGACCCAATTCAGATTTCGCAGCAACCTGAATAGACCAGTGATTACCACTACAATCACCATCAATTTCACTGAAGATAATGAGCTGCAAGCTACACAGGCGGAACATTCTGAAATGTGCAAGAGGAGGCTCATAGACGCAGGAATGGCCGTGACATTGGAAAGAATCTGCTAGACAAGGAAATGGCTACTTTGCATGGCCAGACCATGGGTGGCAGTCAGCATGCTGAGGGTGGTAGTTCTAGCACCACGCGCTCCCCAGGTGGAAGAGGGAGTAAAGGGTTAGCTCCGCATGCGGAGGCTGGCAACTATGGTGGCGTCCAACCTGCGTGTGGGCCACACGGCAACGCGTCGGAGGAGGAGGATGAATGGACGCAGTATGCATGTCCGGTTGTAGAGGAGCCCATCCCAAACGAGTTCAAATGATGATGCGTGGCTATGAGGTGTCGCTAGCTGAGGTCTCCTTTAATGACTGGTCTTTATTTGATATGTTTGCTCTACTGGAATTTGTATGGATTTATTTTTGTCTTGGTGAAACTTCTCTCATTTTGATTTTCCTGGTCTTAAATACTGATATCCCATATCTGGGTATTTTTGCCTCTGCGAACTGGTTTCCCCAATGTTGGGGCAGTCAAGATATTCTCTGATAAATTATGTTCAGCACTGCTGAGGCTTGAGCCTCATTGTACTTTTTTTGTTACATATTAATAGATTAACTTAACTTAGAAAAGAAAAAAATAACACTAGGCATTATATTTTTCACTCCATTTTATACCTCTTTGATTCTAGTTATATGAGGGTGTCAATTGTTTGGTTGTTTTGTTGTGAAACCTTCTGCTGCATGATGATATTATGTAAAACTTCCTTTGCCTCTACCTTACTTTCTTCTATCTCTATATCCTTTGCCTGAGTCTTTATCGAGAGAAGCTTCTGCCTTCAAATTTTCTTTCATGGATCCTTTTTTTAGGTTATGTCATGTCTCATGTGAAAGAAGAGATTTAGTCAATTGATCTACTAATAGTGTTGTAAGATCTTTTGACTCTAGAATAGTTGTTACAACCATTTCAAATTTCTTTTGCAAGATTGAGAGGGAATTTTTAATAATATTCTAATATGCAATCATTTCATCAATAAACTTGATTTGATAGATGATTGATCCAAGTGCCTCTAGAGATTCTCAGAAGTCAAAGAGGGCTCATAATGGCTGAAAAATAAAAGTCCTTAGATTGAAGTGAAACTAGGACCAGATCGTAGCTCTCGTCACCCTAATTCCAACAGTGTGAACACCACTCAAATCCAAGTTCATATGGTCAAGTTATAACTGGTCAAATTTTTGGTCAAACTTGACCAAGTGGAAGGCTTAACGAGGAAACAATTTGGAAATGACCCGTCGCAGAAAATATGGCCACTAGAACAGGTGGATTCTTTTCCTACTTAAAATGCCCAATGACCATTATTTTTGGAAAATTAAAAAATAACCAATTGGTAATAAAAAAAAAAAAATATATTAAGTGTGTAGCAAGTTGCCACATGTGCCACCCCCGCCCATGGCATGGTTACATTATTAAAAATAATAATCAAAGTGATTTGGTTGGTGGGCGGTCAAACCTTGCCAATCCCAGACACTCATTCCAATGACATGTTATATTATATAATGGGAAGGGGTGCCTAGGAAACCTGAACCCCACCCAACTGCGCACACATTTTCTGCATGTAATATAGAGGGTCAGCGGGGTTCGAACCCACTCGGCCTAACCGACCAATTCGCCAACACACGAACCTTCCAAAAAAAAATTCAAATGTAATGGTTAACACAACCACCGCCGAAACAATTCAAAACATGCCAAAACAATTATGATATGGTTGGGTGGGGGTTCAATCATAGGACCTTTGTCTCCCAAACTTAGCACTTTGCTAACGGTCCATGGGCCTCTCATTAGAGAATCCCCCTATTGAATATTATTTAACCCTTCAAATTTAAATTCGTCATGCAAAGGAGTGAAGGGAGGAACCAGGAGGAGCGTGGAAACCTGCGCAATGAAACCTTGAGCACCTGGAGGTAGTGGCATCATGAGCAGAGAATATGGTGAGATGCCAAAAAGATTTTCTTGAGGGCCAGAGGTGCCAGTGTCAGAATTTGACAAGTTGATAGTAATTTTTGCACATTTTCTCACCAAGAGTCCAACTGTGTGGTCGATTTATCCATCTAAATAGCAGAAACTCAGGTGGCCAACAACAAGGAATCTTTCTAGAATCTTGTAGAATCTAAAAGATTCCCTTAGAGGCTAATTTTTTACATAGACAGAATGATGTCTACTTTATAATAATTTTTCATAGAATTTTTGAGGTAGCATAGTGGTGTGATCAGAATCTTCATCCAAGTAGTTGATTTTTGGCCATATTCAAGAAGGAACCTTTGAGGGAATCTTCAAGATTCCCGAGGGTCTAGAATTTGACGGTATCAGAAAGGGGAAAAGTTTATAGTTGTTTGATACGATTTCACGCCACGAATTCGGAGGTGGTGTCTGTTTCAATAGCTAAGCTTTGCAATTTTCGGCTACCCTCGAAAGTGGAGGTATATGATGCAGTTATGTCATGTTTTTCTTTTGATGTCCTGAGATGATGTTTTTTTTTTGTGATACCTGATTACCATTCTGTTGAGGGATACTTGTACGCGACATCATATGAGATTTTATTAGCTTGTCATCCTTAAGGAATGTTGATTTGAGTGAGAGACATGGCACTCTGATTGAGGTAATTTGCTCACGTGAGTGAGAGTTCTTGATAACGTCTCGTGGAGAGACCTGCCACTCTGAATTGAGAGTATTTATCCTTGTAATGACAAAGAATATGCCATGCATATCATCATCATCTTGCATCATGAATGAAGCGGCCTCCCAACTCTTGACACCGGAGCGTGGAGATGTAACCCACACTGGGTGAACTTCATTATCAATGTGTTTGTGTACTTTGGTTTACTGATCGTGATTATGTTTCATATTCTCTATAGTATGCACGTGGGGCTTTTCATGCTCTTTTGAATGCAATTATGCTAACATCATAGAAGTAAAAAATCTTGGTTAATTCTGGTAGCTGAAGAGATCCGGATCAACGATGCCCATGACTTTAACCATACACTGATCAACATTCTCTTTGTCAGCCATTTTCAGGGTTTCAAACTGAGTCTTCTATGTCTGCAGTTAAATGGTATTAAATATAACATTACCCTTATATCTAGCTTTGACAATATCCCAAATGACTTTTGTTGTTGTTGCACTAGTTATTTTTCTGAACATAGAGACATCAACAAAATTTTGGATCCAACACTTGGCTCGGTGCTCCTTCCTTCTTCATTCGAAAATTGTTGTTCTGTGAGCATTATTCATCGCTACTAATGCTTTTTTGGTTTTCTCTACATAGTTGTTCTACATTGTATCCCAACATTGTTGCGCTGAAGATAAGTCTTCATGAATGAAGACCAAAATTTATAACTTTTTCCAAATAATATCAATGTAAATAGCAAAGCACTAGAATAAGCCATCATTTACAAAGTGGATGCGGCCTTTTACCCATGTGTATGGAATATTAAAAAAAATTCTAAGAATTTACCTTTATCACTCAAAGTCCCACCAATAAATTTTGATTACGCAAATTGGTATTATAATATAAGAGTAAATACACATGGTTCTAATGTGCAAACACATTAATAATATCTTACAATTTTTTTATATGCATGATAATTCTGGACGCTTTACTTTGCTTGGAATTGAATGTAATGAGCATCACTTTATCTCAAAGCCACACCAAGCCACCACGAAAGTACAAGCGATTCCACCTATCAAACCGAGGTCATTAGAGTTTTGTGTTAGAGTTGGACTTGACGAATAGGTGAAATTAATAAATTGTCATGCTCCTTTATGCCGTTAGGCCGTCGAACCTTCTTACTGCAGGGTCCCACGATAGTTCAGAAATTTTCCGTGTAGAAGTGTCCTACAACATTATCACACCTTTTCTGGTTTCTAGTTTGCGATGCTGGCACACTTTCTTTGGCTTCTGGGATGGGATAGTTAATGAGTGTGGCCCCTTGCATGACAACAATGGTTCTGACTAATGGATTTTGAAGTCGGAATGTTTTAATTAAGCTGGATCTGTTTTTTCAACTTATCTTGACAATGAATCACACTAGTTGGTTCGAAACGCGTCGACAAATGATATTCTATGTGATTTTCACTGAAGAATCTCTCATAAAATGATATGGATCATAGAAGCCTCAATTCGACAATTAAATTCTAATCAAAGTCCATTTAATGTAAATATGTATATATGAGAGTTGTTCACGTCAATTGTGCATAATAATTCTAAATAAAAATTAATTGTAAGAGATATATAAGGGAGCTCATTATTCATATATATAGGTTTTATAAGTTTTTTAATGTTTAATATGGAGATGTACATAATATTAAAAATAATATTAATAAAAAAAATTAATGTTAATTTTAATTAAAATATTTCCAACTATATAATTAAAATTACGTTATAATTAAAATATTTCAATAGTGTGTTGAGCAATAAAAGAGAAGTGTAAATTCTTTTAATAGTGAATAAAAAGTTGTGTATGTGTGTATAATTAGCTTAAATCTATCACAGTTATAGATTCATAGGAATTAATATTTCAAAGTAACAACATTTTTTAGATCGAGAAAAATTAAAGAAATGTCTGCTCCTATGGCAATTAGATCTATATAGGTAAGTTATAGATATAGAGTTTTAATTGATTTTAATAAATTGTATGCACCTCAATGTGAGCTAGATGCATGACTCATTATGTGTTCTGTTTGTTTAGGCCCCGGTTGGAAAGCAAAAAAATAACGATAATTTAAACAAATAATTAAAAAATATTTAAGTTTTTATAAATTTAATTTTTAATAGTTTATTATAAATTCAATAGATTATTTTTATTATTTTTAATATTATAAATATTATTTATATATATAGATATGAACTTAACCTAAATGTTATAATGGAATGCAATTACAACACATATCATTTGTTCCCTTCTCTACTTTATTAATTTATTAAAAGATAAACTTAATCTAAATATTATAACGGAATGCAACTACAACACATATCATTTGTTACCCTCTTTAGTTTATTAATTCGTATTAGAATACAAGGTTTGATTGAATAAAAGGTAAAGGTAAAAGCATTTTTAGTGAATAAAATCAATTTATATATATATTTTGTTTCTGACTTAATATTTTTTTTTATTTTTTTTTGTTGTTCAAAAGTTTTTTTATTAGATTTTCAAAATAACATAGTTTACAAAAAAGATCTCAACAATATTTGCTATTTTGAGACAAAGAAATATTGCGAGATTGGAGACTGAAGTATACGAGTGAGGACAAATTACATACATTATTTCTGTTAACTCTTGAGATCTTAGCCTACTAACATAGACACAAAAGAAGCATGAGTTGAAAACAGCATGTCAAGGAGGGGGGTGGGGAGGCATTACACGAGGAGCTGCAAAATACCCAACATGGTCATGAATGTGTAAGTCGATGTGCTCCACTCGAGCTTCCAAGTTCTGAAGATGGCCATTGGTACATCACTGACTATACTGGAGGTTGTGCAGTTGCTACAGGATTTCACTCTAACTGTACGAAATATATGTCAGATACGCCACAATCTCATTGAGGTCCTCATACATGTGGTCCCTGAGGATATAAATAGCAAGTTGAATGTGGCGCAGCTGCTCTGTTTACGTGTCCAATGAGGTTGGGGCTACTAGGTTTCCTAGAGAATTGGCTAGAGAAATAGGCTCAACGTCCTCGATTTCTCGACTGACTGAATTGGTAGAAGATTAAGGGTGCCCATGCTCGGGACAACCAACCTGATCTAGCTGACCTTTCCCTCAGGGAGGATGGCCCCATTGGCGGGGCATGTTAAAATCAACAGTAGACGACGGAAAACAATAGGAGCAGGTCTTGGAGGACGTTGTATCCCACGTGTAAAAGACACAGCCAAGCCCAAAACCATAGGGTCACTTCCCTACTACCATATAAACTTCCAAATTCCCACCAAAACCCAAAGAGACAAACAAATCTAAGATCTCCTAGACCAGAGCACAAGGCAGAGAAACCTTCAGAGGAAAATTCAAGGCATACCACGGGCCGCGAGCGCAACCCCGATTGGGGGAGAGGAGAGTGCAACTTCCTGCGTGTAAAGGAGTCATTCCAAAACCATGAAGCCTAATTCCTGAAATTAAAACACCATTCACACACCTAAGAGAACCCATAGGAGCCTATGTGGAAGAGGGAGGAGCCAACAATATCGACTGGTGTTGTAGAAGCCTTTGAAGGTGAACCACGACTGTCCAGGTTCTAAGGTCCCAAGGGAAGACCAAGAGGTAGTATACAACCCACTCTCGAAGGCAGACCAACGCTCAAATGGGATGCCATGACTCCAAACCTAAGCACCTTCACAAACCTTCACACCCAAATTCATCTCCTGAATTGTTGAACTGAGATGCACTGGATGTCAATCAACGAATTTAATTACTGGTTGCGGGGAGGGACTTATCATGTTGTGGAAATGAATACAAGTGCAAAGTATCCAGACTCTCTCAATGCCCATGTGGAGGAGGAGCTGGCTCCGGAGGCCTCACACGAGACAGATGGGCAGTTCGAAGAGCACCCTAATCAGGGGGGCCAAATATTGAATATCAATTTCATATCAAATAGTTAATGAAAATAATTCCGAACTTTATTTCAAAGAATTTAGAAATATGTTACATATGTCATTAACGTAATAGTTATTTAATATATGGAATATCATAATATTCTATGCCTTTGCCATGTTTATGAGTATGAGGAACATTCTTTAATATAGAACGGGAATATATAGATATATATATATTTTTTCTCAAGTGTAGTTCACGGATACCCATGGTCACTGGGTAGCCGCTACGTCCACGGTAAGAACTGGGTAGATCAGCCCTGAAAGGGATCACACCCCTTGGCCTATATCTAGACCTGACCCCAAGAGCTTTCAGGAATTGACCCTGTGACCTCCTGATTGGCGAGGCACTGATTTGACCAGTTGAGCTAACTCTTGGGGCTATTTATCTATTAATAATTATTAGATACATTGTATGGATTTAACCTTTATAGGATATAAGAAATCATTTTACTAGTCGCAAGGATAGAGGAATCAGAGTTATCCCAAAACTAGTTATGTCCTTTTTACTTTTCAATTTAATTAAAGAAATTGTTATAACATTAAATTAAAAAAAAAAAACTTGTCAAATGTGTTATGGATTTTTTAGAGATGTGAATGATTAATAAGCTATGATATTGGTCCATGATGTTGTATCAAATCCTATTTACATGTTAACAATATCCATGATAAAGTGTAGTGAACCTCCATTGTTATGAATCTTGTTATATATTTTATTAAATGTATATATGTTTAATTCTTATATATGTATATTTTTTTTGTAAGCTTGGGAGGAAAACATCTTTATCATGTCCAATATATCACCTTGATTGGGGTGAGGAATTGAATCATGACTTCACATCAAGGAGTGCCTTGAAAAGGCACAGGATCACCATCTATCCAAGACCCCATGGACATATTTTTAATTCCTATATTATTTTTTTCTAACTCATAATAATAATAATATAGTTAATTTTGATGTTTTTTATTATTATTATTTTGGCACTATGAGGTGTATTATAAGATAGATGTTTTGATACCTATTAATGACTATAAACCTTCACACATCATAATTTATAAGATTAGATTGTTTATAAATACACACAAATATGAGATGTAAAAAAGAGTTTTTAAACTATACATTAAAAAAAAAATGATTGTTTGTTTGTTTGTTGATCGGATCAGAGCTCTGAGTGGCTAGAACACGATGGAGGCTAGGGTTTTGCAGGTTTGTGACTATATTTTTCCTAAGTCGGTGATTCAAGGCTCCGGCTCAAACACATTGTTAGAGTCATGGTGTGGCAAAATATTTCTACATTATCCTATGCACGAAGACCAATTTCTTCTCCCTCCTTTGTATACAAAGGATCGATTTACTTTTGGATGTAATGTATGTATGGCCATCGAGGGAATCTACAAAAATTTAGTGTTGCAAATATCCTCTTGACCCGTCTCCACATGATGAGGGGAACAAAGATCATTGAAACCTCATGGATCTCACAACGGTGATGTTTTTTTGTGTGATATGTAGATCGCGGAAGCCCTAGAGTTTCTTCCTCAACCTCCCCCACTTCCATTACTGTAGAGGAAGAAAAGGACGTTCCAAAATACGAAGAAGTCACTGAATATCCCTGGCAAGTAAAGGAGGTTGTGATGGATCAGACATGAAGTATTGGGGAATTCTAAGCTGTGGTTTTTGTTGCCACATATCTCCAAACTGTTTTCACCATGTGTAGCATCTATCGATCCAGATAGACGATGGTGGGAGGTATTCACCAGGTAATATTTCTTAGGAAAAAAATGTTGATCTCATCGTTTCTCCTTGGATCTATTGATTTACTAAGGAGAGGAACCTCCAATAAAGAGATTATAGCCAGATCTGCATACCTTTTTCAAAGAATAGATTCTACGTCCCAAAATGGGATAGACCCAACGTACTTACTAGATCCTCATAGGGGTTCTACAAAATAGTGTTTCTTTTTCTCATCGCACAAGTTCTGTGATTTCCCAATCTTTAAGGACGTTGGGCTTCTCTATGGAGGTTTTTTCTACTATTGTTATGGGGTTGCAGTGTATGTACGATCATGAGAGGAGCGAGATGGGTGTGGTGTCGCCCTTGATTTATAGCACAAATTGAATACAGGAGGAGAGTGCAGACCAATTGAGACTAACAAAATGTTGGATCTTGAAGATGTATCACCAGATATGCCTGAAGGATCCCAAACCCAAGTCTTTATTAGAATGCACGAAGGGAAAACTGCTTGTATGAGGGTCTCGAATTGGGAGTGGGTAAAAAATCTTAAACAAAAGCTTCAAGACAAGATGGGTATCCCAACTAGACTTCAAAATCTGATTTATGCAGGGAAATCATTGTAAGAGGACTACAAGTTGTAGGATTATGGCATTGGCCCCGACTTAACCATCATCCTTAACATGAGACTTCTTCGTGGATGTCCATGACTTAGCTCAAAAGACCCATCTTCATTCAAAGATGCATTCAAACGGAAGGTGGAGCCACAAAAACAACCAAAACAGTCTCCCACTCTTCTTGGTCCCTTTATCATGGAGCAGATGACCCAGGCGCTAGCTTTGAAAATCAACTTGCTTGAGGTAAATGAGATTTATTTTGCTTTCCATGAAAGGGAAGTTATATTTAGATTTAATGGATTCCAACCCAAATCACAGGTGCTATATCAATGGACTTTTTCTACTTGGACAGAAAGTTTTAATATCCATCTATGTTCTAAGGGTATTTTCATTTTAAAGTTTGATACAACGAAAGATAAGGATTATTTATTAAATAAGGGACCATGGTTTTAGGGTAATGCGGGTCTATTCATGATACCTTGGTTTTTGGGATTTTATGCAAACACCATGGTGGTTTTCAAAATTCCTGTGTGAGTAAGGATACATAATCCACCATTGCAATATTGGAATCACAAATTATTAGAAGGAATTGGGAATTATTTGGGGAAATCCTTAAAGGTGGATGCAGATCGAGTCTCAAAAGGCATTTTCACCTTTGCTAGAATCTGTGTAGAGGTAGACCTTATTAAAGGATTTCTTGATCGCATTCTACTATTTCACAACAATTTGCAGTGGTCACAACCCGTTAACTATGATAATATGACTTTTCGATGTCGTACATGTCGTCAAACTGGTCATCTTCAAAGCGCTTGTCCTAAAGCTAAAAAAGATCCCAAAAGAAAAATGCAACGACCTCAAAAGCCAAAAGGAGGGAAGTTTTCAGAAACTCATGAAGTAGAAATAGAAGATGCTGAAACCACAGAAAATACCACAAATATAAATGCTCAGAAATTCCAGGACACTTCCCAGAAGGACGAGGCCAAGCATAACTCCACATTAGTTCAATGCCTTATGAACAACAACAATAGATATGATTACATCTGAAAAAGAAGTAAGTGGTACCAAATAGACTCATGCATTTGAAAGTTTAGATTCTGATAAACAAATCCTGTCAAATGTAAAATATAATCAAATCACTCTTGTATCATCCACGCCAAACTCTAGTGGTTGGTGGAAAGTGGAAAATAAGAAAGGTAGAAAAGAGTAAAATAGTGTAACTTTCTAATGAGTTTTTATTGATCTTGGACACAAGGATTTGTTGTTTTATGCATACGCTTTTAGCATCTACAATATGTAATTTGTTCAAAATGAATAAAATTGAGATTTTTCCTTGGAGAAAAAAAAAACATTGATGGTTTGCTCCATAATCACCCTCCTCCTATATTTACATGTATATATAATAATTACATATGTATTATAGTTAATTAGTTTTCCTATTAGTAATTAGTTTTGCTATGTAATTATAATAACCTATATATCTTATTTTAATATCTAAAATCTAATAATAATGTGAATCTATATAATGCATGCTAATAATAATAATAAATACAAAATCATTATCCCCTACAACATCCTCTAAGAAATTTCACCCCGTACATTTAAATTTTTTTGGCCCCCCTTTCCTTTCACATTTTTTATGGTCATTTTTGTGCATTACATAGTCATTTTATTTTACATTCCCTAATAATCACCGAATATGGTTCACGGATGACCATGGTCATCATAAGATCTTATATCTTTCCAAATCATGTGGATTATCTTTGATGTTTTGTTCTTTCATTCTAAAACTGATATAAAAGTTAGAACTCATGTTTAGCATTAAACATCAGTTTCAACATAGGTACCTTCTTCTGATAGTATGTGGGAACATATGATCCACATTCACCTCCAACCCGTCCACGTACTTAATTCAAAGGCACTCGCATAGGCACCCATATCAAAGGCAAAGGACCCAAGAAACACAAAAATACCTCTCAAGTAGAGGATAATGAATATGATTATTTTGGCATTGATGGGAACAATTTTTTATTATATGAAGAAGTTGGACTTATTCTTGAGTTTTGATATTTTTGTAATAGTAGAGATAAATAACACCTTTGATCTATTTGGAGTATGGAATGCAGGAAGAAGAATAACCTTATAAAGTTATCAGTTTCATAGGGATAATTATTTTGGAGACATGGAAATTATCATTTTCAATTCCTTAAAGGGATTCCCATTCTTCCATTCTCATGATTACCTGAGAGGCCCAATTTTGTATTGAAAATAATTTTGAACTTGGAGAAGGAAAACAAATGATCACTAAAAACAGGGATTTCAATTTCTTGTGGAGAAACATCGCTAATTCATTTATCCCAGATGAAATGGAGGCATCATTATGTAGTTGCATTATTGGTATGATGAGAGGAGAGGAAAATGACTCAAGATTATAAGTTTCCTACAAATCTAGTTGAGTTTGTTTCTAGCATACAAATTATCAATCGTTACCCAAAAATCATGTTACATACATGGCAAAGGTAGTTTAAGAAGTGGAATGTTAACATTCCCATTTAATTTTTGATCCCTTTCAAAGACTTCACATGCTTATTTGAGAATATGGGGTACCCCTTTAGAAGATTTGCAATGTTAATGGAAGGCAAAGAAGCCATTTCTCACTCTTGGAATCACATGTTCTCCTTTCTAAAGGGTGAAGCATAATCATTCTTTGACTTCATAGAATATGAAATCAGCCTATATAGGTGACGGGCCTCTAAATTAGACATAAATTAAGGCCCGTGCCTCTAAATTAAAACATAAATTAAGGGATATGACCATCCTTCAACACATTCAACCTCTATTTCTAAATGAGATAATGTATTTTTAACTTTGGTATATTCATTAGGAGGTTTTACGAATAATTGCATATTTGTGCCTAATATTATTTATTTTGTGGAATATTATGAGAATATTGGGCAGATTATGAAGATTTGGAGGAGGAGATAATTTAGTTACTTGTTCCCTACTACAGGATGATTAATAATAAATAATCAATCAACAAGATATTGTGGAATTATGGCACATATTGTGGAACTCCAATGATTGAGAAAATCTAGGAATGTGTTCCCTCCCATTTAATGCAGATTCCTAGTATTGGGGACCAGGTCGACTAATCAAGGGATTCTAGTGGGGAAAGCTTCCTCCATTCACAGGGAATGATTCCTAATCATTTTGTATAAGTACCAAGTTGAATTTTCCTCTAGATATAGATTTTCATTAGTGTTCTTGTGGAGAGAACTCATATTTTTGCAGCTCCATTGTATTTTCTTGCAGGGATGTAATTCTATTGATGAAAATAATGAAGATCGGTGTCATGTTTAGCTTCTAAATCTTGTTCTCATCCATAGTTCACTGAGTTTCCTTGGGCTTGGCCATCCTAGGAGCCTCAAAGCCCTTTTCTATGATTTTATTTCCTTCTTTTCACTGCTTATACACATGCATCTCCAGTTTTTATTTCTTTCTATTTCTGCATTTAGTATTAATGATTTATTGTTGTAGGATCGAGTTAAATGGTTAATGAAAGTTATTTTGCAGGATCAAAAGCATTATATCATCCTTGGAAAATATTTGGAAGTTCATAGTAATTGTTGAGCTGCCTGGATTAGTCTTCTTATTCCCAAATCTAGATTTCTAGACCTCCTTTTTAGAAAAGAACAATAAATTTCTGCTATTTTTTATAGCATGCTAAAAAGCTTCAATCGAGTTGGTTCTACTTGCAATAGATCAAAAGAAAATTCTGGTTCATAGAAAAAATTTCCCTATTGCATTTTCACTTGATTTGATTAAGCATTTTTTAGATTTACTAGCTCACTAGTTCTCGGATTTCCAGATTTTCGACTAGTAATGTTTTTTTATTTTTTACAATAGGTTAACAAAGGTATTTTTGATTGATTCCACTTGGAATGGGGACCTAATACATCCTAGTTAATAACAAAATTTTTCCCATCCGATTTGGATTGGATTTGCTTGGTCATTCGATGAATTATAATAAATTTGTACATCTTGTATGAAATCACTATAACGTCCTATAGGAAATCTTGTTTTGAACCCGAATTGAGAAAAATCATCATTGAAGCTAGGATTAGGCCTCTACTTGACCTCCATGCTATAAAGACCATTTTAACCCTATTGATCCACACCTAGGTTAGCATTTTGGTAGTTTTCAAGGGTAGGATTTTATTTCCATTTCTTCTATCTTCGGTCTTACATTAGATCTCATCAATGTTTTAATTCATTCTACAAAGTTTTCCATGTGCATGAAGTAGATAGTTAGCTCATGAAATTCTGTTTTCTTTAGATAATTGAAATTCTTCTTGTTTGCATGATTTTTGGGTAAATGTCAACGTTTGATGTAGTGCAGGTGTTCTAGGAGTACAAAGAGATTTCGTAGTCAGCAACCTAATCCCAACTGAATCCACCCATGGTCCTCACTTTCCTTCACTAAACCCTCACCAATTTCATCACTTCACAAGGAAACTTCTCCAAGCTTTCATAGAAAATCCAGCCATCTCCCAACTTTGGTTTTGAGTTCTGAAGTGGTCCTAGGCACTCCCTTACGTAATTCCATCCACCAACCACCTTCCCTAAGATTTACATCACCTCCAACATCCATCCTTTTTCTCTCAGCTATATCCTGTAGGTTTTTAGGGGATCCTATAGGTTTTTAGGACATCCTGTAGGAAATCTTGTAGCATTATGTAGGAAACCCTATTTTGAGGCCGAATTGAGGAAAAAGCCTCTAGGAAGCTAGCAAAGGGTCCTTACTTGTCTCCCAAGACTTCTAACCATTCACCATCATCTCCAAGCCACTTGCCACATCACCAAAGTGATTAGCTTTCACACTCTCACATGAAAAAAAACAAAAGAAAAAAAGATTTATTTTATTCATTTACATTCACAACAGTAGAAGGTTTGGTGGTTTGAATCTGCATGCTTAGGACAGTAGGATTGCATATAGGTTAACTTAGAAGTATTTTGAAGCAAAGCCTCTTAGCAGTTAGTTAGAAAATGGTGTGTTTTAGCATTTGATTTCAGTCTCTTTCCTTGTACTTTCTTTCTTGAAATAGGTTAAGGTTCCATTTCAAACATTTCATTTTCTGCAATTAGTTTAGGATTTCACTTCAGTACATGCACTCCATTAAATCATGACAACAAAGGAAGTACATATTGTATGTTGCACATATAGTTCCGATACCGCTTAAGTTTTTACTAACCCCGGGTTGATAATTAAAGTCGGTAGCCTTGGGAGTTGCAACATTCTTGCTGCAATACCGAGGCTCATCACTTTTTGGTGCCATTGCCGGGGAGGTGTCAAAGTATGTATTTTTTTCTTCCCTAGTTGATTCATTTGTTTTTACATTTTGCAAAACAAAAAAATTGCATTAGGCATATTTCATTTCAAAAATAGAAAATTGCATTGCATTACATTATAGTTTTCATGCAATCATAAAAACAAAAAATCTCCAACAAAAACCCACCCCCCATTTGATCATGTGTTGCAGTACGAGACATCACCATTCACTTTCGTAGGTGGAAGAAGAAGATGGCAAAGAATGTAGAAGAAATGGATGGAGATGACGAGGAAGATCCTCTCGGATTTCCCATTCAAGATATTGATGGTAGTGTTCACATGAAGAACATCCCTCCATCTTTTCTTCCAAAATTTCATGGTCTAAGGTAAGAGGATTCGGAAACCTTTCTCTTTGAGTTTGAGATTGTTTGTAGGTCTTATGGTTACTTATTACAAACTCAAAAACTAAGATTGTTTCCAATAACTTTGAAGGATAGAGCTCTTAAATGGTTCACGAGTTAGGGACTAATTCAATAATGTCATGGAATGATATGCAAAGATATTTATAGAAAAATATAAAGATCATGATCTTAAAGAAGAAATTTTTAGAATGAATAAAAAAGAAGTTGAGAGTCTCGAGGATCTAATAGAGATATTGATGTACAATGTTAAGAGGGGGAAAATACATCATTTAGGATCTGACACACTAAAAACACTCTTACTTAGAACAATTAGGGATGCATGGATTTATCTCCTTGATCTCATGAGTAGAAGTGATGTATACCAATTATCATTTAAAGAAATTTGTGAAACATGCAAACACATATAAAGAGGAAGGGGAAGACTAAGTAAATCAGCATCAAGATGAGTAAGTCAAGCTAAACTTGGAAATTTGTTTGATGACTTTAAAACATAAATTCTTGGAAATATAACTGAACAAGTAGAAATAATAAGAATACAAAATGAGCAAAAATAAGATGTTTGTGTTGTCCATGCAGAATTAGATGATGTTAAATGTTGCTCCTCATGACCAAGGTTGAAGGAAGTTCACCAAGAGGACAATGGAGCAAGTCAATTGCCATTGTAGCTATGTTATGTAGCTCAAAGAGGACCATGGTAGCCTATTCAACCTGAAATGATGCAGGAGCCTAATTCACAACTTCAAGCTTATGCACATCCACCTCAAAGTAATTGGAACACACCCTTTGCTTGGCAACATTGGCCATCTCAACCCCAAAACCAATCTTGGCAACAGGGTTGGAAAGGAATTTATGGGAGACATCCACAATATCCTCAATATTTTCCTCAATATCCTCCATACCCAACTCCATGTTATCCCTACCATTGATCTCCTCCACAACCACAACCCCAACCACATCCATCTCAAATATCCACTCCCACTCAATTACATGTACCACCATTTCCAAACCCACACATTGAAGTAGCTCAACCCACTTACAATGCTGAGGTACAACACTTCCAAACATCTCCTCTTGAGATCAATGGTATTCACATAGCTGAGGAAGAGTATTGCAAAAAAGTGATTCTCTTAATTCCATTGAGGGACAACATGCAGAGAAATAAGATTTGAAAGAGAAGATCAAAGAATCATGGGCTACACTTGATGAAGAGCAGACAATAAAATCAGATATTGATAAATCTCCCTCATGGTTATCATTAAGTCCTCCATGTGAACAGTCAGCAAAAACAGGAAGATTTGAAGGTCATGGAAGAAGAAGACGTCCAAGATGATCCAAATCAGCAAGTGGACCGGGGGCATAACAACTATATTGAAATATGGTTCCAGAGAGTCATTAAGTGTCAACAATACTCTCTTCTTCAAATGAGCTTCAATCAAGTTGGTTCCACTTGCATTAGATCAAAAACGAATTCTACTTCATAACAAAAACTATCCCATTACATTTGCATTTGTTTTGGTTAGGCATTTTTTAGATTTAATAACTCACTAGTTCTTGGATTTCTAGATTTTCAACTAGTAATGTTTTTCTATTTTTCAACATAGGTCAACAGAGGTATTTTTGAGTGATTCCACCTGGAATGGGGACCTAATACATCCTAGTTAATAAAAAAATTTCTCTCATTCAATTTGGATTTGATTTTCTTGGTCATTCGATGAATTATAGTAAATCTATACATCCCATAGGAAATCATTGTAGCATCCTATAGAAAATCCTATTTTGAGATCGAATTGAGAAAAATCATCATTGAAGCTAGAATTAGGCCTCTACTTGACCTCGATTCCATAAAGATCATTTTAAACCTGTTGGTCCACACTTAGGTCATCATTTTGGTAGTTTTCAAGGGTAGGATTTGATTTCCATTTCTTCTATCTTCAGTCTTACATTAGATCTCATCAATGTTTTATATCATTCTACAAGGTTTTCCTCATGCATGAAGTAGACAGTTAGCTCATGAAATTTTGTATCCTTTAGATAATTGAAATTCTTCTTCTTTGCATGATTTTTGGGTAAATGTCAATGTTTGATGAGTGCAGGTGTTCCAGGAGTACAAAGAGATTTCATAGTCAACAACCTCATCCCTACTTCATCCACCCATGGTCCTCACTTTCTTTCGCTAAACCCTCACCAATCTCATCATTTTACAAGGAAACTTCTCCAAGCCTTTTGATTAAATCCAATGATCTCCCAACTTTGGTTTTGAGTTCTGAAGTGGTCCTAGGCACTACCTTGCCTCATTCCATCCACCGACCCCCTTCCCTAATCTTTCCATAACCTCCTACATCCATCCTCTTGCTCTTGGCTATATCCTGTAGGTTTTCAGGGGATCCTATAGGTTTTCAGGACATCT
Source organism: Pinus tabuliformis (assembly GCA_031772625.1). Taxonomy (NCBI): domain Eukaryota; kingdom Viridiplantae; phylum Streptophyta; class Pinopsida; order Pinales; family Pinaceae; genus Pinus; species Pinus tabuliformis. Next base: position 756,056,502 of record CM062809.1, read on the forward strand.
TGTAGGAAATCCTGCAGCATCCTATAGGAAACCCTGTTTTGACACTAAATTGAGGAAAAGCCTCTAAGAAGCTAGCAAAGGGTCCTTACTTGTCTCCCAAGCCTTATAACCATTCACCATTATCTCCAAGCCACCTTCCACATCACGAAAAGAGATTAGCTTTCACACTCTCACATGGAAAAAGACAAAAGAGAAAACAGATTTATTTTATTCATCTACATGAACAACAGTAGAAGTTTGGATGGTTTCAATTTGGATGCTTAGGACAGTAGGATTGCATACATGTTAACTTATAATTCTTTGGAAGAAAATCCTCTTAGCAGTTAGTTACAAAATGATGTGTTTTAGCATTTTATTTTAGTCTCTTGTACATTCTTTCTTGCAATAGGTTAAGGTCCCATTTCAAACATTTCATTTTCTACAATTAGTTTAGGATTTGACTTTAGTAAATGCACTCCATTACATCATAACAACAAAGGAAGGACACATTGTATGTTGCACATATAGTGTTGATACCTATTAAGTTTGTATGAACCCCGGGTTGATAATTAATGTCAGGAGCCTTGGGAGTTGCAGCATTCTTGTTGCAATACCAAGGCTCATCAATATGGCCTATATATTTATACTAGAATGCTTCTTCAACCAAATCTTGAGAAGTGTAAGTAATTGCTAGTTGGACTGAATTCTATAGAACTATTTGTAGATTTTATGTGATCACCTCACCAATTAATACCCTTCTTCATTAGAGAGATTGTGTTATATCATTTCCCTATAGGTGTACAAATTGATTCAATTGAAAATAGTTCAGGTGATTCTCCTTTACAACCAAGAAGACTTGTGTTCAGTCTGCCAAATAAGCACTGTAATGAAAGTCAAGAAGTGAAAGATTAGAGTTTCAAGTTTATATATCTTATGAAAGGAGAAAAACCTTTGTCACCAACAGGTCCAAGATCACCAGGCATAAAGAAAAGATGATTTTATTTCCAAGATAAAACATTAAGTGTCGGCATAGGTTCCTTTGGAGAATTCTATTATGGAGTATGGAGAGGAGAATATGTAGCAATTAAGATCTTGCTTAAGCAATATTTGGCAATGGAGAACATGGAATATTTTTCCAATAAAATTAAGTCAACTAAGACATCCAAATGTCATATTATTTACTTAAGCCTACACAATTCCACCCCATCCATCAATGATTACTGATTTGTAAAATATCATGGATATTCCACTGGATAGTTTGTCACAAAAAATCTGATAAAATTATATCTAAAATCTGAAATTCTTATAGTATTACAATTTTATTTGCTTTCATATTATTGGATCTGTAAATTACTATTAATAGCTTAGGAATGTGCATTAAAATTATGCGGAAATACATAACAACAATATAAAATATAACAAACATATTTGACATAAGATATGACCTGGGAAACCCTTTTGAGAGAAAACCCAACTTGAATGTGAGGTTGCTCTATTGCCTTTATATAAATAGAAAATGGTTGTGAGCACAAAGAACTATGGTTTGTGGCTCGTAGTATGCTATAGTGCAGAAATCCTCTCTATGTGATCTATCTCACATCACCCTTGGTTAATTTTTTTGTCAGCTATGGAAGAAATTCACTTAAAAGAATAGGACCCATTTTCCTCCTAGTGGTCTGGTTATTACACAACCTGATAGCCTACTGCTTGTTAGGTTTGACTACCTCAATTTTTAACTAGATTTACAATATAAAATTTTCTAAAGTTATCTTCATCATAATCATGTGGCTATCCCATTTTCCATGAATAATTGGGGCTGACATGGCATCCTCTCCAATTACGGTGGTGAAAATAGGAAGGCCAAATTTTGAGTGGCATAAATTTTTCATACGAGCTCTGATTGGTATAGTATTTCACGCCATTGGAAATACCTTTGTGTGTAGAATACAAAAGAAAAGTGAAATTCTATAACGGAAAATGTTTACCTGAAAGGAACATTGTTTGATGCCTCAAAATGCTCCTGGAAGGTTTTAGACCCCATTTTGCTAAACTAGGTCCCACCTGTAAACGTCATGTTGTGAGTTGATTCCTCCACTTTTTCCACTCTCAAAACATATATATTGATGAAAAACAATATAATGATCCAATCCAGATCCATTACTAAGTATGTGCACATGGATTATATCTATCACTTGATTCATACAAGTGACCAAGGAAAAATAAAAACACAGTTGGTGAAAGAGATTGAAGATGATTCTTGATATATCCAGGGCATTCTGTATATATAGTGAATGAATATAGTTCATCAATACTTGAAAAGTGAAAATTGTCTTGCTTATAAACATTGAAAATTAAAATATGTGATCTTGGACATTCATGGATAATGGTTAACTCTCCTATAAAGGATTTCAAAGTTGCACAATGAACCTTTCATAGGAAAAGGCAACATAGCTAGGTTTGGAGCAATAATATGGGATTTGTGTACATTGAAACACCCATTACATGGTGTAAATCCAATGCAAGTTGTTTATGTTATTTCTCATGAAGCATCAAGGTTGGATATAGTTGAAGGCATAGTTGGGAGGTATTCTCAGATTGCTAGGCAGAGGATCCCAATGTTAGGCCATGTTGTTATTTGCCTCCATGGCTATGAAATTTTAATGAATTAAATTTTCACTAACAAACATTTATGTCCATCAAGGAGTTCTTTCCAAGAATAATGCAATTCAACAACTATTTCTTTGACAGGATGAGTACACATGTTTGGTAGTGGCAACTTCCTAATCTAAAACATACACAAAGTAAATAGCATGTTGGACTTTTACAATTCAATACATTATTATTGAATTAATTATTCAGCATCTCCAAATACCAAACCTTGTTGAAATTTGAATTTGGATGGAAATGCAATGGATTTATGGAGAGGAGATGCAATCTTTACAATCGTTTAGTGCCATTGCACAAATACGATGGGTTAGGATGGAAAATTGAATTGCATCAATCTACTCATCTCCTTTTTGATGACTTTTAGCTTTCCTCATGCCACAACATAATCCACCCCATGGAAGTGTATCACCACATAGTTTCCTTCTATAGGATATTAGTTTTCCATGCATTGTATCATAATCCTACCAAACTTTGTAAGACCACTATAAACGAAATTGTGCTACATAATGGATCCTTATGTGTTATTGAAATTGAATTTTTGTATCCTCACATATTTTACTCCTTTAATTATCATGAAAATGTCCTCTCTTTGAAGCTCCACCATTTCACAAGGACTTTCCTTTTCCTCCTAATTGTGATGCCTCTCAAATTCATCTACATTGGTGTGAATCTCAATTTTTGTTCCTTAAATTGTTCCAATATATTTGCAAACTACTGCTACTCGTAACTTATTGTAAAAATCTACTCATTTAAAGCATTCACCATAGCCATCGACTCTTTGTGTCTACTCATGATTGAAAATTGGAGTTTACTAAACTCAAAAGATTATCTGCACCAACCTTCACACTTTGATACAACTCTTCTACAAGATTGATCTAACTCTCCAACTCAAATTATTCAGGGATTCGACATAGGCTGTTTCTTTTCATTCCAAATTTTGATCCTGAAGCTACACTTGGAACATCTGATTTAGTTTCTACAAAAGAAATTCTTTATTATGACATATATGTCTTGGTTTGGAGCTACTTCACTTTGATAGAGAGTTTGGTAATTCGGTAGGTATGAGCAAAACTCTCGTTTTTCTAAGTTTCCTTCTCCAATTCCCGAGTAAATAGTTTGTGGAGGACATTGGATTCAATATAGGTTTTAAAGTGATTTCATATACATACCTTATAAGGTTGTCCCACTGTCTCAAATAAAAGGTATCAATATGACTCTCTCATAGAGGGAAAATTACCTCTGCGTCCTAGTATTTTATTCCAAATACATCAACAGAAACAAATCTTCTATAAAAACTTATTTTGACTCACATTCCACTTTACAGAGTAGGCCGTAGTTTTAGAGGTGCACAATGCTTCTCATCAATTATAAATGAAAGGATTTCAATTGGAGGTTCAGTTTTTCAAGGAATCATGTATCAAAACTACTTAATTGGGGGGACATGAACATGTATATTAGAGCTAATAAATCCTATGTTGGTCTTATCTATCCATGACCATGATCGATATACACTATCTCATCTAACACCAAATGGAATTGACAGTTGGCACTTTCAGTTGGAAGCAAGGAGAATTGTATCCTTCATTCATCTTCATGGAAAACCAACCAAGAGGGATTTGTAAGAAGTAATTTTCTCATAATTCCCATGCAAACACATGTATATTTGTGTTAGAACAAAATCAAAAGGTTCTATGAAAGAAAAAGGTGAAGATGTGAATTATGAATATAAATGGTTTGGAATGCAAAAGGAGTTATACTTTTCATTAATAAAAGATATAAAAAAGTATCTGGTGGTTGTTTTGGCTAATTTAGGTCCAGTGGATGAAGTACAACAATAATAAGAATCATTGCAAGGATAAAACCATATAGGAACAAACGAATAATGTTGGTTATCTACATGAACTTCCCATTACTTTCACCGAAAGAATTATTCCAATGAAGATAATTCTTCTATGTTAAAGGATGTATATATATGTGTAACCCAATATGGTTGTAAATATTCCCCAAACGTAGAAGAATATGAGTTTATTAACATGGTTATTTAAAACATATTGAGACAAGGTTGCATGAGGATTCGTAAATTTGTGATTTTAATTAGATGGATCTACAAAAAACTGTTGGTGGCTATTGCAGAGACACAACTACTACATCATCACACTCATGGCATTCTGGATAAGGAATTTACTTTTCTCATAGAATTTCCTTTCATAACTTCACCACATGCACTCTCTTTTCCAAAGTGAAGGCACTTGAGTTGCTTTAGAAAAATGTCAATGTATACTTTTAAGTTATTAGGTAAGGAATTGTACTAGATGAAATAAAAGAAAAATACAGGAAATGACCAACATAAATTATGGCCAAACTTATTGATGAGAAACTTCGATCTAATATCAAGGGTACTTCAAAAGAAAAGCTAGAAATTACACTAGATAGAATTATGATCTTCTTTAGGCTTATTCAAAGAAAATATGTCTCTGAAGAATATTGTAATATCCCTTGAACCCAAACATATATATTAATTTTAAATTCTCATTAATTGTTTGGAATTTATGATAAATAACATGGAAAATATATTAGATTAAAAATAAATGCATGGATGCATTAATACTTTGTGGATAAATCTGAGCCAAGAAAGGATAAATATAAGCCAACGACAGATAAAAATAAGCCAAGAATTAGGAGACTAATTGTTAAGTGATAACTCATTGGTAATGAATTGAGATTACTTAGTATTCCATTATAAGGCAAACCAAAGTGTATCTTGCAAAACAAATTATGCACCCCTCAAATAAAACCAGAGGAAAATGAGCTCCAAACTACAACCCCCATATCACCTTTTACCATTAAGAAAAAGCTCATATGTCACATTTTACATCCAAGCTCCACCTTCAACGAATCTTACTTGGGTTTTGAGAACTCAAAGCTCCCCCATCACTTTTATTTTTACATTACTTGCAAGAGATGATTTGAGTGGATTTTTAACATCAAAAGGTCTTCCATAAGAGACTAAAAAACAACCCAAGGATATACGAAGAAACACTCCACATATATATGCTTGCTCGATGTGGTCTTGATCACCTGAATGCAACCACGGGTGTCTTAGCAGATTCATAGTATGAAAATTAGTGTTAAAAACAATTCATGTAGGAGTTTGGAGGCATGATTCCCACTCAAAAGCTAATGATATTTTTTTGAAAATATAACCTTGGTATTTTGCGCAATGATACAATTAACTATGATGATTTATTTTGAAAATATTACCTTGTTCTTATGCATAGAGATAGAATTAACAATGATTATTTCTATTTAAAAGATTACATTTCTCTTGTTCACAAAGGTAGAATTAACTATGATGATTTATTTTGGAAAAAATCACTTGTTCTTGGGTTCATAGGTAGAGCTAACTATGATCATTTATTTTGAAAAGGTTACCTTGTTCTTGTGCATAGAGGTTGAATTAACTATGATGATTTGTTTTGAAAAGTTTACCTTTCTCTTGTGCTCAGAGGTAGAATTAACTAAGATGATTTATTTTGAAAATATTACCTTGTCCTTGTGTGCAAAGGTAGAATTTACCTATGATGATTTCTTCTATTATATTACCTTTGTTCTAGTGCCGAAAGGTAGAATTTAACTAATAACTGAAGTATTATTGGTTATCTTTTATTAAATTAGATAGTATATGGGCCAAGTAATAAATTATCCTATTCTAAGTTAACAATTACTATAGTTCATTAACTTGAGATATTTCAATAAAATTTCGCATATGTAATAAAGAAAGTAAATAGACATGGATTTGTGTAATGCATTTGAATGATAGTAAAAAAGTATATTTGAATTTTATATGATTGTAATAACAAGAATAGTTTTAGTTCATGTTGGTAAACGTTGTTTTATATTGAAAGGAACAAGTGGATTGATACACATGGTTTTTCAACAAGAAAAAAGATAATTGGGAATTATTACCATGGTTTTGTATGTTTATAGACATGGTTTTAAATTTTGTTAAACACAATAATAGTATGATTTGCAATAGTAGTTATAGTATTTCTTGTGTTAAAGGAAAAGTAACTATGGTTCTATAACTAACAATTCATTTAAAAATAAAAATGTTAGTCATGGTTATGAAATTTTCATTTATTTATGTAATTACAAGGAAGTGTTCTCATATGAAGAGGTACAATAACTAGTAATGATTTAATCCTTGAGATAGAGACTTTTGGATTCTCTCACATTATAGTTGGATGAAAAGGCATAAACCTTGAGGATTTTATAATTAATTTTTCAAGTAATCATGACATTAGAGTTTTTGTTCACAATAGTGGTTGTAGGGATGATGCCATGACTTAGAAGGAATTGAGTAGTTATTAAACTAATCTCCTTTGCAGAAAATGAATAGTGGTTTATAACTAATAATATTGCAGGCAAGGAGATCATTATATATAACTATTACATGCAGAGTGATAAATCATCAAATGTAGGTTTACAACGAGTAACTTAGTTACTAAGATATAATTCTAACTTGTGATGATTCAGCGATGATGATACAGGAAGGGGGAGAAGGTTATTGTGGCAAACAATCATGTAATGAGATTATTGAACTCTGGGAACTATTGGGTAATGTTTTTTAGAAGCATGAGGACCTTTCTAGTGTATGGGACTCTAGTTAATAATTCTTAAATGAAAGATTATGTTTTTCTTGTCAAATATCTACAATGGATGAGGGGTGAACTCCCTTACTTCTATTTAGTGAGGGATGAACTTCCTCATGAAAGTTTTAATAAAATAATCATTTATTGGTTTATCCTTTTAGGGTTTCTAGGGTAATATTGGCGTTCATTTGTGTGTTTTCCTAATTGACTATCTTGATGATACTGTCACCTTACATGAATTTGGAAATTATGTCATTCATAATGTTTTTAGTAAACAGTCATTAATTGAACAATGTTAATGATGCAAATTTGCAACAAAATGCATTATGTTAACAACTTGAACTAATGATTATTCCCTCACACAATTTACTATTTCATTTCTATGGTTACTTCACTTAAATATTTTTATTATTTCATTTGAAGATCATATTAAGAGTATGGGATAATTCATTCACAAAACGCTACATGCTTGTAAAAATTGTGAAAAATATTAGTCTTGTGTAGTTTGTACAAGGTATACTAAGGGATGTTACAAGTGGTATCAAAACAACGGTTGCAACATTGACACCCCGTGGGTTACATAGGAATGAGGAGGAGTAGATGTATGATGTTATTAGATAAATCTTAGGTATGATACTACAAAATTACATGGAAACATATGCATTAAACTGCATTTAATATGAAATGCGTAATAATGCTAATGACTACTTTGAAGAATAATAATTTTGATGACATTGACTCCTTATGTTGATAAAATATAGTTAGAAATTTTGTTGCATTTGCTTATGCACAATCTTGAATACTCACACAGTAAATGGTGATAATGTGGACTAGGATTAACTACCAGCCTTTTATCCATACTCTTATGATAATGTTTAATGATGCATTAAAATAAAAGTTCTTGGAATTGCAATGCATTGCTTATGGTTTTTGGAAAAGAATGAATGCATGCATTGTTTTGTCAATAATAGAAACAATGTGATAGTGAAAGAGTGTAGGAATGCATGGGTCGTCCTCATTGTTTTTGATAGGATGATAGAATGATTAAAAAACATTAGATAACCCTCTTAAATGTTGAAAATAAGGAATGATTCAAGTGGTAGGTTTTTTTGAATAAAAGTGCGCTTAGTATGACTATAATGGTTGACAATTGATTGTATCTTGTTGTGGAATCACCTTGAATGTCGATTGAATTTACTATAATTTGGTGCCATTTCTTTTTTATTAAATTTCACTATCCTCCTATGAGTTAATGAGGCACAATACCATACGTTTTGTTGAAAACATTAAATGGCATCATTTTTGGTAATTACAATACTAACAAATTGTATGCAATTTGTCAACAAACTATTAAACTTATCTCTAAAGGTATATTGAAATACATTTATTGGAATATGCATCTTTCATTTTTTGTTGAACATTATTGATAGAGTTGTGAAAAATTTGATAGTGTTAGTTCATTCTCATATTATTGGTTTAATGGTGACAATACGTTGTTTGAATTTGAGTTTGTTATTGGCTTCTAAATTGCTAGTTATAAGCACTTAGTTGGTGATGGTAAATTAATATTCTTATATGTTTAAGATTTTGAATAGGTAATTATTGGTTTTCTACATATTAAGATAGTATGCAAGAAACTATGATGGCGGTGGAAGTGAATATTTGTGTAACCATGCATAAGTATGACTATAAATTCTTGAATGTTGTAAAGAACTTAGATCATGATAGAAGTAATGCCTTATAAAGTGACTAATTTAATAGAATCACATTGTTTTGCCAATAATAAGAACGTAAAGAAAAGGGTTGTGACATTTTATATGAGTTTAAAAACATGCATAAATACTAACTAATGTGATCAAGTCAGTAAATATTATTTAACAGATTAATAATGTATTGTCGAATTGTTGGAGGCCAAACATTTTTGAAATTTTTTGATAGTCTTGATGCAAGGGAACATGCACAAGAGATTGGTGTGGGAGAGAAGTATCAATTGTGCAGTAGTAGGACTAGTACAAAAGAGAGAGACACATTGTAGGGAGAGACTGTGTGAAGAGGATTGTAGTGTCCAATAGGCGAGAACGTGTGCGAAAAAAATAGTAGTTAAGATTTTGGGGATGATGAGCAAAGGAGAGGAAGGTCGCCATGGGAAAAGAATCTGGAGATATCTGCAGAGGGAAGGAATTCCTCAAAGTGGTGATGAATTGGTAGTAGATATTTTTAGTAGGCTTGATTAGGCAGTTAAATGACATGGGATATGTAACAACCCCGGGATAAACATTCACGTAATAAAGTTAATAAACAAAAAGTAAGAACAAGGTAATGGGACATGTATTCCAAGATAAATGTTGGCAAAAACAACCTAATGGGCATCACTTGTTGTTTATTATGGTTAAGGAAATTGGCCAATGCATTGGCAAAGGATTTGAAAATTGAAAATAGGCGTTAATTGGCAGTTATTTATGAAAATAAAGGAAAATACGATAAAAGGGAGATAAAATGTCACAAGTTGCATGTGAGGAGGAAATTGAATGAGAATAGAGGAAACTGAAGAAAATAGAGTCCTCGGTGATAAAAAGGCTTCTAAGGATCAATTCACAGCTTTTGGCTAGTTATCCTTTGGTGAGTTTAGTTTTGGAATTGGTTTCAGATACGAGATGAGCACTAAGAGGAGGAAGCAGGTAAGCAAGGGAAAGTAAGGACTAGTAAAGGACAAACAAAGAAAGCAGTGGAAGCAAGGATCAAGTAAGAAATAGTTGGATGAATAAGCTACAACAAGATTACGTGTAAGTATTGTTGGGTGTGGAGTTTGATTATCTTCCTTGTTGCTTAGAGGTATTATTTTTTTTTTGTCAGTCACATTGGATCCTTGTTCCTATCGAGGTGGAAACACCACCCATTTAATTGCCATCATGGGATCCTATGGGGTGCGACAAAGAATTTTATGAGCCACCCCCTTGACAGGCGTTTGGGGGTAGTGCCCCTGATGTTAAAAATAAGTGAAAATTTTCCTTCTAAAATATTGTAATTTCATAGTCAATCTCGATCATTCATTAGGCGAATGGTTTGATGGTAGAAGTTATGTTAATTTAAGGTTTTTTCCTTAGAAGGTACCTTGAGTTTTATATGAGGGAATTGTATTTTAGCTATGGATGGTTATTTTGAGAGAGAGAGAGAGAGAGAGAGGGGATTGATTGAGAGAGCAGAGGAAATTACATCGGGTTTGTTGTAGGTTGTATCTCTTCATTTTGCTGGATAATATAAAAGTAAGGACTGGTTGTTTCTTCATGGATGTAGCCCAAACTGGGTGAACCACGTATATCTGTGTCTTTCCTGTTTAAAGTGTTTTTGTGTTTGTGTTTCTGAAATATTTTGTGTCAGAGTGAAAGGTATATTTGGCTAATAAACTCATATGAGAAAAGGGTTCCTAGTTTGAGATAGACCAATGGCAGAAGATGGTAGGTTTAGGGTCGAAAAATTTAACTACCAAAACTATGAGTTGTGGAATATGCAGAGAAAATAATCTATATCAGAAAGATCTATACTTACCTTTGAGTGGAAAAACAAAGAAACCGACGCGTATGATGGAAGCATAATGGGATATTATGAATAGAAAGGTACTAGGAACAATATGACAAGGACAATAGAAGGTTTAATGAGGAAATTGGAAAAAATACATGAAAAACCCTTGGACTCAAATAAGGTATTTATTATGAAGGTTCTATTTAATATGAATATTTCAGAAGGTGGATCTGTTCCTGCTAATGAATTTAACACTGTTACCCATTAGTTAAGTTCTGTAGGGGTAAATTTTGATGATGAAGTTAGGGATCTACTTTTCTCGTGATCATTGCTAGATAGTTGGAATGGCTTAGTTATGGCTATCAGTAACACTATCTTTGGATCTAGTACTTTAAAGTTTTATGATGTTGGTGGTGCTATCCTTCACGATGAAATGCAATAGAAAATCTCAAGTTAGACATCAAGTAATTCTTTGACAACAAAGACTAGGGGAACAAAAATGAAAATAGGAACGAGCCTAGGAAATAGAAGTATGTCAAGAAAAGGATGATCCAAATCCAGATCAAGGATAATGTACTAGAAATGCAGGAAGAAAAAACACCTGAAGAAATACTGCAAATCTTGGAAAGGGAAAGAAGGAGATGGACAACAAGAGAAAAATCATTAGAGAATATTATTGATGTCTAGGTGGTAGATTCAAGGGCCTCATTCCATGCCACACATGAAGGATACATTTTCATGACTACGTTCAAGGATATTTTTGACACGTTCGTTTGGTTGATGATAAACCCTCTAAAATTGTTGGAATGGGTAAAGTTTTTATAAAGAAACATAATTGAAACCAATGGCTATTGAAGGAGGTAAGGCATGTTCTAGATTTAAAGAAAAATCTAATTTAATCAAGGCAGTTAGGTGGTGAAGGTTGTGTAACTATATTCACAGACATAACCTGGAAGGTCCCTAAAGGAGCCCTGGTAATAACTAAAGGAGAAAAGGTTAGTACAATGTATTTATGCAATGGTATTTCTATTTTTTTTAATGCTTTAACCTCCACAAGAGAAAATACGATATTGTGGCAGCATGGGCTCGAGCACATGAGTGAGAAACAGATGTTGATTCTTCACTCAAGAATTTTTTTACTAGGTTTGAAGCATGTTGATTTGGATTTCTGTGAAATTATGTTTACGGAAAACATAAGAGGGCCATATTTATCAATGTTGGGAAGGAAAATAAGAGAGGAAAATAGATCTTGTGCATATAGATGTATGGGGGCCAACTCATATATCATCTCTTCGTGGTTGTCACTATTATGTTACTTTTATTGATGATCCAACTAGAAAAAACTAAATTTATTGTATTCAGAATAAATATTATGTATTTGGTACTTCCAATAAATGGAAAGCTTTGGTTGAGAATGAAATAGGAAATAATTTGAAATTTCTTAGATCAGATAATGGAGGTGAATACTATAGTAAATAGTTTAATAACAATTGCTGAGAACATGGAATTCACAGAGAGAGGACAGTTCTAGGAATGCCACAGGAAAATGGTGTCTCGTAAAGGATGAACATGACAATCATGGATCATGCAAGGTGCATGAGATTGCATGCAAGATTTGACTTACTATTTTGGGCAAATGTTGTAGATTTCTCTTTAATTTTTTTAAAATTAATTTAAATATTATTTTTCAAAAACTAGTAATATTTGGTTTTAATAAATTAATTTAAATATTATTTCTCAAAAAACTAGTAATATTTTGTTTAATAAATTAATTTAAATATTGTTGTTCAAAAATTAGACATTTAATATAGTCGTTAGTTAATAATATTTGTTTTTAATATATTAATATATTAATATCATAATTTCAATATTATTGTTCAAATTTAGTCATTACTTGAAATTATGTATCTACATTTCTCTCTATTTAAGCCTTTGCCATGGTTTCCCTCTTCATCTAGTCCTGATGATGAACCACACTTGTTGGTTCGAAACGCGTCGGCCAAAAATTTCTCTTGCGTGACTTCTACCGAACGAATTTTCTTGATACTAATGTTTATCTAATAAATAGAGGGCCTCCGATTTCCTTGGATGGTGGTACTCGAGAGAAGGCATGGACATGTAAAAAGGTAAACTACTCATTTTTAAAGACCTTCAGTTATGAAGCCTTTTTCCACATTAATAAAGAAAATATAACAAAGACTCAGGCAAAATCAAATAAATGTATCTTTACTGGATATGGTGTTAATGATTTTGGTTATCACTTATATGATTATGAAAATAAAGAAATCATTAGGAGAAGAGATGTCTTACTCAATGAAAAGGTATTATATAAGGATTAGATGCAGGAAAAGAAATAGGAAAAGGAAAACAAAGAATATGCATTTCTTGATGAGATCTTAGAAAAATTAAAAGTTCCTGCAAATCATAATGATCAACAGCCACAACAACAAAAACAACAATTACAACACCAAGAGGCACCTCAAATACCTAAAAGTGGTGTTAGAATATCTACCAGGATATGTAGACCCCCTAACAATACTCTCATTCATTATGTTATTTATTGTTGACTGATTCTAGTGAACCAGAAAGATATGAAGAAGAAATGCAGATAGAAACTAGGAAGAAGTGGGAGCAACCCATGGAAGAAGAGATGGATTCCTTGATGCATAACCAGACTTGGGACTTAGTCAAGTTGCTTGTAGGTAAAAGAACATTGTAGAATAAATGGGTTCACAAGTTGAAGGAAGAAGATAGAGGGAAACAAAGGTATAAAGCTAGACTTGTGGTGAAGGGGTTTTCACAAAATAAATGTATACACTTTGATGAATTTTTTCCTCTTGTTCTTCAAATGACTTCAATCAAAAGTAATTTAAGTAGAATAATGGCAGTGAAATATTTTCATCTAGAGAAGTTAGATGTAAAAAAAACCTTTCTCCATCAAGATTCAGAGGAAGAAATATATATGAAATAGCCACAAGGGTTTGAGGTCAAAGGAAAGGAGAAATTAGTGTACAAATTGAAGAATATATTGTATGGATTAAAACATGCTCCAAGGAAGTGGTATCTAAAATTTTACAGGTTTATGTATGAACAAGGTTATACTAGATGTCACTCTAACTATTATGTTTATCTTAAAAGGAGAAGTGACGGAAACTATATTATATGTCTATTTTATGTAGATGACATGCTTGTTGTAGGGTCTAACATGAAGGAAATAATTTTTCTCGAAAGAAAATTGGAAAATTCATTTGCAATTAAGGATTTGGGTGCTGCAAAACAAATCCTTGGTATGAGAATAACTAGAGACATGAAAAATCACAAATTAACATTGTCTCAGAGTGAGTACATAGAAAAGGTGTTGGAAATATTTAATATGAAGAATGCAAAACCAGATAGTAAACCTTTGGCTAGCCATTTCAAACTAAATACGGAGATGTTTCCGAAGACCCAAGAAGAGATGGATTATATGTGTAAAGTTCCATATGCATCAGTAGTTGGTAGCTTAATGTATGCAATGGATTTCACAAGGCCTGATATTACACATGCAGTGGGAGTTGTAAGTAGGTATATGAACAATCCAGGAAAAGAGCATTGGATGGCAGTGAAGTGGATTCTCGGGTATTTGAGAGGTAACACAAATCAAACATTATACTCTGGTGGTGCAAACATTTCTCTACAAGGATATGTTGATGCAGATATGGAAGGTGATGGAGATAACAAGAGGAGAACCACAGGGTATGTGTTTATTGTAGGTGGAATAATTGTCAGTTTGGATTCAAAGTTGCAAAAAATTATTGCACTTTTGATAATGGAAGAAGAGTACTTTGATGCTACATAGGGTAGTAAAGAAATGATTTGGTTACAATTTTTGATGGATGTGTTGGGAAAGAAGTGGGAGATGGGAAGGTTATATAGTAATATCAAGAGTGCCATTTATCATGCAAAGAATTCAACATTCCATTCCAATATTGAACATATATATTTCAAGTACCATTTCATATAGTCAATGTTGGAATATGGATAGTTGAAGCTGGAAAACCGACACACTATCTAGAATCCTGAGTGTATGTTAACAAAAGTTGTAACAAGGGAGAAACTAATATTCTACTCAATGTCAATTGGTATTCAAGTATGATGATGAAGATGAGAAAAATCCAGGTCCAAAGTGGTAGCATTTTCCAGCAGTGAAGCATCGGTGGAGTTGCTACAATCAGTCTCAAAGTGGGAGATTGTTGGTTGTGAAGTTTGATTATCTTCTTGATTCTTCATAGGTTTTTATTCCATTCGTGTTGGATCCATGTTTCTTCAAGGGTGGAAATGTCACCCATTTAATCATCATCAGGGGGGTCCATGGGGTGGCCCACAATGACTTTTATGATCCCCTGGCAGGGGTTTGGGGGGTTCCCCTAAAGCTAAAAATAGATGAAAAATTACCTTGTAAAATATTGTAATTTCATAGTCAATGTGGGTCATTCATTAGGCAAATGATTTGACAGTGGAATTTATGATAACTTAAGGTTTTTTTACCCTATAAGGCAACCCCTCAATTTATATGAGGGAACTATATTGCAGATGTGGATGATTATTCTTAGTGAGAGAGAGAGGAGACCGTGTGAGAGCGAAGAGGAAATTACATCGGATCTCTTGTAGGTTGTATCTATTCATTTTGATGGATAAATTTAAAGGAAGGATTGGTTTTTTCTCCACGAACATAGCCCAAGTTTGGTGAAGCAAACATATCTGTGTCTCTCTTACTTTATGTGATTTTGTATTTGTGTTTCTGCAATATTTTGTATATTTCATTGTTCCGTTAATTACTTTCTAACATGTATCACGTTGCATGTATGATTTCATTTCTAGTTTTGGCATGGTACATGCATGTGTGAATTTGGTTCATTTTCTTCATTCACATGGGTTTTTCCTAGTTTGACAATGGTTTCTACCTTGCCTTGCCACTTTTGGATAACCATGGTGTGATGGGATTCAATATTGGTTGAGCTTTGGAATTTCAGAAGGTTTCAGATCCAAGTGAGGTGGTCTTAGGAAAATCCTAAGGGTTGGAAGTGGAGATTATTTTTTCTTAGAAGCCCTAAATAGGTGGGTGGAGAAAGAAAAATTCCTTAAGGGATGGTGAAGGAATTCTAAGGTATCCAAGCTTGTTTTGGTTTTATGATCTTACGACCGGTTTAGGTGAGATCACGGTAGTGTGAGGGTGGAGGTGGTTTAACCTCTCGAATCCCTTGGTTGTTTACATATTGGTTTATCCCATGATATCTCACATTCATTATTGGAATATGGAACGGGCGTGATTGGCTAAAAGAAATATTTGGTTTAGTTTAATATATAGTCGATTAATAGGTGGAAGTCCCTACCTTGGTTGGATTTTTCCTATCTTAATAAGAGCTAATTTCCTATTGTATTTTATGATTAATTGTACTTTTTATGATGTAGCTTTGACAGTTTCTCTATCATTATTATTAATATGGTTATATGTTGGTTATAAGCATGGTTTTATGAAATATTCTAGTTATGGTTGTTATCATGTTTTGATTGGTAAATGAATGGTTATTGAATGCATGACCTAATAGATGTTATTGCATGTATTAAGGTATGGTGTTAGACCTTCTTGATGATTCTCATATAAGTATAAACCACTATGTTTAGATATGAATTCATGACTTGTAGATTTCAGTTCATTATGCATTTGACAAAATGTTTGTCATTGTTAGGCCTTATTAGGTCGAAATCATGTCTAAGATTTGTATTAATTTCTTTTTCCTTGTGTCATTCATCATTATGGAAAGTTCTGTCAAGTTTTGTGCAAAGGTTTGGATACTAGCCCTGAAAAGGTATCTCATATTTCGAGGTCACATGTTTAGAACTAGGAAATCTAGGCTAGAATTGTTGGGATATAGAGTTATTCATGTGAATGGAGGGTTACAACTGCTATCTTGTCTTGTTATACAAGAGACTAGGAGTCTATATCACTAAAAAGGAAATTATCTCAATGTTTGGGCACCTAGAGTGGTTATTTGTCTCCTGTGGATCATGTACCTCCTAATGAAGGTCAACGAAGCTTTGGTTTCTCTATTCCACTTCCTTAACTGTACTTAAGAAGTTGATTCATGTCATAGTAGCTCTCATCTCATGTTTATGGTCCCAGGAGGCCAGTGAAAGTGGGTAAATGTGGGAGGTGGTGTTACAGAGTGATATCAGAGTAGGTTTCCCTCTCTTTGGGTGTTAGCTAATACCAATAAATGACATCAGAGCGTGATGCATGCTATTATGCATGCATTGTGATGTTTGTCGTGCATGAGGTCATGGTATGTAGTTGGCATTATCATGCATGGTGTCATTATATTAATATTATTATAATTATACATGCACCGTGCTAAGTTAGACTGATTAATCATATGAGATAAGCCTCCCTGAACGTCATTGAGTTATGTTTTTAATTATGTTATCTATTTGTTTTATATAAGATGGCGTGCTTGCAAGAAGAAGAGAATCAAATATGAAAATAGAAATGGTGGACTATAGTTCATGTCACTTTCCTTACATATCAGTTTAGTAACAAGGGGGTGAGTATTCTCCCGATATTGAAGATACATTGAGATGCTTAAAGGTAGAGATCATAAGTTGCAAGGTAGACGATGACAAGTTGGTTGGGGCTCATGAAGGACTTGCAAGGGCTCAATAAAAGTAGGTAGAGTTCAATGGAGTGATTCTTCTGGTATTGTTAGACTTACAGAGACATGGATAGCTAAGGATTAGTGAAGAACAGTAAGATAATAAGAATGGGTCATATGGTAGTAGGTCTCAGTTAGGATACATATTGGATAGAGGGGACACAGTCATAGGTGGCATATCATTAGGTACACCTAACAGGATGACTGCTATGTGTGGGTTTCATTCTAGTTCCTCATCCAAGATACATTATCACCATCATCACCACCATCATCCTTAAAGGAGGAATGAGTACATTCCTTAGGAGTTAAATAAATTCAAGCCTCCTACATTTGATGGAGAGCTGAAGAAATCAGAAGATACGGAGGCATGGTTGCTTCGGATGAAGAAATTATTCAGATTACATAATTTTTCAAAGAACATGAAAGCCAAAATAGAAACAATTAGTATTAAAGGGAAATAAAATATATGGTGGGAAGATGTCAAATATGTCAAAGGAATTCAAGAAGAAGAGTTCATTTAGGATGCATTTATAGAATATTCAAGAATAAATACCTATCTAAAAGATATTACGATGAAAGGGCTAAGGTATTTTATGAGTTGCAGATGATTCCCATGACAAATGATGAGTAAACTAGTAGGTTCCTAAAGTCTTTGAGGCATGTTCCTTACCTCAAGGATGATAGAGAAAAAATTTAAAGGTTCATCAGTTGGTTTCCTGCAGTGTATAGGCACTGGATTGAGTTTCATGAGCCTTGGTCACTAGAGGAAGCCATCAGGAAACTGAAGCATTGTTATGAGTAATCAAATTGTAGAGTTGAGCTGAATCATAATTTGAAGGGGATTGAGAAAGTTAAAGGGAAGTGGCCACTGGAGTGGGAAAGACCTCAGGATGTAGTTGAGAAATAGAATGTTGTTCCTTACAAGAAGTTTAATGTTACTGAGAAGGGTCATCGGTCTCAGCCTGGAGAGAAGTACAATAAAGGTGATATTTGGGGACCATTGCAGTGTTGGATTTGTGGCAAAGATCATTACAAAAAGGATTGTTCGTTTTACCAGAGTGGAATGCCTTAGATCTAGAGTGATCATGAGGTGTAGAAAGGTTGGGTTGTTGACTATAGAATTCCTCAGATTTATGCAGTTGTCAACAACAAGTTGAAAGGTCACTAGGCATCCATTATTGATATGGAAAGTAATATTTGTGATCAAGTTGATGGAAATAATATTGATAGGGGGGCTGAATCAGTATTATCATATCAATAATTTTATTTCCAAAATTGATTTATATACACTTCTTCTGCGAAGTGAACTAGTGTGTACATGCAAATGTGATTAGAGAAACCAGTGTATACCTAGAGAACTTGTAATTTAGACCATTTATCATGTGTTGATCTTTAACCAGTGTATCAGTAACTTAGTAAATAGTGCAGTAAAACAAAATAAAGCATCACACATAAGAAACACACATGAACACCAAGATTTAAGGTTGAAACCCAATGTGGGTGAAAACCACTTGCTATTGTCTTCTCTGTCTTATTTTAATAATAAGAAAATTTGTTTATAATCTTGTATTGGTGCAGAATCATACCAGTACATAGACACCCACCTACATAAGGCTACAACCTTCTCTTGTTTTCCGGCTTCTAGTGGAAGGGAGCTGCACCCCACTAGCTCTTGTACTAGCCAATGTGATTAATAGTACATAGGCATAGGCCTACAGAAGGCTACTACCTTCTCTCTTCCTCCAAGGACCATGTTTCATAAATTTTGAGATTGGATGCTACTGGTACACAAAAATACACATGAAGGCCTCATTTCATCAAATTTTCATACTGGACCCATCAGAATCCTTGAAACTCAAATTGCATCAACCAACAATCAGTTAATCTGAACAATCAGATCATTATCACCAGAACACTGTGCTGAACCCAGGAATCAGTTGCAACCTCAAAAATCATGCATCAGAATGTACACGCTACTTTATTGAACCCAACCTGCGTGTATACGTTACTTCATGTATTTAAAACTATGTATACCTTCAAAACTACTGAAAACGTAAAACTTCTTAATCAAGTCTGTACCAACCAGCAATATATTGAACATCTATTGTCAACTCACAGAGTTTTACACATGCAGTGACCGAGATCACTTTTTCTCACTTATACAATCAATCAGTCAAATACCAACCTCCTTATGCACTCAGTTTTATATTCATATCTAAGAAGACTTCATTGACAAACAACAGTAAAACAATAGAATTGATTAGATAGATCAGTCAGATCTGAATAAGAGGTTTTTCTTTTGTATATGCTATTTCGAAGAGTATAACCTACATATACATGTGCTTTTGAAAAGATGAGCGAGTGTACAGATCTGCAAATATTAACTCATAACTTTGTTGCACTTTTGGACTTCAAACAAACCCAAATCAAGACATTTAAAGAATAAAATAGGTGTAAATGATCACATATAGCACAACCAATATCAGATCATCTAATAATAAGGCATTTCAGGTCTTATGATCCTGATCCAACATTGAATTCAAGGTGCACAAATTATTTCATATCAAATCATGAACATAGCCCCTACAACATAAAATATACTTCAGATAGAAGTATTCCTTAGAAACCGATACACTTGCACACTTGGCCTTATGATCTTCTCCTTCTTATATAGCTTTAGGCCCTTTGTCAATACCTTGGACCAAAACCACTTAGGATCAATACCTTGGATCAAATACCTAGGGTCAATACCACGGACCAAATACCTCGAACCAAATTCCTAGGGTCAATACCACATACCAAATACCTCGGACCAAAACCTTGGTTTTCCAACATGTATGCGCTTTTCTTCCTATGGGAGTGTGTGTATACGTATATGCTCTTTTTTTTCTGTGGACTAACGTGTATATGTTGTTTTGACTAAGTGGACCTATGTATACTTCTTAAATTTCTTTTCATCACCCTTTTCCTTTATCTTCTTTATTCTAATCAATAGACCTTAGTTCCATATTCTTGTTCTTTTGTACCACTGCCCTATTACCTATGAATATACCTATTGTACTGTGAGTTTCCTTTTACTAAAAATGAATTGACCTGTGAGTGAGTTGCGATCAAGGACAACACTTGTATCATAATGCCAACAATATCCCCCTTTGGACTTGATGGCAACCATGATGGTGTTGATTACTTCAAGTTGTAGAAACTATTAGAGATAACATGCAACACCAAAATACTGACACCAAAATACTCTCCCCCTTTGACATCAAGGGAAAAGAGCAGACCAAGCAACTTTCCTCCTTGGATATACATTATGTTTTCCATGCTCCCCCTAAGTACATGCCGAGTCTGCAGAGATATGATTCAAAAGAATAACATGACTCTATAACTCAACTAAGTGAGTATGACCTCCTTAATACCAATGACTCATACATACATCAATCACAAAACCAGGTGGGGATACACCACATTTGAATCATCCACCCAACCAAGTGGGGAAATACCAATTGTTTATACATGACAGAAATACAATAAATATTACATCATCCATCCCATGCAAAGTGGGGATACAAATTACATCATTTGTCCAATAGGAATTATTCAAATGTATGAGAAGTCATATCACACCCTATACCTTTACATGACTTAAGCAAAAAATGGTATAAATATTTGAAGCCATGCCTAGACTCAACAACCATAATGCCAACAATGCAGAATTTGTGTGAAGGCTAATGCTCCCCCTGAACCTGTGGTACCTACAAATTGTCAACAAGTCATTCATCATGCCGTCTTTGTCAGTGACTTGGATAAAAATCAATGAACAAAGCATATCGCAAGACTGTAATCATCAACATCAGAAAAAGCACCCATAGCAGAATCTGACCCACTGTTTTTCTATTAGGAAATCATATATGCTTCTTCATCCACAAACCTGCATGTATACGTGACTATACTTCATGAAATCCACGTATACTAACCTTCCTCTAAAAAACTGGATGTAAGAGCAGGATGATGTAGCGACTACTCCCAGGTTTTGTCTAAGATATTCAAATGTTTCTCTGGGAAGTGGTTTAGTGAATATATCAACAACCTATTCTTTGGAGGGAACATAATCCAATTTCACCTTTTGTTTAAGCACTTGTTCTCATAGAAAATGGTACTTGATGGGTATGTGCTTGGTCTTGGAGCGCATGATAAGATTTTTTGAAAAACTGATGGCACTTGTATTATCACATAGAATGGAGATGGGTGGAGTAGATGTGATTTGAATGTCTTGCAAAGTTTGCATCATCCAACATAATGGTGTGCAGCAAGATGCAGCAGCCACATATTCTGCTTCAGCTGTAGATAAGGAAATCAAACTTTGCTTCTTGCTGAACCAAGACATTAACCAGGAACCCATATAGAATGCACCACCACTAGTGCTCTTTCAATAATCAACACTTCCTACCCAATCTGCATCTGTATATGCATGAATAGTAAGGTGTGTATCTTTAGGATACCATAGTCCAAAGTCCTGAGTTCCTTAAAGATATTTGAAAATTCTTTTGACTTCCTAAGATGTGATTCCTTTGGATTTTCTTGGAACCTTCCAACAATACCTATTGCATGAATGATGTCAGGTCTGGTACCTGTTAGATAAAGCAGACTTCCAATCATAGATCTATAAGTTGGTTGGTTTGCTGTTGGTGATTCATCATTAGAGCTGAGAGTGCATCCTGTTACCATTGGAGTACATACTAGTTTATAATCTTCCATTCCGTACTTTTTCAAGATTTGCTTGAGATATTTGGTTTCTGAAAGAAAAATACCATCTTTTGTTTGCTGAACTTGTAGACCAAGAAAATAAGTAAGTTCACCAAGTAAGGACATTTCAAATTCTTGCTGCTTTACTGAAGCAAAACTCTAACTCATGGATTCTTCATTGCTACCAAAAATGATATCATCAACATAAATAACAATAATTAGCAATTTATCATTTTCAATCTTCTTGTATAAATTGCTATCTGTAGAACCTTTTGTAAAGCCTTGTTGTTGTAGATATTTGTCAAGGTGGAAATTTCAAGCCCTCGGAGCTTGTTTCAGATCGTAGAGAGCCTTTTTGAGCTTGCATACGAACTTTGCATCATTTCAAAGAATGAATCCTTCTGGTTGTTCAATATAAGCTTTTTCCTCTAAATCTCCATTGAGGAAGGCTGATTTTACATCCATTTGATATACTTTAAATTTCCGAAAACTAGAAAGAGTAAGAAACATTCTTATGGCTTCAAGTCTGGCAACAGGTGCAAAAGTTTCTTCAAAATCTATACCTTCTTGTTGAGAGTACCCTTTACAAATAAGTTTTCCCTTGTTTCTAATAACTTCTCCAATTTCTTTCAGCTTGTTCTTAAATATCCATTTTGTTCCCATAATATTTTTATCATGAGGTCTAGGAACTAATTCCCAAGTATCATTCTTTCCAACTTGCTCAAGTTCTTCATCCATGGCCTTGAGCCAACATTCATCTTTGCAGGCTTCATTTACATTTTGAGGTTTGGTGGAGGATAGTAATGCTAGATATCTTGAGGCCCTTATAAGATTTCTTCTTTTCTGTACACCAACCTCCTTTTCTCCTGGAATTTGAGATTTTGGATGATTCTTTTGAACATACCTGGATGGAGTCTTTTCCTTATCTGGTGTATCATCTTCTGATGCTTCATTGGTTTCTTCTTCAATATCATTTTGATTTGAAGTGGGAAAGAATGCCCCATCTTCCTCATTGACATATTCCTCTATTTATTTCATCTGTTCCGGATTTCTGCATGCTTCATCAACTACAACATCAATGCTTTCAACAATTTTCCAAAGTATTTTATTATAACATTTGTATCCTTTACTTCTAGAAGAATAAACAAGAAGAACACCTTCGTCTACTCTAGGTTCAAATTTACCATGTTTTTCATTAGTCCTTTTGATAAAACACTTGCTTCCAAAAACTTTAAAGTGTTTTACAGTGGGAGGCTTACCATACCAAAGTTCATGTGGAGTTTGATTGATATTTACCTAAACATTAGCTTTGTTGATAATAGTCACAATAGAAAATGAAGCTTCACCCCATAAGGTTGTAGGAGTTCCAAATTCATCTAGCATAGCTCGAGCGATTTGTTGAACTGTTATGTTCATCCTTTCTACCACACCATTTTCCTGAGAAGTTCTTGCAGTGGAGAATTGCCTTTTTATTCCATGTTGTTCACAAAAGTCAAAGAATTCACCCGATATGAATTCTCCCCCTTGATCAGATCTGAGACATTTGTTTTTTTGATCTGATTCATTTTCAACCAAACCTTTGAAGGATTTAAACTTTCCAAATGGTTCATATTTATGCTTTAGAAGACCTATCCAACACATTCTGGAGAAATCATCAATAAACAAAATAAAGTATTCTTCTCCACGAGGTGATTTTTTCCTTGTTGGTCTACATAAATCAGTATGGATGAGTTCAAGAGGCTTACTTGCTGACCCTTCCTTTTCAATGAAGTGAAATCTAGTTTTCTTACCAATTTTACATGGTTTGCATATTGTATTTTCTAGGATGCTCATATCTGGAAGATCATAAACTGCCTTGAGCCTGCATTCTTTTCTTATTTGAGAAAAGCTTTGATGTCCCAATCTTCTATGCCACAGCCAGCTTTCATCTATTTTGTTTATATGGCATTGTAGCTATCCTCCTTTGAGTATGTAAAAGTTGTTTGGATTTCTTATACCTTCAATCATGGTCTTTCCTGTATCAAGCGCACGAATGACACATCCATTTGATTGAAACACTACTTCATTTCCTTGATCACGCATTTGACTGACACTCAACAGGTTAAACCATCTACATACATGACATTTCCAACTTTAACCTTTTCTTTCAGGAAAACAGAACCTTTACCTTCAATGACAGTTGGAGTGTCCTTTCCAAATGAGACATTCTTTTCCTTTTCTAAAGAATTATATGAATGAAGTTTCTCTTTATCACCTGTCATGTGTTTGGAGCATCCACTGTCGATGTACCACTGATTTTCTTGTCCTTCTGCATACAAAGCTATGCCACATATTTCTGATTGAGATTCCTTCATTCTCCATATCTTGGGATTAAATGGCATTTTATCCTTTTGATGTGTTGGCCGAAATTTGCTCCTGCATTCAGATTATTCATGATCAAAGTTGTTACAAATCAGGAATTATATTTCATTTTCAAGAGGAGAAAAATTATTATAAGAACTTTTCTTGATTCCTGTTACACTCCTTTGATTTCGTGCTTCTCTAGTCATGACGGTTTTGTAAGCAACACATTGACCAGCCTTGTGCCCAAAGTTATGACATGAAAAACATTGCCCATTAAAGAGGTTTCTGTGATCATATAATCTTTTGACATTGTATACCTGTTGGTTGTGGCTTCTACTGATATCGATTATCGGAGTGAATTGAGTATGATTTACCTTAGGTCTTTGCTGATGATTGACATACTGTTTACTAGTATTTGATGCATCAAGATAGCTTCTGGTGGAGGTTGACAACTTCCGATTGAGATGGTTCTTCAGTATATCCAAGACCTGTCTTTATCAGAGGAGAATGTTGAACCTTGATAATTTCATTTAAAGTTTCTAAACCTTTAGAAAATCTAAGATTGAGAGATTTTGTCTTCTCAAGATCTTTTCTTAGACCCACAATTTCACATTCTAGATTTTCATTGTGCTTTTCTCTTTCAGCAAGTTGGTGTGTCAAAGTATCTATGATCATGTTATTTTCTTCTAAACAGACTTTGAGTTTAGTGATTTCTTCAAGAAATTCTTCCTCTTCTAATGCATCCAAAACATCATCATTGTCATAAGCCATGAGTAGTCTATAATCTTGTTTAGTTTCATATTCATCACTATTAGATAAACCATCAGTATATTCATGTTTGTAGTAACTTCTCCTATTCACTACCTATTTTCTATTTCCTTTTGTATATTCCTTCCCTTTTCCATATTTATATTTATGAGGAAATTTGGAAACATAGTGACTAACTGTACCATAAGAAAAGCATTTGAAAGGTAGCTTACCTCTGAACCTTCCAGAACCCTGTTGAAGCTTCATGACAAAATTTAACTCATCTTCTTCTTCTGAAATGTGTCATGATTCATTGTGCTCTTCCTTTTCTTTTCCCTTTGTTGATGCTTTAAATCTGGCTTCTCTCATATCTGATGGACCTCCTTTTCTCATTTCAAAAGCAGTTAGGATTTTGTGAAGTTGAGTCACAATGATAGTCTGAAGATCCTATTTTTCTTCTATGGCAGACACTTTTGACTCAAGTTTGGCAGACAAAGATATCAAAATTTTCTCAACTAAAGTAACTTCCTTTATCTCTTCACCCAGATTCTTCATACAATTAACAATATCATCTATACATAAAAAGTAACTAGCTATACTCTCATCACTATGCATCTTAAGAGTTTCATACTGAATTCTAAGAGTTTGAAGATTACCACGTTTTACCTGAGAATCTCCTTCGCAACTCTGAATGGTTTTGTCCCATATTTATTTGGCTGTCTTGAGCTACATGACCTTGAAAAATTCTGATTCTGACAGACTTCCTAGTAATGTATTGACAACTTTGACATTGGTTCCGTGTAACTTCTTACCTGCAGAGTCTATAGGAATTGCTGCTAGAAATTGATATCCTCCTTCCACAATTTCCCAAACATTAGCTCCAAGTGATTTTAGATAGGCTCTAGTTCTTATTTTTCAATATACTAAGTTTCTCCCATTGAAGATTAGTGGTCTGATGTATCCCATGCCTTCATGATTATTCATCTTGAAAGATCTACCTTCAAGCGATCAAACTTCTTCTGAAGGACCTGCTTCGATACCAATTGTTGGAAATAATACTGAGAAGGGGGATGAATTAATATTATCAGATCAATAATTTTATTTCCAAAATTGATTTATATACACAAATTCTATGAAGTGAACTAGCATGTACATGCAACTGTGATTAGAGAAACTAGCGTACCCAGAGAACTAGTAATTTAGACAATTTATCATATGTTGATCTTTAACTAGTGCATTGGTAACTTATTAAACACTGCAGTAAAATAGAATAAAGCATCACACATAATCAACACACATGAACACCAAGATTTAAGGTGGAAACCAAATGTGGGTGAAAACCACCTGCTGCTGTCATCTCTGTCTTCTTTTAATAATAAGAAACTTTGTTTACAATCTTTCATTGTCGTAGACTCATACCAGTACGCAGGTACCCACCTATAGAAGGGTATAACTTTCTCTCATTTTCCAGCTTCTACTCAAAGGGAGATGAAACCCACTAGCTCATGTACTAGCAAATGTGATTACTAGTATGTAGGCACTGGCCTACAGAGGGCTACAAGCTTCTCTCTTCCTCCAGGGACCATGTTTCATAAATTTTGATACTAGATGCTCCTAGTACACAACAATACACATGAAAGACTCATTTCATCAAATTTTCAGACTGGACCCATCAAAAACTTTGAAACTCAAACTGCATCAACCAACAATCAGTTAATCTGAACAATCAGATCACTGTCACCAGAACACTATGCTAAACCCAGGAATCAGCTGCAACCTCAAAAATCATGCATCAAAATGTGCACGCTACTTTACTAAACCCAACTTGCATGTATATGCTACTTCCTATAATTAAACATGCGGATACATTCAAAACAACTGAAAACATAAAACTTCTGAATCAAGTCTTTACCAACCAGCAGTATACTGAACATCTCCTATCAACTTACAAAGCTTCACACAGGTAGCAATAGAGATCACTTTTTCTCACTTATACAATCAATCAATTAAATACCAACCTCCTTATGCACTCAGTTTTATACTCAGATCTAAGAAGACTTCATTGGCAGACAGTAGTAAACAGCAGAATTGATCAAATAGATCAGTTAGATCTGAAGAAGAGGCTTTTCTTTTGTATACACTATTTTGAAGAGTATAACCTGCGTGTACACATGCTTTTGAAGAGACAAAGCAGTGTATAGATCTGCAAATATTAACTCATAACTTCGTTGCACTTTCAGACTTTAGACAAACCCAAATCATGACATTTAAAGAATAAAACAAGGGTACATGATCACATATAACCCAACCAATATCAGATCATCCAATAATAAGTCATTTCACATGTTATGATCCTGACCCAACATTGAATTCAAGGTGCACAAAGTATTTCAGATCAATTCACGAACATAGCCCCTACAACATAAAATATACTTCAAATAGAAGTATTCCTTAAAAACCCATACACTTGCACACTTGGCCTTATGATCTTCTCCTCCTTATATAGCTTTAGGCCCTTTGTCAACACCTTGGACCAAAACCACTTAGGACCAATACCTTGGATCAAATACCTAGGGTCAATACCATGGACCAAATACCTCGAACCAAATACCTAGGGTCAATACTAGGGACCAAATACCTCAGACCAAAACCTTGGTTTTCCAACATGTACGTGCTCTTCTTCTTGTGGGAGTGTGTGTATACGTATACACTCTTTTTTTATGTGGACCAGCGTGTATACGTTGTTTTGACTAAGTGGACCTACGTATACTTCTTAAATTTCTTTTCATCAGCCTTTTCCTTTACCTTCTTTATTTTGATCAATAGACCTTAGTTCCATCTTCCTGTTCTTCTATACCACTACCCTCTTACCTCTAAATATACCTCATGTACTGTGAGTTTCCTTTTACCAAAACTGAATTGACCTGTGAGTGAGTTTCCATCAAGAACAACACTTGTATCATAATTCCAACACAAGTTGTTTCTATTTTGATTGACCCTAGATCCAATTATAGTTATGTTAATCCTGACCTAGTGGATAAGTGTGGTTTGAGAAAAGAAGTGCATGCAGAGTCCTAGTTGGTGTAGTTGGCTATTAATACTAAGAAGAGAGTTCATTATTGGGTAAGAGCTTGTGCATTTGAGCTGAATGGTATGCCTACATAATCACATCCAAATTTGCTTCTATTGGGATCATAGAGTATGATTTTGCGTATGGATTGGTTGTACCTTCACAGGACCAAAGTATATTTTTATGACAAGATTATTGAGTGTATGGATGATAATGGGGAAAAAATAATATTGTAGGGAAAGAATATGCCTACATCGATGAGGATTGTTACATCTATTTAGGATAAGTGTAGTTGCAGAAAGGCGTTTGTGTTGTTTGCATTTCATATTTCCAGTGAAAAGGGTAAGGATGTTGAGGATGGAGAATTCCTCAAGAGGTACCTTATCTTATATTAATTTCAGGATGTATTTCGAGCAAATATTCCAAAGTTGCCTCCCAATAAGAAAGTGCACTTTTATATTGAGTTGGTACCAAGAGCAGCATGAGCATCAGAGGTACCTTATAGGATCATAACTCCAAATTTATTGGAATTTAAGTTGTAGTTGATGGAAATGCTTGAAAATGGATACATTAGACCAAGTGTATGGCATTGGGGTCAAGGAAAATTTTAAGGATGGAAAATTTTCTTGAATTTTAAAACATTGGCGAATCTCACTAATACCTAATATGCAAACTATAAAATGTTTATTGATATATTTGTAAAATTATTCAAATTTATAATGATTTTATATATAGTCTCTATATAATGTTGGCGAATTTTAAGGTAAAATGGTTTTATATTGTAAAATTTGGGCGAATAATCTTTTATAAAAATTGGAAATTGGCGAATATTTTTTGTGGAAAATCATGCAAAATTAGCCCACTGGGCGAACATTAGCCCCTAAGATTTTCCATGATTGGGGTGCACCAGTATTTTTTGTGAAGGAGAAGGGTGGTACTCGTAGGTTGTGCATTAATTACAGGTAGTTGAACAAAATTATGATAAATAATAGGTAGCCATTTCTGACGATTGATGACTTGTTTGTTCAGTTGAAGGGAGCAACAACGTTCTCGAAGATTGACTTGAGATTAAGATATAATTAGGTGTGCATCAAAGAAGAGGATATCTATAAGACTTCTTTTCGAACCATGTATGTGGATTATGAGTTTGTTGTGGTTCCATTCGATTTGACTAATTCTCCAGCTACTTTCATGTGCTCGATGAACAATGTGTTGCATCCTTATTTCAACAAGTTTGTGATATTATTCATTGATGATATTCGTTAATCATATAATAATTCTTTCCGAACTAGGTATGGAGATTATGATTTCATTGTGGTTCATTTCGGTTCGACTAATTCTCCAGCTCCTTTCGTGTGCTCGATGAACAGTGTGTTGCATCCTAAATTTGACAAGTTTGTGATATTATTCATTGATGATATATTGATATATTCTAACAACGAGGAAGAGAATGTAGAACACCAAGCAACAATATTGAGGTTACTAAGAGAGAATCAGTTGTATTCAAATATTAACAAATGTATTTTATTTAAGATAGAGGTACATTAATTCAGATATGTTGTTTCCAAGGAAGGCATAGTAGTGGACCTAGAAAATATTAGGGCTATCGTGGATTTAGAAGCTCCTAGGAATGTCGATGAGGTCAGATCATTCATGGGGTTAACAGGTTACTAGAGGAGATTCATCAAGAACTTGTTACATATTTCCTATCCTATTACATCATTACAAAGGTAAGGAAAGAAATTTGAATGGACAGAGGAATGTGTAGCTAGTTTTGAGTAGTTGAAGTAATTTCCTAGAAATGCTCCACTGTTAAAGATTGTAAATCCAGATAAAGAGTTCGTGGTGTGTACAAATACTTGCAATAGAGGACATGGTGGATTATTGATGCAGGAGGGATAGATGGTGTGTTATCAGTCAAGGAAACTAAATGAGCACAAAAGTAACTATTTGAGTCATGACCTTGAGTTGGAAGTTATTAGTCATCCCTTGAATATGTGGAGGCATTACCTTCTTGGTAGGAGATTTATTTTGATGAGTGACCATAGTGAATTGAGGTAACTATTTGACCAACCTATTTTGAATGATAGGTAAGCTAGATGGTTGGCTACCCTTAGTGAATTTGAATTTGAGATAAGAAACAATAAAGGAAAGGAGAACATGGATGCAAATTCTCTCTCTAGGAGAGTGTGGGAAAACCATGTTGTAGTTGTGAGATCTTATGGGATAGATTTGAAGGAGTGGGTCTTGTAAGTAAGGAAACATGATGGCAGGTAACAAAAACTTAAGCATAGATTACAAAAGGGTACAATTGAATAGGATGTGGATTATCATCTCGCAAGAGATGGCTTAGTGAGATTTAGGATAAGGTCTATGTGCCAGATTTGAGTGAGCTCAAGAATCTTATCTTGAGGGAGTTTCATATCATAAAATATTTAGGTCACCCAAGATATTATAAGACATTGAAAACTATGAATAATTTCTAATATTGGCTGAATTTGAATAAGGAAGTGGTGGAGTTTGTTACTAGACGTTTGGATTGTCAATAGGTGAAAGCCGAGTATAAGCACCCAAATTTTTTGTTAGAACCTATTCTAATTACAAAGTGGAAATGGGAGGTCATTTCCATGGATTTCATTACAAGTTTGTTAAGGATGTCAAAGAAGAATGATTCCATCATGGTTGTGGTTGATAGGGTGATCAAGGTAGCACACTTCAATCTAATGAATACTACTTATTTAGCCCGCAAGATAGCTCAAGTCTTCATTAGGAAGATAGTGATTTTGCATCATATTCTTAAGAATATCATATCAGATAGAGATGCCAAGTTCATTCCAAGTTTTGGAAGGAGTTATTTCCAGGTTTGGGTACAGAGTTAGCCTTCAGTACACCTTATCATCAGTATATAGATGAACATACAGAGAGGGTCAATAGGATATGGGATGATATGTTGAGGATGTATGTCATGCATCAACATAGGATATGGGAGGAGTATCTTTGATTAGTGGAGTTTTCTTATAGTAATGGTGATCAGAAATCATTGAGGATGAGTCCATTTGAGGCACTTTCATGGGTGGAGTTGTGACACTCCCATCAACTAGAGTGATCTAGTGAATAGGGTAATTATAGGACCAGATATGTTGGTAAAGATGGAACAGGAAATGCAGGTTATCAAGAAGAATATAAAGGAAAAACATGATAGAAAGAAGAGCTATGTAGATGATCACAGGGCATTTAAGGAGTTTCAGGTTAGGGAACATGTGTACTTATGCATCAAGCCCAAGAATACCTCCTTGAGGATTGGATCATCTGCCATGTTGGCACCTCAAAATTGCAGGCCTTTCGAGATCCTTTTGAGGATTGGACTAGTAGCCTACATACTTTCACTCCATCTGACAGTGAAAGTTCATGATTTTTTTCCATGTTTGGTAGGTTAAAATATATGTAAAAGATATCAATCATATGATTGATTGGTCTTATTTCAGGTGGATCAAGAAGGAGAATTCCAACCAGAACCTCAGTGCATATTGCAACAGAAATAATTCATTCATTGAAATCGAGAAATCAAGCAAGTTAAAGTGTAGTGGAAGCACTTTGGGCCTAACAAATCTATATGGGAGATGGTTGATCAAATGTAGGTTGTGTATCCTTCATTATTTTTCCATCGAGGAAAATGAGTTTTTTGTATATGTACATATTTATATATGGTTGTTATTGTAAATACTGCAATAAGTTGTGTTATAAAGCTCTAATAAGTGGTATGGTTGTAATGTTGTCATGTTTGTCATGATGGTTTTTCTTTTGAGCAAGTTGTTCATTGTAAATATTGTATCAAGCTAACTTATAAAGCTCCATGGGAAGTATGTATTTCTTTTCAGTAGCCGTGCTGGTCATAGGTGTCATAGAACATCGAGGATAGTGTTCCCCTAAGGGGGAGGGGTCTGTAACAACCCTCAGTTAAAAGCTCATGTAATAAAATTAATGAAGGAAAAGTCAGACCAAGGTCATGGGACATGTATTCCAAGCTGAATGTTGGGCAAAACATCGTAGTGGGAATCACTTGTTGTTTATTTTCGCTAAGGAAATTGGCAAAGGCATTGGAAAAGGGTATGAAAATAAATGAAAATAGTAGAAAAAGGAGATGGAATGTCACAGGTTGCATGTGAGGAATAAATTGAAGGAAAATAGAGGAAATTGAATAAAATAGAGGCCTCAATGATAGAAAGGCTTCTAAGGATCAGTTCATAGTTTTTGGTTGGTTAGCCTTTTGTCAATTTAGTTATCGAATTGGTTTCAGAGAGGAGAATAGCAACAAGAGGAGGAACCAAGCAAGGGAAATCAAGGACAAAGAAAGGAAAGGAAGCAAGGATCTAGCAAGGATTAGTTGTATCAAGCAGCTACAGTGGGATTACTTGCAGGTATCAAGTTGCATATATTATTTCCTTGCTAGTTTTGGAATGCATGATTCATGAATGTGTAAATTTGGTTCATTTGTTGTAATTGGCATGGGTTCTGCATGGTTTGACAGTGGTCCCATACATTCCTTTCCATTTCCATATAGCCATGGTGTGATGTGATTCATTCTTTGTTGATCTTTGTATTGTCGAAAGGTTTTGGATCCAGGTGAGGTGGTCTTAGGAAAATATCAAGGGTTGAGGATGGAAATGGTTGTCTCCAAGAGTCTCTGGATAGGTGGGTGGAGATAGGAAAATTCCTAAAGGTATGGTGAAGGAATTCTGAGGCATCCAATATTGGATTGGTTTTGTGATCTTAGGATTGGTTTAGGTGAGATCATGGTAGTGTGATAGTGGTGGTGGTTTAACCTATAGAATCCATTTTCTTTTTATGTATTTTTTTATCTCATGAGATCCCACATTCATGCTTGGAATATGGAACAAGGGTGATTGGATGAAAGAAATATTTGATTCAGTCCAATCTATGGTTGAGTGGTACGCGGAAGTCCCTGACTTGGTTGGATTTTGCATATGTTAATAAGAGCTAATTTAATCTTGTATTTTATGAGTATATGTACTCATTATGATGTGGCTTTGATGGTTATTCTATCATTACTATTAATATAGTTATATGTTGGTTATAAGCATGGTTTTCTGACATATTGGAGTTATGGATCTTATCGTGTTTTTATTGGTAAATGAATAATTATTGAATGCATGACCTAATAGATGTTATTGAAACTATTAATAGATGAAGTTAGACCTTCTTGATGATTATACAATAAGTATAAGACCCCTATGTTCATATACGCATTCATGACATATAGATCTCATGTTCACTATGTGTTTGACGGAATGTCTGTCATGGATAGGCCTAGCTAGGTCAAATTCTTGTCTAAGTTTTGTATTAATGGATTTTTTCTATAGTGATTTATCATTCTATAAATTTCTATCAAGTTCTGGGAAAAGGTCTCGATAATAACCTCGAAAAAGTGGCTCAGATTCGGGGGTCTCATGCTCAGAATTAGGAAATCTAGGTTGTAGCCATTGGGAGTTAGCGTTATCCATGTGACTGAAGGGTTACAACCATTATATTTCCTTGTTATTTAAGCAACGAGGAAGTCTATATCACTAAAAAGGAAATTTATCTCAAGGTTTGGGCACCTAGAATGGTTGTTTGGCTCCTTTGGGTTCTGTAGCTCTTGAGGAAGGTCATCCAAGTTTCGATTTGTCGATTCCACTTCCTTAACTATTCTTAGGAGGTTGAGTCATGTCATAGTATCCCTCAACTAATGTTTTCCTTGGCACACTGGTGAAAGTGGATAAATGTGGGAGGTGTGTTATAGCTTATCTAGAGAGAGGATGTCAGAGAATATCCCAACAGTTAGCTGGTTTGGAAGAACAACTAAAGTGGTTAAGAAGAAGGTCAAGGAGGATCAAGGAGAGAGATGATTCCAATAGGTGGAATTATCCAAGAGGGTTTGAAAGTTGGCCAGAAAAGAATGAAGATTTGTTGAGACTATGCCTTTGGTTACAATAGTTAGAATGTTAGATGTTAGATATGTGTGTGTTTATAGATTTTTTTCTAGCATGTGTGTAGAGAAAGAAGTTTGTAGTAGAGTTAATGATGTTTTTTGCATTATAATAGTTTTTTTTTATTGTGCCATGAGTAAATATTGTAAGGCCGGTGAGCTAGGTTTTAATGATTTCCATTGTAGTGTGTTGCATGTGTTTACTTTTTCTTATGTTGGAGTAATGGAAAGAACCATGGATTCCCCATGTGTGTTGGTTTATAAATGTCCTATGTTCCTATTACTACTGTATATTTTATTGTTTGTCTAATGATATAATGTGGTACCTGCATTTTTTAATATCTTATATGGCTGGGAGAGATAATAACATTGGTATAGCTTTACCACAATAATATTATGTCTGTCGAACAGTGAGCTGCTTTGATGCTGGCGGAAGGGATGCTAAGGAAAATTCTCAGTCATAATACTATTGTGAGTAATTAAATTCTCATTAACTTTCTTGTGTAATAGTCTATGAATTCATGCGTGATGCATAGTATCATCATGACTATTAAGTGCTTTTTCAATAGGTGTCTAGAATTCCATGTAGTAAGACAAATTCCTAGTGTCACTGAGTCATAGTAATCCCATCTGATTGTGGAAGCTTAATTCTATCTGTTATGGGAATAAGTACCCTAGGGCTTTGGGTTAGAACCCCAACAGAGCAAGAGTAATCTACAACAAGAAACACGCATGCAACTCAAGCAGCATGCTTAAATAAACAAACTATGCAAGGATGAACATACTTGGATGTCCTTCGCTTGGGTAGTTCCAGCAGGGTTCAGGCCCTTTGCAACTCCTGATGATCTTCATATTTTCAAATCAACCAATTTCAACATACATAGAAGCATATAGATAAAGCATTTTACTGAAATCAACTTTATATCATATAATTAAGATGATTAGTTATACATCAAAATGACATTCATACATGAATTACAACAACATCTGATGCATAAAAAAGGTCAATCTCAAGAACAAGACAACGTTTATTTTTATTGTAGAAAACTATAATAAACATGGAGAGAATTCACTTGAGTCTTCTTCTTCCGGCTCCAAGCAGAACCATCCTCTAGGTCTGTCCAGTCCTAGTCTTCAACAACCTCCTTCCATAACCAATACCAAGATATCTCAAGCAAGTGGGAGAATATCAACACTCAAGGAAACAAGGGTTTCCTAAAACTTGGGGAAGTGCTTGAAGCACAAGGATACTTCAGACTTAGTCAGGGGATAATCTCAGTATAATAACTCTATCTCTTCTCCTCAAGGCCTTCCCATAGAAGTCTATTTATACTTCTCCCAATTAGTTTTTTAGTTGGGAAACAGTTGGGCCACAGGCACTAGGAGGTAATCAACAGGTAAAACCCATGAACTCCACCCATAGTTAAGGAAATTTATTTTTTTTAAGTGTTTTAACACATATACGCAGGTTGGGTATTGACTAACCCGCGTGTACATGCTTTATCACAGGGCAAAGTAGCATACATGGAGTAAAACACTATTTTTTTAAATATTTCAACCAAATCTGGAAGGAGGGGTTGCCCTAGGCCATAAACCAAGCATCACAAATACCAAGGTTGATATTTGGAAATATAACAGATGCCCCCTAATGTGTGAGGTCAGAAGGGGTACATGATGGCTGAAATGTATTAAGTATATGGAAAGGAAACCTGTCAAAACTGAGAAGGACTTCACCAGATTTTGGCCTACCAAGGCATCAAAAGAAGATCAGAAAGAAACAACTATCTAAGGTGGGCATACCCATGCTCGAAGAAAGTAAAGCATGTCCGCATATCAAGTACAAGCAGATCCACTATGTATACAAGTATACAGAACTGAAAGTACATAATGGATCATTTGATCGTGATCGAACAAGTACATGTCTGAATATCACATATACGAAGATGATCAATGAAGTTGAAAGATGAAGCTGATCACTGATGTCGAAAACTGATCCCAATAATACCAAATGGACATGATGGAATAAGATGATACTACATCGCAACTCGGATGCCAGCATATAATATGTCACTGTGAAGGACTGTAACATATAATGTGGAATGGTGTCGACTAGAAGCAACAAGAGCAACTGACAAGTGAACCAAAGAATGTTGATGCAACCTGAGGTCTTCACCGATTGCCGTGGTACATTTCTACATAATGGGAACAAATGATTTGAAGTCGACCATGTGAAAAATCGTTTGGTAACCAGTCATTGATGGATACCGTTAACAAACGTGAGACTACTCACCGATAATGATAATGAGAGTCAAGGTACCCTGTACAATCTAACAAGTGTGAATAAATGATTTGAAGTCGAACACCTGGAAGAATCTATCAATCAGGGGACAATGATGGTTTCCCACTGTCAATAGCGAAGGAATCTGCCACTGATGACTACAAACCCCAAGGTACTACTAAATGGAATCTATATCTTTGTCCACAGCAATGAGTTGTAGTTGATAGGAAAAGATCCACTAGAAGGAAGGCCTTAAGGCATCGTTCATCAATCTAGCGTGAGTGTAACCTGTAGGCCAATAAGGTGGAAGGAATCGGATGAAAAAAATGTAGTAACCCAACTGAATCACATTTCGGGCGTACTCAAGATGTAGCTAGCACATGACAGAAACCCTCTAAACCAACCAATAATGGAAGCTAACATAGAGGTGAGGAATCCACCAATAGGGTCAAATCGAAACCAAGGAACTGCACAAATCCCAATGTGTGATAATGAAAGCTGATGTCAAAGACAAGGGAAACCACTCAGTCAAAGACCCATGGTATTGATTGATGTTGAGCACAAGGTGACCTATCAATAATGAAAATAGGGTGAGGGTGCGGCTCTAAGCCTACCCTCAGAGCAATACGTCATCGTCGATAAGGATAAGACCCGCGAGCAAGAAGTCAATGGAGACCTTCTCAAACCGGCACGAGCAAAGGACCAATATCACTGATGTGATGACAAACATGATACTAACAACTAGGGATGGCTAACTGAAAAATAGGTTAAGAGACACCGCAGAGAGGCTGACTCAGGTTTACTTCCCTTGAACAAAAGCACGACTCAATGATGACTATGTGGAAGCATATGATAACTCTCTATAAGTTCGTCATGCAGGAGGCATGAGTGAACTCTCCATATGATTGGAAGAGATAACCAATCAAAGGAGAACTAACTCAATAACAAGGTTAATGCATACCTAAGTCAAACTAGATCCCACCCAAAATGGTGGAGAGACCTTCTTCTGAGTGCTTTGTTCAAGGGTGACACGACTGACTCTAGCTACCAACAATATATGGAAATGTTGTCTCGTTCCCGCTCTTTTTGGAATATATAATCTTTCGTCTTTTTCTTTAAGCTAGAAAAAGAATTAAAGAATGCTATAATATAGTGGAAAGAACGAGTGTCAGTGAAACAGATGATCTAGTTCCTAGGATGGGAACAATATTATGCTCAATGCAAGGAGGCAAAACTAGTCAAGCACACTCAAAGGGTTGTTCCTTCCATGGATCAAAGGGTGTGTGAAGTTGTAGAAGCTAAGTGATTGTAGGCTTGAGTTTGCAGAAGACATGGCCAAATAAGTGGCTTAAACACGAGTCCAAGTGAAGTCGGCTCAAGGCCAAAAGGTGCAAATAGTCAAAATGCAATGCAGCAGTACAACTCAACACAAAGGATCCTCTAGGGTGTAAAAGCCAGAAATAAGCATAGAAGCAAGGAGAATGTGTCTTCAATGCATAAGTCATGGCGAGACTAAAGAGCATTCCTGAGCCTAAGAACAATAAATCAAGATGGGTGCCAAGGGACAACAAGGTACTATCTAGGGCACTCATGATAAGGTAGGTTCTACCACACAAGTCATGGTACTTCTAAACAATAAGAAGGTTTTGCACCATAACTTGGTGGGGTCGATCCTAAGGCCAAAATGGGAAAGGAAACTGATAAGTGCACAATGCAGGTGGAAAAACCTAATGGTATGCCAGTTTTGAGAACCAATACTTGTCAAAATGGATCAACCATAAAAATTTCCATAGGAGAAATCTTCCAAGTTCTGTAAACATAAATAAAAACACTAGATAAGAAATTAATATATCCCACATATAAACTTCAAATAAAATCTTGTGTTATAGAATAAAAAACTTGAAAGTGTGTACCTTATATATACAATATGGTATAGGGAACCACGCAACCTTGCGGCTTACACATAATAATTCTTCTGAACAAAACCCTTGCAAGGCTCAAGCCAAGGACTCCTTTGGTACTCAAAACTCATGGCTTCAAAGAGTTCCTCCTATGAAGGAAAATCAAATTCTGAGAAATCATGAGAACTACAAGGATGAAAAGAGGGAATTAAGGGGTCCCATGTCCCTATAGGAAGAATCTCTTGGTCCACTACTGGGATCAAGTCCCAAGAAGGAGAATAATAGGTCAAAGGATCCTTCACAGAAGTGATTGAATATTGAGGATTCAATGCCACATAATTTACCCGTGGTGTGGTAGAGTCTACTTGAACACTTGGAACAAACCAAGGGGTATTCTGCAGTAAATTCGAATTAGGGTGGTGATTATCAGATGCAAGCTGATCAATAGTGACAATATTCCCTTTATGAGGAAAACACATCACTCGAAAGAGTGAAGACATCACAACATTCATAGCATAGAAATAATCACGCCTAGGTAGCATATTAAAGTCTAAAGGGCTATCAACCACCATCATTAATCAATTAAGACAATCTTCCCACCTAAAGTAATAGGAAATTGAGGAAGAACACCCATAGATTCACCAGGTCTTCTATCTTAGGCTAACAACTGACTC
Source organism: Pinus tabuliformis (assembly GCA_031772625.1). NCBI lineage: Eukaryota > Viridiplantae > Streptophyta > Pinopsida > Pinales > Pinaceae > Pinus > Pinus tabuliformis. The sequence goes on from CM062809.1 coordinate 756,095,750, forward strand.
TGAGCTATTGACAACTTTGGGGAACCCAAAGCTTTCCAAGTCAAAGAGGATATAATACTTACAGAGGATCCTTCATCCACCATACATCGATAGACGTTCATGGAATTAACTTTGAGCTTTACTTGGAAAGGTGCAGCAGAAGGAAGACGAGGCTCGAAAAGACTATCCCAATCAAAGGAGACACTCCTAGAACTTGGAGGGGGAATATTCGAAGAAATTGGAATGCCCCCTATACTAGAAGACTCTGTACTAGAAATCAAACCGACTCTTTTGTTAGGCACTTCACCCCCCAAAAGAGGAGTGTAATCAGCCAGAGATTTCACTGGCTCAACCACATTATCAACCAATGGTTGATGAGATTGATGAGAAACCATATCAAATCCAGGAGTAGAAGAAATTTTAGACTCGGACCATATCCTTTGTACCTCTAGAATACCAGGTCACAAATGAGTAAGATGGTCTCCCTTGCATATCTTACAAGGGAACTTAGGTTTAAAACTTCTACATCCAGGTTTCTTATTAACTTCCATTCCGCTAACATGACTAGTAGTGGTTTGTGGAGAGTCCTGAACATGATTTGCAGAGGTCAGGGACTCTTTGCTAGTATGAATTGCAGTGACTAGACTTATGCCCCCAGCTTGACTTGCAAAGGCTGAAGGCTGATCTTCAACATGACTAGCAGAGGTTGATGATGAATTGCTAGTATGACTCACAGTGACTAGACTTATGCCCCTAGCATGACTTGCAATGGCTGAAGGTTGATCTTCAACATGACTTGCAGAGGTTGATGATGAATTTCTAGTATGACTCGCAGTGACTAGACTTATGCCCCAAGCATGACTTGCAGTGGCTGAAGGCTGATCTTCAACATGACTAGTAGAGGTTGATGATGAATGGATAGAATTATTCTTCTTCTTCATCTTCCTATTTCTCCTATTTTTAGATCTCTTATTACAAGAAGGAGGAGAAATAGGAATCCTAGATTTTTCTTTGAAAGAAGATGAACAATTAACATCCATGTGATGCCCCTGAAATAAAGCATTCATTTGAGAAGCTTCAAGAACATCTGGAATATTTGGAGTGGACCATAGCCAAACTGGTAGTCCAACATTCAATCCATGAATATTCAAAATGGCCATTAAGGGAGTACCAACGTTTCCAAAGAAAGGAAAAGCCCAAGGATCCCTTTTTGGGAAGGTACCTTGGTTGGTTTCCATGGGAATATTAGCCATATCTAACTTATTCGCAGATCCTTCCCTTACGGGAATGTACAAATGACTTTTCAAGGAAGTTAGAAACACAATCAAAACCTTTTCCCTTGAGGAGGAAAATCCACAACTTTCAAAAGAAATATCAAAATTCCTTTCAAGATCAGTGGAGTGGTAGGTCAGTCACTCAGAATCTAAATCCCAAAAGTGACTAGACAAAAATACCTAAAGCCAACTATATACAAGGAGAAAAGAGCACTCGACTATAAAGTCCCTAAAGATACAACCAATCAAGCAAATTCCAAGTATTTCCGCTCCGAGTGATGAGGAATGGACACCAAAATACAAGAAAGTGAAGTAATGGACCTTTCAAAGATAGTCTGGGATAATGACAGCCCAGGCCTACCATCGAAGGTATCAGAGGTAGTTACGCTAACCTCCAGACAACAGCCTTTGCCAGTGCAAGCCCCCAAGCTTCACAAGGGTGCCCTCTAGATGTACTGCTGAACGTGATGCGATGTCAACCTCAGGTGTCATGGGATTCCCCTCCGCAGCCACCTGTGTGGATTCCTAGGATAGGAAACTATGGACACCAACTCGTATCAGAAGCCAGACAGAACAGTCATGAGGGGGTATCTCTCATCGTTATCTTCACTAACCCTCGTGCTTTACTCCTATTCACGGAGCTTTCTCGGTCTCCCTAACGCTATTGGATTTCGCTCTTTAATCAAACATCTATGTTTTAGAATTTAGAGCAGCCTTGGAGAGTTAACTCTCCTCTCACCTAATCCAAGGGCCTAAATAAACCTAAACTTGTTGATGTATTATGATCACAATACAAAAAGGTTCTAATTTATTTTAATTAGTGCTTTATTTTAAATGTTGTGCTTTTAAGTCAAGGGATAAATGGGAGTGAAACCAATGATGTGTGTATGACTCAACCAAAATCAATGAAAAAGTAACTACATGAATGCAATCATTTTTCCTTCGATGAAAAGAGATCTCTACGTGGGTTCTATGAAACTTTTATAAAGCAAAATACTTTTCCTTTTCTTTTCTTGCAACACACTTCACACACGCAAAAACTAAAAATATTACTAATGCTTTAACAATGCAAACTATCCTAATGCAAGGTGTAATGAAGATGTAAGATCCTAAATCACTCTTAAAAATGAAAGCAATTGTTTAGAACCATTAATAAGCAAAATTAAGTATTGAAGATAATATAAATCTTGAATGCAAAAATTATCTCCAAACAAGAAGCACAGATCGCAAAAGATCACAATTCACTTTCAAAAAATGAAAAAGGAACCAAAAAACCTGGCTAAAGAAAAGAAAAACAATGGTTTTTAAGACTTTTCCTTTTAAAGAAACAATGAAAACAACCTTTCGAAAGCACTCTAAATGCCACCAAAGACTCAACGACTGAAAGAAGAGCACAAGGAAACATTGCAAGTCACAAATTCGACAACGAATGAAACTTGAACAAAAAATGCTTCAACTTGCACTAAATGACCTGAAAGGCAACAAAGAGCTTTGACAAAATAACCAAGAAGTCAGGAAAGAAACACTTTCAAATTTGTCAAAAATAAACTTTCAAAAAGAAAGAAAAGTTGTAAGGCCACAAAATGACGGAAAGCAAAGCAAGTAGACCAATAATCAAGCTTGACACAAAGATTGAAAACAATCTGTTGTTCTAGAGGACCAAAACAATCAAGAACCTCTATAAGAAGTTTTGTGTGTCAAAACATAGATCATAAAACTCACGCAAAAGCAAACCTAGACCAAAACTTTTCAAAGCAGAAGAGAATTCAAAACAATAAGCTCACTAAATAATTAAATTCTAAAGATAGAAACTGACCACTTAGAAACCAAACAGACCAAGAAACAAATCTTTCTGGGAAGAAAGATTTGAAAAAAGCATGCAAAAAATGGTATACGCGACTATGTTCAAGGACAGGTGCGTGTACACACGCTTCTGAAAAAGGAAAATCGCATATACGTGGTTTCACTTCACAGAAACAGGCGTGTGTACACTACTGTAAACAGACAAAGGTGTGTATACTGATTTTTTCAAGAAAAATAAAAAAACAAGGCCTGATAAAAAAGATCAGACTTGAGGTCTAAGTTCCTACAGAAGCAGGAAATATTGTCATAGCAAGCAAACCAAGAGACTGGAATTCTGAGGAGGTGCATCAATTGTGAGTGATGAGTAACAAGATCTCACATGCTATTGATTTCTAGTTTGAGAGTGTGCTAGAACGTTATATTGTTAAGTTCACAGTAGAAGTGATAGTATCCTATAGTGGGACATAGAGGAAATTCCCAAAGAATCTGCAAGGCAGATTTATATGATCACTACCATTACCAATTAAAATTCTACTGTGTGACCATGGAGTTCAACTCCTAGAGTTGGATAACAAAAGTGGCTAAATTGATTGCACTCTAAGGGGATGGTAGTGGAAAACTAGTGGGTAGTCTGAGCGAAGGGGATATGGATGAATAATAGAGAGACTTCGGTGGAGACAAACGGTGGGTAAGGGACTACATATGTGAATGCAAAGTGATAATATGGAGGTAGAAGATATAAAAGGTGGCACATTATGGAGTGAATAGATGTTTCGATGGAGTGATGTAGGAGGAGGCTCGTTAGAGTTAATGTATTTTGTAAGTGGAAGCCAAATCATAGGGGAAAGGAAAGGCCACTGGAGGACAAGGAGTAGTGTAAGTGATCAAACCTATGAAGGAACACAGTTTGATACCCCATGCACTAAAGCGGAAGAAGAAGAGTAGCTTATCCCACATACAATGGAGTTTCTAGACCATGAACTTTAGAGTCATACCATGCTTGGTGTCAAAACCATGATCCCACACACTTCTACAAATATAAAGGCAAGTACTTGATACACTATAATGAATAGTGTAGAAGGTAACCATAGTGAAGAGGGTTGAGGTACTAGTAGTAGTGGAGTTGTTCAAGTAGTAGGTGGAGTGTCACAAGGTGTTCAATTCTAGTTTAGTTCGTAGACCAATGCATGGTTGTCTAGTGGTGTAATAGGTGTGACTTGAAGTACTTCATATATGAGTAACACAAAGAGGATGATAGAAAGCATATAATTAAGGATGCCTATGTTCCATGGTTCTTGGAACAAAGATCCAAAACAAAACTTATTTTCTTATGAGGCCATATGGACAAGAAAAATTATCTTGGATGAGGCTACAAAGATTATGTAGTTGGAGGTTTATTTTAGGGACTACGCATTGACATGGTACATGAAGTATAAGAATCAAACTCAAACTAGCCAAACCAGGTTGCCGAATTATATTAAGAAGGATTTGATTAGATAATTTTAGAAGATGAAATTTTAGTTCCAAGTCATTACCGAGCTAAAGGAGATTAAGTAGGGTTCAAGCAAGTCAGTAAGGGATTTTGGCATGAGACTTAAGTTTTTGAAGGATAGGATGATGTTCAATATTCTGGATGCCGAGCATAATGAATGGTCCATTATTGGTTTACTTTTTCATATTAAGATACCTTTGATGCAACAAAAAATCATTTCATAGTCATAGGCATTGGATCTTGTGCTGTGGAGGCTTCTCCATCAGGAAATGGAGAAAATAGTGGTACAACGTAGGTGTTGTCTTAGCTACCAGTGCTAACTCTTTAGCTATAGGATCTAACTAAGAGGAAGGAGAAGTGAGACGAACTATGGTGTACCATTTTCCAGGTAGAAGGTCACCATAAAAATAAATTTAAGTTGTTGACCAACTATATGGTGTTTGGCACAGCTAGTCCACTTCTGTAGGGTTGAGGGATGTGGTGTGAATTTTTTCCAATATGCGATCACACCCGACATAATTTCCCAATGATGTTGAAGCATGAGGTGACTACACAAACTTTAATTTCTGATTTCTATAAGTCGATGGGGCAAGATATCCATCATTGTTGTGCATTAGAATTGATATGCGAATAGACATTTGAATCATTTCAGGTACAACAAACCGAAGGGATAGAAGCTGTGACAACAAGCTTCAATCATCTAGGATATAATTATATTGGACAATAAAATTAGCTTGGACAATGAAGGGAAGAGGAGGGTATGGAAGAGGTCGGGAACCTCTCATTTCCTTTAATTGTGGATAGAAAGGACACCTTTCATGAGATTTTCCTAATCCATGTTGTACGTGTATGTATTGCAGGGAATTAGATCATGCAATTGAGAACTACCCACAATTGATTGTCAAATGGCAAGTGAATATGGGGAAAAATATACAAATGAGTAGCAACCACAGCAGGTATCAAAACCAGAGCAGATGTTGTAAAACTAAGAGATCAATAACAACATTAGGTTAGAAAAGTGCCTTAACCTACTCCAATGTTTAACCTCAGGCAAGAGAAGGAAATGTATAAATAAGCCCAAAGGGTGAAGGTTGCTACATAATGGTAAAGACCATACATGTTCTGAGAGGTTGTGATGCCAATTGTTTATGATGGAATTTCGTGTAGAGAATTTGGGATAGAGGAAAATCTAGTTCATAAGCTATTGCAAAGTTGTCTTGAGGTTGTGAAAGTTGAATAGGAAATTCAAGGACATAGTGGAGTATTATACTAACGAGTCTGAAGTTTTTATCACGTGAGCATCACTGCACATAGTAAATTAGGTAGCATGGTGGAAAAGGACGATTAAAGAATTCAAGTTTGATGCATAAGTGGGAGATTATGAAATGGATAATATCATCGTGAACTTAGGGTTTGATGTGAATATTCAAACAAAGAGTACTTGGGAAATTATGGGGAATCCAAACTTGATGTGGTCTCCTATTTAGCTATGACTAGCCAATCAACATCATATATTCCCAATTGACAGATTGACCAGTATACTAGTAGCTATTAATGGGGCTATGAGTATTGTTGACTTTGAAGTTATAGAGACCATCGATGACACAAATCCATACCCCACTATGTCAGGGATTGATTGGGATTTTGATAATTAGGTAATTATTAACCCGAAAAAGAGACAAATGATTTTTGAAATAGGGGGCATTTGAGTCATAGTGCCTTTGGACCTGTGGGAAGGAGACTGCTGCTTTGAGCCATTGAAAGGAGAGTTGAGTGATGAAGGACTAGACAAAATTTGCAATATGTCATCTCGTTAAGAGGATTATGATAACCCTACCATTGATGGAGTGATGAGTTGGCATAGTGTGGGGTATTGCACTTATAACTTAGAAGAGGTGCTAGAAAAATTGAAAAATAGACTACATGAGGTCAACACTTGAAGGTACACACACCTCACCAGAGGAGTGCTTTGGATGAGAACCAAGGTGCATAACCCACCCTCCTTTGATGGGTTGTCCAAAATAACCATTTTTGTGCAGGGATTTTAAGACTAGATACTGGATATTGTAAGACTTCCCATGCCAGACATTGCATTGTACACGACCCCAAACAGATGTTCAACTACACTCGAGACTCAGATTGAGTCTTGTGTACAAGCATTCACATTAAATACAAAATTTCATCGAATGTTTTAATTTAGTAGAACTAAGAGAGGATAATGATGATCCAAACTATATAAATATTCTGCAAGTCACAAAGGAGAGCCCAGTGAGTACACCAGAGTTACAATCAACTAAGTACAGACAACTTATTAAAACTAGGAAAGTGAATTTCAAGAGAGATGAAAATCCCAAAATGGTGGTTATAAGGGACTATTAGGATGATGAAATAGTAGAAAAGGTTGCATATTTTTTGTGAAAGTACCATCATTTTCCACCTAACATATTCGAGTAAATGAGGGATTTGTTGGAGAATTGGGTGCGATAAGAATTCCATTTAACCCTGAGGTTAATCATGTAGCATGGTAGCCCTAATGGTTGAACCCAATCTGAATGCCAAGCTAGAGTTGGACAAAATTTTGAACCCAAGAATTATCAAGCTTTTAAAATAATGTGTCAATAAGCCCGATGGTGGTCCAGAACAATAATATGGGAGAGGAAATATTGTGTAGACCTTCGGAAGTTGAATGATGAATGTGTGCAAGATCCTTTTATTCATCCCGTTACTGATGAAATACAAGATAAAATGGGTGGGAAAGAAGCTTACTCCTTTACTAATGGATTCTCTAGTTACCACCACATGATGATCACAAAGGATGATCAACTTAATACCACATTTGTGATGGAATGTGGATGCTTCCAAAGCATAGCTATACCATTCAAGTTGAAAAATATGCCAACCATTTTCTCATGTATAGTGGTGTTGAGGGCCCCGAAGTCGGGTCAACAACAAGGGGGATACCCACCGGGTCTGGAACCTGGTTGGCGGCTCCTTGCCCGTTTGGAGTAGCGGGTCCGACTGGGGGTAATGGGACCAGTTTCCCAATGTGAAGGGTGTGCGTGTGTGTGTAGAGTTTGATGATATTAATCTAAAAGGTTTCTCTGAACTAGTCTTAATTCTAACAGCTAAACTACTTCTATACTAATGTGATCTAATGAAGAGAAACAATACATCTAATCTACGCTAACCCGGGGTGTTCTCTTTTGTTATGCGATATAGAAAGATTTCTAACAACAGCTGGTAATAAAGATCATTCAACCGTTATCAGAATATAAATCGATAAAGATAAACCATTCTGCATAAGAACTTAGGCAGAGTAGTTGTGAACAGCATATCGCAAAATCAGTTTTCTATATGTCAAGCATAAATAAATGACTCCACCGTACAGAAGTGCCAAATGGTAATACAGACATTCATACAGTAACATATAAAGAACTCAACTGTATATCACTTTAGGGATACTAGCAGAATTTAGTCAAGAGATAAAAGTACCATTTATGACTGATTTCACTAATAAACTTCAAGCAATAATGATTTACTTCTACTTGTTCTAATATCTGCTAAGAGTACAGAAGTGCAACATCAATAATAGACATTAAAATGCAAACATAAATAAATCTTGATCCATCCATTCATCAAAAACCTCCTCTGAGGGTGCAGAAGTGCATGTTCTGAGGACAAGTTTTTTGACAGATTTCCGGACCCTTCTCCAAATGCCATGAGAAGAGTTAAATACTACTAGCTAATTGATCTTAATTACACGAATTTAGGGAATCGGCTTCAAATGACCGCCCTTTACTAAAAGCAAATTTATTTCTAAAACTTTAAATCTAATTTCTGACCGTTTCTGTATATTCTCTTTAGTGCTGTCAACTGCGCAACGCTTTCCTGGGAAGAGTCGGTTGGCTGCCTTCTTCTTTTGCTCGGGAGATAAAAGTGGAAATAACAAGAGCTGGCACCTCCTTCTGACAGACCAGAAGATATTTTCGAAAACCTTTCTCTAGCTGGGTGTATTCGCCGCGTGTATACTTAGCAAAACCCAGGTTCTTCTCGAACTGATTTTGCTGTTGCTGTTTCGGTTTCCGGTCGTGCGAATGACTGAGTGGGTTAAGAGTCGCGCTATATGGACATCCCCATGTTTCAAGGATTGTTTCCGTTCTTTGTTCCAGGTTTTTCTGGAGCGTCTTCCTTCCTATGCGCTTCTTTCTCTGCTTTACCAAGTCTGAGCTTCAGGATCTTTTGTGAACACGCTCCTTTTGTGCACCTTTGACTCTGAGTCCTGGATAGTCTAATTTCATCAGTGCCGGTTGTCTGATAGTCTGGAATCTGCGGTCCTGCTGCATGCGGCATTCGTTTGCGGAGGCATCTTCTCTCTGCTATTTGATTGGCGCTTTCCCCTTTCTCTCAGATGTTTCCTGCATATAGATTTATATCAGTTGCGTGTCTTGCAGTCTACGCAAAGAAGAAGGGAAATGAAAAGATTGACATAAAAGCATTAAACTCTAATGAATGCATAATCCTGACATGCATCATGACTTGACTCTTCGATAAATGCGATGCAATCATTCCTTGATACTCAAGCATGCGGTCATTAATTTCCTTTAAGGCGCGCGCTTGGTCTTGGGTTTATCGTGTGATGAGTCTTTTCAGATCGCAGATCGCAGATCGCAGTTTACTGATATCGCAGATCGCAGTCATCGCAGATCGCAGATCGCGGATCGCAGATCGCAGATCGCAGATCGCAGATTTTATTCAATGGTTCATGGTGCCATAGCGTGACGTTTGCGATGTGCGATGTCGCATATCGGCGATCGGCGCTTCTTGGAGGTCCTCCTTTTAGAGCGCATTTGAGATGCATGCGACGCGATGAACTTTGCGTCGCTCTTTCGCAGTTTTACTTTTCGCGCTTTAAGTAATGCTTCAACCTTTCTTTGCAATGCGATTTAAGCCTTAGGGAGAAAAATACAAAAAATTTAACAAAATATTTTTTGGGATTTTTTGTTCAGGGTCCCCCCTTTGCTCGACGTTATTGCTAATATCAAGCAAAGAGGGGGGGTTGTTGGTGACCACAACAATGGCGATTCACTGTGAAGAACCAGTTATCTCTGCTTGTTCTATTGCATTTTCACTTCCAAAACAGAAAAAATTTTCTTATGTCTAAATTTTGTTATGGACGGATAGAGTATTACCCCTTATCCTGTCAATGATGTTTCGTCACAACTTTTTATTTCATTCCGATTGTTTGCTTCCTCTGGGTCATTTCTTGTATTCACACCTAGACATTACTCAGTCTTTTCAAAGAAAAAATAAGGTCTTCTCTGCGTACTGGCTTTGTAAAGTATGCTCATTTGTCGTAGGTAGAGCCTCTGCTGCCCGCAAGCGTCCATAGCCTCGACAGGGTTACCATATTATCCAGCAATGATCCTTTTTCCTGCTTGAGGTTATTTACAACATTCCAGAGAAAAATCCTTTTGACACTTTTCTTTCTTTTTTTGAGTTTTTATTCTCTAAAGAACAATGTCTTGGTTTGGTGGCCAAATTATGACACAGTCATTCACTTGATTTACACTTTTGCTGAACAAGCTGGCTTGCGATGAGACCCCTTGTCTTTTGATTGCAACAATCTTGAGTCGTTGCCCTGTTTTGATAGACACTAGTGGCAAAATCAGCAAGTTATAATATCTGTGATCATGATAAGCCGGCTCGTGATGAGACCTCTTATTCTTTGAGATATAGTGTTTTCTTGGATTGTTTCTCTGGATGCTGCGATTTTCCTTAACAGGGAGGAAGTCATTGTTTTTCCTTAAGAAAGCTCTGGACGACAATAATAGAGTTTTAAGAACAACAGCTTTGCAGAGAATACTTATTTTGCTATTGATGATACTTTTCATTGCGTTGGCATAAAACAATTTTTTGCCAAAAGTTACTTTCATCCCAGATTTCTTTGTGAAGTTGAAACTAACATCATATTCAGGCTAAAGTTAACTCTACCTGTCAATAATAAAAGTCAGATTTTTCGAAAAGTTTTACTATTTATACAAGTGAAATCAAAATCTGATAGAGAAATGGTATATTCTTCATAAATACAATTTATGATCATTCACAACCAACCTTATTTATAAAAAAAATAAAACTAAAATTATCCTACAAAAATTAGAAGGATAACCTTCTATGGAAAATACATTTTGAGGATTTTTCCATTTACAGGCAGAGAATCTCTTCTGCCTGTCAAGTCCTGCAACACAAAAGTCGACGGGCCTATGACCTCCACAATCTGAAAGGACCAAGCCACAGCTTCTGGAATTTCGTATGTTTGCCTTTTTCTTCATGTGCCTTATCCCACTTCAAAACTAAATCTCCCATCTGAAAGTTTTTTCTGGTCATTATGTTCGAATCAAAAGAGGATTTTATTAGCGCTTGGTGGTGAGCATGGGTTTTCTTGGCCTGTTCTCGTTGTTCTTCTAGCTTGATTATTTCCGTTTGCCTTAGTTGTAAGGGAGAAGTGGATACTTCATCAATGTATTGTACTAAGGACAAGGAGGGAATGACTAAGTGAGTAGGAAGAACTGCTTCTCTCCCGTAAACTAAATTAAAGGGAGAAGTGCCGATAGAGGCTTTCTTTGTAATTCTGTCTGCCCATAGGGGGTTTACTAGCGCTTTATGCCAATTCTTTTGGTTTTGGTCGACTGTCTTTTTGATAATCCTGATTAGGTTCTTGTTCGTTGATTCAGCCAACCCATTACCTTGCGGATAGTAGTTGGCAGAATACTTCAGTTTGAACCCTCTTTTGAGCGCGAACTGAGTCATGGTGTTTCCAGAAAAATATGAAGCATTATCGAATATTAAGGCCGTTGGCAATCCAAACCTAGTAATGATAAATTGATCTATGAATTCAATAATATTTTCAGAATTAGCTGTCTTGAGAGGAACTTCCTCTACCCATTTAGTAAAATAGTCAATTGCCGTGAGGATATACCTACGCTGTTTAGAGGAGTGAGGAACGATCTCACCTATTATGTCCAGGCCCCATTGGCTGAACGACTGTTCGATGTTAACCGATTGCAGTGGCATGGATGACTTCTTTTGTTTTCCTGCAGCAGTCTGACAGACTTGGCATTTTCTTACATGATTGTACGAGTCTTTGAACATCGTGGGCCAGTAGTATCCTGCACGTAAGATTTTGTGCGCGGTGGCTTCTCCAGCATAGTGTCCACCTGCTGGTCCATCGTGGAGTTCCTGCAAAACCTTTTCGGCTTCAGTTTTCTCAAGACATCTAAGAAGCACAGAATCATAATTTCTTTTAAACAGGACATCATTCACGAGTTGGTATTGTTTGGCTTTTAATCTCAGGGCTCTCTTCTTGATGTGATCCAGGTGAAATGGAGCATGCCCATTTTTCAGGAAATAAATGATGTCAGCATATAATGATTCTGCGTCGTTTAGGCTTACCTCATACGTGTGTACCTCTCCAGACGATTTTTCGGGGATTTGTGATGCTCCAGCTAACATCTTGCAGAAGCCTTGGCCTCGAACGATGTGTGCCGGCTTGATCTCCAGGTCGTATTCTTGCAAGGCGGTGATCCAATTCGCTCTCTTTTCGCCCACATCCTTCTGTATCAGGAGATTTCTTACCGCTGGGAACGGTACTATGACCTTGGTATGGGCCTTTAGCAAGAATGGTCTGAAATATTTAATCGCTTTAAAAATGGCATATGCCTGTTTCTCTACGTCCGAATATTTCAGCTCAGCACCTTGTAAGTTTGAGCTAAAGAAGGCGATCGAAGCTTCTACCTTTTCTTGATTCGCTTGAGTCAAGATTGCAGCATAAGAATTCTCTGAGGCAAACGTGTATAAGACAAAAGGCTCTGAAAAGTTTGGGGTTGCTACAGATGGAGCGTTGATGATGGCTTGTTTGATTAAGTTAAACGCTTCGTGCTCGTCTAGACCCCATTTAAAGTTTGAATTCTTTTTTATCATTTTTTGTAAAGGAGAAATAATACGTGAAAAATCTGGGACAAATCTTTTGACAAAATTGATCTGTCCTAGGAAAGATTGCGTGGTATTTTTGTTATGGGGCATGGATATCTCGGAAATTTCTTTGATTCTGTCAGGTTCAATGTGAATGCCAGATTTGGACACTATGAATCCTAGCAATTTTCCTTCACTCAAAGCGAAAAAAGATTTCTTCGGGTTAAGCGAGATCCCATACCTTAAACATCTTTGAAAGATTTGCTTCAAATCTTTGAGGTGGTCGTTTCGGTTCTTGGAGTACACAGTTATATCATCCAGGTAAATCACTACCGATTTGTTGACTAAACCTTTAAACGCGATGTCCATGGCCCTTTGAAAAGTAGCGCCGGCGTTGATCAGACCGAACGACATTTTCCGATACGCGTAGGTACCCCATTTAGTTCGGAAGGTGGTTTTTAACTGATCATCTGGGTGTACCAACACTTGGTTATATCCTGAAAATCCGTCCAGGAAAGACATTAACTCTGAGCCTGCGACTGCCTGTAATATTTGCTCCATAGGTGGGAGGGGAAAATTGTCTTTCTGACAGGCTTTGTTGAGGTTCCGGAAGTCGATGCAGATTCTAATATCTCCGTTTTTCTTCCTAACGGGTACCATATTGGATACCCATTTGGAATGTCTGACCGGGAAGATTATTCTGGCTCTCAACAATTTATTCAGCTCAGTTTTTATCTGACTTTCCAAGTTGGGGTGGATTTTTCAGAGCTTCTGCTGGACAGGTTTCTCGTTGTCAATCATGGGGATAGTGTGTTGAATGATAGAAGTTTTGTAAGTCTTCAGCTCATCGTAATTCCAGGCGAAGACGTTTTTGTACTGTCGTAGAAGACGGATATATGCTGATTTTTCTTCACGAGCCAGCCTTGGCCTAGATTAACATTTTGTGGCTTCTCATCGGTACCTAGGTTCAGTGATTCGTAGTTCAGAGTCGAACTGTAAAGTTTGGCATTAGTGACCTTTTGAACCGACTTTTCAAGTCGTATAAGTCTTCTAGTTTGACCACCGATTTGGGTATGGCATTATCAGTGTTATTTTGTCAAAGGTGATCATGACAGTCTTCGTTGATTATCTGGTTTGAGTAGGATCCTTCAGAGGTGAGGAAACTTACGATGTCTGGGTCGTTGCTGAATACTCTCCAGTTAGTGATGTTGTCAGGGATAGACGGTTTAAAAATCAATTCTATCGAAAACCTATCTGGACTAAAGTCTTCGGAGGGAATGAGTCTAGAGGCTACGTTAGCTAACAGGTCTGCGCTTGCATTGTGAAGTCTCGGGATTGACGAAATATTGAACGCTGTAAAATGTGCAATGAGATCTTGTACTAAAGATTGATAGTGCTTTAAATGACTAGACAGGCAGTGTATGGTGTTACGTACCTGTTTGACGACGATCTCGGAATCTCCAAAGACTTGAAGATATTTGACGTTGCAGCTGATTGCTTTGTATAGGCCTTGCACCAAGGCTTCGTATTCTGCTGTGTTGTTCGTGCAATCGAACTCCAGTCTGCATGTGAGCATGGTCTTATTTCCGTCAGGGCTAATCAAAACGCATCCTGCTCCCGCTCCCTCGTTGGATTTAGAGCCATCAAAATATAATTTCCAAAATAAAGAAGTATTTACAGGGTTATCTAAGAAACTAACACATTTTGAATCATCAGTCTGGGAAAAGTTTTCTACTTGGGACAAAACTAAATTTTCTAAATATGGTGATATGTGAGCATTGAAATTTCCGAGGAAAGAGTCTACCGAGTAGTTGCCTATGATGCTGTTGTTGTATGCTATGGCTTCATTCTCTCCTTCCAAATCCGTCACTATGTATTTTTGGTGCAATTCTCGTTCAACCTTTATTTGATTTGGTTTCCCGTTGAAGGGTAACCACATGTGCGCCCAGTCGGTCGAAAAGTATCCGTGGAGTTTCTCGGACCAGTCCCTGCTAAGAATCAGGCCATAAAATTCAGGGATGTTAGCCACTAGGATGTCGATAACCTGGCATACCTTGGGGTTAGACGACAGTCTTATGGTCACTTGATTCAGTTCGCCTATCACTTCGACTTGTGATCGATCAAGTTGAACTATGCGTACTGCGGATTTTTGCGGTTGAACGTTGAGTTTGGCACATATTGACTTGGGTAGAATATTGGTTGAAGCACCAGAATCAACCAAGAAGTTGTGCACGTTTCTGTTAAAGATTTCATAAGTGAGGAGGAAAGGAGGAGTATGAGATCTAGATCCCCCTCCAATCAAAGCGATGTCATTTGGATCGATTTTATTGATTGTGTTGATTGGAGGTCTTCCTATATTATGGGAAGCTATGGCTGTAGTTAAAGGCGTAGTAAGTACGGCGTGTAACTCTTTCATCATGATTTTCTGTTGGTGTTTCAATTTGCTCAACTCGTACAGGGTGATATTAGCCCTAGTCTTTTTCATGTCATCAATGATGTTATACTCCATTTCATCTGACACTATTAGTGTCTTTGATGGAGGCGTTTGCTCTGATTGGACTGGGCTAAAAGAGGTCGCTTTAGCAGTTGTTTTCTTTGGTGCGACCCTTTCTTTTGCTGCAGGGCTTGCGCCCTTCTGTTTTGGGATATTCTGGGGAGGATCAAGCTCATTTCTGCTTCGTGTGCTAACCGGAAGTGCTTCTTGATCTTCCTCTTGTGGGAGAATGAAATCCCACATTCCTTGTAGTTCCACCACTTCTTCATCGTCGGTCTGCGTTTCGATGGTGCTCTCTTCTTCTTCTTCGTCAGATTCCACGTTTGAGACCACGTTGGGTGGCTTCGTCTCCATAGGAGGATTTCTCTTAAAACTCCTAAAAGGCTTTCTTGGGGACGACTCTGCTACTTGTTTCCTTATGTCAATCATCTCATTGGACATGGCCTTTAATACCTTTTGTAATCCTTCCATATCGAAAGGATCTTTCGTTTGCTTCTTCTTGGTGTCTTCTTTGAAAGAGATTTTCTTAGGTTTACGCTCTTCGATTGTAGATCTCTTTTCTAGGGCTACTACGCGTCTTTCAACTACCAATGCCTCAGCCAAATTTTCAACTAAGGTTGTCTTGCTCGCCCTATCTACGAAGATGGCCAAGTTTGAAGGTAAGGCCGTGATGTACCATTCGCATCTTACTTCCCCGTTGGGTTGAGAAGCAGCGGGGATTTTGTTGAGGATCTTGTTGAACCGTAAGTTAAAATATTTAATGGGTTCTCTAGCCTCGGCTTTGAGATTGGATAAATCGTTGATCAGTGTCGCTGTCGATCTATCATCGTCGAATTTGGTGAGAAATTGATTTTGAAAAATGTCCCAGCTGGTGATAGATCCGGAGGGCAGCGAAAATTACCATGACCCGACTGTCCCTTGCATTGTATAGGGGAAAAGTCGGACCACGACATCTTCGTTGGTAACTCCATTGAGATTAACAGAAAGCATGAAATTATTGATATGTTTTTCAGCTAGCATTCCTGTTTCTGGATTGAATTTCGGCAGCCATTTCTCAGGATGGGCAGGTATTGGAATTAGGAGTGGAGGCATTAAAACCGCCCCAGGATTGTTCCATGGAGATTGGGACATCGCTGAGTGACTAGTTAACAAAAGTGCAGAAGATGATCTTTGATGTTGAGAAGATGGAGATGTTACGATCTTCGACGATTGCGGAGGAAGGGTTGTGGGAGATGGATGAGTGTTTTGAGGTGACGACGTGGGTGGTAGACTTCGCAGAGAGGGAGTTGAAATGGACGAAGTGGATGAAAGAGTCTCTCTGTCAGACTCTGGAAGTGCTTTCCTTGCTCTTTTCCTAGTAGGGAGAGGGGTTTCAGTTGGCTGGATGCCAAACTTTTCACTCTTCAATCGGGTCAGGGGATGAGCAGGGTTGTACTGCGAAGTCAAGCTACCTTTAGATTTATCAGACATCTGGGTGAAAATATAGAATCCCTGGAGTTTACAGATCAAAGTTTGAACTTCAGGGGGATCGATAATAGGACGGTCTGATGTATCGGGGTGTATAGCAGCGGTTGATGTCCGAGCGACTTCTAGTTCCGAGTTTAGTCGTACTGGAGAAGTCAGGGAAGTTGGTGAGGGTGATTTGCTCTCAGAATGGTATTTGGATTTTGAATTATGCGCCATTCATAGCTCGTGCCCTCCTTCTAGCGCCAGAAATGTTGAGGGACCCGAAGTCGGGTCTGTCAGGCGGAAAGAGTCGATAGTGCGGACACAACCAACCTCCCTAGGAGCCTAAGACTCTCTAGTGACAAACAAGACAAACAAGAGCAATCCTTCTCTAAACATGCATTTACCATATAAGAAATCAAGTGTTTAGATCCTTCCTGTAGTCCAGCGCTGTTGTAGCAGTCCAGCTCCGCCGATCCGGATGAGCTCCTCCTTCACTTTGAAACCTGCATCCACTAACAATCAAACGATTAAATAATGCTTGATAATCTCATAGAATAAAACATATTTAACACATAGACCAAGGAGTACATGAAACAACTCATAAATAACAAGTTATTGACAATAATGGACTCATTTACATTAATAGGAAACAAAAGGAACAATTACAACCTGAGCCTTGGTGTTGTGCAAGTCCCTCCCAGGGTCCATCAAGAGTTCTCCTTTACTTTGACAAAGCTCACCCACTTCCAAATAGAACAAGCAAAGATGACAATCTCTCCTCACAAGCTTCTAAATGGGAGTCCTAATTCCTGCAGCATCTACCCTTAGAAATGTTTAGCTTCCAGACTCCTCTCCTTCTGGCCCAATGCCTGTATTTATAGTGGTCTAGAGGAAGTTATTCAGGTCCACCATCAATGGGATAATCCCCTCTTGGATGGGATAGCTCCCTCATTGATGGGATAAGTTCCTCCTTGGTAGGGGTACATGAACCATCTGGAGGCGCTCAATACACGTCGAACAACCTTTTAGAATGCTCTAGAAATGACCACAATTAACTTTGTAAAGATGAAACTTGCGCATTTTGACCTTTACAAGGGGACGAACCTGCCCCTTTACATAAAGAGCGTACAAGTGCGCAACTTTTGTGAACATTGGGTGCGTACCCGCAGGTAAGGTTGAGAGAACCTGCGTACCCAGAGATAAATACATTTATAAAGACTTTCTCTCTTTTTGGAGTTTGACATGGAGAGCAGAGGCATAAGACTTGCCCAGGAGGATAGCATGACTGTTGATAGAGCCATACTAACTGTAAATAGTCATGGTGACATTTTTTAGTGTAACAGATTGCCCCCTAAAGTGCGAAGCCTGTAATAGATTAGGGTTTTGTATTATCTAGGAAGGGTGAAGCGCTTTATCATTTCAAGGATTATCTCGTGGAGAGCCTGGTCAGAACCTGCAATTTTCAACACAAAATACATGTGTAAGATTATATCATCACTGAGGTAGGCATTCCCATACTCAGATCAAAACTTTAACTAACAGACTAACTACTCTGATATAGGAATGATCTTGCAGTACATCATAATCATAGACTTTTGTAGACACAGTATGGGCGCAGCCATCTGTTTATGATTAGTCTACTTAGATAATGAATACAAAACTCCTCGCAGCCTGGATGGTGGAAACTAGATCCAGGGTCTTCATTCCTACTTCCCAAATTGGTACGATTCTAGCCATGCGAATAAATGAGTTGATGTCGAACATGGTAGAAACCACTTGATTACCAGTCGATGATGTAAACTGTTAACAAGTGTGAGAGAGACCACCAATAATGTCAATGGTTCTCAAAGTACCCAGTACAATCCATGAGGTGTGAATGAATGAGTTGATGTCGAACATTTCACGGAATCCTTTGATCGAAAAGTCAATGATGTAAACTGACGTCAAAGACGAGAAACCTGCCATTGATGCATGCAGATTTCAAGGTACTGATGATTTCTAGGTCATCTCTCTAGATAATGTGCTGATGTCGATAGAAAGCGACCCGTCGCAGGCAAGCCCACAACACGAAATCATTGTTCAAGTTGAAGAAATGTTGCTGTAAGGACTGACTCAGGGATGGTCAAATGGATGATAAGTATTTTGCAGATGAAAGTTTTGCTTGCAGACCTCTTGAACACATAACGACACAACAGATGGCTTGGTGATAAACGACTCAAAGTTAATCCCCGGAACCCGGCTGAAGACTTTCAAAGTGGTTTGATCAACTGTGAGGTAAAGGATTTCCCAACCCAGGTGAATGAAAAGTGTCGTGTCCAAGAGTGGTAATAAAGTTTCTTTTGAGACAAAAGATAACAAATAGGCTCATTCTTATCTCTTTTCCCCCACCATTTCTGGCAAGTACCTCTTTATTTTTAACAAGCTTGAGGAGGATAACATATGCTTGATTATAAGCTCATCCTTCGGATGAGTCCAACCTAGTTTTGATTCGAACCCTAGGAAGGAGTGGTTCGTTCCTGTTTGTAATTGAACAGGTCCTTTACTGTGAAATTTTAACGAGCCCAGTATAGGAGAAACTCGACGTTTTTCAATTTTAGAGAGTCTGAAAAACTTAAGAAGACTCCAAGTTGAACTTTTTCGTAGATTTGTGTCCCTCAAGCCCGAAAAAGTATAAAATAATACCTGGGGGAACCGCTTGATCTTGCGACCAAGGAGTACTTTCATAATTAGTGTCACTGACCTGAAAAGTAAAAAGCGATCAAGGACACGTCGTTTTATTTCCAGTATCGAGTTCGAAACGACAAAAACCCAGCAACCTTTTCCTGTTTTTACGGTCAGAAAAGGGCTATAAGGGGACCGTCTTTTAATTCCGTTTTAACGAGTGTAAAAGAAACGCTCGGCAATCTTTTCATATTTTAGGAGTCAGAAAAGGGCTTAAAAGATGACTTTGATATTTTGGTTCGTGAAAAATGACAATTTTCCCTCTAAATCCCTTTGTCCTGCACAAAAACGACACATTACTCATACCTGTTTAAGATAGGCAAAAAAACATTGAAAAATATCCTTCCATGGTGAAAAATGAACAAACCTAGCGTTCATTCATCCAAAAAACCTATAAAAAGACTTTTTACCATGTCATTTTTACCATTTTACTGTTGAGGTTGAAAAAAGAGCTTTTGGCAAGAAGCTTCCTGTGGTCGTTGCGGAGAATCCGACCGTCAGAATCGAACGCCGTCTCTTCCAGGTATTTCACAACATCCTCCTCTTCAATTTCATCCGATTAAAATTTCGTTTTAGGTTTCAAAAATCGCTCTGCGGGGTACGCAGGTGCCCTAAGGGTGACCTGCGTCCCCCGACCTTTTCCTACACAGGAAAAAGGTCGGGGTATGCAGCCCACCTTCAGGCCAGCTGCGTCCTGACGCTTTGTGTCCTAAACGCGGGGTGCGTCCCCCGCGAAGGGCGGAATTTGAAACCCCAAACCCCAAAAATAACCATTTGAATTTTCCCAAACTAATTCTAATCTTTGTTTCTTGGTGTGTAGGGCACTCACCATGTTGGATTGGAGAGAAAGAGAGCACGAGGACGTTGATTTAGCCGCAATTAATCATCAACCTTCCATTGATGCCCTAAAACCATGCGGACTATATAAATACTGGGCCATACCTGGCATGAGGGCTCAGGTGAGATTCTTGGAGTGGCTGGTTGAGAGATGGAACATTCATGAGCAATGCTTTTACATCGGAGGGCACCAGCTCGAGATAGAGCCCTCTGACATATACTTTCTCACTGGCTTGCCAAATAGGGGCGAGCAACTCAATCTAGCCGGGACTAGGCCGGGTGGTCAATCCCTTGCTAGTCTCCGGGCAGATTGGTGCATACCCAATCAACACCATGCGAAAGGCATAGAAATCAAACACATCTCTCGGCGTGAACTCAAGGTTATAGCTTTCACGGTTACCAGAATTTGCGGTGCAGCCGCTTTACATATTGCCACCGGGTCCCAAATGCGGATGGCGATTGACTGTTTCCAAGGCACCATCTTCAACTGGTGTGATGCTGTGTCGGCCAATATGAAGGGCCAACTGACTAGGGCAAAGAACGGACAACTGAAGACCTTTGGATATGGGCCTCTAGTTGTGAGCTTTGCCTTAGAGAGAGTTCCGATGCTGATCCCTTAGCAACTCACTGTTGATGTCTTGGGTCCTCGGGAGCCAAAGCTGATACGATGGGTCAAGGTGATGGCCCTGGCATCCTGATGAGGGCGCGGCAGTTGTTCGATTCCCTGATGGTTATTTTCACTGGTTAGAGGACCAGGTTTTTTCGATCCAGGACTCTCCGTATGCCGGAGTAGATTTTCGAGGTGATTCGGACATGGTTCTTCCACAGGGAGAACAATGGGACGACAGAGGTACTTTATTTTTCACAAGTTTTCAAATTATATATATATATATATATATATATATTTTATATATATCGTTTCAAAACTGACAGTAAAAATTTTCAAAAAACAGATGTTGGTCCACAGCGCCCATCCAACCTCCGGCCTTTTGAGAGGAGACATCCAGTTGCACCGGTACCGGCTCCACAGGACGCGGCTGCAGAGTCACTAGCTGAGTTGGAGCAGGATCTAGAGCGTCTGACGGTGGATATACCTGAGACTACCATAGATGATATTCCTATCAGACTTCAGCGCTATGTAGTCGCAGTCCCTGGACCGTTTAGGAGGTTCTTGTGTAAGGTAGCCCGTGCAGTGGTGTCGTATAGGGAGCACCACCAGTGATTGGCTAGTCACTTTTGTAGACACATATGACATTTTTGGCTTTTTGTACTTATCATTTTTGCCGATCATAAGGTGTTTTTCAACCTATGATCGAAGACGATGTATATTTTTTGACACACTCCTATCTATATATATATCATTATTACCGGCTTATCTTGTTTAACATATGTGATGAAATGTTTTTAAATTTACTTGCATGATTATCGTAAATGTCTGTCCAACATTCGAGAAGCAATTGCATCTGCTAATGTATTTAAAGACCTCGGAATATGCTGATATTCAATGTAATCAAATTCACGTTCCAAGAGACGCACTCTCAAAAACAACCTTAATAACACAGGATTTCTAATGGCATATACTCTATTAAGCTGTAATACAACAAGTTTAGAATCTAACCTCACTATCAAACGTCGAATTCCAAATGAAATAGATTCAGATAATAATTCAACCACTGCACTGTATTCTGCAATGTTGTTCGTCGTTTGACCGAGGCTTACCCCATGCATAGAAACTAACTCGTCAGAGGGCGAATAGATAACCCAAGCTGCGGAAGAGATATTCCGTGTACTACGACAAGCACCATCAGCAAATCCAATGTATGTTTGGAGAGGTGTCGACATCTGCAATATCAAGAGTAAAACCAAGATAAGCAAGAATAATGACGAAAAACACACTCTCTAAGCTAAGCACACTAACTAAACTAACAAACATACTAGCTAGAAAGAAAATCTAACCTAACTAACATTCTCCATACCCATCATTTAAGCATAATACCTCTTAAGGTAAAGTCCATTTCTGGGTTTACCTAAAGAGTCCCCATCAAAATCTACCAGCTCATAGGCCCCTTTTGCTAGCTTTCGCTTTACAATGTAGGGTCCATGCCACATAGGAACGAATTTTCCAGCACCTAGCTTATCGTCAGCTTGATCATATAATAGCACTAGGTCTCCCTCTGAAAAACTTCGAGGGGTCACATTTCTATCATACTGAGCTTTCATTCGCTTCGCGTGAGTCTCGATTGCCAATGTAGCGTCACGTCGAGTCTCATCTAATTTAGCTAAGTATAATAAACGCTTCTCCTCTTCGGAAGTAGCTGGAAGTAATTCGACAGCCATTTGAAGTGATGGGATTTCGCATTCAATGGGTAACACAGCTTCCAAGCCATAAACTAGCTGGAAAGGAGTGAACCCTGTTGAAGTTTTCACTGAGGTTCGGTATGCCCATATCGCTGAAAATAACATGTTATGCCAATTCGACCGATGAATACCAATGGTTCGTCGGATCATGATAACGAGAACTTTGTTGATAGACTCAACCAAACCGTTGGCTTGCGGATAGTAAGGAGTAGAGCTATCGTGGCGCAAACCAAGCTGGCTTGTAAGCTCAGTCATCATGATGTTTCGAAAATGGCTCCCATGGCCAGTGATGATTGCTTGTGGGACACCAAACCTAGTTATAATATGATTGAATACAAAAATTGTAGTTGTTTTGCCGCTTGCGTCGAATGTAGGCATCACCTCGGCCCATTTAGTAAAATAATCAACCGCGAGGATGATATACGCATGCCCCCCGGCCGAGTGAGGGTTACAAGTAATAAAATCGATACCCCATTTGGCGAATGGACCAACGGCAACTATAGGATGGAGGGGAGCAGGCGGTGCGCGCATCTTGCGATCAAACACTTGACAGTTGTGGCACTTCCGGACTGCAATGATACAATCTCTAAACATAGACGGCCAGAAATAGCCAGCACGCAACACCTTCTGAGCTGTGGCATACCCAGACATATGACCGCCACATGCTCCAGAGTGACAATCATTCAAAACCCTCTTAGCCTCTTCGTGAGTTAAACAACGTCGAAAAACTAAGTCTGCCCCCCGGCGATAAAGTGTATCTCCAATAATCTTGTATTGCTGGGATTGAAACCGAATTTTTCGACGTTCCGACTTTGAAGCTTCAGGCCGAAAAGTTTGGGTTTGGAGATAGATGATTATATCCCCGTACCACGGATCTAAAGTACTGATAAGAAACAAAGATTCATCCGCAATGGACTCCTCTGCCACAGTTTCTGTGTCAGTATGCGGGAAATCACACATCAATTCCGCAAAAACTAAGGATTTCTTAGACTTGGACTTTTCAAACTCCAAGTTGAACTCTTGCAGGATAACGATCCATTTAGAGTCTTGCCCCCTAGCAGTTGTTTTGTCAAAATATAAATCGTAGGGTTGCAATCTGAAATAACTGTAGTTTTACGGAGAAGAATGTAGTGACGAAAACGCTGGACAGCTTGAACGGCTGCCAGGGCCAATTTCTCCACATGCGAATATTTTAGCTCAGTGGGGTTTAATGTCCTACTAAGATAATATATCACATGTTCTGCTCCGAATTCATCTTCTTGAACTAACACCATTCCAATGGTGGAATGCGAAGCTGCGAGGTATAAGAAGTAGTCCTGGTTGTAGTTGGGAGGATGCAACAACGGTGCATGGGTCAACGCGTGTTTAAGTGCATCAAAAGATTGTTGGTAAATCTCGTCCCAAAAGAATTGAGCGTTCTGTTTCAACAACCGTGTAAAACCTTTAGTGACCTCGGTGTAGTTTGGAATGAATCGGCGTAAAAAGTTCGCTTTCCCTTGCAAACTTTGGAGTTGGCACAAACTCGAAGGAGGAGGCAATTTGATGATAGCTTCGACCTTCGAGGGATCGACACGAATGCCGTCTTTTGAAACAACAAATCCCAGCAATCGACCCGTCTCTATACAGAACACACACTTGTGGGGATTCAACCGAATTCGATAATGCCTACACCTCATAAAAATTGCTCTTAAGTGGACAAGGTGATCAGCTCGGTGTAAAGAATGAGCAGGCAAATCATCGAGGTACAGTTGCACAATGTGCTTGATGTCATGAAATGCATAAGACATCGCCCGTTGAAAAGTGGCCCCGGCATTCTTAAGCCCAAAAGGTAATTTGCAATAAGCAAATGTCCCCCATGGACAAATGAATGTCGTTTTTGGTTGGTCGGCAGGTAGAATATTGATTTGATTATAGCCCGAAAAACCATCCATGAAGGAAAAATTTCACTTCCGGCACAATCATCAATAATTTGATCGATATAAGGCGTAGGATAGTTGTCTTTTGGACAAGCTCGATTTATATCCCTATAATCGATACAGATTCTTATTGTTCCTTGTTTCTTGTTGACCGGAACAATATTTGATACCCAATCTGTTAACGGGATTGGATAAATGAAACCTGCTTTCAACAGCTTCTCAACTTCTGCTTTAATCGCAGCCGCTTTCCGAGGGTGAATCTGACGCAACCGTTGCCGGACGGGTTTAGCATCCGGATAGGTTTTTATTTCATGAACAACAATGGCAGGGTCGATTCCCGGCATTTCCTCGTAGGACCAGGCAAACACATCGCGGAATTCTTGGAATAGGGCCTTGTAAGTTTGGATTTCATCTTCTGTACATGAGGCACCTATATGAATGTTTTCCTCAATTCCGGGCTTCACTGAAATATCAATGGGAATAGTGCGAGAAATATTCCCTAGATTCAAATCTGAATCAGAATGTTTCGTTGGATTCTGAGCGTCTTTGACATATTCAGCGGTAAAGATAGATGAAAAATCATTTTCAAAAGCATCATCCTCAGGTAAAAACGAAGATCTGTGATGGAGATCTTCCCATGGTAGATCGTCTACACTTAGGATTTCGCGAAGTTGTTCATCAGATGACACGACTTCGGGAAACGCTATCCGTTCTAAGGTTGACGTGAAAAGTGATTCTTCACTGACCACATTCATTTGGTCGATCTCGGTTGAACGCGAGTCAGTAAAAGACATGACGGCTTCATAAGCAATTTCATATGGACTCAAAGGCATAGCATCACCGAATGAGTCTATCTCAGATTCAGATGGGACGATCCAAGGATCATCATAAATAATGTTTTCTGATGTAATCATATGAATTGATGCAAATGAAGGGTCTGCGTTGATTGGAGGGAAAGGAAAAGTTCCCAGTAAACCGGAATCTTTAACTAAACCTACGCCAACGTCCCTATAAGGGATTGTCGTCTTACCGACATGCTGGATACTCTCTGAAGAGGCTGGGTCGGATGAAAAGTATGTCAGATGATCAATCGTCACGATCTTACCGTTATGTGGAAACTTAATTACTCTGAAGACCGATGAAATGACCGCTGTCATAGCATATGACCAACTTCGACCCAAAAGAAGGTTGTAGTCTAGAGGGGCATCAACCACTTCCACATCCAGACTAACGGTTTTACCTTCTACCCCTATAGGCAATTCCTGTAGAATACCAAACGGACGGAACCCATGGCCATCAAAGGCCTTAAGGATGGTCGGGGATTAGTTCAACGAAGGAGAACCAAGCGATCTCCAACATTGAATCGACATAATACACGTAGAAGCTCCCTCATCAATCACAGTCCAATGAATAGGCCTGTTTTTGACTATCACTGGAATTTGGAAAGCCATTTGATGGGGTAGACGCGGTGTACTATTTTCTAGATCGAAGATTATCAGGTTCGGATCCTGAACATCAACAGCTCCGATAGCCGACAAAAGTAATTTTCGTTGTGCTGGGCATGATTGCAGCACTTCTAATGCCGACATTGCTGAGGGTGAAACAGCTAAGTCCTCAACAATGTTGTAATTCTGGGCCTCTCTCGCATGTGGATTGAAAGCAGACCTTCGAAGTACACCCTTGGCGGGCGGTTTGATTACTAGATCCGGGTTAGGTTTCTCGATCTGTAGTGGATCGGAACCAGGAGCTGAGGTTGATGGGTTAGAATGAGAAGATTCTGCTTCCTTACCATCAACAGGAGCCTTACTACCATAATCTTGCGATCGAGTCGCAATCCTCACATGAGACATCATCAAAATGGGTTCTTCACTGGCAGTCGAGGAAGAACCTATCATCTTACTTTCCTGCTTTGGAAATGGATCTTTTAACACAACAGGAGTGGGAGAACCTTTGACTATTTTCACAACCTTGGCCCGATGAGGGAAATCTCTCGTAAAATGATCCTCTTCACAAATAAGACAAGGATATCGAGGTTTGCGCTTTTCGTCATTGGTTTCCGACTTTTCTGTTTTCTCCTTCGGAGCCTTGTCTGCTTTAGCCTTCTTCTTTCCTTTCTTCTTTCCACCGTTTTTTGATTTGACCGTAGATGACTCTACAGCGTGAATATCGGCGGAAAGTTCAGGAGAAGACTCTCCTGTCGGGGAATCAGGTAAAGTGATTATAGGAGTAGTAGAATTCTTGGAAGACTTCTTCTTGCTCTTTGTATTCACGATGCCAATCATACCATAAGCGGCATGAGATCCCGAAGGAGCAGCAACGATTTGATTCGATTTTGGAAGATCTGGAATCTTCTCGTGTAACGTACCCGACTAAGTGTAAACTAAGTCAAGGTACTGCGCCTGAGCAATGACTTGCTCCTCAGTAACTATTCCGGCCTTAGCTACATCTTCAGTAATCTTCGGTAATAATGATTTAACAAACCATTCAGCTAAGATTTGGTCCGGAATAAAAACTTTCACTAACCTTCTTCGATGTCTCCACTCATGAATGCGATCAGAAATATACGTGGACGTCGATTGTTTTAGTGAAGTTAATAACTTCGTTCCGTTATCGTATCTGACTGGCAACTGAAAGTGAGTTAAGAACGAGGTAGCTAACTGGCTGAAATTGTAAAAAGAGGCCCGTGGTAACTCAATGTACCACTTGGCCGCGAGACCAATGAGTGTACGCTGGAAAAGATGTAAGCGGATCGAATCATCCGAGATAGAATTTGAAGCACACCAGAGGTGGTAAGTCATCACATGATTGGATGGATCCTCTCCTGACTTACCTTCGAACTTGGGTATATCACTGGGAAACTTATTTGGCATTGGCGGCCAGAACGGAAGATATTGAATTGGATCGTTCGTTAGGCGCATCAAGTCTGGTAAATCCAAAGTTGCGATAAACGGTAACTGCCGGTTAGGATCTCTAAAACTCTGGGTCACAAGACCAGTCCCTGGAGGAGGATATCCAGGGTAACTAGGAACAGGAGTCGCATTAGGGATATTATATCCTCCTGGAAAACCAGGATTAACCGAACCGTACTGGGGTTGTTGAGGTTGTTGATAAGTGTACCCAGGATACGGTTGATACTGGTAAACCAACTGTTGGACAGCTTGCCCATGTTGGTACTGTCCCTGGTACGGTTGATGAACAAATTGAGGTTGAGTAGTGACAACCATACTTATACTAGGCTGACCTGTAGGCATCTGGACCGTGGTTTGAATCGTAGATCCAGACAACGGTAAAGATGTCTGAGGAGTGGTTGCAGAGACAGTAGAAACCGGAGCTGTCGATACTCCAGAAGTAAGTGTGGCAGATGTAGCGGTATTTGCAGCAGCCGTTTGAGATGGAGTACTAGGTGCAATTGGCGGCTGAGTAACTACCGAAGTTACAGAAGTTTGAACATTTGACTGGACAGGTTGCGGTTGCTGGGGTGGACCAGAAACTACGGGTTGTCCAGCTTGAGGTACCAACTGTATACTTGGCTGCAACACCTATTGACCCTGTGAAGGATCCCATACTAACATTCCAGGGCATTGACCCGTAACAGGTTGAGGATACTGAGATCCATAACCGGATTGAGGATAGGATTGATAATTGAAAGGTGCAGTTCCCATACCTTGAACATATGATTGACCTTGAGGTGGTTGATAACCTTGACTCGAGTATTGACCTTGAGGTTGATAACCTTGAGGTAAATACGGATACTGGGGTTGACCTTGACCTTGAGGTTGATACCCTTGAGGTTGATACCCTTGGGGTTGATACCCTTGAGGTTGTCATCCTTGGGGTTGATACCCTTGAGGTTGATACTGAGGTTGACCCTGGGGTACATATTGAGGCTGGGGTTGACCTTGAGGCATGTATTGTACCATAGGTACATACTGACCTTGAAGTTGCCCCCCAGACACGATTTGTGTAGCTTGAGGTTGCCCCCTAGGCGTTAACTGAGGCTACCCCCCAGGCGGTAATTGGCCACCTTGAGGTTGGGAAACGGGAACTGAACCTGACATCATGTAAATGTCTCCTACACCCAATGGTATATTACCATTGTTTCCAGCTAATAACCCATGATCAACGGGTTGAGGAGATGCCCCCGCAAAGGTACCAGAAAGTGATTGATACCCAGTGGGAACAGAAGGACCGCCGTGTAAGAAAGATTCAGGAGTTTGAGTAAACATGAATGACTGACCAGACATATTTACAGGAGTATAAATACCTCTAGGTGGGAAAGGAGTACGAGGTGTAGAAAAACCTACCCCTGAGTTGTCTAAATAATTGGTTAACGAAAGGTATCAAGTAGTACTTCTAGGAGGACTGTAAAAGATAGATTCACGCTCCCTTAGTTCAATAGTAAGTTGATCTTCAAGGTTAGAGACGCCTATTTCTTCCTCTGGAGCAAGTTCTTCGATAGCAATCAAACCAGTAGGAAGATTTTCGGTGATAACTCGTTCTACTCTTGGTGAATCTGGAACACTAGAAGTCGGAGTAACAGGTTTAGATATTTCAGGTTCTTTGCCTATATCACTAGTAGACGAAAAACTACCAACAAGCTCAGAAACTGTAACAACTTCGGGATTATAACCTGTCTCTAGATCTTGGTAATCTGAATGGACTACCAAGGAAGATTCTCCTTCTTCAGGTGAACCTACTCTACTGCCACTAGGAGGATTTACAAGGACCTTCAAACCTTCTAGATTACTGGGGTCGTCTCGAGGAGGTTCACCCCTAAGTCTACGGGATCTTCTCAACAATTCGGCCACAGAAACAACTTCAGGAGACTGGCCCCGAAGTCTACGGGACTGTCTCGGTAATTCCGCCACAGCTAAAAACTTTTAACTACTACACACGAAAACAAAGTAAAATCTCAAATCAAACCACCTAAAGTCTCTAAAGAACAAAACAAATTTGAATCACACGCCTAAAGAATCTAGGGCGTCAAACCAAGCACAAACAGTAGCCTTCCAGACCAAAACGCTAGTTGGAGATGAAACCCAACATCGTCGGATTCAGTACAGAAGTGGCGGGTGGAACAGTTACCCCGGCAACCTACTTAATGAATAGATCGGCACAAGTTCCTCCACTTTAACCATCTCGAGTGAAGTGAACCCCCCCGGAAAATCCAAGTGAGTCTAGCCGACGTCTGCTCCAGGTACAGTGGGATCTTTCCTCCACCGTCACCTCGGTAGAATCCTAAAGATAATGGTCACTAAGGTTACCAACTGCAACAAATGCACCTGGGGGAATAGTCTACACTTCGACAGCACGCAAGGGCAGAGTATCAAGCTCAATCCCCTTGCCGGTTCCTTGACAATAATCCAAGGTTTACCGACAAGTAACCCCTGGCTCCTCGACAATGGTTAATCCGAGGTTTACCATTTGTAATACGTACGTGTCTGGCGTCGTTCCCAACGAGGGGGGATTGATCCCCTCACTGGTTCGGACACGAGCTCGTGCTTCTCCTTTAAGAGGAGCTTTCCCAGAGTACAAATGAGACAATTGGATTTATTCTATCACAAGATAAGCTACTTGTTTGGTTTTGTTGTCTTGGAGAGTTAATTACTCTCCGACTCCAAGACACTAGCCTGATCTAAATTGGTGTTTCAGAGCCCTAGTAAATAAAAATTACTACGTTGATTTTACTTTAAGCGTTAATTTTATGGTTTTTCTTAAAGACAAAAGGTAGCGGAAGTGAAACCAATGGTGTGTAGACTCGACTCAAACCACTACAAAGATGCACCTAGGATGATTTACGCTACTTTTCTCTTTCAATGAAATTCCTAACTAAGAGAGTTGAGAAATGCAAACTTTATAGAAAACAACTTTCTTAGTAAAGACAATCAAAGAAACAATTCTCTTTATCTTTCCAAGCATACAAACATGACCACTCCCTACGTGCACGAAAAAATCTTTTTCTTTCAAAATTCTTCAAAACTACTTGAAACAAAACTTTTCAAAGGAGATGTTTTTGTATTTTCTCTTATTTAATAAAGCATGTAAATCTATTTTAACGAAAATCAATCTCAAAAGCTATAAAATCTATGAAAACTTGACTCACAAGCAAATCAAAAAGAAATTTACTCTAAGCAAACCTAACGAGGCAAAAGCCTACAAGGATGATTCTAGGTTGTTTTACTTGACCACAATCAAGTCAAGGACCAGCTAATGCAGAATCAAAAGACCAGTCAAAACAAAACTCAAATTTTTTTGTTCTTTTTGTAAAATGGAATTCAATACTTAATCAACAAGCACTTTGAAATTTGCCAAAGAGATAACTCAAAGGTAAGTTACTCTCACAGGTAGACTTTATGACAGGTCCGACTTCTAAGAAGGCTGACAAAACCAGAGAGATCTAAGGCTTGACAACTTCTACCGCCAAAGTCACTACAAGACCTACTGAAAAATCAAACCCTAGGGCTTAAACTTCTATGAAATCCACTAAAACACTCAATGCTATCGAAACAAGTTCAGGTGAAGATCTTTGACAAGAGACTAATGGATCTGGGCAATAAAAACTAATAAAAAGCAAAATCCAAGAGAAAAATGCAAAAAATGGAAATTTCTTAATTTTTAGCAGGGGACGCAGGCAACCCGTTAAGCCAAGTGCGGGCCCGCTCTGTGCACACAGCAACAGTGCGTACAGGGACGCACTGTGCAATACTTAGAGGGTGCGTCCTACTAAAAAAACCAAGAAAAGCTAAATTCAATCTAACCCTAAGCTAACCCACCCAAATGCAAAGTCACAGAGCCAAAAACCAGAAAATAAATGACTTTTCTCAGATCAAAGTTGCATACAAAGGAAAAGACTTTCACATCAATGGATTCCCCAGCGGAGTCGCCAATTTGTCAGGCGAAAAGAGTCGATAGTGCGGACACAACCAACCTCCCTAGGAGCCTAAGACTCTCTAGTGACAAACAAGACAAACAAGAGCAATCCTTCTCTAAACATGCATTTACCATATAAGAAATCAAGTGTTTAGATCCTACCTGTAGTCCAGCGCTGTTGTAGCAGTCCAGCTCCGCCGATCCGGATGAGCTCCTCCTTCACTTTGAAACCTGCATCCACTAAAAATCAAACGATTAAATAGCACTTGATAATCTCATAGAATAAAACATATTTAACAAATAGATCAAGGAGTACATGAAACAACTCATAAATAACAAGTTATTGAGAAGAATGGACTCATTTGCATTAATAGGAAACAAAAGGAACAATTACAACCTGAGCCTTGGTGTTGTGCAAGTCCCTCCCAGGGTCCATCAAGAGTTCTCCTTTACTTTGACAAAGCTCACCCACTTCCAAATAAAACAAGCAAAGATGACAATCTCTCCTCACAAGATTCTAAATGGGAGTCCTAATTCCTGCAACATCTACCCTTAGAAATGTTTAGCTTCCAGCCTCCTCTCCTTCTGGCCCAATGCCTGTATTTATAGTGGTCTAGAGGAAGTTATTCAGGTCCACCATCAATGGGATAATCCCCTCTTGGATGGGATAGCTCCCTCATTGATGGGATAAGTTCCTCTTTGGTAGGGGTACATGAACCATCTGGAGGCGCTCAATACACGTCGAACAACCTTCTAGAATGCTCTAGAAATGACCACAAGTAACTTTTTAAAGATGAAACTTGCGCATTTTGACCTTTACAGGGGGACGCACCTGCCCCTTTACATACAGAGCGTACAAGTACGCAGCTTTTGTGAACATTGGGTGCGTACCCGCAGGTAAGGTTGAGAGAACCTGCGTACCCAGAGATAAATACATTTATAAAGACTTTCTCTCTTTTTGGAGTTTGACATGGAGAGCAGAGGCATAAGACTTGCCCAGGAGGATAGCATGACTGTTGATAGAGCCATACTAACTGTAAATAGTCATGGTGACATTTTTTAGTGTAACAGGGTCAACAACAAGGGGGATACCCACCCGGTCCGGAACCTGGTTGGCGGCTCCTTGCCCGTTTGGAGTAGCGGGTCCGACTGGGGGTAATGGGACCAGTTTCCCAATGTGAAGGGTGTGCGTGTGTGTGTAGAGTTTGATGATATTAATCTAAAAGGTTTCTCTGAACTAGTCTTAATTCTAACAGCTAAACTACTTCTATACTAATGTGATCTAATGAAGAGAAACAATACATCTAATCTACGCTAACCCGGGGTGTTCTCTTTTGTTATGCGATCTAGAAAGATTTCTAACAACAGCTGGTAATAAAGATCATTCAACCATTATCAGAATATAAATCGACAAAGATAAACCATTCTGCATAAGAAGTTAGGCAGAGTAGTTGTGAACAGCATATCGCATAATCAGTTTTCTATATGTCAAGCATAAATAAATGACTCCACCGTACAGAAGTGCCAAATGGTAATACAGACATTCATACAGTAGCATATAAAGAACTCAGCTGTATATCACTTTAGGGATACTAGCAGAATTTAGTCAAGAGATAAAAGTACCATTTATGACTGATTTCACTAATAAACTTCAAGCAATAATGTTTTACTTCTACTTGTTCTAATATCTGCTAAGAGTACATAAGTGCAACATCAGTAACAGACATTAAAATGCAAACATAAATAAATCTCGATCCATCCATTCATCAAAAACCTCCTCTGAGGGTGCAAAAGTGCATGTTCTGAGGATAAGTTTTTTGACAGATTTCCAGACCCTTCTCCAAATGCCATGAGAAGGGTTAAATACTACTAGCTAATTGATCTTAATTACACGAATTTAGGGAATCGGCTTCAAATGACCGCCCTTTACTAAAAGAAAATTTATTTCTAAAACTTTAAATCTAATTTCTGACTGTTTCTGTATATTCTCTTTAGTGCTGTCAACTGTGCAATGCTTTCCTGGGAAGAGTTGGCTGGCTGCCTTCTTCTTTTGCTCGGGAGATAAAAGTGGAAATAACAAGAGCTGGCACCTCCTTCTGACAGACCAGAAGATATTTTCGAAAACCTTTCTCTAGCTGGGTGTATTCGCCACGTGTATACTTAGCACAACCCAGGTTCTTCTCGAACTGATTTTGCTGTTGCTGTTTCGGTTTCCGGTCGTGCGAATGACTGAGTGGGTTAAGAGTCGTGCTGTATGGACATCCCCCTATTTCGAGGATTGTTTCCGTTCTTTGTTCCAGGTTTTTCTGGAGCGTCTTCCTTCCTATGCGCTTCTTTCTCTGCTTTACCAAGTCTGAGCTTCAGGATCTTTTGTGAACACACTGCTTTTGTGCGCCTTTGACTCTGAATCTTGGATATTCTAATTTCATCAGTGCCGGTTGTCTGATAGTCTGGAATTCGCGGTCCTGCTGCATGCGGCATTCGTTTGTGGAGGCATCTTCTCTCTGCTATTTGATTGGAGCTTTCCCCTTTCTCTCAGATGTTTCCTGCATATAGATTTATATCAGTTGCGTGTCTTGCAATCTACGCAAAGAAGAAGGGAAATGAAAAGATTGACATAAAAGCATTAAACTCTAATGAATGCATAATCCTGACATGCATCATGACTTGACTCTTCGATAAATGCGATGCAATCATTCCTTGATACTCAAGCATGCGGTCATTAATTTCCTTTAAGGCGCGCGCTTGGTCTTGGGTTTATCGTGTGATGAGTCTTTTCAGATCGCAGATCGCAGATTGCAGTTTACTGATATCGCAGATCGCAGTCATCGCAGATCGCAGATCGCAGATCGCAGATTTTATTCAATGGTTCATGGTGCCATAGCGTGACGTTTGTGATGTGCGATTTCGCATATCGACAATCAGTGCTTCTTGGAGGTCCTCCTTTTAGAGCGCGTTTGAGATGCATGCGACGCAATGAACTTCGCGTCGCTCTTTTGCAGTTTTACTTTTCGCGCTTTAAGTAATGCTTCAACCTTTCTTTGCGATGCGATTTAAGCCTTAGGGAGAAAAATACAAAAAATTTAACAAAATATTTTATGGGATTTTTTGTTCAGGGTCCCCCCTTTGCTCGACGTTATTGCTAATATCAAGCAAAGAGGGGGGGTTGTTGGTGACCACAACAAGTGGTTACATCATCATCATTCAAAGAATTATTTCATAATTTCTTAAAAGCCTATCTAGATGACTAGACTGTGTTTAGTCTATTGAAGAATATATTAACGTGCTGTGGCTAATGTTGGATAGGTGCAGATAGTTTTAGATTTCATTAAACATAAAAAAAAATGTTTTTTTTCTTCACCTTTTGGAATTTTGTTGGGGAATTTAGTCTACAAGCAAGGTTTATTGGTGGATCCTGCCAAGATTGTGGTACTAGTGGACCTACCACCACCCACATCTGTCAGGGAGTTACTATATACCTTGAGCATATAGGCTACAATCAGAATTTTATCCAAGGATGCACTCAGATCATTGCCTCTATGGATAAGTTGTTTAAGAAAGAAAATAGTTTTGAGTGGAATGATTAGAGTCAACAAGGTTTAGACACATTGAACGAGAAACAAATGAGGACACTGATTTTGGTCTTTATGGATTGCCACAAGGAGTTCCATGTTCATGTCAATGCTTCATCGATTACACTAGGCATGATTATAGCATAGCCTAGAAAGCCTGAGATTGGTCATCCCATTTTCTTTCCCAATAGGAAGTTATCTGTGGTTGAGTAGAACTACACCATGACAGAGAAGAAGGACTATCCATTATGTATGAGCTTCAAAATTTTAGGAGCTACATGATGGGAAATAAGTTAAAATTGTACACAATCATTCTTCACCGAAGTACCTCATTAACAACCTCGTATTGGGGGGGAGGATTTTCAAGTGGCTGCTATATTTCAAGGAATATGAGTTTTATGTGGTGGTCAAGCCTAGTAAATTTAATGCAGGACCTGATCACTTTTCATGCCTGGAAACAGGAGAGGATGCATAAAATTTGGAGGAAAATTTGGTAGATGTGAATTTTTTCATTGTGACCATGGTAGATGACAATTTCTCGAAGATTACAATATTCTTAAGTGTAAGTTTGGAATGAGAAGAGTATATTGTTGTAGAGAAGAAAAATTTCATAGTAAAAGTGGTGGACTATCAATTAATTGGAGGTTCCTTATACGAGTTAAGTGTAGATGGAATTTTTCATAGGTGTGTATTGGAGCATGAATGACCTATGATTTTGACATATGCACACATAGGTGTAGTTGGAGGACACTATGCAGGATAGGCCATGGTGCATAATATTTTGCACGCAGGATTGTGGTGGCATGTTCTACATGTTGATGCCAAGGAGTTTTGAAAAACCTACGACATATGCTAACAAGTAGGGAAGCCCTCCTAAAGAGATAATATGCCTTTGGCTCCCCATCTCCCACCATAATCATTCGACAAATGGACAATTTATTTTGTTATTTTTACTATTATTTTATTATGTTTCGTAGGAGGTCCATTTAGACGACTAAATTCCCCTAATGATGTCACAATTTCATCTTAGCGATAGGTCACAATTTTGAAATTGGGATTTGAGGTGTTTCTAATCACACAAAAGTTACATGCAAAAGTTATGCTTCCCTTATGTTGAACTATGATTTTGAACACCATGGTAAGAGAGGATGCCATGTGATCCCTCATTACTCATGCTTATGGGGATAGGAAAATGTGGACATTCAATAATATTATAGAAGATAAAAAACTGTAACCCTAATTAAGGGTTGACGAAGTCAAAATCCTACCAACATATTCGTATCATGAAATATTAAATATCAATCCACTAGGATGCAAATGGGTTTCATTCTATGTCATTGAACTTGTTCCATAGTTGAGAAGAGTGTGTCATCGTATGAAATTAGGGAGAATAAAATAGGGGTGTAATATTTTGTAACAACCCTATAGGCCACAGGTCTTAGGTAACTCCAACAAGAGTACTTGTTTCTTTCTATTCACATATTTCCATACTAGAGAAAATAGAGAAAAACAACCTCACCTTCTAGAACGGTTTTTTATTATATGGTTTTCCAAAGATAAATATTGTGTTTTTTTATGGATGGTTTGTGTGTGTAGTTTTCAATTCTCTATTTTTCATATTTCAACTTTTCATACATTTAAGCATACGACTAGTAATTAAATAATCTAAGACATAAAGGAAATTAACCTTTACAATAAAGATTGTAGTGTTTTATTAGATTTGTTTTGATGAATTATTCTAGTGGAATATCCATGGTAGATTATAGATGAAATATTTTCAACTTCAATAATTTTGACATTGGGGGTTGTTCCAATTACCTTGATTATAAAATTATTTCCAATAAATATTGATTTTTTGGTTGGAATTGGCTATGAAACTTCTCTCATATGCCTAGCTTGACAGGCCAAGGTGAAAAGTCATTTTCTTGAGCTAAGCAGGTGTATATATAACAAATGAGGTGACTATCCACATCCCTTGGGACTCTTGAGCTTCCATGTGAATTTTTGAATTCCTATGATACCTTTGAGATTCTACATGACTTTTCATATTACATGTGTGACCCTTGGGCTTCCAAACATTTTACATTTTATTTGTTTTATAAAATACATAATTAAATACACAAATGATGTGGAAACATACAATTAAACATGAGACTCTAACTGTGACACTTAGACAAGCTATGAATTGGAATTGATGACCCGGAACTTCATTATAAAATTCCAATGCCCAAATTTTATTTTTGCTACCATCTTTGTGTCTTCATGATAAGTCTTCCATGCACTTCGTATTCATCATCCAAGAGGTTGGGAAGATATGGAGTCTTCCATGTGATCTTGATCTTTATTCGTCTATTGTAATCTAGTGTCCCTTTGTTTCTTCACTTGATGATATTTCGTGTTTCATATCTACAAGCTTTTGATTGCAGTATCTCCTTAGCATCCTACTTGCACATCATCCTATCAAGTCAAGATACTAGTACCTACAAATGTGATTCACTCATGAAAAGATGAAATCAATGCCAAAATCTCCTAATATAACTTGTTTTTCATGCAATATTATAGCTAAGCTGGGATAGTGTGTATGGTTGAGGAGGAGGCTCAATAATTTCATAGTGTGCAGGAAAAAGAGATAGAGGTGAGGGTCTAGGATCTAGGATCTAGGACTCCGCAATGGGAAGTGACTAAGGGTCATGGAGAAAATATTGCGTAGTTGAGGGAGTTAGTGATGCAATGAGGCAGGATTTCTCACTGTGATTGCGTAGTGCCAAGTTCTGGGAGGACTGAGAAAATTATTATGTATTTCAACAACTTGAGG
This sequence comes from Pinus tabuliformis, assembly GCA_031772625.1. Classification (NCBI taxonomy): domain Eukaryota; kingdom Viridiplantae; phylum Streptophyta; class Pinopsida; order Pinales; family Pinaceae; genus Pinus; species Pinus tabuliformis. Next base: position 756,133,298 of record CM062809.1, read on the forward strand.
ACTGAGGTAAGGCATAACTCCTGACTCAGAATGCATAGTGTGCAGTGGAGGCCTGAGTGGGAAAAAATTGTGCAGTGAGCAAGTGAAAGAGGCAGAGACTAAACACTCAGATTGTGTAATGCACAGCTCTTAGAGGAATTGACTATGCAGTGCATAGTTTCAGGATGCAAGTATGGATGACTATGGCTTATGACTGTGGGGTGCGTAGTTCAGGGAGGCAAGATGAGGAGTGGTAAGTCGGGTGAGACAAAAGTACTTCAAATATTGACTAAGTGTGGGGTCAATAAGATACAAAGGTGAGACCAGAACATGTAACACGACTTAAATGCAAGAACAATATTACAAATGATCATACATATGAAAATAATACACATAACACCCAAAATCAACATGAATCCATAGAAATGATAGAGAAAACAACACTTACCTCCAAGTGTGACACTTAAGATACATCATGCGACACTAGTTTATACTACACAAGAAAGTGCATAGTATTTTAAGAACCCATTAGTACAAGAGAAAATCAGAAAGTCACCACTTAAATATGTTCTATAACCCGCTTTGACAAAGAGTGACACTTCTCTTAACAAAAGAAGACACTTGGAATTTCTTCACAAACAGACTTTGGAACTTAGAAAACATGTATGGAATGACTCTAATAACTAAAAGCGATAGTTCACATGGTTAAAGGAAGGCTGAAATGGTTGAATATAGGCCAAAATTTGGAGGATGTTGTAGTAGCGACAATGGTTTACAATGCACACACTTCACCCACTAAGGTAAAATTTCCTTGCAATATTGGGAAGCTATCGATTGAGAAGGAAAAGGAATGTAGTGTTTTTATAGTGCTAGTTAGGATAATGGTATCATTTGTTGTATAAGTTTCATCCTCTATTTGTTAGCTAACCATTACCTTGTTTTCAAAGAAAATTTGGGAAATGTCACCAATAACAACAAGAAGTTTAGTCCAATGTTCTTGTTTAGAAAAATCCATTATCAAGGAACATGCTACAATTATAGGTCTTTGATGACTCTGAACTGGTCATAAATTAGGTGTAGGATGAAGAATAAATCAGCAATCATTGCCTAATTCACACACAACATTTTAAATCTTCTTTGGTTCATTTCAACTAAATTTCATTTACTCATATCTTTAGAAAAATAAATATGTGGGTAGATTGCCTCTCTAACAAGGCCCAAATCCTCTTGGGAAAAAAACATATGGTAGAAGAATATAGGGATGAATTACTCATTACTTTGCAAAAGATATATTTCATTAATCCTTGAACTACTTTTGTAACAACCCCGGGTTAAAATTGCATGTAATAAAGTTAATAAATGAAAAATAAGACCAAGGTCATGGGACATGTATTCCAAGATGAATGTTGGGAAAAACATCCAAGTCGATGTTCATTTGGTTTATTATGGCTAAGGAAATTGTCAAAGGCATTTTCAATGGAATTTAAAGTAAAAGAGGCATTAATTTGCATTTTATCTATGAAAATAAAGGAAATTAGGAGAAAAGGGTGATGAAAGGTAACGGGTTTGCATGAAAGGGAAATTGAAGGAAAAATGGAGGAAAATGAACAAAATAGAGGCCTCAATGATAAAAAGGCTTCTAAGTATTATTTCATAGATTTTATCAGTACAACCATTTTTTGAATTTTAGCTTGGAGCTCTTGTATTCTATCATACTATTGCACACTTAGAGCATTCTTGGAGCACTTTAGCATTAGAGACAGGAAATCAAAGGAAGGACAAGGAAACAAAGGGACAAGCAAGGAAAAGTTGGATAAAGAAGCTTCATTACAAATACTTGCAGGTGACAGGTTGCATGTGTGATTTCCTAGTTGGTTTGTGAATACGTGGTACATGTATGTGTCTATTTGGTTATCTTGTTGTCATTAACATGGGTTTGGCCAGGTGCGACAATGTTTTCAAGATTGCCTTGTATTTTCTGGAGAGTTGTGGTGTCATGGAGTTCTTTCATTTGATTGATATTTTTATTTCCCGATGGTTTTGGAACCAGGTGAGGTGGTCTCAAGAAAATTCCCAAGGGCTTAGGAATCAATTGACCAGTTTTGGTGGGATTGTAGTAAACCATGAGGGTGGAGACATGAAATTCCTCAAGGTATTGGTGAAGAAATTTTGAAGCATCTAAGCTTGTTTTGGGCCTAGTGATCCCTTGAAATCTTTTTGGCAAGTTTGCGGAGAAGCCTGGTTGTTTATGTGATTTTTTTGGGTCTAGGTATCCCTTGACTAGTTTTGGTGGGATTGTAGTAAATCCTAAGGGTCGAGGTAGTTTAATTTCCAGGAAACCCAATTTATTTTTCTCTTGAGTCCCACATTCATGCTTGGAATATGGCGCAAGGTTGATTGACTGAAAGAAATATTTGGTTCAACTCAATCTATGGTCGGGTGGTAGGTGGAAGTCCCTCAATTCATTGGATTTTGCATATGTTAATAAGAGCTCTTTTCCTCTTGTATTTCATTAGTATTTGTACCTTTTATCATGTGTATTTCATGGTTGTTATATCATGGTTATTATTCTCATTATATGCTAGTTATAAGCATGATTTCATAACAGGTTCTAGTTACGGACCTTGATATGTTTTATTTTTTGATGAATGGTTAATGAATGCATTACCTAACAAGTGTTATTTTAGCTATTGTGAGAGGAAATTAGACATTCTTGATGATTCTCATATAAGTATTAGGCCCTTATGTTGATATACGCATTCGTGACATGTAGAATACATGTCCTCAATATGTTTTACGAAATGAATGTCATGGTTAGGCCTGGTTAAGTCAAGCCTCTGACCCAATTTTGAATGTTTAGCATTATTGTCATGTCATTTATGAATTTGAGAAGTTACAAGAAGTTTTGGGTAGTGGTCTCGAGGCTAACTTGGAATGTAGGCTTAGAATCTGGGACCAAATTCTCCTAACTAGAAAGTTTGGGTTGCAAATGCATGGATGTAGTCTTGCGCATGAAGTTGGAGGCTTCCAACTGCATAGGCCTTGATGTGGGTGTAGTTGAGGGTCCAGCGTAGAGAAGGAGAGGTCCAACTCAGGGTTTGGCCACCTTAGATGGTTTCTCATCCCTTGAGTTTCTTGTAGCCCCTCTAGGATGTTGTGAAAGTTCAGTTCATCATTAGTAGTCAGCCCCACTTCCTTAATGGGACCTAGGAGGTCAGGTCATGTCATAGTAGCTCTCTGTCTCATGTTTACCCTGGCAGGCTAGTGAAATTCGGTAAATTTGGGAGGGGTGGTTACAATGTGGTAGTAGAGCATGGTTCAATACTTTGACTAGATGGGAGGAATGTGTTTGTCATACATGCATGTCAATTTCTATATGCTAGTTATGCATGCATCATCATGGCTATGGTTACTCTGTCTGAGGTCATTGTATGCAATTGGCTCTATCATGCATGATATTAGTATATTGATAGGATTATGTATATATATATATATATATATATATATATATATATATATATATATATATATATATATATATATATATATATATATATATATATATATATATATATATATATCGCACTAATATGGACTTGTTTTTCAAACGAGATATGCCCCCTTGAGCTTCACTGAGATATGTTGATTATGTTTATATTTGGTTTATCTAATATGGTATGTTTTCAATAAGAAGAGGATCAAAGATTACTAGGAAAATGGTGGATTACAATTCATGAAACTCTCCCTACAGATCATATGAGAAGCCAAGAGAGGGGTACTCTCCAAACATAGTATATACATTGAAAAGTTCAAATGAAAAGATAAAAAGTTGCAAAGAAGATAATGACATAATTATTCACTCACGGGAAAGAGATACTAGGGCATAGGAGAAATAAGAAGAGGTCAATGCAGTTAACCTTCATATTCTTTCATACTTGCAGTGACAGGGACAAGCACGAATTAGTTATGGACAAGGGGACAGAACTAATGGGGCATATGGTAGTAGTTCTCATGGTGGGCATAGGTCGGATAGAGATGACATGGTTAGAGATGGAAGATTATTGGATACACCTAATAGGAGAGGCAGTGAATACAGGTTCTATTATAGTTCTAGTCCATACATGTATCATGGTCATTGTTACTATAATCCTTAGTGGAGGAATGATGAGGCATATTTTCCAAATGAGTTCAAGGAAGCCAGGACACCTACATTTGATGGAGAGTTGAATAACGTGGAAGATGCAAAGGCATGGCTACTAGGGATGAAGAATTTCTTTGAGCTACATGACTATATAAAGAACATGAAGGCGAGGATAACTATTCTTCAGGCTTAAAGGTAAAGAAAACATATGGTGGGAATATGTGAAGCGGGTCAGATATATCAGGATAGAGGAGTTGAGTTAGGATGAATTCAAGAGAATTTTTAGGAAGAAGTATCTTTCATAGAGGTACTATGATGGCATCAATGACAGATAAAGAGTACATGACTAAGTTCCTAGAGTTATTGAGGTATGTGTTGTAACTTAAGGATGAGAAAACCAAATTTCAAAGATATATCAATGGATTTCCATTAGCATTTAAGGATAGGATTGAGTATGATTACCCTCAATCATTTGAAGAAGTCATTTGAATGTTGAAGCATCTTTATTGAAATCAAATTGTAAGACCGAATCTAAGAAAGGTTGGAAAGGAAATGACAATACTAAAGGTAAATGACCACCAAAGCAATCAAGAAATCAGGATCCAGGTGAGAAAGAGAATGTTTCTCCTTACAAGATGTTTAATGCATTAGAGAAGGGACATGGGTTGCATCCTGTAGAGGAGCGGAATAGAGGTGATGCTAGGACATATTTGCAGTGTTGAATATGTGGCAAGGAGAATCTAAAGAAGGATTATCCATCGTATCAAGGTGGCAGGCCTCATATCTACAGTGCTCAAGAGAGGCAGGTAATTGGGGAGGTTGGACAGATTATTCCTAAAACCTATGCAGCAATGGAAAACAGGAAGGTGGATCATGAGGAATCCATCATTGAGATGGAAGGTAAGCTTTGTGAACAAGCTGTTTATATTTTGATTTACCCTAGATGTAATTATAGTTATGTTAATCTTGACCTGGTGGATAAGTGTGGTTTGAGAAAATAAGTTCATGCTAAGTCTTGGTTGGAGTAGTTGGCTACAAGTACTCAGAAAAGAGTTCATCATTGGTTAAAATATTGTGCATTTGATTTGAATGGTATGACTACATTAGCACATCTGAATGTATTTCCATTGGGATCATACAATATGCTTCTAGGTATGGACTAGTTTTATCTTCACATGACTAAGGTGGATTGTTATGAAAAGGATATTGAGTGCTTGGATGACAATGGGGAACTGAGAATATTGTAGGGTAATAATATGACAACATCATTTATAATTCTTATAGCTATACAAGAAAATTGTAGTTGCAAGAAATGGTGTGCATTATTTGCAGTGCATGTTTTCAGTGATAAAGTTAAGGATGTTGAGGGTGTAAAAGTCTTAATGAGTAATCTCATTTTGCAGCAGTTTCATGACGTATTTCTAGCAGACATTTCAAATTTTCTGCCTCATAAGGAAATGAACTTTTCAATTGAGTTGGTATGAGGAGAACCAACAACATCAAAGGCATTGTACATGATGAGCATGCTAGAGTTAGTGGAATTGAAGTTGTAGTTGCAGTAAATCCTTGAAAAAGGATAAATTAGGCCAATTGTATCACCTTGGGGTGTACGAGATTTGTTTATGAAAAAAAGGATTGTACTCTCAGGTTGTGCATTGATTGCAGGTAGTTCAAGAAGGTGACAATTAAGAACACGTACCCCTTAATATGGATCGATGACTTGTTTGGCCGGTTGAAGGGAGAAACAATGTTCTTGAAGATTGACTTGAGATCAAGATATTATTAGGTACGCATCAAAGAAGAGGACATCTACAAGACTTGTTTCCGGACTAGGTATGGGAATTATGAGTTTTTTGTGGTTCCTTTTGATTTGACTAATGATCTACCTACTTTCATGTGCTTGATGAATAGCATGGTGCGTCCTTATTTGGACAAGTTTGTGGTTGTATTCATTAATGATATATTGATATATTCTAAGAAGGAGGAATAACATACCAAACACTTAGCAGCAATATTGATATTTCTAAGAGAACATCGTTTGTATTCCAAGCTTAGTAAATGAAGTTTCTTTTAGACAGAGGTACATTACTTGGGACATGCTGTTTCCAAGGAAGGCATAGTAGAGGATCCGGAAAAGATCAAAGATATCATGGAATGGGTAGCTCCTAGGAATGTGGATGAGGTTATATCTTTCATGGGGCTAGAGGGTTCTTAGATGAGGTTCATCAGAAACTTCTCATGGATATCCTATCCTTTTACATAATTGTAGAGGAAAGGAAAGAAATTTGAATGCACAGAAGAATGTGCCGTTAGTTTTGAGTAGTTGAAGCGGTTTCTTACAAATGTTCCAATTCTAAATATTGCATATCCAGGTAAAGAGTTTATGGTATGTATATATGCTTTCTAGAGAGGACTTGGTGGAAGGCTGATGTAGGAGGGACAGGTGGTATGCTACAAGTCAATCAAATTGAATGAGCACGAGAAGAATTATGTGACACATGATCTAGAGTTGGTAGAGATCATTCATGCATTGAAGATGTGGAGGCATTATCTTCTTATCGAGAGGTTTGTGTTGATAAGTGATCATTGTGGTCTAATATAATTTTTTGACCAACCTAATATGAATTTGAGGCAAGATAGATTGTTGGCTACACTCAGTGATTTTGGATTTAAGATCAGGTACATTAAGATTAAGAATAACACAGTTGCAGATGCTCTTAGTGGAAGAGTGTAGGTAAATAACATAGCAGCTATAAGTACATATGGGATAGATTTACAAGATTAGATCTTACATGCACGGCATCATGATGATAGGTATAGGAAACTTAAGCACAAGTTATAGTTGCATGGTACAAGTGAACAGGATGTGGATTATCATCTCATGGTAGATGGTTTGGTCAGATTTAGGGACATGATCTATGTGCCAGACATTAGTGAGCTCAAGAAGCTTGTCATCTATGACTTTCATGTCAAGCCATATTTAGGTCATCTAGGATATCAAAAGAAATTAAAAGAGGTTAATATGTTATGCCATTAGACAAATTTGTAGATAGAGGTGGCAGAGTTTGTTGCGATATGTTTGGATTGTCAACAAATAAAGGCAGAGTGCAAGAATCCAGATGGTTTATTACAGCTGATTGTGATTCCAGATTGGAAATGGGAGGTCATTTCCATGGACTTCACTACATTTTTTCTGAGAACATCTAGACAACATGATTATATCATGGTTATGGTTGACAGGTTGACTAAGGTAGCTCATTTTATTCCAGTTAAGTATAGATATTCAACTAGTGTGGTAACATAGGTCTTCATCAAGGAGATAGTGAGATTACATGGTATTACTAAGAAGATTGTATGTGACAAAGATTCCATTTTCCCTTTTAGGTTTTGGAAGGATTTATTTGCAGGCTTGGGTATAGAGACGGTCTTTAGTACAACATATCATCCGCAGACAGATGGAATGAAAAAGAGGGTTAGCAGGATTCTGGAGGACATGCTGAGGATGTATGTTATGCACCAACATAGGAAGTGAGAAGAGTATCTACCACTGGTTTGAGTTTTCTTACAATAATGGGTATCATGAGTCACTGAGGATGAGTCTATTTGAGGCACTTTATGGGCAGAGTTGTAATACTCCCATCAGTTGGAGTGATCTAGTGAACAGGGTACTTATAGGATTGAAAATGTTGGCATAAATGGAATAGGAAATGTAGGTTATAAAGAACAATCTAAAGGAAACATATGATAGAGATAAGAGTTATGAAAATCACAACATGGCATTTAAGAATTTTTAGGTTGGGGAGCATGTGTACTTATGCATCAAGCCCAAGAGGATTTGCTTGAGGATTGGTTCATGTGCCAAGTTGGAGCCTCGATATTGTGAGCCTTTCAATATCCTTAAGGGGATTGGACCTGTGGCCTACAAACTTGCATTGCCTCTGATAGTGAAAGTCCATGATGTTTTCTATGTGTCATTTCTTAAGGAGTATGTGAAAGATGTTGATCATGTGATTGATTAATTTGTATTGTGGGTGGTACCCAAAGGAGAATTCTAGCAGGAATCGCAGTGCATATTCCAACGGAAACAACTCATGCTCTGGAACTGAGAAATCAAGCAAGTTAAAGTCCAGTGGAAGCACTTTGGGCCCAATCAAGCTACATCGAAGATGGTTGATCAGATGCAGGTTATGTATCCTTCATTGTTTGTCAATTAAGGAAAAGGATTTATGGTATATGTAAATATTTATGTATGGTTGTTATTGTAAATAACACAATGAGTTGTGTTAGAAAGCTTGAGTAACCGGTATGGTTTTAATGTTATTATGTTTCTCATATTGGTTTTTCTTTACCATGGGTGGTTCATTTTAAATACTGCATCGAGCTAAGTTATAAAGATCCATGGGAAATATCTTTTTGTTTCAGTATTTTTCTAGTCATGGGTGTCATAGAACACTAAGGACGGTGTTCGCCTTAGGGGGAGGGGTCCGCAACAGCCATGGGTTATAATTTCATGCAATAAAGTTAATAGAGGAAAAATAATACCAAGGTCATGGGACATGTATTCTAAGTTGAATGTTGGGAAAAACATCCTAGTGGGTGTTCATTTGGTTTATTATGGCTAAGGAAATTGGCAAAGGAATTGGAAAAGCAACTGAAAGGAAAATATGCATTAACTAGAATTTTATTTATGAAAATAAAGGAAAATAGGAGAAAAGGGAGATGAAAAGTCACAGATTTGCATGAGAGGGAAATTGAAGGAAAAATAGAGGAAAATAAAGAAAATAGAGGCCTCAATAATAAAAATCCTTCTAAGGATTAGTTCACAACTTTTGTGATTACAACCTTTTGTCCAAATTTAGCTTGGAGCTCTCTCCATTCACTCATATTATTACACACTTCGAGAATTCTTGGAGCACTCTAGCATTGGAGAAAGAAAAGAAAAGGGAGGAAAAGGAAATCAAGGGACGAGAAAGGAAAGGTTGGATCAAGAAGCTTTAGTAGAAATACTTGTAGGTAACAGGTTTCATGTGTGATTTCCTAGCTAGTTTGTGAATGCATGGTACATGGATGTGTGTATTTGGTTCTCTTGTTGTCATTGGAATGGGTATTACTAGGTGTGATAGTAGTTTCAATGTTTCCTTTCTATTTCCGGATAGCTATGGTGTGATGGGGTTCTTTCATTTGATTGAGATTTGAGTTCCCAAATGGTTTTGGAACCGAGTGAGGTAGTTTCATGAAAATTCCCAAGGGCCTAAGAATCCCTTGAATCGTTTTGGTAGGATTGGGGTAAATCCCGAGGATGAAGACAAGAAAATTTCTCATGGTATTAGTAAATAAATTATGAGCAATGTAAGCTTCTTTTGGGCCTAGTGTTCGCTTGACTTTTTTTTGGAGGGATTACAGTAAAACTTGGTTTTTTATGTGCTTGTTTTGGTCCAAGGAATCCCTTTACAAGTTTTTGGGGGTTACGATAAAGCTTGAGGGTGGAGGTGGTTTAATATTCTCTAAGCCTTGGTTATTTTTTTCCTAAGTCCCACATTAATGCTTGGAATATGGAATGAGGGTGATTGGTTGAAAGAAATATTTGGCTTAGATCAATCTATGATCAGGTGGCACATGGATGTCCCTGACATGGTTGGATTTTCCATATGTTAATACGATCCCTTTTCCTCTTGTATTTCATGATTATTTTCACTATTTATTATGTGGATTTGATGGTTGTTTTATCATGGTTATTATTCTGGTTATAAGCATAGTTTGATTACAATTTCTAGTTATGGCTCTTGATATGTTTGATTTGTTAATGAATTTTCAATGAATGCATTAGATAAAACGTGTTATTGTATCTATTGTGACTCAAAATTATACCTTATTGATGATTCTTATATAAGTATTATACCCCTATGTTAAGATATGCAATCATGACCTGTAGATTACATGTTCTCAATATGTTTGATGAAATGATTGTTATGGTTAGGCCTGGTTAGGTCAAGCCTCTTACTCAAGTTTGAATTTTTAGCTTTATTTTCATGTATTTTATGCATATGAGAAGTTAGAGGAATTTCTTAGCAATGTTCTAGGGGCTCAACTAGAATTTATGCTTAGAATATGGGACCGTATGCTCCTAACTAGAAATTTTGGGTTGCAACTACATGGATGTAGGCATGTGCATGCGGTTGGAGGCTTCCAACTGCATGGAGGCATTTTTGTGGGTGTGGTTGAGGGTCCAGGGAAAATAAGGAGTGGTATAACTTAGGGTTTGGCCACTTGGTATGTTTTTTCAACCCTTAAGTGTCTAGTAGCCCCTGTTGGATGTTGTGAAAGGTTAGTTTGTCATCAACCATTGGCCCCACTTCCTTAATGGACCTAGGAGGTCAGATCATGTCATAGTAGCTCTCTATCTCATGTTTACATTGGAAAGCCAATGAAATTGGGTAAATTTGGGACGGGTGGTTACAACATTTTACTTCCTATTACTGATATAGCTTTTATATGAAGTACATCAATGACTTGTGAAGGAGTTAGATGGTTATTTCTATGGGACAATATGAGATAAAATAATAGGTTAAGTGCTGAATGGATATTTCGATTCTTTGAAGATATTTTTTGATACACTAATGAGATATATTATTTTATCCCATTCTATGATTATATGAGCATTTGAAATATATTTTCAATTTTAACTTGAAATAAGAACTTCATTTCTTTAACATATATATATATATATATATATATATATATATATATATATATATATATATATATATATATATATATATATATATATATATATATTCCAACACAATAGAAATATTTTATTTATATAATGATTTTGCAAAGCAATATTTTCCACATATTTTCATGTGCCCATAGGAACTAATAAAATTTGGGTGCACCTCCATTCTCTTGATATGTGGAATCAAAACTTTTTCGACATGATGTTATACCCATTTTGAGTGTACTAAACCTAGACTATACCTCTCTTGTTTACTTGTTGTTAATAAATTTATTAAACATGTAGTTCTTCAACATTCAAAATATTTAAATAATCATTCCAAATATTTGCATAATAAACGTATAGACACATGTGTTTTCATGTCTTGGTTAACACTAAGTATGTCTAATGCATGGCCCCAACAATCATAATAAAATGTTTACAGTTGTTCTCCAATGACTTGGGTGAAAAACCATCTAAGAATATAATGATAAGTCATGTGAGAAGCCTTAAAATATCCATGTCAGAATACTCATGAAATAGATCCTTGGGAAACACCCACATGATTTCTCCAAATTTGGCTTTAGGATCATTCATGTGAAATGGAAGCTCCATATTATATCTTTTAAAGCACCTTGAATGGGTTCTAAAACCTTTGTACTAATGATTAAGCCATCCCGACCATTTACTTGAATTGTTCCCCACTCATCCTAATGAAAACCAAATCGCCCAAATTGAACTTTGCATCATGTCTGTCATGATATACCCCCTTCTTCATCCTCTTCAATGGATCATTCAAGTGCAAATGATCTAACTAAAATATATCATACCAAATTATCATGAATATTAGAGTTGAGGGACTCTTCCTTTACAATCCATGCATCACCTAATGTGGCATCATAAATTGTTATCTATTTTTGGACACAAATGGATTGTGGCCTCTCATCAAACTCTTATACAAGTTATAACTGAATTGTGTCATATTACTCAAATCTAACGATGTTGACTTATACACTCTCACATAGTGTCACAAGTAATATTCAATAGTGCATTGATGAATTTAGTTTATCTATCGATCTATGAATGATAACCGGTACTCTTTAGCAACTTTGTACTAACAATATTGAAAAAATATGCCCATAACTTCCTAGTGGACTTAAAATGCCTATCTACCATAATGATTAATGTAATTCCATATAAATTCACCATATGCTTCAATAGATATGTGCCACCTCCTCTACTTTATGAGGAATCGTCATTGATATGAATAACACATACTTCGAAAAATGATCAACCACGACCATGATCCCATTGTACCCCTATACTACTAAAACTTGTTTGATAAATCCCATTGAGATGCTCTTCCATGGTATCCCTAAAATTGTAAAGGATACAATAGACGTACCTATAATCTAGTCCCCTACATTTATTGTTATCATACAATACATGTATAAATGTACTCCCCAACATCTCACCTCATGTTCTCCCAAAACTATCCTCTGAAAATGCCAATGTTCTATGTTATCCTATATGGAAAACTAAAGAAGATCCATGACATTCTTCAGAGCTTCTTATGGTGACTGCTTAAAATGAGCTCATAGATGCACTCACTAAAATATAATAGCCCGTCACTAATCTAAAACCTCCTCATTTTATCTTCCTTTAGTTACTACATAATATTCATCAAAGCTGGAAGAACCTAAAACCCTTCTTTAATCCTACTCTAAAACTACTCCATCAAATGAATATGGCTTTGGTCTAGGTGGATACCAGTGGCACTAACCTACTCCACTAGTCAACTTCATAGTTTTCTATTTGGCAGTTTATTCTAAAAATTTTAGGTTCAAAACTTCCATAGCTATTTTGATGCTTTAAATGGTGTTTTTTTTTGGGAAATGAGATGATGGTAGGCCTAGACTCCATCGGTAGAAAAAATTCTTGAGTAGACCTTTCAAATGGGTTATCATGCATGCCAAACATAGATCATATACCAAAGTCATGACATCAAGAAGTTGACATTCCAACTTACCCAACTAGGGCCAAAAGGATTTAGTGCTTCATCTCCTATAGTTAGGTTTGGATTTTCATGGTTTCTCATTGCTTCTTTATGATGAAAAGGCCTCTAAGCCTCATTGTAAGATAGCTTTCAGAAGGCACATAGTCATCACAGCTCTTCTCATAAATAAGTCACCACCATTTGAACTACCTTGTGTTCATTCAGAATTGATACAATTTCAACATTTTCCATTTATTAATGGAAGTCAAGTTTCATTTTACCTTTATGTTTTGGTTATATATACATACATACATACATACATACATATATATATATATATATATATATATATATATATATATATATATATATATACTACATACATACATATATATATATATATATATATATATATATATATATATATATATATATATATATATATATATCATTTTACTCACTTCCTAAATTCAGATATGTGGTATAAGAGTGATCTAATATTTATCTATTTTTTTGTGCGTGTCCCCAATGAGGTCATGTTATAAGTAGTTGGGACTCTAACTGCATGAACCATTATAAGACCATCCCCGATAAGCCGAATGGCCTCTCACGGTGGAAGAAAAGAAATATGAAAGAGTAGGAAATCCTATTAAATTTTTTCTCAAAGAAACCCTCGACTGACAAAGGAATGAGATGATGGATTATTTTTCTTAAATATTTTGATACATACCAACAGGTAACACATTTTCATCAAGTGGCCACTTTGGAGGAGAGACTCCCTTTAAAGTAGAAGCTAATTTTGATATTTATATATTTTAAGGAATGATAGATACAGATTCTCTAGATAAATTATTAAATCTAATAGAAGAGTATTTTTTGGTCCATAGTCTTTCTGATAGAGAAAACATTACCTTTGCACTACTTAAGGTTTCCCCCTATGTGAAGGATAGGTGGGGAACTTACCGTGAGAAAAGGGACATGGAGGAATATCCTTTGTTTTCATTCAGACCCACTTGGGACTCTTTTAAGGATGTTGTTGGGGAGAAATATTACCCTATTGGAAGCTACAAAGACTAGTACATGAGATGGACCACACTATGGTAGGAAAGGGGCCATGCAGTGCTATAGATCATAAATATATTTCATACCTTGCACACCAAGTTGTGTATCAAATACTTTGCGTGAGATCTAGCACTCAAGTATCATGGCTAGAAAGATACATCAGATAGAAATGGATCTCCTGGATATTTCTTGACTTGGTGCAACATACCGATATGCCATCAAAATCAAGCAAAAATTTAAGCAAAATAAGTAATGCTTTGGATTTTCAAACACTTCACAACAAACTAAAGGAAAGAGCATCCTTAAATATCAAAAGAATGGGATAAACAGAGGTGGACCACCATAAAACAACCCATATAATCTGCAAACAAATAATGGTAATGGGAATATGAATAAAGGCATGGAAAGTGGTACAAGTTCCTCAGGAACCTCTCTCACAACACATATGAATTCCGCACAAGGAAATATTTGGTAGCCAAGATTAAATCCTCATAGTCAAACGTAGGTTTCAACTCTAAATTAAACCTACATAATCGGAAATACATAAATTATGTAGAATGCGGTGCCATCGTTGCCACCACAAAGTTTTAGCGAAGTGATCATGAAGATACGGAGGAAGGTGAGCGTGTCCTTCTCTCACAAATTTGGGTGATGGGTGCTCCACTACATTTCATTATCAATAGTAGGAGCCAAAAGAACCTCTTCTTAGTAAAGGTCGTTAAACAGTTGGGCCTACTGAAAATGCAACACCTACAACCATATACCATGTGGTGGATCCGCCAAGGACGATATCTTTGCATCAGCCAATAGTGTCGCCTAGCCTATAGCATCAATCCTTTCAAGGATGAAGTATTTTTTTATGTTTCTCACGTTGAAGTTTGTGATGTTCTGTTAGGAAAACCATAACTGTGGAAGAACCATATTGTATATTATTATATAACTCATAATGTTATTATTACTTTGGGTAGACAACTACATACGATACCAGAGGTAGTGTCGCCTACTACCATTTCTTTGAATTTTGTTAAGCAATGCAGGATGATCATCTCACAAACTTGGAAATTTTCCTTCTTGATTATCTCTCAAAGTAAGGGGAATATTATGGCCACATCCATGGCCTTCACATAGGGCTCCTCCGCTCCATAAAGGCAAGTGGATAAGGTCGTTGAACAATAAAAAGACATATACTCCTCATCCACAGGGATACCTCTAAATTTTTAGGTCAAGTGTTTAATCGATTTGACCCCTATTTCACCTCTACCCAATGAGTCAAAGTACTTCCACTCTCTTTTGGAAAATGAGGAAATAAAGTGATAGATCCAAATCATTTAGGATTGGTTGGCCCTAATAATTTCTAACAAAGATTTGCAACTTCTTGGGCCTTCGTAACTTTTAGCGAAGTTTCGTGTTTGGGTTCTCTTATATCTCTTAGCCCTTGATTCAAGTGACCAAAGGTAGATAAAAATAAAAGTCTTTTTTTTTAAGTCACAAAAGAAGGCATTCAATGAATTGAAACATCGCCTTTTCTCTAAACCACTCCTCACTCTACCAAACATACAATATCCATTTGAGTTTGATACATATTTATTTTACTACGTTATTGTTGTAATCCTCATTCATTAAGGATATTAGGTGGCCTATCTTACTGAAACACTCTCTCCTAATTTCTAGAGATGTCCAACGTATGATAAAGAGATGTATCCCATTGTATAAGCATGCTATAAATAAAAATATTATATTCTAGGGAAGGAGGCAATGATCGACATATATACAACAATTCCATTTGAATATCAAATATAATAAGGTAGCACCAATCATGTCACAAACTGCCTCAGTGGACCCCTGATTGTAGAATTTCCACAATTCTCAACTCTCATGGGAACAATACCTTTGGGTGGCAACATTTATATGATGGTTACTCGACATTCACAACCACATACCAAATGCTGATGGTAGGAAATCAAGTTTTGGACTTCCACCTCCACAATGAACTGTTGTGCTACCTAGCACACCTTTGTATTTTTTCAAGTTAGTGTGGCAAGCTAATCTGGAAGGCATATTATAGTTGGGTAGAAGGGTACTTTGGTTTGGAGAAAGGCAGTGGCAATATTGTAGAAGTATTGTTATCAGCCAAAAGTTGGACAGGATGTTGGAAAGTATATCAGGTCCTGCACTTCTTGTGCCCTTGCCAAACCACCCATTAAGAAGAAAGGCGTATACACCCCTCTTCCCACTCCTAACCATCCTTGGGAATCCAACTAGAGGGACTATATGTTTGGAATTCCTTCTACCAATCATGGTAATAACTATGTACTTGTGGTCATCGATAGATTTTCTAAGATTACCATTTTCACTGCCTATAGGTGGAGTATCACAATAGAGGAAAATACCAAAATCTTCTTTGAATGAGTGTGGGTACATTTTTGGATCCCAAAAACTATCATATTATATCGGGAAAGGAGTTTCCTAACTTAATTATGGTTGAGCATCTCATCATTGTTGGACATAAATCTCACCAAATTAACTATCTTCCAACCCTAAACTGATTGTTAGATAGATGTCACCAATAGGATGATTGTTCACATTTTGTGCATGTACAAATCCAAGAATCCATGCACATGTGTTGGGCATCTCCCTTATGTTCAAGACAACTACAATAGATCTCTCCATAGATACACTAGCAAAAACTCCTTTCAAGCCAACCTAGGATTTAAACCATTAGGTCACATTGATGTCATACTGCCCCTTGCAACTGCACAGGTGTAATTTTTACATGTTCAATATGAAGTTGACAAAGCTATCAATTTTATTGAATGAATTTAGTACACTCACTAGAAGTTCCATGATATATTGCGAAAAATCCAATACCAAGTATAAGTAATTCCATGATCAACATTGGCTTCAACAGAAGTTTCAAGTGGGATACAATGATTTGTTTCATTTGCAAAAGGAACTCCTTACATAGGTCCATAATGATCTTTTTCAACCCCAGTATGTACCTATTTTAGGGTAAACCCAACACCCCCCATTTTTAATTCATTTACTTCCAAAATGGGGACCCTTTCTATTAATTTTTGGAAGAACCCTTTTATGATTTTCATCTGAGTTAATTGTCTTATAATTTTTCAATTTTTCCATTTTCGTCTAGTTTATATTTTGATTGTTTCATTGAATTTGACTTCTCACTAGCTTTCCATTGATACTTGTTTCACGTCATTTGGTTATCCGATTTGTAAATAGAACTCTTTTCAAGTTTGATCATTTTGTCATCTAGGTTGAATTTACGTACAAAAGGTATTGTAGAGTTCTGTAACTCTTTTGTTTTGACACCCTTTTTCCTCAATTTTCCTCTTTTTCATCATCACCATCAACTCAATAAAAGAAGTAAATCATAGATTTTGATAAGGGAAAAACTTTTACATATCTTATTTTTCATATTCATTAATGTTCCTTTGTTATGTTAAATATTGCATTAGCTACAAAATTATCATGATTCTGTAGCTATTTATAAATTTGCAGCTACGTCCATGGTTTGTGGGGTTCTGGCGTGCCAATGAAGTAAATAAGCACATGGGTAGTTAAGGATTGATACCCTCATGGATCTCCTATTCGCTCAAGTCAATTCACTGAAGGAATCATGCGTTGGTGAGGTCAAAGGCATGGGTCAAACACGTAGCAGAAGAAGTTTGAATGAATCACGTTTCTTTGATTTTCTTTCCAAATAACAAATCGATGAAATAAAACTTTGTTTTCTTAATTTAAAATTTGAATAAGGATTGAACAACATACCTGTAGGCATAGAAGTCTCAAACTATTGAGCACACATTTTATATAAGTATGTATCCTCTGTAAAAGATAAAGGAGAGGACGCAATAGTTAATTGTTGAAGAATTGTGAAACATACCTTTGTTCTCGTATTCATTTGAAGTTATCTTTCTGTGATTCAATGCGTTTGTGAATGTGAATTACACCTACTAGATGCAGAGGGCCCTTGCAGATAGTCAAGGTTTTAGTTTATTTCATTTCATTGTTTTATGATTGTTTTCATTTACTCACTTTCTGTTATCATTTCATTCTAGTTTAGTTCCCTTACTTCAGTACTTTTAGTATTTCACAATAACTCAGTTATTTTGTTTACCATTTCGTTATTTCGTTTATGCTTAGAGTTGTTATGGTTTAGTTCTTCAATGTTTTTTGCTTCATTGCAGTTAGTATTTTCATGTTTTAGAGTTAGAACTTGTATTTACCCGGTAGTATGCAATTAGAGATTTATTTCATACTCTTTAGAATCATAATTTGTGTATATATTTTGTAGACAAACTTTTGAAGGATCATTAAAATAATTTAAATTTCAATACTCTGTTTCATAGCAGAAAGGTGTTTAGATAGATTCATAATTTTAGTATGAATAACATAAGATATTTTAGGATGATACTCAAATAGATATGATCTGGTAGATTAATCTAAAAGTAGCTTAAATTCCATTTATTCTAATAGTAGCTTAACTTCCATGTATTAATTTATATAAATCTAACTAATTAGAATCTAGATAACAATGAAAATCTCAAAACAAACATAACCATCATCTTACAAACTAAAGAATAGGCTTCTAGCATATATAGTGCACCTACACTTCATAAGGTTACCAAATCCAATCGATAATTTATTATTGCAATTTAAAAACATTAAATTGACCAAACATTTTTGCGTCATTGTCGAGGAAGTGTAAATATTAGATTTAAAAAAATCAAATAAAAACATGACATGCATAGCGAAAGAGACTCTATAGGTAGGTTTGTAGGTTAAGAAAGAAATTTAATTCCTACATCATCACTCACTCCACCATGACCTCGTAGTGCCACACCACCCACACAAACTTGAATTCTATCCATAGTAGGCCAATATAGACTTCCTAAAGTCTTAAGATCCAAAATCCAATGTAAAGGTTCACCAACTTCATCAACAGAGGTTGTGATAGAAGTAGATCCTACATCTCCAACAACAAGAATAATTTTTCTATCTTCAATTGGAGAACAACTTCTAGCTCAAGATTTGGAAGTTCCTTTTGAAGAAGAAGAGGAAGGCACTTACCTCAAACCATTGATAGAGGAACCAGAAGAACTAGAGGAAAAACTAGATAGTCTTTTTGTAGAACCAAATGCCTATTCTTAGAAATCCATCATGGCTGAAGAAGGAGAAGGAGAAATACACAATGTCAATGGTGAACAACATAGGATTGGAGGAGGAGGAGGAGGAAACATAAGACATGGAAGAGGAGGTGGTAGAGGTAGAGGAAGAGGAAATCCATAACCTTTTGGGTTCCCTATCCTTGATGAAGATACAACATTAACAATGAAAAACATCTCGCCTTCTATTCTCCCCAATTTGCATGGAATAAGAAGTGAAGATCTAGAGACATTTCTCTTTCAATTTGAAGTACTATGTAGATGATATGATTATCTGCATGATGCTAAAAAACTAAAATTGTTCCCTTCCACCTTAAAAGATGCATCATTAAAATGGTTTATGAGTTTTAAAATGGATTCTATAAGGACATGAGCACAAATGAACGATGCATTCTTAGATAAATATAAGGATTATTGTATGCCTCATATCATCAAAGATGTAGTTTTCAAAATGGTACAAAAATTAGATGAGAATCTTATAGACTCTATTGAAATATATGTTTATAATATAAAAAGGGAAAAAAATGAATAATCTGGATGAGGAAAATTTGAAAGCTCTCTTACTCAAATCGATTAAAGATGAGTGGATTGATCTTCTCAATCTAACAGGAAAAGGAGATATTTCTCATTTACCATTTGCAGATATTTGTGATCTATGTGTACATATCTCGAGAGGTAAAGCAAGAACAGGAAAAAGTTTAAGGGATCCTCTTTTATCAAGAGTAAATAAATCTACAGAGGGATAGTAAGTAGGGAAAAATTAGGTAGTTTTCTTGATACTTTAAAATGAATATTTTAGGGAGTCTCAGTGAGAAAATTGACACCCTTAAAGTACAAAACAAGAAGAAAGTTGAAAATCCTGCATTATCCATCTTTTATCCTTGTTGTCTTAGTGGGTCCAGAACTAGGTTCAGAGTTATGTTTGCCAAACAAATACCTACACTACTAGCCCTTTCGGCATCAATCTGCGGAGCGCGGAATGAAGTCTCACCCAATGCAGTATGGGAGGATGATGGAACCAAGTTTCTACACCTAGAGATGTGCGTGATGTCATTTTGTACCCCTAATATGCCTTCACAGAGATCGAGAAGCCTCTAAGTCTTCTCGGTATAACTTCCTTTTACCAGCCTCTAGACCTTCACAAAGGTCTATAACTGTCTTTCGCAAGCCTTAAACATGCAGATCCACTAATTACACACCTCTGTAATTACCCTTAGTTCTATATTTACCCATATCAGCTTAAGTATCTGATAATTCTAACATGCATTAAGATATCCTTTGCGTAAATAGATATTATTACTTGCATTCTTATAACAATGTAAAACATGTAGAATCGCGCATCAATACAATATTAAATCATAACCCCATTATTCATCATAACATAAACACATTCATTCATAACATAATTAAATGGACAAAACACAGATATTTCCAAATTAATATCTTTATTGATACTTCAGATTTTCTTACAGACTCAAGACTACCCCGCGCACTCAACTGTAGGGGTCCGTGCACTCATATGCAGACTCTAATCTAGGCCTCTACGCACAGATATGTAGAGCCTCTCTTCTACTCTAAGACTCTCCTCTCTTCACTTCTAATGACCCATTACATTCATCGACATCAACTATCTACTGCCTTAGACTCTATAAGACTCTCCTTTACAAGCGGACACAACCTACATAAAAGAGGGGAAAATCCCTTTATGAAACTTACTATCTATGCACATCACGACCACAACTTGCAAAGAATTTACATTTTACAAAACAAAAACTTGGGATTTCTTCCCCAAAACTTGGGCTTTTGCCCCAAAATTAACCCTAAGGGACCCTGTCCTAATAGGCCCCCAACACAAATATTGCGACTCGCCCCCGAATCACTCTACTGGCGCAGAGATATTAGTGCGGAGACCTCCCAACTCAAATTGTGCCACTGCTACCTCATCCATGTTCTATGTGGCTGCTTGCTTGAGCTGCTCGACCAGCTACTCTGTTGTTGGCCTACACTGTCTTCTTTTACCTTATGATGTGTCCTCTATAAGCCTTCCAACTTTTCTTTAATGGTGGCAGAGATAACATAGGTCGTGTCCAGCCAAGGCCCAAACCTGGCCTTGAGGACCATCTCTTTTCATTGCATTGCCTCCACCTGTTCAAGCAACTACTCTTCTTCATGCATCTTATCCAATCGTTGTGATATAGCGACAGTGCGCACCATCGCTCTTGCTTCGTCATACTACTGCTACAATTCGCAAGCTTCTTTGTTTAATCTCTATAGGTTAGGATCCTCCTACAGAGTCATAACAACCTCCATAGACTGGTCAAAGAGTGTGGTGCAATCTGCCACCACAACATCTACTGTTGTGTTTGCATCCTTTATAGTTGCCTGACGTTGTTCCTTGACCTTTGGTGGAGTTGAAGGTTGTGAATTCAATTCAAGCTCTATGATTTTAAGGTTCAGTTCAAACTGAACCTTGGCCATCTTTGTCCTTACATCATGCATACATGTAGACAACTTCCTAATCTTGGCCTCCACTGATGCTTCTTCTGGGATATACATTTCTGGAACAGTTCTGAATGCTTTGGCTACCACTGTCACGGTTCGCTCATTCTTCTCCTGAACCTTCTTCCATGCTTCTAGTGTGGCTGTCTTCTCAATGAATATCTATTCATTGTTGACTTTCTTCTCCCTGATCATGGTCAGCGCGCACTGCTCTTAGGCCTAAGGCTACGCAATCACACCTGTTTGCAGTGTGTGAAGAAATTCACTAGGGAGCATGGCCAAGTTGACGATAACATTCCTCAAAGCGCTAACAATAGCCTTGTCAGCTTCCACCTCCACGCTCAGACCTCCATCCGGCAGTGCGACTGCTTAGAGATCCAAGGATTGAATGAACTCTACTGCTTGAGTGGTCCTTGGTAGCAATCTAGTTGATGTTGCACTGCTCTTCCTTGCACCTGCCTGCAGTCTAGTTGTTTGGATCTGCAGCTTGCATAGACTCATGTGTATAGCGACCAGTGCTTGCTTCTATTGCAGTAGTTCTTCTATCATGTCTCTTACCTTCTCTCCAATGTCACCCTTCATCAAGGTGATTAGATCAAGCGACGATTTGGACGCTTTAGTCTTCTTTCACAGTCCCTCCTTTTCCTGTTCCCTATGTTGCTTTACATGGAAAGAAGTCATCTCTAGATCTCCACCACTGTGTTCTGACTATTGTTCATCCTCTATTTGAGGTGAAGGAGATTTCTTACTTCTATTAGAGCCGCACTCTTCCTGCTCCACTTGTTCCTTTGCAGCGCACTCCACTTCTATGTGGTCCTTTTCCTCAATCTCCTTCTTCCTATTTTTTGCCAATTTTTGCACCTTCAGTCAGGATGCCTCCTTTTTCTACTTCTTCATGGACTTTCTAGTCCCGGCGGCCAAATCTGATAGTGTGTGCCAATTAGCTTGCCATCGCTTGAGGACCTCAGCGACGGTAAAATCAGTAGCCAAGTAGGGAAGATCATACCACTTCTGGTCCGGATCCTTCAGCACCCAAATGTAAACATGGTGGAAGTCTGCTTTGAACTCTACATACCCAGATAGCTGTTCAAAGATGGTTGGTGACAACCATGGCTTTCAGTTTATGGCCATATGAATTCTCATCTCCATCAATACCCAAAAAAAACTTACTTTCTTGAACCTGCGCAGCATCCTTTGTGGCCCATAGTAAAGAAAACTTCACTTCTTCTGGTAAATTTGTCTCAATCGGAGGAAAATGGTTGTCCTCCAGCAAATCCCACGCGACTAACACAATTGGGAGTAATAGCTAGAAATAATGGAAAGTCTTGCTTTGGTACTGCGCCTCTCAGTAGTTCGCGAGGAACTCGTTGCATAGGTAGTGTGCCTAGTTGAATTGTATGCCCTCTGCGCACTGATCTGCTAACGAAACTAGTGGTGTCAGCACCTCATCCGCACGGCACTTCCTCATCACTTATCTAGCCAAAATTTGGGTCACCACATTCACTGTGGGGTCAGTAATACTAGAAATAGAATACTCGCGCACTTTCTTAACAAGTTTTAACTTGTCCTTCATCTTCTTGGCTAGGTTGCACTTGCTCGTCTTGCTACCAAATTCCTTTGCCAGATTTAGTCCTGAATGAGGGACTAATGTGATCTTATGGATCATCATATTAGTGATTGGTATTGTCTCACTCAACCACAAGCACCCATCATTCACAAGGCACAACAACTACTTAATGACTATCAATTCTATGGGGGCGTGGTGGTAGTGAGGCACCCATAGGAGGCTCAACAATCCTACCTTCTTTATCTTGCGAATCCATTCCAACGGCTCCAGCGTGGTGACACCAGAATCCTTGTAGAAAACTCGCTTCATGAAGGTATCGATAGCCAGGTTGGGGAACCACTCAATGTCCCCCAAATCCCAATCATCAAGCTTTAGTGTGGGATGTGCACCAAGCACGGACCTTCAAAAGTTATGTTTTTTGGTAGGAGGGGTGTGTTCAGGAGGAACTGTCCCTCATCTGGGTCCTTCGGGACCTTCACCTTTCCTTGGTATGGAGGGATGTACTCCGACAATTCCTAAATAGGGTGCACCCCCTCAATATCTATGTCTTTCACACCCTCCTTGGTCTCTAGGTCTACCACCTTTGGTTTCTCCCATGTGGTTGACTTTTCTTTCCACTGCATCTGTGTAGCTGCATGTTTCCTTCGTGACTCGTGCGTCGGCAGCTTCTTCTTCTGTTTACCCTTCTTCGGCTTAGGAACCTCTCTTGGCAGCATAGGCTTTGACCTAGGTGACCTTAGCACCTTAGGCACTGCTTCAGGAACCTCCATAATCACGACCTCAGGGGCAACTCCCTCAAAGGTGATAGCACCCCCAGTATTAGCGGTCTCAACTGGTGCAGACATGATGTTGTTAATGAGGTTCTGATCGAACTCAGACACAAGGCTTGCACACAAATTCTCAAAGAGCTCATACAACAGACAACAAGACTCAGAGATTCTCAGAATGAAATGTGTTTCTCGCTAGATGACCATCTATAATTTATAGGCACATTCGAATTCAAATTCTACCTTTCCCCCCAAAATCCATTCATAAATGCGAGATTGGTGGCAGATTTCCAAAGATTTCACACATTATTTCAGCCTTAAATGCCTTAAATTCCAGCCTCCCTCTCCTCTTAGCCATATTCTGGTAGACAAATCATGAACAATGATAGTAATGGTCACTTTCTGGCTATGTTGCACGGTCTTTTCTCCTATAGTGTATCTCCCTTCACATTGTTCTTGGTACTATGATATCCTCCTATTCCATGCAGACCCTTCGTCGCATAGCTCTATAACCTAGGAAGTATATTTTATAGTCTCGTGCCTCCTTGCAGCTGCTTGGAGCATTAATACTGTGCTACCATCATATAGTCATCTGCACAGATCCCCAGTGTATGGATTCAATCAGCTACCATTTACTTTTAAGGGAAATGGATCTCCATTCAATTTCACAAGTTGAACTACTCCACCATCGGTAATCTCTTTGATCACATATGGCCCCAGCCAATGCATCTGAATTTTTTATGGAAACTTATCAAAATTTCTGTCATATAATAAAAATAAATCATTTACCTTAAAGGTGAGTAGTTTGATGTATCAGTCGTGCCATGCCTTTTCACACTCCTTTTAAACTTGTTGATGGAATCCAACCAAGAATTTATATTCCTCTAGCTATGTCAGCTGCACGAGCTACTCTTCTAGGGCTCCACGGCCTGCCATTTTTGTGAACACCGTTATGCATGGACTAGGCACAATGCATTCGATCAGTAACACAGCTTCAATGGCATAGACTAGCCTAAAAGGTGGCCGTCCAATCAGCTTCTTACAAGTAGTTCTATAAGCCCATAGCACCACTAGTACGTGCACGTCCCAATCATTCCTCTGTGCATTGAAAATATTTGTCATCACATTCTCCAATATCTTATTAAATTCTTCCATGATGCCATTAGCATGAGGATGATATGGCATGCTCTTTTGATGATACAGTTGGAATTCTTTCATCAACGAATTGATCGTTTCATTAAGGAAGTGTGTACCGTGATCACTCATCGAAATCTTCGGGCAATTGAACCTTGTCAGCACATATTCAAATAGAAACTTCGTTGTTGTTGCACCTGTACGATCCTTCACAAGCTGCGCCTCACCCCATGGGGTCAAATACTCAATCACAGTGACGATATATCGCGCACCTGTCTTCTTTCCTGGAGGTTGAATCGGCCGTACAAAATAAATCGCCCATTTATCGAATGGCTGCAATGACACTTGTGGATTCAGAGGAATTTCATCCCTATGTGATGGCCTTCCTGTCCTCTAACATGCATCGCACGCCCTACAATATGCTTTGGAATCCTTATGCAATATTGGCCACCACAACCCAGCACGTAAAATCTTCTGCACTATTTCTTTTCCTGCATAATGGCCTCCCGCATCTCCTCCAGGAGCTTCAGCAAGGATACTATTCCATTCAAACTTAGGCACATAGCATCACAATGTTTCATCTGATCCCATCTTATACAAGTGACCCACAATAATCGCGAAGTCTACCGCGTGCACCACTAATTCCTTCTTCTATTGACTAGTGTACCCCTATGGAGCTGTTCCCATAGTCACGAAGTTGATGATGTCTACAAAATTATTGTCTTCCATGCACACCGCAAAGAGATGCGCGTCAAGCACTCCTTCATCAAAATTACCAGGCTCCTCTCCTGTTTCAATGCGCGGCATATGATATGGTCCTGCATTCAATCTCCCTCGCTTCACAATTACATCGAAATCATATTCCTAAAACAGCAGCAACCATATGCATATTTTCCTCCCCAACACAGGCTTGTTGACCAAGTACTTTCATGCAGAATGGTCTGTATACATCTTTAAGTGTTTGCCTAGCAAATAATTCCTAAACTTCTGGAGCGCGTAAACCATGGGCAACCCTTCGCACTCCGTCATCGAATAGTTATTTTCTACCTTAGACATCTTTCTAGTTGTAAATTATATCAGGTGATCAAGTTCTCCTTCATTGGCATGTGTCAGTACTGCTCCCAGTGCAATACATGACGCATCCACATGCACATGAAATTCCTTCCTCCAATCTGGGTAGACTAGGATCCGCGTGGTGACCATTTTTTCCTTTAACACATCTAGGCTTCATTGACATTCTTCATTCCAACAGAATGTAGCGTCCTTCTTCAACAATTTTTCCATTGGTGTAGTAATCTGGGCATAAATCTTGATGAACTTTCGGTAATAACCAGTATGATGTAGTGTTTCACGCATCTATTTAACACTCCTTGGTGCCTCCAAATTTATTATAATTGTGATCTTAGCTGGTTCCACCATTAATCCTTGTCTACACACTATATGACCCAACAAGATTCCAAAAGGGACGCAAAATAAACACTTCTTCAAGTTTAGTGTGATCTGATACCTCCAACACATATCCAACACCAAGGACAAACTACCTACATTGTGCTTTACCAGCCCAAACATTGTCCAATCATCAAATTATACCTCCAAAATCTTTTGAATGAACTCTTTGAACGTTGCAATGACTACACGCGAAAAGATTGTCAGCACATTCTTAAGTCCAAAAGGCATTACTATATACTGAAAGCATCCCCACTCAGTCGTGAAGGTTTTCTTACTCTTATCTTCCGATGCGATCTTTATCTAATTATATCTAAAGAACCCATCAGTAAACTAATACACTTCTTGTCTGCCAACATTATCCAATACCTAATCTGTGAATGGTCTTGGAAAGGGATCATGAATGCAAGCATCATTCAATTTCTTAAGATCTACATAGATCCTTATCTCATCCATATACTTCTTTTCCTGAACTACCATATGACTTACCTAGTCGAACTCCTCCACTGGTTCAATAATATCCGCTTCCAACATCTTGTCCAACTCCAAGCAGACCTTTTCCTTGTACTTAGGATTAAGGCGATATGGCCTCTGTTTCATAGGCTTCGCGTCTAGTTTCAACGTTATCTTCATCACTCGTAAACTGCCTATTATCCCCTTCAGGTATGAGAACTTTGTAGGGAACAAATCATGGTATTCGTGGAGCAATGCAACGACCTTATCCACTATAGAATCATCCCAATAGTCCCCTATCTTCACCAACTTCGACTCCTCATCTGTTCCAATGTTTACTTGCCTCTTTTTCAGCAGCGCGGTGATATTTGGGTTCTCTATCTGCGGACTCTCAACTTTGTGGTGGAATTATGCCTCTGGGATATTAATGTTCCTTGGATCCTCCTCTTCTTCTTCAGCAATCACATAGTAGCACTCCAGCACATGGCGTAGATGGGTGGTCCAATCTGGTCGAATCAGATCTAAGGGATCCTGCGGGATTCTAAATATCAGTGCCTTGACCTCCTGCAACACTTCATCAATGCACTAAAATCCATCCTCAAAGCTGAATGTCATCAAGAAACCTTGTCTCAAAATATCCCATTCATCTGTGCCATGGTGGAGCTTTGTTTCCAAATACCAGTTCATTATTATTATATATAGAGTATGACAGAACGAGAGCACCCACTTTGGTTGCAGTTCAGCTCCATAAGCATCGGTCCATTTTGCTAAGTGATTGCATGGATCACTCCTCCCATTTTATTTCTTAGTAAATCGCACCTTTGGGCTACCAAACTGCACCCTCATCATTCTTTTGTATTCGCACCATCCATCAAAATTGTTTTTATGCATAGCACACTATCTTGTAGGCGTAGTGTGTAGTGCCAAGTCCAAGGCTTGGAAGTGATGCTTCTCTGGAACTTCCCTTTCAAATGCTTCCAAAATTTATCAACATCAGTTAAACCATCATAATAAGGAAAAATTCTTACCTCTGAGGATACACAGTGAAAATTTAGTCATCATAATACAATGTAGCGTAGACACTACGTGCAATCGATTCTACCAATGTTCCAATTCCTCATTTGAATCTGATGTGCAAGAGCTTTCACAGTCCCATGAAATACATACATCATCTGTCAGATTCATCCAATACGGATCTCACACCATTATCTTATAAATATGGTCCAAATCATCATCACTTTCATAATCGCGAACCGTATCAGTATAGTGCGGCCCTTCTACGTGTCCAAAGGTAATACTACACAAAGCAATTTTATTTCAAATGACATCACCTACTTTTCCAAATTGATCACCCAATTCATGTCAATAACCCAATCGATCCCGAGGAGCTCAGGGTAGGGATTGCTATCATTGACAATCTCTATTACTTCGAAATCATCGAATGAGCTCACACCTTCAACATCGACTATCACTCCCTGTAATCTTCCCATGGGGATAATATTTTTTTGATTCACCATCCACAAATGAATAGGAGACCAATACAGCGTAGGTCTCCCCATTCTCTCCCATGTTTGTTTTAGCAAAGCATTCAAATTTTACCCAAGATACAGAATAACTTGGTCTATTTCATACTCTCCTATTTATGTGGTGAGCCTCATCCCATGCCCTGTTCTTGCCTTATGCTTACCAATTTTCCTGACCACACACAATCCCCAGGAGCATTTTCTTTACCTACACATTTATTGATAAACTCTTGTCATCCTTTCATGGCCTTGCTATCACGCAATAGCTTCATATAGGTCTCCAAAAAGGTAGTAAGCATGGATGGGTCCATTTCTTCAAACTTATTATCTTGACTTCCTAAGGTAGAATCTTTGGTTGAGCTTTTCTTCGCTTCCATGAAGGTTTCTTTCGCATGCTCTAAATGAAAGCCAAGCTCCTTCTCTATAGATTTGTGGACCCATTCACTTTCTCTAGGCTATATTCCCTTATATTAGCTAGTTATCATTCCACTTCGCAGCATAATATTCACATTAGGATCCTCTTCGCGGGGTTCAGCCCTGATTATTTGCAGCTTCTGGGTAGGCTATTATGGCTATGTCCCCTTTTCACACATCTTATCTATTAATATAGGGCAGCCTTCTAATAGGTGGCTAAACTGTGTACAGTATTGGCACAACAGGCATGTCGAGTTCGTACACTCTCGTGCGTAGTGTCCGGGACCCCCACAATTGTAGCAAATAACTTATCCCCAACCTCTCGTAGGTCCTCCACCACCTCAGTCTCATCCACTCCCCTGATATCCTTCTCATGCCCCCTAGCACCTTGATGCAAAGATTGAGTTTTTTCTGCATCCAATACACGGGCGTTATCTCCATCATTAACTCATAACTACAGCAATTGCGCTCATCGTGACCTACTAATTTACAGAAGTTGCAGAAGAGTTGTTGTAGTGTCTGTACTAATTTCTACAGCAAGTGACAATTGTCTGTCACATGTTTCCCACCTACCTGACAAATAGCACACAACAGCGTGGGCACTGTACTTGGCCCCACTTGAGCTTTTGGCCTTAGAGGTATCAGCCCTCCTCCTGCAACATAATTCACAAAGATAGTGAAATGATCTTGATCATGCCCGTGACTCTTACATTTCAAACACCAAACTTCTTCATGCACCTTTGGCCGAGCCGCTCTATAGTTCTTTATACTTTGGAGTTCTAGCCAAATGTTCTACAAATCTGCATGAATCTGTTGAAATCCCAAAGCTACATCCTGGATCAGTGTCTCATGCAATCTCATCGCAATCTCCTGGGCCTCTATGTGGGTCCCAATATCTTGTTGTGATAAAGAAACCCTTAGATGAGGAAAGAGCGGAGCCACAAACCATTCGCGGTGTTGCCCATCCATAATATTCATGTTAGCTTCACGGATCTTGCATTTCAATCTCTGATCCAACTCCCAGGGTGTCTCGTTGGGTCTTACAAAACATTTTGTCACTATACCTATACTCACCATTCCAAGATCTTGGAGGACCTGTACAGTGAACCCTACGTTCTTTCCCTTCATGAAGAAACTCCTATTGTGTCCCTCTTCATGAGCACAACAATTCCCTTTTGCACCATTTCCCACAAATCTTTTGTTTTTCCCATTTTACAAGACCAACACTAATGACCGTTATCCTCCTCATGCCGATATGTAGGGATTAACACTTTCCATAGCACCGACCAAAGCAACTGAGCTTTTTTTCATTCGCGATGATCCTCTTATGGAAATTTTTTTAAATAAGGAGCTGAAGATTCTATCTCTAGAAGCTTCGTAATGGAAGCCTGGTATATGATTGAGCCGGACGGAGATGAGGATGTTAGTTTGGGCTCCTTTCCCCTATAAGGATGGAACTACCTCAAGAGATAAGACCTTCTCCCATGAGAAGAGTAACCATCTGCCATCTATTCATGCTATATAAACCTCTATTTTTCCGATGCACAAGCTAGTGTTGAATTGTTAATGTTGGAGTGTTAATGTTGTTGTGTTAGTGCTAATTAAGTTTGGAGTAAAGTACAAGCTATTCATAGTTGTAGCTCTCTAGTTGTGTGAGGGAGAAGTGTGAATTTGGTTTAGTGTGAAGCCTGAAGGGATGAGCCTTA
Organism: Pinus tabuliformis; assembly: GCA_031772625.1. Lineage (NCBI taxonomy): Eukaryota > Viridiplantae > Streptophyta > Pinopsida > Pinales > Pinaceae > Pinus > Pinus tabuliformis. The sequence goes on from CM062809.1 coordinate 756,163,886, forward strand.
AAACTATCATTGTTGAAGCCATCATGGAATGCTAACGGAAGTGTGTGGGAACTTGGTGTTGTTGGAGGAGAATGGAAACGTAAAGACAATGGTTGTAATCTATTCTTGATTTAATATATATGCAACTATCAATTGATTTCCTACATAATGTGTCATCTCACATGTTTAAGGCTTAATGTTTCTTGATTTGTTAAGTAGGTTGAATTACAATTTGTCTATTATTACGGTTTTTGTTTGCTGTTGGTTCAGGTGTTTGAAGAAGGAAACGAGAGATAGCTGGATCGAGAAAGCAAGGTCATCATCAAACGAGATAAGCGTGCTAAGAGGTAGGCCCTCTTAATTAGTTCTAACCTAAGGAAATTTTCCATAGAATGTATTAGTTGTGGCTAGAGCCATTATCGGGCTAGAGGAATTGTTTGTGTTTGCACTCATAATTTTACTTCACCACAAATTCGTGACTCTGCTGGGGATACCATCCTTCTGTTTTTTTTTCTTGGAATTTCATGGTATTGTGTGAACTTTTCTAGTTTTTCTGTTTGCCTTTAGTTCTATTTGTTTTCCTTTGCTTACTAGTCTGGGTTTGAAATTGATAGTAGCAAGTCTAGTCCCAACTTTTAAATTTTTTTATTTTCTTCTTAGCATCCTTGCTCAACGTGCTTAATTCGATAACAATCACGTCGATCAACATGATATGATGAGAAACAATCACGCCAACCCACTTCTGGTGCTTGTTGTCAGTTAGGCAAATGCGCTGATGCCTGTAAGTGAAGATTAGGGTTTTCCCCAAATCTTCACCAGTGTGTTTTTCTCTCATGATTTTAACCCTGTAAGCCTTTTATATTTTCTTCTCCCTAACTAAAAATATGTTTTTCATTTGGTTTGTTTGCTTGTTGATTTGTCATCTTTTCGCTTGATTTCTTGGGTCATTAGATGGTTAGTGGTGCTAGGGCAACTAGATTGTCATCCATTCAGCTGGTTGTGAACTCAGTGAATTGATTTGTTGGTGCATTTACTCCTTGCATTTCGTTTACGGTCCTTCTAAGGCTTTGACCTCCATTACACAAGTTTGAAAAGTTTTCGTTTACTTGTCTAAACATTTATTTTCCAGCATGGATCACATTGCTTGTCTTGTTTTTGGTAAGGTCATTGTTTCATTAGTTTGAAAGAGATTCTCTTTTCATGGTTTTCATTTTCTTGAAAGCTAATTGTCTTGAAAACTTTTCCATTGAAGTGTCTTATGAGAAAACTAATTTCATCATTTCATGAAAGGTATAAAATTATAGTTTGTGGCATCAGTATGATATGTAGTTAGCATCATTGAAGACTAGGATTGCATTTGACATTTGAAAGGAAAAAGAACTCTCATTGCTTTTGAAAGGACTGTTAGAGTGTCTTTGTCAAGAAATTAGGAATTGGAATGTATTTTTCATTAGTTTATTTTCTCAAAAAGTGAAGTAGTGAAAACATATTTTTCTTTCAGTTGCTTGGTTGTTTGCATTCAATTGTGTGTTTTCTACCCTCTCTAGTGTAGACAATTCATCTAATTGAAATGGTCTTGTCTCATTTAGTTACACTTATGGTTTTCCAAGCCACATCACTAAGGCCCGAAAACTGAGACATAACTCAAGATAAACTTTAAAATGAACTCAATTAACCTAAGGCGAATTTGAAATATAATGATCACATCTAGAAGGTCTAGGCTAGAGACATGTTCTGGAATCTTTAAACCTAGCAGCTATCATTAGCTTTGGCACTAGACAGTGCTAGTATGGATTTTTGCTCCCCATACCATCGAGTATATAATGGTAGACCCCTCTAGGATACAATCCTTTATCCATAGGATGCTGAGTCAGCCGACTTGCAAATGTGATACACCAAACATAACATTTGGGGAGATTGCGTGCTCATACTTATCAGTTCGCCAAGAGGTATTCTGCAGTTCACGGTTGCATGGTAATAGATCATCCAGAGTAGACATTTAATCTTTTTGACTCATTAAATTTAAAATGTCATTCGAGCCCTTGTCCTTTTGAGCTCGTTTCCAATCGAAAGTGATAGAGTCATCTTTGTTTATTTCTCGACTCTTAAAATATGAAAGAGCACCAGTCTGTTTATGCGTCTTAAAAAATTGATTGCCCACAATATTATAACATCCTCTTAGTCATTTCTAGACCAAATCATGTGTTTTCCCTAGAGAACATTTTAAAGCCTTGAAGTTTATCTATATTTTTTCCTATTAACTAAGACAAGGTCATCATGGCTCAACCATCTGGTTCACCTAGTTCCTCTTCCTCTCCTCTACTTGAAAGATTGTCTGAGGAGCCTTTTCCTGAATTACCAGAGTCACTCGATGACCAAGGTGTTGAATTCAGAATCATTCTGAGAATTCAACATTTTTCATCGCGTCCTCCGCCTACTTCAAACACTGAGTCACCTGCTAATTTTGGCTCGAAATCTCCATACAATCCCGTTCAAACTCTGGAGAGTTCGTCGACCACTAACAGTCAACTTGGACTTGTTATCTATCCTCCAAATCCTTTGTTTGACCCTATTGTGATATCACCGCAACATTTATACAGTCTATATGCTCAACTAGGTGTTCCTTTGGAATTATCCCCTCGTACCTCTTCGGTCATTCGCTGTCATTTGTTCCCAACTATTGAACACGAAGGAAATTCTCCAGTCACCTCTCCAGATGAGTCATAAGTTTCTACTCCATGCACTATTGAGGAGGAAGAACATCCATTTCCTCCTGATGGTTTCCCCTATACAGGGAACATTCCCATCAATGTGTATCACGAATTTCCACCTAATTATGTGTCCTTGGCACAATTAGTTTCAGGTACACCTAGTGTCTCATCACTTTACCATAACCTTTTTTGGGCATCTGGCACCATGCCTACTATAGGTTTGTTCATTGCGAACTCGACCTCCCAACAGGCCGTTACCTCAGTCCCGGTGCAACCCACCATTCTGAACCCTCTTGTATTGTCTATACCAGCCACCCATCCGGTTCAATCGATGGTCTCAAAGAATGTCTTTGTCAGCTCTTCAATCCCTCCAGTAAGTGGCCAAGCTGTGCCACCACCTGGGGGCATAATATGAGTGTTTCTATGGTGTTAGGCACCACTAATGTGAGTAGCTCACGGACTCACATGGTTGGTCTGAACCAACCTTCCTTTTGTGTTATTTAAAACCCTACTGGTCCTACTGGATCAAGCAATGTACAGTACCAATAGGTTCAAAATCCTGTTGGTCCGTCTGGGTCAGGAAATTTCTAGTATCAACAGCCTTATAAGGCTCAGGTTCAGTACCAAACTCCTTACGTTCCATATGGTTCTCAAGGAATGATCAATTTGACTTACATCCTTCAATCTCGGCAGTACGTTCTGCTTAGTGTTGTGGCCAGCAACAACCCGCCCTTTTTCATTTAAGTGTTGTCCAAAATACTAAATGAATGGGGACCCTTAGTTAAAATTTAGGAAAAGCAAGAGTTTCCTTTCTTCAAAATAAGGTTACCATCGTAGGATTAGAAAGATCTTTTGAATACTTTAAAACCTAAGTTTATGATAAGAAAAATCTTTAAAAAATCGCATCATAAAATGATAGAAAAGCACCTCCATTTGGGTATAATCCTGGTATGTGCAAGAATTCTCGTACTAAGTAGTATACCGAATTGCAATAAGGTAATGCCAATGGGAAAGACTTCAATATTTTCTGATTTGCAATAACCCCGATCGCAAGATCGCATATCGCAAGGAATGGGCTAACAAAATATGGCAAGCATAAAGCTTCTGCGATCTGCGATGTTGTGATATCGCGATAAAGCGATGGTTGCGATATTAAGACAAATCAACTCTGCGATGTTATATTTGTGAGTCGGTACGAGAGCGCGATGGTGCGATAATGCGATGTCGCGATCTGCAACGATTGTGAACCAAATCGCAAAATCACTCCATCACGAATCTTTCAGGCACGCTATTCAAGAAAAGCCACTTACCATAATCTGACTCAAGATCATGCGCTTTTAATGATAATAAAGGAATTAGTTGTCATCTATTAAATGTAGACGTGTGATTTTGCAAAGATTTACTTCACATAAGGTGGAATATTTGATATATCTGCTGCATTTAAGACCCTCCCATCACCTTTCTTGATCAGTCATTTCCATTTGTGAGCTGCAGGAACGAAGAATGAAGGGTGATACCAAGCCATACGCAGGAAGAAATGGGAAAGAAAAATAAGGCTCAGGACTCTGAGGTGAAGGAAATGGCACCTTTATATACAGACACAAGTTTTAGCAGAGACCCAGGGATATCAACATGGGAAAGCACGTACAGACTGCTTGAAGAAGAAAACCCCAGGATAATGAAGGTTACTGCTGTCACAGATTCACAGGGCTCTTCCGAAGCATCCTTAGAAGAGTTAGCGCACTCATTCCTTCATCGGATAGCAGCAAGGCCTAAAATTCTCCCATATATGGATATGATCAAGTGGATACTTGACAATGCAAAAATGAACGATAGATAGTTCTAGATTCAAGGACATGGGCTCATCGGGTCATTCGCTGCACAAGACTTAAAGCTCATGTATCATCTTCCTAAACCGCAGGCAACTTACAATGAACAATTCATTAAAAAATTTGTGGCAGATAACCCAAACCTATCAGAGACCACCAAAGATTGGTCCAGAAAAGATGAACTGCTCAAAAAAGATAAAAACGGTATGTACAGCACTGGTTCCCTCACCTCTCCGCATTGTTTTGCTGCAGCCATGCTTTGTAGATTATTCGGGATGCCAGATATCAATAAGTTTTCGTCTGAATGGTTACCATTGATTGATGCTGCCACAAATGCCGTTATTATAGATTGGGCCAAGATCTTTTCTGATAACCTATTCATGACTATTATCAATTACCAATCTAAAAGATCCATGTCTCAAAGGATCTATCCTCCTTTTTGCCTATCCGCATATGTTATGGATTCTATTTGTTATGTGTCTAAGTTTCCCACTATGGGTTCGAAATGGACAACTCAGGACCCATTACCCATCCATGTTTATCATAAGATATTATGGGATTCTTAGTTCACTCCACATTTCTACCAAATTTGTCACGGGCTTATCTTACCGATGTATAGAATGATGTATGATAAAGAACCCCTGAGGTGCTCACCTGAGGCACAGATAGATATCATCCCCATCGCAAGATGGTTCAGAGAAGAATGGTTCACCTATATTAGAGTATTTGGAAGCACCGTCCCCCCTCATGTCCTGCCTTTGTATATTCCTGACAAACTTTTGGCTAGAGAGATTGCATATTAAACTTGTTCAGAAGGCGGCCTGACTAAAGACCTAAAAGACAGAAAGAAGGCCATATGGCCTCAGTTTCCTGTAGCTTGTGGGGCCTTTTCATTGTTCGATGTAGGTCACGCGTTCACCGAAGTGGAGAATATGACGTGTCTATAATTATTTAAATTCCCGGCAAGGCCATTTGACCCAAATGAGGTTGCCCAGGATTTCACAACGACAGTCAAGATAAAAGCTCACTCCAGGAAATTTTGCGGGAAGCTCAATCGCATTTGTCTCCAGATGACCTCCAAAGATTCATGGTATACAAGGAAAGAAGACTAGCCACTGTTCCTCTAGAAAAGTTGCAACCACCTGCCAGAGAACCTACTCCAAGCATTAGCCTTAGTGCGAATTAAAGTGCTTCTGGATCTAAATCTAAGACTGGACAAGGGATTCCTGAGCATTCTCAAAGATCCGAAAACAACCAAGATAGAGGCGAAGAGTCAACTAAGGACACCGCTTAGTCAATGGAATTTCCACAGCAGCAAGTTATCGCCTCCTCGTCAAGAGATGTCCCCCCTCTCGTCATTGAAGCACCACCTGTCACAATAGAATTAGATAAGGAATGGGAAACCTTCAACGAACTGATCAATCTTGAAGGACAAGCCCCAAAAACACCTATGAGAAATACACAGGTAGCACAAGAAGTGGGCTCAGCGTTGCTCTTCAACGAGTGGGACGATCAAATCAGGGAGGCAAAACAAGCAGAATGGAAGCAGAAGGCGTAAGAAAATAAAAAAGAGGTCCAAGCACTAAATAGGTTAAATTGGGACTGTTACTGGGCATACTTGGTGAAGCCGCATAGTCAGCAGATGACTGTGAAATGTATCATAAATGCAGCCGAGAAAGTGGCGCCAGTTCTCATAGATTTTGTTTTCTCAGCCAGCTCAAAGCAGAAGTCAGCCAACCGACTCTCCTCAAACCCATGATGAATACATGCAGCTTTAAAGATCAGATTCAGAAGTGGCTTTATTTAGAATGTTGTTTTTTCTTAAAAATTAGATTAGAAAAAGGACGGTCATTTGAAAATCGCATCATAAATTTTGTAAATAAACTATTATTAAAATTAGGAAGTAGTATTTAAACCCTTCTCATGCATTTAGAGAAGGGTCTAGAAATTTGTCAAAAACTTGTCCTCAGAACATGCACTTCTGCACCCTCAGAGGAGGTTTTGATGAATGAATGGATCGAGGTTTATTAATGTTTGCATTTGATATCTTCTACTGATGTTGCACTTCTGTACTATTAGTAGATATTAGAACAAGTAGAGATAAATCATTGTTGCTTAAAGCTTATGAGTAGGACCAGTCATAAATGGTACTTTTATCTCTTGGCCATTTCTGCTTATATTCTTAAAGTGATATACAGTTTTTAGTTGTTTATATGTTATTGCATGGATGTTTGAGTTACCATTTTGCACTTTTGTATGGTGGAGTCATTTATTTATGTTTGATATATGAATAACTTGTTATGCGATATGTTGTTCACAACTATTTTGCCTAACCTTTTATGCAAAGTAGTTCATCTTAATTGATTTTCATTCTTATGATAGCTGAATGATCTTTATTACAAGTTATTATTTGAAATCTCTTTAGATTGCATAATAGAAGAAATACATCCCGGGTTAGAATAGATTAGATCTGATGTTTTCATTAGATTATAATAGCATAGAATTAGATTAAAGTAGCTTAGATGAGAACCCTTAGATCAGCATCATCCAACTCTGCACACACACACACCCTTAGATTGGGAAACTGGTCCCATTATCCCCAGTCGGGCCCGCTATACCAAATGGATAAGGAGCTGCCAACCAAGGTCCGGACCGGGTGGGTATCCCCCTTGTTGTCGACCCGATTTCTGGGGCTTCAACATATTTGGTGCTAGAAGGAGGGCCTGAAGCATAGTGTATGTTGGAATGGTTTGAAATCGCAATCATTTGAATTAGGATGGCTGCTCACAAACTTCCCATTTGGAGTTGCATCCATGTTCGTGCCTCTTCCAACACTCCACCTAAAGTGGTAAGACTCTTGTCTCAGGTAAAATTCAATGGTAAGAATAATTCTTCTGCTTTTAATCATGCCCTTCAATTTATTCAAAGAGTTTAAAGTTCGAACGTTCAAAGAATTGATGAAGTCATTTTACGCAGAATTTTTACTCTCACATTCACGGCGGAAGCTAGAAAATGGTGTAGAAACCTCCCAGTTGCCTCAATTCACAGCTGGGACCAATTTGTCAAGGCTTTCATTTGTAAATTTGATTGCTATGATTATGATCAGATATATGATGAAATTGAGTATCTACGAAAAGAATATGAATCTGTTAGGGATTTTGATATGCGATTTCATCTTGATTGTGTAAAATATGATCTTGAAAAGGAACTCATGAATGAAGAATCTTCAGATTATGCTGAGCATTCCCTACCTCCTATGTCTGATCCATCAGAAATTAGTTCGAGTCTTGTTTTAGTTTCTTCTAATAGGAATGAAAATTCCAATTTGAATGTGCCAATCACTCGTGATGAAGAAAACTCCCAAAGCTTAGGAAACATGCCTGCTCTAACGCAAGAAGACAAAAGCAAGAATGTTGCAAGAAAGCCTGCCTGGGAACGAGAAAGCAACTTGGAGACAAGGTTAGATAATATCATCGCAAGTAAACAAATGCAGATGCCAAGGTTAGAACAGCAAATTAATTCTCTTTCGGAAAATGAAAACACGCAAAGGTATGATCTAAAGCCCAATGTCTACAGTGGATGTGATGAACAAGAATTTTTTCACGATGATATTTTCAAATGCATTGTTTCGGAATCACATTTTTCTCATTATCCTGATGTATTTAGTGATGATAATTTTTTCCCCCTCGGTATTAATGATATCTCAAAAAGTACAGAGGATTATTCAAATGAATCACCATTAGGTTTTCAAGATAAAGAGGCAGCTATAGAACATCCCTTGGTCATTTACAAACAAGAATGACTTGACCTTCCTTTTCTAAAAATATTGGATGAAAAAGAAAAATCTAGGGAAACCTGTAAAATCATTTATGATAACTACTATGATGATGATGATGATGATGTTGATTTATCTAAAGTAACTCAACAAAGCTCAGATAATGAGAGATATTCTAATTCAAGAATCATATCAGTCGATCCTCATTCTAGAGTGACAGATCATTTGCATGATGTTACTATCTAAAACAATATCCCAATCTATGATTCGTATCATGAGCAAACCCTTATGCCTGTTCCCAATCATAACTTGTTTCCTGATTCACAAGACGTAATTCGAAATTACTCAGATCCCATAATTCTACCCAGTTCTTGTAAAAAAGAAGATATTTCAAGTCAATCCCAGTTGTGTTGTAACATTAGTTGTACAGATAATCATTGCATTCTTTTTCGCTTGCACTAATTTTGTATAAAATCGGATTGTATTTTAAATTTTCAGACTTTTGATAGATTACTATGGTATATTGAGCACCTTATCAAAGAACATTTGAAAGATGTATTACCATTTTGGAAAAATAAATTGTGTCAAGGAAATACAGAACTTTTTCAATTCCACGATCAATCAATATCAACCTTTCAGAAGAAACTTCTGTGTCATCCAAAACATCATCAACAAAAAAAGTATTTTTGGAAACTTGCCAGCAATTCGCATTAATTGATAAATCTATTTCTAAAAATTTCCATCTATTCTTCATTGATTTATTTAGTGATTTATTTGTGGAAACTTTCCTTTTACGAGAAATTGCTGAAAGCTTGACTTTAACGCATAGTAGATTATAGGCCATTAAAACTAATTAATCATATTCGCAATCTGGCTTGTCATCTTTCCTATTACATGATCACCAATACATAACAGAAATTCATCCCGATTTTTATGATCCAATAGGTATCCAATTGGACAGAAGATTTCATAAGAAAGAAATTTCAGGCAGAATTCTGACTGAAGTTACACTTTCTAATCCTACATTCAATATTCACAGTCCAAGAAAAGTTTTATTCTTAACACTGATGTTTAAAAGGTACATACGTGTAGGAATAAAAATGAAAATATGGTTCCACTGGAAATATCATTTTACCTAGTTATTTTTTTGTGTATAGTTAGAATAGGAGTAGGGGTAGTTTAGCTAGGTTATTAGGTGGATAATTTAATTTTTAAATGTTGGTAGGAAAAATAAGAGAAGAAATTATCCCTATCATGTACATAATCCAAGGGAATAGTTACTTCTCATTTCTTCAAATATTTTCCTTCCTAATAAAATTTGCCTGTGGTTAACAACATTTGACATTTACTAAAGACACCATTTCTCTATCAGATTTTGAACTTCTACTCGTATAAATAGAAAATATTTTGGAAACTTGATCTTTATTATTAATAGATACAGTTAAAAACTTTAAACCAGATATGATACTAGTTCCAACTTCAAAAAAATTGACGAAAGCAATCTTAGTGAAGAAATTGTTTTATATCAGTACAATGAAAGGTATCAATAATAAAATGAGGATGCCCTGTAGAACAGCCATGTCCAAAAAACTCTATTATTGTCGTCCAGGGCTTTCTTAAGGAAAAAATGACTTCCTCCCTACTAAAGAAAATTACAGCATTTAGAGAAATGACCCAAGGATACACTATATCTTGAAGAATAGGAGGTCTCATCACGAGCCGGCTTATCATGATCACAGATATTATAACTTTGCTGACTTTTCCAAACACTGTCCATCAAAACAGGGCAATGACTCAAGATTGTTGAAATCAAAAGACAAGGGGTCTCATCACGAGCCAGCTTGTTCAGCGAAAGTGTAAATCAAGTGAATGACTGTGTCATAATTTGGCTACCAAACCAAGACATTGTTCTTTAAGAATAAAAAAGGAAAAAGTGTCAATATGGGTTTTTCTTTGAAATTTGTAGATCACCTTAAGCAGGATAAAGGATCATTACTAGGCAATAGGTAACCCTGTCGAGGCTATGAACGCCTGCTGGCAGCAGAGGCTCTACCTGTGACAAATGAGCATATTTTAAAAACTAGTACACAGGGAAGACCTTATTTTATCTTTACAAGACCAAGTAATGGCTGATGTAAATGCAAGGACAAGCTGAGGAAGAAAATAATTAAAATAGAAAGAGGTTGGAACAAAATGTCATTGACAGTTTGGGGTATAATGCACTTTATCTTTTTATAATAAAGTCTAATTTTCTAGAAAATTTTGTTTTGGAAATTTGAAAAGTTCAATAGAAAATCAGAGATAACTGGTTCTCCCAAGTGAATCGCCAATTGTTGTGGCTAGCAACAACCCCCCCTTTTTCATTTAAGTGTTGTCCAAAATACTAAATGAATGGTGACCCTTAGTTAAAATTTAGGAAAAGCAAGAGTTTCCTTTCTTCAAAATAAGGTTACCATCGTAAGCTTAGAAAGATCTTTTGAATACTTTAAAACCTAAGTTTATGATAAGAAAAATATTTAAAAAATCGCACCATAAAATGATAGAAAAACACCTCCATTTGGGTATAATCCTGGTATGTGCAAGAATTCTCGTACTAAGCAGTATATCGCATCGCAATAAGGTAATGCCAATGAGAAAGACTTCAAGATTTTCCAATTTGCGATAACCCTGATCGCAAGATCGCATATCGCAGGGAATGGGCTAACAAAATATGGCAAGCATAAAAATTCTACGATCTGCGATGTTGTGATATCGCGATAAAGCGATGGTTGCGATATTAAGCCAAATCAACTCTGCGATGTTATATTTGTGAGTCAGTACGAGAGCGCGATGGTGCGATAATGCGATGTCGCAATCTGCGATGATTGAGAACCCAATCGTAAAATCACTCCATCATGAATCTTTCGGGCACGCTATTCAAGAAAAGCCACTTACCATAATCTGACTCAAGATCATGCACTTTTAATGATAATAAAGGAATTAGTTGTCATCTATTAAATGTAGACGTGTGCTTTTGCAAAGAATTACTTCACGTAAGGTGGCATATTTGATATATCTGCTGCATTTAAGACTCTCCAATCACCTTTCTTGATCAGTCATTTCCATTTGTGAGCTGCAGGAATGAAGAACGAAGGGTGATACCAAGTCATACGCAGGAAGAAATGGGAAAAAAAAATAAGGCTCAGGGCTCTGAGGTGAAGGAAATGGCACATTTATATACAGACACAGCTTGTAGTAGAGACGCGGGGATATCGACGTGGGAAAGCATGTACAGTCTGCTTTAAGAAGAGAACCCCAGGATAATGAAGGTTACCGCTGTTGCAGATTCACAGGGCTCTTCCGAAGCATCCTTAGAAGAGCTAGCGCGCTCATTCCTTCATCGGATAGCAGCAAGGCCTAAAATTCTCCCATATATGGATATGATCAAGTGGATACTTGACAATGCAAAAATGAACGACAGACAATTCAAGATTCAAGGACATGGGCTCATCGGGTCATTCGCTGCACAAGAATTAAAGCTCATGTATCATCTTCCTGAACTGCAGGCGACCTACAATGCACAATTCATTAAAAAATTTGTGGCAGAGAACCCAAACCTATCAGAGACCACCAAATATTGGTCCAGAAAAGGTGAACCGCTCAAAAAAGATAAAAACGGTATGTACAACACTGGTTCCCTCACCTCTCCATATTGTTTTGCTGCAGCCATGCTTTGTAGATTATTCAGGATGCCAGATATCAATAAGTTTTCGTCTGAATGGTTACCATTGATTGATGCTGCAAAAAATGCAGTTATTATAGATTGGGCCAAGATCTTTTCTGATAACCTATTCATGACTATTATCAATTACTGGTCTAAAATATCCATGTCTCAAAGGATCTATCCTCCCTTTTACCTATTTGCATATGTTATGGATTCTATTTGTTATGTGTCTAAATTTCCCGCTATGGGTTGGAAATGGGCAACTCAGGACCCATTACCCATCCATGTTTATCATAAGATATTATGGGATTCTCAGTTGATTCCACATTTCTACCAAATTTGTCACGGGCTTATCTTACCCATGTATAGAATGATGTATGATAAAGAATCCCCGAGGTGCTCACCTAAGGCATAGATAGATATCATCCCCATTGCAATATGGTTCGGAGAAGAATGGTTCACCTATATTAGAGTATTTGGGAGCACTGTCCCCCCTCATGTCCTGCCTTTGTATATTCCTAACAAACTTCTGGCTAGAGAGATTCCATATCAAACTTGTTCAGAAGGCGGCCTGACTAAAGACCTAAAAGATAGAAAGAAGGCCATATGGCCTCAGTTTCCTGTAGCTTGTGGGGCCTTTTCATTGTTCGATGTAGGTCATACGTTCACCGAAGTAGAGAATATGACGTGTCTACAATTATTTAAATTCCCGGCAAGGCCATTTGACCCAAATGAGGTTGCCCAGGATTTCACAACGATAGTTAAGATAAAAGTGTTCGTTGGAAAGAAAGATTTATTTGATGATTTATTTCAGAGTAAAAGCTCACTCCAGGAAATTTTGCGGGAAGCTCAATCACGTTTGTCTCCAGATGACCTCCAGAGATTCATGGTATACAGGGAAAGAAGACTAGCCAGTGTTCCTCTAGAAAAGTTGCAACCACCTTCCAGAGAACCTACTCCAAGCATTAGCCTTAGTGGGAATTCAAGCGCTTTCAGATCTAAATCTAAGACTGGACAAGGGATACCTGAGCATTCTAAAAGATCCAAAAACAACCAATACAGAGGCGAAGAGTCAGCTAAGGACACCGCTCAGTCAATGGAATTTCCACAGCAACAAGTTATCGCCTCCTCGTCAAGAGATGCCGCTCCTATCGTCATTGAAGCACCACCCGTCACAACAGAATTAGATAAGGAATGGGAAAACTTCATCGAACTGATCAATCTTGAAGGACAAGCCCCAAAAACACCTGTGAGCAATACAGAGGTAGCACAGGAAGTGGGCTCAGCGTTGCTCTTCAACAAGTGGGACGATCAAATCAGGGAGGCAAAACAAGCAGAATGGAAGCAGAAGGTGCAAGAAAAGAAAAAAGAGGTCGAAGCACTAAACAGGTTAAATTGGGAGTGTTACTAGGCATACTTGGTGAAGCCGCATAGTCAGCAGATGGCTGTGAAATGTATCATAAATGCGGCCGAGAAAGTGGTGCAAGCTCTCCTAGATTCTGTTTTCTCAGCCCAGCTCAAAGAAGAATTCAACCAGCCGACTCTCCTCAAACCCATGATGAATACATGCAGCTTTAAAGATCAGATTCAGAAGTAGCTTTATTTAGAATGTTGTTTTTTATTAAAAATTAGATTAGAAAAAGGACAGTCATTTGAAAACCGCATCCTAAATTTTGTAAATAAACTATTATTAGAATTAGGAAGTAGTATTTAAACCCTTCTCATGCATTTAGAGAAGGGTCCAGAAATTTGCCAAAAAATTGTCCTCAGAACATGCACTTCTGCACCCTCAGAGGAGGTTTTGATGAATGAATGGATCGAGGTTTATTAATGTTTTCATTTGATATCTGCTACTGATGTTGCACTTCTGTACTCTTAGTAGATATTAGAACAAGTAGAGATAAATCATTGTTGCTTAAAGCTTATGAGTAGGACCAGTCATAAATGGTACTTTTATCTCTTGGCCATTTCTGCTTATATTCTTAAAGTGATATACAGTTTTTAGTTGTTTATATGTTATTGCATGGATGTTTGAGTTACCATTTTGCACTTTTGTATGGTGGAGTCATTTATTTATGTTTGATATATGAATAACTTGTTATGCGATATGTTGTTCACAACTATTTTGCCTAACCTTTTATGCAAAGTAGTTCATCTTAATTGATTTTCATTCTTATGATAGCTGAATGATCTTTATTACAAGTTATTATTTGAAATCTCTTTAGATTGCATAATAGAAGAAATACATCCCGGGTTAGAATAGATTAGATCTGATGTTTTCATTAGATTATAATAGCATAGAATTAGATTAAAGTAGCTTAGATGAGAACCCTTAGATCAGCATCATCCAACTTTGCACACACACACACCCTTAGATTGGGAAACTGGTCCCATTATCCCCAGTCGGACCCGCTATACCAAACGGATAAGGAGTTGCCAACCAAGGTCCGGACCGTGTGGGTATCCCCCTTGTTGTCGACCCGATTTCCAGGACTTCAACACCTGGGTCATCCACTTTTTAGGGTGGTTATGGCCAGATTCAGTTCGGAAATTTTCCAGGAACTGTTCAAGTACCCTTACAAAAACAAGGACAACCTCTTCAACAATAAGGGAAACCTTTGTTGTAGTAAGGGCCATCCATGCAACTGCAAGGGAAAATGATACCGCAACAAGGTCAACTATAACAATCATAGGGGCAATCCTCACAACAGTTACAGCCAACCATGCAACAGTAGATGCAGTATGCTCCGTAAACCTCCCAGTAAAAGTCTTCGTAGGGTCAACCTCTACAACCCCAGGGACATCTTTTTTAGCCGCAAGGTTAACCCTTGCAGTAGTAGAGCCAACCTGAGCAACAACAACCCTTATATACATATTAGTAGGGTCAACCTTACAAGGATAAGGCCAGGGTCAAGTCTTGCAACAATAGGCCCAAAATCCTAATGCCCTAGGTTAATAGGTATAGAGTCTTTTTGGCAAAGGGAAGCAGGTACACAATCCTTATGTCCAAGGATAGTAGGTCCAAAATCCTCTTGCTCAGGGGCAATAGGTTCAAAACCCGTATGTTCAAGGACAACAGGTATAATATCCATATGTCTAAGGTCAACAAGCTCAACAACTTGTTAACCCGTATGTTTCTTATCAGCAACCTATGACTGGACAGTTCGAAGGTGTTCATGGTCACAATCCTCCCTATGCCCAAGGTAACCCACAATGGTGGCAAAATCAAATGCCATATGGCCAAAATCCCCCACTATGGGGCCAAACTCCTTACCAGCAGGGATGGGCTCCTCTGGTTGGACCTACTTATCGACCTCCAATTCCTTTTAATACTCAATTGTTGTTCTTGGCCACACTAGAGTTTCCATATGTGTCTCGTCTTACGAATGATCCAATCCTTCATTCGTCAAACTGGCCTCCAGTTTCGTCCAATATCCTGAGACAATGTCCTAAGTTCGATGGGAGAGAAAAAGAAGATCCTTAAGCCCATGTGATGACATAGCACCTATGGTACTCTTTGAATTCTTATGTTGACAATTCTATTCATCTCAACTTTTCCAGCGAACCTTCACAGGTGTTTCAGTGAAGTGGTACATCGATCTTCCTCGAAGTACTTACCATGAATTTAACTATTTAGCCATGGATTTCCTTACGCATTTTCAGTTGGAAGTTTGCTATGAAACTGACACCTATTTACTCATGTTTCTTAAGCAAGATACTACTATGCACATCTCTGATCACATCCATGAATGGAGATGTAGACATCACCTGATCAAATTTGAGATTGTTGATTAGTTGCTCACCGAATGGTTCACTAAGTCATTCGTAGCTCCAATTGCTCTTGATATAGATATGGGTGGATGCATTACCAAAGAACAAGCCATTCTCATGCCCAGTACTTAGATCTTATTTACTCTTAGTCTCACACTTTGTATGAGTTATTACTTGATGCTTCGTGGCCATCATCCGATCCCATGACATTGAAGACATAGGCTACACCTCCTACTGATGGAGTCATTGGTTTAGTGTCCCAGACCCCCATTAAATCTTCTTCCAAATAGAAGTAAATCTCAAACACTACTTCCAATAGTTCCTCAAAGAATCCACATGGTAAAACCTCAGAGGTCCACGCTGTCCAGTCTACTACAGCGAAAAAATCCTCGAAAGGTAAGAAGAAAGGAAAAGGAAAGGGTAAAGTTGATGCCCCAAAACAAGGTCCTCCTAAGTCATTTTCTGGTGATTCTTCACAATGGAATCCTAAGTATTTGTGCCTCATTTGCGAGGAGGATCACTATACCAAGGATTGTCCCCGAAGGTCCGAAGTTAGTTATTTGCTCAAAGGGACCCTAGCCATTTCCATCTCAACAGACTCAAATGGTAGACCAACCTCAATCATATTCTTCCTTAGGATCTCAATTGTTCATGATGAGTATGCCTATTAATGTGGCTACTAGATCAAAAGATTACCAAACACCTACTCCGACAGTCGGGAAAGAGAAAGAGGCCACCCCTTCTTCTTCTTCCCCGAGTTCTGGCCCTCTTCATATCAAGTGCCCTAACCTTGATTTATCTATTCATCCATCCTCTCAAGGTGTGATAAGGAAATCCTTATACAATCCCAACACTCGAGTTGCTCAGCACTATAATATTGTTGAGGATTTGGCTTAGGCGCTGTCAACTATGTCAGCTCTCGAGGTGCTCCAAAGCTATATGTCTCAATGGAAATCTTTGTTGTCAGCTATTTGGGGTATTGATCCTACGGATTTCAACTTGATATGTTTTGATCTAGAGAACCATGTTTCACACCTGCCTCATCATATTTCCTTTCTCATTCAGGTAATCATCAATGAGAATACCATCCATATGACTGTCATCGATGAAGGTGCTTCCACCTGCATCATGTCAATTGCATGTTGGAATGCCATTATTTCTCCTACTTTGAACCATTCCTCGAACACTTTGGAAGCTTTCGATGGGCACGATTCGTGACCCTTCAGTGTCTTACCTAACCTTGCCATTACTTTGGAGGGCAAGACAATACAAGTCGAGGCAGAGATTGTTGACAATAATCTTAATTATAATCTTCTACTTGGTTGAAGCTAAACCAATGCCATGCATGCTTTAGCCTCCTCCCTATTCGACGTGATTCATTTTCCCCATGAAGGGAAGATTGTCACTATCAACCAACTGTCCTTATTTGCCTCTTCCTCCTCAGATGGCAATGTTCCGTATGTCAAGCACACTAGTGCTCCCTATGAGAGTGTGGGGGTAGGTCTTTTCAAATATTATGCCTTGATGGAATTTTTCTACTCCCACCTCCTTATGTTGCCTTTGTCAACATGATCTCGGCCAAATATGAACCTTGGGTCATACCTTCACTAGATATTATTGATAGCTGGGGTGAGGTTATGCCACTTAGTTCTATCAAATTTAATTACGTGGAGATTGTTTCGCCCTCAAGTTCCATATCCTCTCATTATCCTATTTCAAGGACCTCTCTTGATATGTATTCTCAATCCCCATGGCTTGGCGCTTTGGAATCTCCTGATCCCTTAGGCGAGAATTTTCTTCCTGATGAAAGTATCATGGAATTAATGTCTCTCGAGGAACCATATTGGAATGATACTCATCATGGTTCCTCATTCCTGCCTCGCCCAGTGGTCATGTGTCCTTGTCTCGAGGAGTTCTCTTCTGCATTGCCTATTGACATGTCAGTTTCTCTTGACATTGTCAAGATATTTCAAATAAGGGCACCTTTATCCCTTCATGGATTCAAGGTTTTTCTCCCTACGCATGTTTTTACGGATTGCCCATTATTGCAATGGGGTTGCGATCTAACTTGTAACCCTCCCTCGCCCAGGGGGTATGTGGGCAATGACTTATATGAGTTCTACTCTATTATTTGGCTAAGTTGATGCTTACTCATCATGTCAATGGTAAAAATTTGGTGTTCATCCATGTTGATTGATTACCCGAGTCCCAGCATGGACTCTCTCAAAAAGTACTATGCTTAGGTCATCTTGCATGGTTACTTATGTACATTAGTGTGTCATTCATTTTTGTGTAGTGTGGTTTGGTGTGTTAGTTTTCAAATAGCTTTCTTGTTTGCTATGTTTTTCCCTACTTTGCAAATGTCTGTGACTCCTCACATTGGTTTCGTTGATGGTGTGTGTCGTAGTACCTGGAATCTATCCTCTGTGGCATGGGCTATTTATGACCCTCATGGTGAGTTGATTCATCTTCAAGGTATTTGTTTAGGTCGCAAAACTAACAACATTGTTGAATACAGTGCGTTCATCGAACTATTGTGAGAAGTCATTGCTCTTGATATTCGAGAGTTGGTTGTCAACTTGGATTCACAACTTATTCTCCTTCAACTCAACGAGCAATATCCTGTCAGAACCGATAAGATATTGAGAATGTATCTCCATATTCATCTATTGGAAAGGAATTTTGATTACATTACATATCATCATATTCGTAGACGCATGAATACATTAACAGATACATTAGCTAATTATGTGTTGGATAGACATTTATGAAACATGTGAAAAGATAAAACAAATACTTTGTACCATAGTAAGCAAAAAAATACAACATATATATATATATATATATATAGAGAGAGAGAGAGAGAGAGAGAGAGAGAGAGAGAGAGAGAGAGAGATATGATGATAATGTTTGATACATCAAAAGCCCCAAAAATAATATGTGTGTTCAAAATAACATCGGCGGCTGCAAGCCTCATATATCCGTGGCACGCAGGCCTCAAAAATGTAAAATTATGGACCTAGGAACTAATCAACATGGTGATTGTGGTAGCATGACATAGCTCGTGCAACATGAGGCAGTAATTGGCGAATCCAATCTAGTACTCCCACCGTGTGTCTCTGGTACTGGCAAGGAATGTCTCTGTCCCAAGCATACTCTGGGATACCACAAGTCAACCCCTCAAGGATCCTCATGATCTCCTCCTCGTTGTCACTCCCCTCTTGATAAGGACAAATGACATCAAACTAGCGGGCAACACACCTGGCTATTAGGGACATCCCATCAAGATACTCTATTCCAACATCTGCATTGACAAAACGAAATGTTATAAACAACTATATATAAAAAACAATTAAAAAATCACAAAATTAAAAAGATGATTTTTTACCTTCTTCGTCAAAATCCTCTCCATCTAGTAGCAGCATGTCCAGATCTCCATGGAAGTTGGGGCCACTGTATAGCCATTCCTCCACAATGATCAGCTGTCGTCGTAGCCATGAAATGAAGGTGGGCCTATAAGACATATGCTTGCCCCCAGTGACCCTAGGCATCAAACGACTCTAGCGGGCCATCCGTGGGTCGCGTGGCATCAGAGGATCTACCTTAGTCAATTGGTACTAGAACAACGACACCCATTCCAAGAAAAAGGTCACTGGTACGTATTTGAAGCAAAATTGCTTCAGATTCCCCACCTTAGCTTTTGTCAGTTGGCGTTTTATGTTGATCTTCATGGCTTTCACCCAATTGAATATCGTCGATGTTGTGCACTCAATGGCATATAGAAATTTCAACTTGTTAGTCTCGTGCACTGCTTGAGACCCCACCACTCTGTTGATAGTTAACACTAGCACTCTTAGTGTCAAATCTCGCATGGTCGCAATCTCAATCTTGCCACTCTTAGATTTGAGGGCCTTAGGACAATGTTCGGCAAGCAACATGGATATGCTTGCCCCAATCGGTCATGACCCCTATAGGTTGACTAGTTCCCCTCTCTGGGATAGTCCTATGATGAAATATATGTCTCAAGTTTCTAACTCCATCTCCTGGTCACCAATTTATGTCCCAGAGACTAATCAGGTACCAAAGCAGCTCAGGTTGGGCCTGCATCCCTAGTGTGAGAAAGAACTTGAGGAGCCCACAGTTCCTCAAAGTGTTTAGGCAATTTGGATCATTCAGTGCCTGAGTGTCCATATATTCATGCTCATGTTCTTTCCAATCTACTATTTTCGACGATTCTTTCCTGCAAAAACCATATATTTGAGTCAATAATCATTTTTGGCCAATAAAATTCAGATTTCAATGGTGGTTTTGAAGGGAAACTTATTTTTTCCCTATTCACGGTGTTGGCGTGCCTATTTTAAAAACAGTTGCGATGACAATGTGATAGGCCATTTTCACCACCCTCGACTGACATGATTCCATGCTCGGAAGTGGTGCCGACCAAAGGCAATTTTTTTTATAAAATCTCCCTCAAAAATCCAAAAAATGGATGAAAACAAGAATAAATGGTATGAAAATGGGGCTTGGGCCTTTGGCTCTTACCTGCAACTGGTGGCTCGGTGAATGACCTCCTGGATCACCCGCAATCTACTCTATAACAATTATGGAAAAAGTGGGTGAAAAGTCTTTCAAAACACGGTAAAATGGTAAATGGTAAAAAATATATACTTTTCCTCCCTTTTATTCATTCTGTTGGAAATAATACTGAGGGGGGGGGGGAATCAGTATTATCTAGCAATTTACCAAATCTTCCTTATTTGATCTTTTGAAATATTCTTGTATATCAGTACCATAGAACAATGAGCATGAATAAAGAAAATAGACAGTCACACCAAAGAACACAAGATGTAAGATGGAAACCCAATGCGGGAGAAAAACCACCTGCTGCAATAATGTCTCTATCTTCTTTCAAGAAATTCTTTTTACAATGATTTTGTACTGGTGCAGTCCTTTACCAGCACGCAGGCTGCAACCTGCAAAGAGCTACAACTCTTTCTCGTTTTCCAGACTTCTCCTGGAAGGGAGCTACAACCCCCTACTTCTTTTCAAAAAGATCGACAAGTATACAACAGATACAGTCTACTACAGATATCAGATCAGTAATTACAGAAACAACCCAGAACACCTTATGAACAGAAATATACAGTTAACAGATCATCTTGAGACAGGGACGCATATTTTCTTTCTGTGGCCTGCGACTGGACGCAGTATACCTTATGTTGTTCTGCGTGCAGACGCACTGTTCCTTTTGCTTGTCTGCGACCGACGCACACATCAACACTATCGCGCCGCGTCTTTCGCTTCAGAGACGCACCCAATACCACAGTCACGACGCGTCCTTCGCTTCAGAGACGCACCTGATCCTTTACTGTACTGCGTCCCGGCGCACTTTCCCTTCACTGAATCTGCGTCCCTTTAGATATAGAAGATAAGAGGACTTCAGAACCAACCCAAACACTCAGATCCACAGATCTGATCATGCGCCATATAGATCGTAGTCCATTAGAAGATTTACCCTTAAAGATATGGACTAGATCACACCAAGAGATGATCAACCAAGATGATGCTTAATCCAAATGAACTCCTTGGCTTTATATAGGCAAGCTTCTCCCCAAAGCGTGGAACAATACCACGAGCCGACACCATAGAAACACGCAACCGTCGGCTAGATACCACACAAGAAGCCCCCCACGAGCTTTTCTCTACCTTGAAATGTGTGCACTGGGCGGACGCACCTTCTGAACGGCTGGCCGGCGTCCCTGGACACGGGTTCTGTATGGAATACCTGCGGGGACGCACTTGCTGAACAAAATTTCCTGCGTCCTTCTTGATTTACCACCTGAAAGCGTTTGCCATCAAGTACAACACCTGAATCATAATGCCAACACATTCTTTTCATGAAATTTTAGGTCTTGTAAATGTTTTGACCAATTTTGCCTCAAGAATTGGATAATTCATTTTACCTTTTTGCATAGCGACATGTGATGGATGTTTGACGATGATATTGAATCACGTTTTAGCTCTTTTTCCAACTCGTAAAACTCATATGAAAAGATTGCTGAGTATATTTCCATGTTGACTCATAAAAGAGAGTAAAATTGGGTCTCTTCTTTCAAGATCTTTTCTGACCCTTTAAAAACGAAAAGATAGCCAAGCCCTTGTCATTTCCAACTCGTTAATGGATGTGAAGTGTTGTGTGCCCAGTATAAGTTTACCCCTTTTTGGGCGGGGATGCACTATTTACGAAAAAGGTACTCCTCGACTAAAATTGTCAAGCAGTTCTCTCAAGTATTGTTTTCTACCTTTTAGGGCTTGAGAGACACAAATGTACGAAAATGGACGATGTGAAGTTTTCTTTTCCATGTCTTTTTCAAACTCTCTAAACATGACAAAGATACCAAGTTACACCTTTGTTGGACTCATTAAAATATTAAACGACATCTGATTCGTCACCATGAGGAACATGAGCTTCTCCCCTCTAGGGCTTGTTAAACTTACTAGGTTGGATTTGTCCGAAGGATTAACTTATAGTGCAATCATATGCTATCCCCTTCAAGATTTCGATTAGAAAATAATTGGGGTACTTGCCAGAAATGGTGGGGGAAAATTTGGAAATCTAATCAGTTGTGTCGGCGGCTCAGTCTTGAAAATGACACTTTCTATTTTGTGTCGTGTTGGGATATCCTCCTTTCTATCGTTGACCTTCTTGGGTTGGGCCACTCATTTTTTCCTTCCATTTGATCTTTGCCACGTCATCATGACCACCGATCCTATGGATCCAAAAGATGCCAAACTTCCAGTCGTATCGTCGATATGTTCAAGAATTGTCCTTCTGCTGTTACACTTAACTTTGATTCTCTGTATCATCCAAAATCATTTTTGCATCCCTTTGTCTCGTGTGATGATGTGGGATACATTATGGCCCTCCTTCAACACGATCACTTCCTGTCGACTTCAACTCATTATCCGAGAAGCTGACTACGAGACACCCTTCCAGTACCTTAGAGCTTGCATGCCCTAATTACAAGTTCTTCACACTCGACAACAAGTTCACATCAATGACTTTCGATCGAGTGATTTCATGGGTGTTCAGTTGTAATTCCTTTATTCACATTTCGTGAATTGTGCTGATAGTACCTTGAGGACCATTGTCATTATTGGTAGTTTCTCTCACACTTGTTGACAGTTTACATCATTGACTAGTAATCAAGTGACTTTCTAGCATGTTCGATGTCAGCAAACCTATTCACATGTTAGAATTTTTACTTTGATCTGGTTATGTTGGAGTGCAAGACCCTCGGCTTAGATTAGAAAAGTCCAGGTTGCAAGGCGGTGTGACATGATGATATTGATATACATGTCTCTCTCGGATGAATGGATGTGACCATACCATGAGTTTCCATATGTGATCCTTCTCATTATTGGATGGTTGCAACCATATCTTGGTTTCGATATGATCCTATTTATCGGATGGTTGTGCCAATGACTAGATCCATTTACATGGACATCCTCTGGATGGCTGCGTCCATACCTCAATTCATGTATCATTTGACATAGTTTTCAGTTATGTATATGTATTTGTACTTGCTTGTAGGTTTTCCAATGACGGACTCTGGTTCCTCGCACTGATACATAAAGCATTTCATCCCTCACTCTAGTTCGGCCTTCACACTTTAGGGGGAATCTTTTACACATAATTTTGTCACTGTCCCTATACTCCCCATTCCATTATCTTGGAGAACCTCTACATTGAACCCTACATGCTTTCCCTTCATGAAGAAACTCCCATTGTGCCCCTCTTCATGAGAAGAACAATTCCCTTTTGCGCCATTTTCCATAAATCTTTTGTTTTCCCCAGTGTACAAGACCAACGCTCATGACCCTTGTCATCCTCATGCTGATATGCAGGGATTAACACTGTCCCTAGTGCTGCCCAAAGAAGCTAAGCTTTGTTTCAGTCACGTCGATCCTCTTATGGAAAGTTTTTTAAATAAGGAGCCGAAGCTTCTAGCTCTAGAAGCTTTGTAACAGAAGTCTGGTAAATGGTTGAGTCGGATGGAGTCGAGGATCTTAGTTTGGGATCCTTTCCCCTATAAGGATGGAATTACCTCAACAGATAAGACCTTCTCCCATGAGAAGAGGAACCATCTCCCATCCATTCATGCTATATAAACCTCCATTTTTTCTAAGCACAAGCTAGTGTTGAAGTGTTAGTGTTGGAGTGTTAATGCTAGTGTGTTAGTGCTAATTAAGTTTGGAGTAAAAAACAAGCTATTCATAGTTGTAGCTCTCTATTTGTGTGAGGGAGAATTGTGAATTCAATTTAGTGTGAAGCCTAAATGGAAGAGCCTTAAAACTATCATTGTTGAGGCCATCATGGAATGCTAATGGAAGTATGTGAGAACCTGGTTTTGTTGGAGGAGAATGACAACGTCAAGACAATGGTTGTAATCTTTTCTTGATTTTATATATATATATATATATATATATATATATATATATATATATATATATATGTATGTATGTATATATATATGTATATCTATATGTATATGTATATGTATATGCAACTATTGATTGATTTCCTACATAATGTGTCATATCACATGTTTATGGCTTAATTTTTCTTGACTTGTTAAGTAGGTTGAATTACAATTTGTCTATTATCACAGTTGTTGTTTGTTGTTGTTTACTTGTTTCAAGTGTTTGAAGAAGGAAATGAGAGATATATGGAGCGAGCAAGCAAGGTCATCATCAAACGAGATAAGCGTACTACGAGGTAGGCCCTCTTAATTGGTTCTAACCTAAGGAAATCTTCCATTGTGGCTAAACCCATTATCGGGCTAGAGGAATTGTTTGTGTTTGCACTCATAATTTTACTCCACCACAGCGGGCTTCATCATGATTTCCTTGAATCCTACGATCAATTTTGCTTCAGACTTGGGTCTATTAAATTCCTTATTTAGCACAGTCTGAATGTCTGCCAACGTAGTTGTTGGGTTATCAATGTAGTACTTAATGTACCACATTAGCACATGCTCCTGTAAAGCAGTAACCAACTTTGCTTTCTTCATCTGATCATCTATAATATTATGATCCTGCCACATAGCCTTCGCAACGAACCAAAAAAGGTCCTGGTCCTCATTCCCCAAGCCCTTGAAAACGGGAAACTTCACTCCATTCGCCATGTGGAATGGCGACAGAGGTGGAGGTGGAGGTGGTGTGGGTGAAGGTGTATGTTGTGGTAGTGAAGATGGAGGTGGTGTGGGTGAAGGTGTATGTTGTGGTGGTGAAGATGGAGGTGGTGTGGGCAGATAGGCTATTAGTAGGAACCCTTGCCTTATTAACTAGACAACACTCTATGGTGAAGCCTATGTTGCTTCTTCGTCGTCACTCAGAGGAGGCTCAATCAATAGGCTATATTTAGGACCTGTTCTCCTTCTATCCCTGAATAACTTTCCACTTCGTGTAGCTCCAAAAATCAAGGTAGTTGCATAAAACACTTTTAACACAAGAAAATTTTAATCCAAGTATTTAAAGACCTTAAATACTTACCTCGCGGTCCCTTGAAGAAGCAATGTTCTGCTTCATCGTAGTTGACCGAGCTATCGACCGCAAATTCTGTCACAAATCCTTTGATGACACAATCAAGCCAATGATCGATAGCGTGCACGATCTTACCTTTAGAGGCTTCCAATCTCCGCACTAACTCTGTGGTCCACACTATTAGACCATCAAGCCTCCACCTTCTCTGGTTGTCTTCCTGTCACATGGAATAAGTCAATCTTACGGACAAGATAGACCTTCCTAGAATCTAAAGAAGGCCTAATGACAAGCAAACCAATCAGACACTATCTTTCTCCAAATATGCTTTTATAAACAAGGGCAAACAAGTGATTTAGGCCTACCTTAGGTCCAACGCAAGTTTGTGGAAGCCTTCTCTCCTTTGATCCAAATGAGGTACTTTGTCGCAAATCTGCAAACACAAACAAGCAAACAAATTAAATAGCACCTGAAAAGCCAATATCATAAAACATATTTAACATGAAAGTCAAGGAATTCATGAAAAAAATGACATGAGAGAATTTGTTGAGAAAAATGATTTTGATTGTATTAATTCAAATCAAGAATAACTTTACAACCTGTGCCTTGACGCTGTACAAGCTCCTCCCAGGGTCCAGCAAGAAGTCTCCTCTACTTTGACAAGTTTCACTCTCTTCCCAATGAAGCCAAAGGTATGTGATCTCTCGTCTTAAGCTTAACTAGGAAGTCTTAATTTCACCAGCATTTACCCTCAAAAATATTCAGCTTCTAACCTCCCTAGTAACCAGCCCAATGCCTGAATTTATAGTGCAATGGAGGGAAGTTACTAGGTCCTCCTTCAAACGGATAAAGTCATCCTTCAAATGGATAAAGTCCTCCTTCAAAGGGATAGCTCCTCTCATCAAGGGATTAGCTCCTTATCTTTTGGGGTGCATGAACCACCTAAGAGCGGCCAATCCACGTCAAAATTCCTTCTAGAATCATCTAGAATTAACCCAAAGTGAGTTTCTTAGAATAAACTTGTGCCTTTTTTACTTTCACAGGGGTCCGCACCCACACCTTTAGGGACAGAGCGGGCAGGTCCACAGGTTTTGTAAACAGAAGGTGCGGGACCACATGCAACAGTGGGAGAAAGTGTGGAACCAGAGTTTCATTGATTTTCAATGTCTTTCTCTTAATTTCAAAGCTTGACTTGAAGAGTTGAGGTCTGAGACTTGCTTAGGAGGACAGTACAAGTGATTATAGACCCATACTAACTGCAAATAATCATGGTGACGATATTTTCGTGTAACAGATTGCCCCCTAAAGTGCGAAGTCTGTAGTAGATGAGGATTTCATTTATCATTTAGGAAGAGTGAAGTACTTTATCATTTCTAGGATCATCTTGTGGAGAGCCCGGTTGGAACCTGTAAAAACATTCAATGCAATATATATATATATATATGAGATCATATCATCGCTGAGGTAGGCATTCCCATACTCAGATCAAAACTGACTTAGAAAACTAACTACGGCTCTGATACAGGAATGATCTTGTAATACATCACAAGTATAGACTCATGCAGACACAGTATGGGTGCAACCATCTATTTATGAATAGTCCATTATATAATGAATACAAAGTTCCTCGCAGCTTGGATCGTGGAAACTAGATCCAGGGTCTTCATTTCTACTTCTCGAAACAGTACGATTCTATCCATGCGAATGAATGTGTTGGAGTCGAACATCGTAGAAACCACTTGATTACCAGTCAATGATGTAAACTGTTAACAAGTGTGAGAGAAACCACCAGTGATGTCAATGGCTCTTAAAGTACCGAGTACAATCCATGAGATGTGAATAAATGTGTTGATGTCGAACATGTCACGGATTCCTTTGATCGAAGGTCAATTATGCAACTTGTCGTCAAAGGTGAGAAACCTGCCATTGGGGCATGCAGATCCCAAGGTACTCACGATTTCTAGATCATCTTTCTAGATAATGAGTTGAAGTCGATAGAAAGTGATCCATTGTAGAACACGAAATCATAGATCAAGTTGAAGAAATTTAGTTGCAAGGACTGACTCAGGGATGGTCAAGATGGATAACAGATATTTTGCAGATGAATGGCTTATTGGCAGTGACCTCTTGAACACATAACGACAGGACAGATGGCTTGGTGACAATTGACCCAAAGTTAATACCCAGAAACCGGCTGAAGACTTTCAATGTGGTTTGATCAACTTTTAGGAAAAGGATTTCCCAACCCAGGTGAATAAAAGTGTCGTGTTCAAGAGTGGTTACAAAATTATGACAAACAGGCTCATTTTTCTCTCTTTTTCCCCACCATTTCTGGCAAGTACCTCTTTATTTTTGGCAAGCTTGAGGAGGATAACATTTTCTTGATTATAAGCTCATCCTTCGGATGAGTCCAACTTAGTTTAAATTCGAACCCTAAGAAGGAGTGGTTCGTTCCTGTTTGTAATTGAACAGGTCCTTTACTGTGAAATTTTAACGAGTCCAGTATAGGAGAAACTCGACATTTTTCAATTTTAGAGAGTCTGAAAAAACTTAAGAAGACTCCAAGGTTGACCTTTTGCGTAAATTTGTGTCTCCCAAGCCCGGAAAAGTATAAAATAATACTTCAGAGAACTGCTTAATCTTTTACGACCAAGGATTACTTTTTGTAATTAGTGCCCTTGATCCGAAAAAGTAAAATATCAATCAATGACACGTCATTTTATAACCAATATCGAATTTGAAACGACAAAAAGCCGACAATATTTTCATGTTTTTACAGTCAGAAAAGAGCTATAAGTGTACCATCTTTTAGTTCCGTTTTAACGAGTTTAAAAGAAAAACTCGGCAATCTTTTCATGTTTCAGGAGTCAGAAAAGAGCTTAAAGGTGACTCTAATTTTTTTTTCGTCGAAAATGATAGATTTCGCCTGAATAATCCGTTATCCTGAACAAAAATGCAAACATTACTCATACCTCTGTGAAATGGATAAAAAAATTGCAAAAATACCTTTCCAAAGTGAAAACATAAACAAATTTGCAATTTATTTACTCAAAAAACTTATAGAAAGGGCTTTCGTCAATTCATTTTTACCATTTGAGTTTTGGGTGAGAAAATAGTGCTTTTGTTCAGAAAACTTCCCGTGAATATTGCAGAAAATCCAACCGTAGGAATTGAACGCCGTCTTCTCCAGGTAATCCACATTGTCCCACTCTTCATTTTTAACCGTTTCATTTTTTGTTTTGGGTTTTTATTTCAATTTTTGGAGGGTTTTTAGGCTTAAAAGCCGCGCGGCCAGCCTGCGGAACCCGACTTTTTCCATTTTGTCACACGGAATTAGTCGATCTTGTGGACAAGATAGACCTTCCTATAATCTAAAGAAGACCTAATGACAAGCAAACCAATCAGACACTATCTTTCTCTAAATATGCTTTTATAAACAAGGGCAAACAAGTGATTTAGGCCTACCTTAGGTCCAACGCAAGTTTGTGGAAGCCTTCGCTCCTTTGATCCAAATGAGGTCCTTTGTCACGAATCTACAAACACAAACAGGCAAACAAATTAAATAGCACCTGAAAAGCCAATATCATAAAACATATTTAACATGAAAGTCAAGGAATTCATGAAACAAACGACATGAGATAATTTGTTGAGAAAAATGAGTTTGATTGTATTAATTCAAATCAAGAAGAACTTTACAACCTGTGCCTTGACGTTGTACAAGCTCCTCCCAGGGTCCA
Source organism: Pinus tabuliformis (assembly GCA_031772625.1). Lineage (NCBI taxonomy): Eukaryota > Viridiplantae > Streptophyta > Pinopsida > Pinales > Pinaceae > Pinus > Pinus tabuliformis. The sequence continues at coordinate 756,192,934 of CM062809.1, forward strand.
GCAAGAAGTCTCCACTACTTTGACAAGTTTCACTCTCTTCCCAATGAAGCCAAAAAGGTATGTGATCTCTCCTCTTAAGATTAACTAGGAAGTCTTAATTTCACCAGCATTTACCCTAAAAAATCTTCAGCTTCTAACCTCCTTAGCAACCAGCCCAATGCCTGAATTTATAGTGCAATGGAGGGAAGTTATTAGGTCCTCCTTCAAACGGATAAAGGCCTCCTTCAAAGGGATAGCTCCTCTCATCAAGGGATTAGCTCCTTCACTTTTGGGATGCATGAGCCACCTAAGAGCGGCCAATCCACGTCAAAATTCCTTCTAGAATCATCTAGAATTAACCCAAAGTGAGTTTTTTAGAATAAACGTGTGCCTTTTTGACTTTCACAGGGGTCTGCACCCACACCTTTAGGGACAGAGCGGGCAGGTCCGCAACTATTGTAAACAGAAGGTGCAGGACCGCAGGCAACAGTAAGAGAAGGTGAGGAACCAGAGTTTCATTGATTTTCAATGTCTTTCTCTTAATTTCAAAGCTTGACTTGAAGAGCTGAGGTCTGAAACTTGCTTGGGAGGACAGTACAAGTGATGATAGACCCATACTGACTGCAAATAATCATGGTGACGATATTTTTGTGTAACACTTCCAATTTAGCGATCCACTCGTATAGCTCGATCAGGAAGGAACATAAGAAAATTTTATGTATCTTTGTGTACAGATACTTGTCCAACCACTGTTCTTTTGTCAATTGCGGATTTTTGTTTTCTTGCACCGTGAATTCATGGATCTTTCTGTCCAGCCAATCTTCAATTTCCTTCTTCATTGGATTCCCGTGATGCGACATCACACATATCTTTATGCAGATCCTGGTCTTGACAATGGAACCATTTGTTGGCTTAATGGGTCCTGACCTAGGTTTAGAGTTAAGTTTGTGAAACAATCCCTACACTACTAGCCCTTTTGGCATCAATTTGTGGAGCACGAATTGAAGTCTCACCCAAAGCAGTATGGGGGGATGATGGAACCATGTTTTTGAACCCAAAGATGATCATGATGTCATTTTGTACCCCTAATATTCCTTCACACAGATCAAAAGGGCCTCTAAGGATTATCGGTTTAACTTCCTTTCACCAGCCTCTAGACCTTCGCAAAGGTCTACGACTATCTTTCGCGGCCTTAAATAGGAATATCCACTACTTATGCGCCTCTGTAATTACCCTTAGTTCTATAGTTAGATTGACTTAAGTATCTGATAATTCTAATATGCATTAAGATATCCTTCGCGTAAATAGATATTATTACTTGTGTTCTTATAACAATGTAAAACATGTAGAATCACACATCAATACAACATTAAATCATAACCCCATTATTCATCATAACGTAAATACATTCATTCATGACATAAGTAAATGGAAAAACATAGATATTTCCAGATTAATCTCTTTATTGATACTTCAGATTTGCTTACAGACTCAAGACTACCTTGCGCACTTAGCTGCAGTGGTCCGCGCACTCAGCTGTGGACTCTACTCTAGGCCTCTGCGCACATAGCTATAGAGCCTCTCCTCTACTCTAAGACTCTTCTCTCTTCACTTCTAATGACCCATTACATTCATCAACACCAACTATCTACTGCCTTAGACTCTCTAAGACTCTCCTTTTTATACAATCCCATGGTTCGCAAACCATGTGTAGGTTTTTACAAGCCAACACAACTTACATAAAAGAAGGGAAAATCCCTTTATGACACTTACTATCTACACACTCCATGACCACAACTTGCAAAGACCTTAGATTTTACATAACAAAAGCTTGGGCTTTCTACCCCAAAACTTGGGCTTTTGCCCCAAAGTTGACCCTAGGGGACCCTGTCCCAACAATCCTAGGTGTAGAAAGAAACATGCTATGAGAGAATGTCATTTAGATTTGAAAATCATAGAAACATGTGTTATAGGTGTGGAAAATCACGATACAAAAGAATGTCCCTATATACCAGGTCTTAAGGTTGTGTTTAGTGAAGAAGGAATGTCGAATCAAGTAGAACCTGTTTACTTTATTGCCAAAATATCATGGCAAAATCCTCAAACGAATCAAACTCAAGTTTTTAATCCTCAACAATTTGCACAATCTTCAAAAACTAATTGGAATCCACCTATTCCATAGAAGCCTTGGTCTCAACCACAATCTTGGAATCAAGGATGGAAACATCGTTATGGAAGATATTCTCAATATCAATAATATTTTCTGCCTTATCCAAATTTTACACCACAATACTTCCCTTAAAACAACTAGTTACCTGAAGCTCATGCTCAAAATGAAAATCCACAACTTTCTTTTCCATTTTAGCAAAGACCAAATCAATTACCTGCTCAACCACTCCCAAATCCAAACAATAAAACCTCACAACCTATTTACAACTTAGAAGGAAAAAAATCCTCAAACTTATATGATAACTCCATTAGATATTTTCAAGGTTCAATTAGTGTATATCTAGTAAACTTATGATTCAATTAATTCATCATATGTTTGTCTTCATCCAGTGCATCAATACTTTATTAAACATTACATAAACAATAACCATGTGTTGTAATAAATAAACCATCACACAAAAGAAAAACTCATGAATACCAAGATTTAAGGTGAAAACCCAATGTAGGAGAAAACCACATGTTGTTGTCATCTCTGTCTTATTTTTAATATAAAGAAAAAGTTGCTTACAATATTTTACTGGCGCAGACTCATACTAGTACATAGGAACCCAGCGGCAAAAGGCCACAACCTTCACTCATTCTCTGGCTTCTACTGGAAGGAAGCTACAACCCCCTAGCTCTTGTACTGGCTGATACAATTACCAGTATGTATGCACTGGCCTACAGAAATCTGCAACCTTCACTCGTTCTCCAGCATCTATTAGAAGGGAGCTCCAACCCCCTAATCTAATCACCAGCTACTACTGGTAGGAGGCTTTGACTTCCTTACAGAAGGCTCCAACCCTCAACATCCTCCATGGGCCACGTTTCATAAAATTTTCATACTGGACCCATTATCAACACTTAAGCTCAATATCAAAAGTCAAACTGTAACTCATCACTGTAACACTGACATTTATCTCTGACACATATGAATCAATCAATCACTAAAACCCAATCATCAATCTCTAACATAACTAAAACCCAATCATCTATTTCTGAATCAACTAATCATTGAAACTTATGACACAATTGAATCAAACAATCATTGAAACCTTTGACAAAACTGAATCACCCAATCATCAATTTCTGATACAACTGAATCAAGCATTCACTCAAAACCCAATCAACCGACACTTAACCAATATTCAACCAATCAATTGGAATAGTAGATCACTGTAACCAGAACATAGATTTGAATCTAGAATAGTACATCAACAACCAGAACCAACGACAACCTTAAAAATCATATGTCAGAATGTATACGCTACTTTAATGAGGACAACCCGCGTGTATACGCTACTTTTTGTAACCCAACCTATGTATACCTCTAAAGATACTAAATCATAAAATTTCTAAACCAAATACATTCTGAATATCTACTTTCATATTATAGAGTTATAAACAGATAACAACAAATATCACCCTTCTTACTCAATCAACTAGTCAGTCAGACTCAATCTTCCTTATACAGTTATTTTAGCTTCAGATCTAATGAACACATCATTCAAAAACAACAGTAAAACAACAACACTGATAAGATAGATTAGTCATTTCTAAACAAATAGACCTTCCTCTACATACGCTACTTGGAAGTCCTGAATCTGTGTGTATACGCGCCTTCACCGAGGGGAACCTACGTATAGATTTGCAAATAATGACTTATAACTTCGTATCTTTTCAAGACGTTAGATATACCTAGATCATAACATTTAAAAGATAAAAAACACATTAACACTCAGATCTAGCCTATCCATTATCATATCGTACAATGATAAGTCATTTCAAGTCTCATGATCTTGATCCAACATTGTACCCCAGGGTGCACAAGATGTTTCAGATCTATATCATAACCATAGCCCTTACAACACAAAATATACTTTAGATAGAAGTATTCATGGAAAACCCTTTCACTTACACACATAGCCCTTTGATTTTCTCTTCCTTATATAGTTTTATCCTTTTCTCAATACCATGCACCAAAACAATACTTAGAACCTATGGTATTCTTAGATGGGATCAAGTACCAGTTATTCCACTCAATATTGTGGGTTTATTCCATGGTATGGACCCTTGGTATTCTTTAACTTTAATTTTCCATCCCATACATGTTTTTACTTCTCTGAAACTGTGTGCATATGTATACACACCTTTTATTCTGTGTACTCATGTGTATACGCGACTTGGACTAGGTTAAAAAACATATACAACTTAAAACATTCTCTTTACTCAATTTCTTGATTCTAATCTGCAATCCTTTGTCCCATCATCTTTTTCTTTTGTGCCATTACTCTATTACCTCAAAATTGACCTATTACAATGTGAGTTTCCATCATGAATCAATTTATCATTCCTCAAGTGACCTCTATTTTGTCACATCTATAAACACAACTATCATGCATTCTATCACATCCTTTTTATACCTTTATTGAGTAGTCCATTCATCAAATAGGTTTTCATCAAGGACAACTCATCAGGTATGTTTCCATCAAGGAAAAAACCTAATTCATAATGCCAAGAATTTCTCATATCAAGCCAGTGATTTTGATCTATAAACCTTTGACCCATTATTTTGTTCCATCATTTTGTCACCTATGATTTGAAATGTACATTCATCTAGTTACTATATACTTGTTCTGTTACAAGTGAGTTTCCATCAAGGACAACACATGCATCATAATGCCAACAATCTCCCCCTTTGGACTTGATGGCTACCACTTTGGTGTTTGGTCACCACAAGCTATAAATAACATCAAGACAAGCACCAAGATTTTCAAAATGCCAAGCTACTCTCCCCGCTTGAAATCGAGGGCAAGGGCTGACCAATGTTAAATAAATACTTTCATATCAGAAATGTTGAATATGAACATTGATCATTCTCCCCCTAGTAACATGTTGAATTCTCTGATCAAACTCCCTCTGAGCGCATGTCGTAATCTCTGATCATGCTTCCCCTGAGCACATGTTGAAATATCTGACAGATAAAAAATGAAGTACATGAATTGATGAATTAACTGAGTATGACCTTCCTGTCACAAATGAACCATACATAGATCAATCTCCCAACCAAGTGGGGATACATATTTGACTCCCCCACCCAACCAAGTGCAATTACATATTTGACAAGACCTTAAAAGTCCATACATGACTGAATATGACAATTATTATATCATAGGTATTTACATGACCTTTACATCAAATGATATACATGACATTTATAACAAATACCAAAGACCTGAACAAGATCATGATAATTATCAGCAACTATCATACACCATATATGATCTACACCATAAACATTTATCAGCAGCATCAAGCGTAACAACCTATATATGTCCATCATCAATTCGCAAGATAAGACAATGTAACTTTAATATCATCAACCTATGACAAATTATGTCGCATATAGATATAAACTCATCCTCTTGATCTTATCTAGATCAACTTGCTCTATTTCGTTAGTAGAAAAATCCTTAACATATCCTTCCATGAATCAACTAAGCATATGTCATAACCAAGAAGTAATACAAAACCATTCACATCATATTATATATATGTGAAACCACCATAGTCATCATCTATGACCATAACGTCTTCATCGTAGCAAGAACTACATGATCTTTCCACAAGAACCCACAATATATCAACCATGTATCATCACTAGGAGTTTTCTAACATTCCACATCTGATAAGAATCAACCATGATAATCAACATATGTGAGTATCAAACCTATCATCATAAAGTAAGAAGCCATCATCATTATGTGACTAAGTAAGCCATGTCTCCAAATAACCATGTCTTCATGAAACCTATAATAACACCATTCTCTTGGCCAATTTTCTTCATACAAGAGGATATTTTATACCAACATCACAACTTAAGGAATCATCCATGTATCCATCATAGCGATAGAAATATGGATCTAGCTTCTCATTAATGTGAAAGGAAAAGCATGAGCTCACAGTCATTTTGTCAAACTTTCTTGATACCATCAAGTGCAACAATCTGCAAACAATATACCATGAGAGAGCCAAGAACTATAGGAATCCTCATTCATAACTGCACCATATAAAATTTATGTATCTTTGAAGGCGTGATGGCAGCAACATAACAGAAATGAGTGACACTTAACATCATCAAATAATGGAGATGTGTACTCAATATTTATTCTTCTCCTTGAACTTATGAAGATCGCCATGTAAGAAACATAACTATATGCATCATCAAAAGAGTCATCCAAAAATCTGATTAGAAGCATAAAAACAACTAAGTGGCTCAAGAAAAGTATCACTTGTGATTTTATCATAGGAAATTCATGACCGCAACATAGTATGATGCATCATTTAAAAACTTCAACAACATAAACATCCTCACCATTGATAAGAATCATTATGTACCAAAGACTTCTAAACATAATGCCAACAATGCATTATTAGAAGCATAGCATATTCTCCCCCTAAACATGAGCCAATTGTTCACTGTCAGATCTGATTATTGCATATGTCAGTAAGAATAATCAAGGCATCATCATCAATGAGTTATAAATCAAGTCATCAAGAACTTATGAGGGTAAAAGGTATTTCTAAATAACATCCACACACAGTAATAATCAATCATAAAAATAGAAAAGACAATTGATAATTGTTTGAACCATATCAGACACTTTTTTTGAGTATGTCCCGCTGCTTCTTCATCAAACTAACATATACATGATTTTGCAGTTTCGAACTCGCGTATATACGCAACTTGTCTTCATAATATCTACGTATGAAAATTGGAACACTGGAATTTCATACTTTCAGTTCCTCTTGAGTCTATTCTAACTATACCTAGTCCTATAACTTTTGCTGAAACATCAGTTCCAAGGATATCATTACCATGATGGTTCTTCATCAAAGATTCCATTTTTCTCTTGTCTCCAGTCATGTGATGAGAACATCCACAATCATCTACATCTTCGAATGAGGAAAGACAAATATCACACCTTATTTGATCTTCCTTTTCTTGATTCTTGGTGGATTCATATTTTTCAGATTTTCTGATATAAATGTGCTTATTTGATTGCTTAGCATATTGTCTATGGTGATCCATAGACTTGTTCATGCATTCTTTTTCTATATGGCCAAACTTGTTACAAGCATAACATCTTATATGTTTCATATTACTTCTATAGAAATCAATGGCTTTGTGAACAAACATATTGCAAGAAAACCAATATCCCTTAAAGTATGTGAAAGTTGATGATCTTTCTGTGAGATGGTTATTAGCTTGAAACATTCTACTTCTCCACCTAGCTGCAACATGTCCAAAGTTATGATAGATAGAACATTCAAAATTATTCATCAGAGGAAAGAATCGATTAACACTTCCATAGTTAGGAGTAAATGATTTTCTTTGAAGACTTTCTTTCCTTGGTTGTTGATGAGGTTGACCTCTTATCTCCTTGTTGAGCATTTTAGATTTTGCATTAAAATTCCTTGCCTCAGTTTGTGAGCTAGATTCACCTTTAACAGTTTCATGAAAACCAAGACCATATTTGATGGCTGGAGACCCTTGACTATTAAGAATATTATCCAAAATCTTAGTACTATCATAAAATCGTAAAAGTTTATCCTTTTATTCTAATTTACCTTTTAGGATATTTACCTCAACCTGATATTGCTCTTCCTTTTCTAGATACTACTTCTTCATGATTTCTTCAAATTTTCTTTCTTCTTCCACTTGTTTTCTTAATTGGATAGCCTCATTTTCTTGTTCTTCAAATTCTTGAAGTAGTTCTTCATTCTTCTTATTTGAATTTTCAAGATCTTCTTTTAGAGAGATGACGTCAGCTTCAAGACCTTTACAGTAACTAGTTCTATAAGTTCCTTGGTTGTTGTTTCATTTTCATTCACTTGATTTCTTAATGATGTGACTTCATCCTGTAGCCTTTGACATTGATCTTCATTTTCCTTGTACTACTTCCATATTTTGTTTCCTTCCTCCAATTGAGTTTTTAACTTGGTAACTTCTTCTTTGTAGGTACATTCCCTTTTATCAAATAGATCTTGTTGATCTCTAATTTTAACTGTGAGCCTTTTAACTTCTACTTCTATTAGATTTATTTCACTTTCACCCATAAGAGGAAATTCATATGTTTCACTGTCACACTCATTATCTTCAATATTGCATGAATAGAGAAATGTGTCACCATAGGACCAAAAATTAGTACTTCATAATTCTTTTTCTTGTTCATATTCAATCTAAGGTGATTCTAAATCTGAATAATTGCTTCCACCTAATAGCTAATTGTCTTTGCTGCCACTGCTCCTTTGATATGTCTTCTTATTTTGAGGTGTTTTCTTGTTTTTCTTCTTTCCCATTGTTACAACGGATCTCCTTCAAGCGATAAAGCTTCTGCCAAAGGACCCGCTTTGACAACAATTGTTGGGAAAAATACTGAGAGGGTTGGGGGGGGGGGTGAATCCATATTTTCAAATAAATAACTTTTTACGTTTCATATTCATATTTCTACATGTGACTATACTGAAAGGAACCTTTGTGTGTATGCTACTGTTCTTAAGACAATTAGTGTATATACAGTGAACTTATGATTCAGTTAATTCATCATATGTTTTTCTTTAGCCAGTGCATCAGTACTATATTAAACACTAGCTAAATAGTAACCATGTACTATAATAAATAAACCATCACACATAAGAAACACACATGAACATGAAGATTTAAGGTGGAAACCCAATGCACGAGAAAATCGTCTGCTATTGTCCTCTCTATCTTCTTTTTAGTATAAAGAAAAATTTGTTTACAATCTTGTGTTGGTGCAGACTCATACTAGTACGTAGGAACCCACCTGCAGAAGGCTACAACCTTCACCTGTTCTCCAGCTTCTACTAGAAGGGAGCTACAACTCGCTATCTCTTCTACTGGCTGATATGATTACTAGTATGTAGGCGCCATCCTACATAGGGATACAATATTCACTCGTTCTCCACCTTCTACTGGAAGGGAGCTCCAACCCCCTGATTTAATCACCAACTACTAATGGCAGGAAGATTCGACTTCCTTACAGAAGGCTACAACCCTCAACATACACCATGGACCATGTTTCACCCAATTTTCAGACTAGACCCACCTGCTTCAACACATCATAAATTGTAGGCCACATTTCATCAAGTTTTCATACTGGACCCATTATCAATACTTAAACTCAATATCAAAAATCAAATTGTAACTCATCAATGTAACACTGTCACTTATCTCTGACACATCTGAATCAATCAGTCACTGAAACCCAATCAACAATCTTTGACATAACTTAAACCCAATCATCTATTTATGAATCAACCAATCACTAAATCTTATGTTACAACTGAATCAAACAATCATTGAAACCTCTGACACAACTGAATCACCTAATCATTAATTTATGATACAACTGAATCAACCATTCAATCAAAACCCAATCAACCGACACTTAATCAAAATTCAACCAATCAACCGGAACACTCATATCATTGTAGCCAGAACACAGAGTTAAACCAGAACATTGCATCAACAACTAGAACCAACTGCAACCTAAAAAATCATATGTTAGAATGTATACGCTACTTCAATGAGGACAACCTCCGTGTATATGCTACTTTCTGTAACCCAACCTACATATACATCTAAAGATATTGAATCAGAAAACTTCTGAACTAAATACATTCTAAAGATCTACTATCATATTAGAGAGTTCTAAGCAGATAGCAGCAAAGATCACCCTTCTTATTCAATCAATCATTCAGCAAGACTCAATCTTCTTATACAATTAGTTTAACTTTAGATCTAATGAAGACATCATTGACAAACAAAAGTGAAACAGTGGCACTAATCAGATAGATCAGTCATTTATGAACAACTAGCCCTTCCTCTACATACGCTACTTGAAAGTCCTGATTCCATGTGTATACACTCCTTCACCAAGGCGAGCCTCCGTATAGATCTGCAAATAATGACTTATAACCTCATAACTTTTCAAAACTTCAAATATACCCAGATCATAACATTTGAAGGATAAAACATGTGTTAGCACTCATATCTAGCCTAGTCATTATCATAGCATACAATGATAATTCATTTTAGGTCTCATGATCGTAATCCAGCATTGTATCCAAGGGTGCACAATATGTTTCAAATCTATCTCATAACCATATCCCTTACAACACAAAATATACTTCAGATAGAAGTATTCATGAAAAACCCTTTCACTTGCACACATAGCCCTTTGATTTTCTCCTTCTTATATAGTTTTATCCTTTCGTCAATACCATGCACCAAAACAACACTTAGAACCTATGGTATTCTTACACAAGATCATGTAGCTGTTATTCTTCTCAATATTGTTGGCTAATACCATGGTATGGATCCTTGGTATTATTTAACCTTAATTTTCCATCCCTTACATTATTTTCCTTCTACGAAACTATGTGCATACATATAAACACCTTTTATTTTGTGCACACCCATGTATACGTGACTTGGACTCGGTTAAACAACATATAAATCTTAAAACATTCCCTTTCCTCAATTTCTTGATTATGATCTGTAATCCTTTGTCCCATCATCTTGTTCTTCTATGTCATTACTCTATGTTGATTTGAGGTAGCATCAGATGTGCTTTAGCCATGAAAATTGGTGGAGAGGCTAAGGCACATGTGACCTCCAATACCTAGAAAGGGTTTGGGCAGATTCTAAACAATTTAGGAGATATTAAATAATTAATATTTTTAATGAATTCCCACAGTCTAAACTTAGGGAGAATAAAATATTAATGTGAATTAATATAAAACTATGTTAGAATGGTCCAAAAGTCATGGATCAAGCCAGATCTAATCTTAGTTGTTGATTAGGGACTTAATCTTCACTGTTGATTTGTCAACGAGAAAAATATAAGAGGAGGCTTGAGGGTCACTTTGAGAATACACTGAGGGAGGCCAGTCAATTCAATTTCATGAGCGGGATTCGCTGAGAAATTGAACTAGTGGTCTCTTAGGAAGTCAAGAGGCAGCACGTATAGAACAAAAAGATGGGATCAACCACTAGAGATCAGCGTTGAGGCAGGAGAGGCAAACACAAGGCATTTTAGGCAGACACATAGGCAACAGGAGACTATGCAGTCATTAACTGAGCCTGTTTGGGTGACATAGTGAGGCTCAGGGATAATGCAGTCAAGAAGGGGCTAACGCAGAGGGTCTGAGAACCACGAAGAGGTTAGTCAGGCTGACACTGGGATTGGGAGAAGTACTGGAGAATTTTTTCTCTCTGTGGGCAATCCAGTTTGGCACCCTGTTGTACTGAAGAATTATTGAATAATAAAAATCTCCCTTGCTGCACCGGTTTTCCCACATTGGGTTTTTCCAGGGACTGTTGTCCAAAATAACTGTGTCAATGTGTTGATTCTTTTGCATATGTTTGTTTCTGTATTACGGTGTGATATCTATCATAGTATTTATTTTAATTTTTATTGAAGCAATTTCATAAATAACTTATTGGGGAATAAGTAGGAAAAGTAAATCAGTTGCTGCAGTGATAGAATTTTCACATGGTGTCAGAGGGAGTAATTAGAGACAGGAAGGGAAAATAAGTTATGGGTCAAGACCATGATGCAGAGGCATCCACACCAAGGGACTCACCCAGATTCTCAGAAGATTGCACAAGAGAAAGAGATTTCGATTTATCTATGTTAGCTTCCAGGCTGGAAGAAGAAGTGGTGTGTATAACTAGTGCTACATCATCAGAAGTATGGTATATAGACAGTGGAGCCTCATGGCATATGATGGAAATCATGGAGTGCTTCTCATAATATCGAGAAGAGAAGATGAACTTTAAAATCACCATCGGGAACAAAGAAAAGTGTACTCCAGTAGGGAAGGGTACCATAGTCTTTCAGACAGAGTCAGGAGAATGGTTTTGTGCTACAAATGTGCTGAATGTACCAGGATTGGGGATGAACTTACTTTCCGTGTCACAACTACAAGGCAAGGGCTATGACGTCTACTTCATCAAGAAGAAGGTATATGTCAAACACTCGAGCATGAAAAAGAAAGTGCATATCAGGATGAAAAGTAATCAGATATACAAATTACAACTAGAATCACGAATGACACTGATAGGGAGTCATGGAGACAGGGAATTGAACGAACTATGGCATTGAAGAATCTGTCACTTGCACCATGGAGCTCTAAGAATTATTAGGAGCACTATAACAAGATTTCTAGATCTGATCATGGAACAAGATGATGTATTCAGGGGATGTGCTCTAGGAAAGTATGCCAAGGAAACAATTCTTAGGAGCAAAAACAGGGCCAAGAGTGTACTAGGATTGATAAACTCACATATTTGTGGACCTATGTATGTCAAAGCTCTCAGTGGTGCAAATTATTTACTTACCTTCATTGATGACCACTCAAGGAAAACTTAGATTTATTTTCTAAGAAACCAAGGATGAGGTTTTCTATCGATTCAAGGAGTTCAAGGATTTGGTGGAGAATCTGACTGGGAAGAAAATAAAAGTTTTGCTCTCAGATAATGGTGGAGAATATGTCGATAAGGACCTCACTGGTTTTTTTCTAAGGAGGGCATCAGAAGAGAGTCCAAAAATCCCTACAATCCAGTGCAGAATGGGGTAGCAGAAAGACATAATAGGACTATTGTAGAAGCAGCTAGGGCCATGATGTATGATCAGGATATGCCAAAATTCCTATGGGTGGAAGCATGCAACACAATATTCTATGTACAGGATAGGACTCCTCATCAGGCATTGGGCAATATTACTCCAGAGAAAGTATTCACAGGGAAAACACCTAAAGTCAGTCATTTCAGGATATTTTGGAGTTTAGCATATTTCCACATACCTGAAGAAAAGGGGAAGAAGCTGGATCAGACCACCGAAAAGGGATATCTGTGGCATATAGTGAGAATGCTAAGGTATATATAATTTATCTTCTATGGAGTGGGAAGGTAGTAGTATGATGAGATGTAAATTTCATGGAGGATAGGGCTTTCAAAAGATCTCGCGAGATGCCTTCCGAGGAGCAGTCGAAAGAGGAGTCATTGGTTAAGCCTCTTCAACCAACAGAAGTAAATAATTCTACCTCAGGATAGGAAGATTCTCAGGATGAGGAGGAGGAGTGAACAAAAGCACCTGCTGGCAGAGGAAGAACTAGCAGGGAACTTCGTCAGATTCTGCGAGATGCAGAGGACTTCATCGCTGAGCCAAGAAACAATAAGAGGGAGCGAAAATAGCTAGATAGATATCAAGCATTAGTAGATCAGTATGGAGAGCCTGTGAGTTTCAAGGAGGCAACTCAACATCAGGTTTGGCTAGATGCGATGGTAGAGGAATACAACTCCATAATGGTAAACGTTTTCTGGGAGGTGGTGCCAAGGCCTCAAGACAGATCAGTTGTAGGATTAAGATGGATCTACAAGATCAAATACGCTGTAGACGGCGGTGTTGAGAAATACAAGGCTAGGTTTGGGGCTAAAGGGTATGCTCAAAAAGAAGGGATTGACTATGAGGAGACCTTCGCCCCAGTAGCCAGGTATACATCTATTAGGACCATGATATCGTTTGTAGCCCAGATGGGATGGGAGATCCATCAGATGGATGTCAAAACAACATTTGTGAACCAAGTAATAGAAGAGGAGGTATACATTGAAAAACCAAAGGGATTTGAAACTCATGAGAATAATTCTCATGTATGCAGATTGAAGAAAGGCTTATATGAGCTGAAATAGGCACTGAGAGCATGGTATGGTTGAATAGATGGATACATGCACAAGATTGGATTTGTTAACAGTGACACGAATCTGAATCTCTACTATCTCATTGTAGAGAATGAGCTGCTAATCTTAGTATTGTATGTGGATGATCTCTTTCTGACAAGATCATCCAGACTCATTGGGGACTACAAGAAGAATCTAGACACATAATTCGATATGAAGGATTTGGGATGAATGCACTACTTCCTAGGGTTGGAAATTTGGCAGCAGAAGGGAGAAATATTCCTTGGGCAAGGGAGGTATGCTACAGAAATCCTGAAAAGATTCGGGATGGAAGACTGTAGACCTATGGCTACGCCAATGATCACCAAATGGAAGAAGATTGATGCATCAAATGACAAGGATGTCGCTCCCACCCTATACAAGCAGCTCATAGGGTCCCTGATGTATCTGGTCAATACCAAGCCAGACATTTGCTACGCTGTAAACACCCTTAGTCAGTTCAGGGTGGAACCAAAGAGGACACACTGGGAAGTAGCCAAACACGTTCTCAGGTATCTAGAGGGAACAGTCGATTATGGAATCTTGTACACTAAAGGTAAGGATATCAGTTTGAGTGGATTTACTGATGCAGATTGGGCAGGAATTGCAGTGGATCGGAAAAGTACCTCTGGGTATTGTTTCAACATTGGATCAGGAATGACCTATTGGGGAAGTAGGAAAGAAAAGTCCATGGCTCTGAGCTCATCTAAGGAAGAATATATGGCAACAAGCATAGCTTCATGTGAGGCCATATGGCTTAGAAAACTACTGGTGAACCTATTTAGAAAGAATATGGAGGCCACCAAGATCATGTGCGACAATCAGAGTTGCATCAAGCTCTCTTAGAATCTATTTTTTCATGATAGGTTGAAGCATATTGATATCCTGTGTCACTTTGTCAAAGATTGTGTCCAACGAGGAGCTGTACAATTGAACTACACTCCTACAGGAGAACGGGTGGTGGACATCTTCACCAAGGCCCTTGGAAGGACAAGGTCTGACTACTTCAGGGAAAAGATGGGGATGATGAAGAACCTATTTTAGAAGTAGAAATTGGAGTGATAGCAGCACAGATGCAGAGGGAGTCGTAATGCGGATGCAGTGTTGGGAGAAAGGACTAGAAACAACACAGATGTAGAGGGTGTTGTTGTATAGATGCAACGGTGGCAGTGGCAGAGCCATGGGAAACAGTAAAGGATGCAACAATGTAGAGGATGATGGGTAGCATGCCTAGCATTAGCACAGGGACCGATGCCGAATGATCAGGGTGATGCTCAGTGAGGAGTATTGCTAGAGCACATTCCTCGCTAAGAGGGAGTGTTGATTTGAGGTAGGATCAAATGTTCTTTAGCAATGAAATTGGTGGACAGGCTAAGGCACATAAGATCTCCAATACCCAGAAAGGGTTTGGGCAAATTCTAAACAATTTAAGAGATATTAAAATAACTAATATTTTTAATAAAGTCCCTAAGTCTAAACTTAGGGAGAATAAATTATTAATGTGAATTAATATAAAATTGTGTTAGAATGGTCCAAAAGTCATGGATCAAGCCAAATATAATCTTAGCCGTTGATTAGGGACTTAATATTGGTGGTTCATTTGTCAACGAGAAAAGTATAAGAGGAGGCTTGAGGGTCACTTGGAGAATACACTAAGGGAGACCAGTCAGTTCAATTTCTAGAGTGGGGTTAGCTGAGAAATTGAACCAGTGGTCTGGTGAGAAGTCAGGCGGCAGCAAGTACGGAACAGCGAGACAGGATCAGCCACTAGAGATCAGCGTTGAGGCAGGAGAGGTAGCAAGAGACTGCGCAGTCATTAACTAGGTCTGTGTGGGTGATGCAAAGAGGCCCAAGGCTGATGCAGTCAAGCAAGGGCTGACGTAGAGGGTTTGAGAACCACGCGGAGGTCAGCTGAGTTGAGGCTAGAATTGGGAGGAGTGCTGGAGAATTTTTTCTCTCTGTGGGTAAGCCAATTTGGCACCCTATTGTACTGAAGAATTTCTCAATAATAAAAACCTCCCTCACTGCACCGATTTTCCCACATTGGGTTTTTCCATGGACTGTTGTCCAAAATAACTGTGTCAATGTGTTGATTCTTGTGCATATGTTTGTCTCTATATTACGGTGTGATATATGCAAGAATATTTATTTTAATATTTATTGAAATAATTCCATTAATAACTTATTATGGAATAAGTAGGAAAAGTAAATCAGTTGCTATAGTGATCAAATTTTCACAGTTACCTCAGGATTGACCTATTACAATGTGAGTTGCCATCATGCATCACTTTATCATTTTTGAATTGACTTGTATTTTGTCACATCTGTAAACACAACTGTCATGCATTCTGTCACATCCTTTTTATGCCTTTATCAAGTAGTCCATCCATCAAATAGGTTGTCATCAAGGACAACACCTAATTCATAATGCCAATAATTTCCCATATCAAGCTTCTGATTCTGATTCATAAACCTTTGACCCATTATTCTGTTCCATCATTCTGTCACCTTTGATATGACCTGTAGATTCAAACAATGTAAACCTTGAAAGGGGAACTATAAACTCAAAACGGGAACTCTGGCCAAAAAACCCCATAAAAACATAAAACACAGTGCTAAAAACGAAAAGTGTTGATGCTGGAATAACACCTATTTTTTTCTAGGGTAAACTTTCGACATGTTTTAAAAATGTGGTGAAAACCAAATTTTTGTGCAAAAATTGTCCAAAAACCACCCTCAAAACGTAGTGTTGATGTTCGAATAACACTTTTTTTTCAATGATAAATTTGGTGCAAAAAACTCCCTCAAAACGAAAAGTGTTGATGCTGAGATAACACTTTTTTTTCAAGGGTAAAATTTAAACATTTCGAAATAATAGTGTAAAATATTTTATCATGACCTTGAAAAACATTAAAATTTCAAAAAAATAATAAAAACATAAAATTAAATAAAAATAAATAAAACAATGAAAAAACAGAGAACAATTTTTTTTTTTCTTTTAAAAATAACAAAACATAAATTAAAATATATACTAAAATCAAAACATCAAATAAAAATAAAAAACAAAAAAAATCAAATATATAAAAAAGACAAAAAGAAATCAAATATATATATATATATATATATATATATATATATATAAAATTTAACCTGAATTAAAAAACTAAAAAATCTATATCAAATAAATATCTAAAAAAAATCTATATTTAAAAAAATCTAAGAAAAAAATCGTAAACCAAAAAAAAAATTGGCAAAAGAAAAAGAACACAAAAATTTTAAAAAAAAAAAAAAAAAAAAATATTTAAAAAAAGTAGGTAAAAATAGAAAAATTTTAAAAAAAATTAACAAAAAACTAAAAAAGAAATGAAAAAAAAAAAAAAAAAAAAAAACTAGATTTTAAAGAAATAAAATTAAAAAAAAAAAATTAAAAACTACTAAAATTAAGAGTAAAATGTTGATTACTTAAAAAAAACAAACTATATATATATATATAATATATATAAAATATAATATATATATATATATATATATATACAAAAAAAAATGTTAAAAACAAATTATATCAAAAATATAAAAAAATTATAAAAAAAAAAAACAAAATAAAACAAAAAATAAAAAGTCAAAAAAATAAAAAAAAAAAAAAAAAAACATTAACAAAAACTAGGAAAAAAAAAAAATTAAAACAAACTATATTAAAATATATATATATATATAAAATAAATAAAAAACTACTAAAATTAATATTAAAAACGTTTTAAAAAAAAAACCCAAAAAATGAAAATTTTAAAAATATGTATGTCTTTTCAAATAAAAAAGAAAAAACATTTAAAGTTTATAAAGAAATATGTATTTTTTATTTACAAAAAATAATTATTTTTTATTAAGCTTACCTTTTTATTTAAAAACAAAAAAATAATTAAAAAATAAATAATTTTTTATTTATTTTTATTTATTTATATATATTTTTTTAAATTATTAATTTTTTTTTAAACATTTGGCTTTTCTTTATTGAAAAAAATTATGAAAAAAAAATTTTTTTTTTAAACAATTTTTTTTAATTAAAAAAAATCGAAACAATTTTTTTTATTATTATTAAAAAATTTATAAAAAAAATTAAACAATTTTTTTTATTTAATAAATAAAAATATTAAAAAAAAAATTACCTCACCGCCTGTGGTGGTGGTGTAGCCCTAGGTGAAGGGCCTAAATGTAGGCCCTCTGCCCAGGGCTGCGCCACCACGGGCAGCGTGGTAATTTTTTTTTTAAATCAAATATATATATATATATATATATATATATATATATATATATATTTAAAAAAAATTCAAAATTTTTTAATAATTTTTTTTAATAAAAAAAAAATTGTTTAAATTTTTTTTAATAATTTTTTTTAAACAAAAAAAAATTGTTTAAATTTTTTTTTAATAATTTTTTTTATAAATAAAAAAAATATATATTTGAGAAAGAAATTCAAAAGTTTTTAATAATTTTTTTTAAATTAAAAAAAAAAATGTTAACAAAATTTTTAATAATTTTTTTAAATAAAGAAAAATTGTTTAATTTTTTTTTAATTTTTTAATTTTTTAATAATTTTTTTAAATAAAAAAAAAAAATTATTTTTTTTCATTTTTTTAATATTTTTTAAATAAATAAAACAAATTGTTAAAAAAAAAAAAATTTAATTCAAATTTTTTTTGTTTTTAAATAAAAAATGTAAGCTTAATAATAATAATTATTTATTTATTTATTAAATGAAAAGCACATATTTCTATATAAACTTTAAATTCTTTTTAATGTTTTTAATTAGAAAAGACATATATTTTTAAAATTTTCATATATATATATATATATATATATATATATATATATATAATTTGAGTTTATTTTCGTTCTTTTAGTTTTTTTTTAAATGTTTTTAATGTTAATTTTACTAGTTTTCTTTTCTTCTTTTTTTGTTAATCTTCTATTTTTTTTAATGGAGTTTGTTTTTAATTTTTATTTCTTCCTAGTTTTTGTTAATGTTTTTTTAAATTTTTCTATTTTTACTTACTTAATTATATATATATATATATATATATTATATATATATATATATATATATATATATATATATATATATATATATATATATTTTAATTTTGGTTTCTTTTCCAAATTCTTTTATGGTTTATGAGATAATTTTTTTTTTTTAACTTTTTTTTTTTTTAATTTTTTTTTTGTCCTTTTTATATATATTTTTATATTTGTTTTTCTTTAAGTAATCAACATTCAAAAAAAGAAAAATAAAACAACTTGAAAATTTGTTTAGTGATCATAATTTTAAAAAAAATTGGACATAATAAATTTTAAAGTGTGGAAAATGACTCGTCCAAAAAAAAGGTATGCTGCATCAACACGTTGGATCAACACATTTCAAAATTAGTATGAAAATCACTAACATTTAAAAACAAATATTTATATTTGATACATAAGAAAATTTAAAGTGTCAAAAACTATGCTCTAAAAAAATATGTGTGTTCTCCATCGCCCCTTTTCAAAATCGAATCAATTTTTTGCTATCTCTACGAAACGGGTAACAATATCAGTTCTCGTTTCAAAGTTTATGTTGTTTTCATCTAGTTACCATATACTTGTTCTGTTACAAGTGAGTTTCCATCAAGGACAACACATGCATCATAATGCCAACAAGTACTTCCTTTTGGATTATGCAATGCTTGAGCAACATTCCGAGTAGTAATTGGAATTTTCTCTGATCCTATTCATGATTGTGTGGAAGTATATATGGATGAATTTACAGTTTATGGAAGTTCTTTTGAATAAGCACTTGAAAACTTAGAAAACGTTCTCAGAAGATGCAAAGAAGAAAATCTTTCGTTAAGTCATGAAAAATGTTTTACAATTTTTAATGAAGGAATTGTTTTAGGTAACCATATTTTAGGAAATGGAATTAAAGTAGAGTCATCTAAGGTAGAAATTATTTCCAAATTATTGATCCCAAGTTGTCAAGAAGATGTTAGGTGTTTTCTTTGTTTTACTGGATATTATAGAAGATTCATAGAAAAATTTACAAAGATTGCATCTCCAATCTTCAAATTACTCACCAAATATTGTGAATTTGGTTGGAACTCTGATTGTCAAAAGGATTTTGAAACTTTGAAAAAGAATATCTCTAGAGAACCCATCTTAAAAGGACCTAATTAGAAATTTCCTTTTCATATATCCATTGATGCTTCAGACACAGCTCTAGGGTCTGTGTTAGGGAAAAAAGACCTCACTCATGCCATTTGTTAGACTAGTAAAAATTTAAATCCCATAGAACTAAAATATACTATAATTGAAAACGAGTTTTTAGTTGTCATTCATTCCATTAATAAATTTATACATTACATTACTGTCTATGAAACTTTCATTCATACATACCATTCTACCATTAGATATTTAATGAATAAACCAATTAATAATGGTAGAGTAACAAGATGGCTTGTACTATTACAAGAATTCGATATCACAATTCTGGACTGACCTCGAAAACAAAACACAATTGCTTACTTTTTATCTAAAATTCAAAATGATAACAATGATACACCTATAGAGGATAAGTTTCTTCATGAATATCTTTTTGCAATATCTACTAAATCATCTTCGTTTGTAGATATTTCCAATTATTTTGTTTCCGGAAAGTTACCCTTCTATTTGTTTCCTATAGAAAAAGAAGAATAATCCAAACATGTGCATCTTATTCATGGATAAATTAAGAATTATACAAGACAAGACTAGATCGCATCATTCGAAGGTCTGTAAGAGAATATGAAATAGCTGAAATCCATAAAGCATGCCATGATGAACCATGTGGGGGTCATTTTGCTGACAAAAGAACTGCTTATAATGTCCTTCTCTTATGATATTATTGGCCTTCCCTTTCTAAGGACGCCGAGGAATATGTTAAGAGGTGTGATAGCTATCAAAGAATGGGGAAACCTATTCCTTCAGACAAAATGCCACTACAGCCTTAGGTACTCATTGAACCTTTTGAAAAATGGGCTTTGGATTTTGTTGGACCAATTAATCCATCTATATATATATATATATATATATATATATATATATATATATATATATATATATATATATATATATATTTCCAAAGAAAAGAACTCGTAATTTCCATTAATTTCAGAAAATTACATGTTGTAGATGCTGAAACGCATATGCTGTAGTGTGGGTAAACCACTTACAATAACCAATACTTCAGGGAAGTATGCAGATAAAGCCCTCAGACAGGGCATCCAGAAACAGGGTATGTAAACCCCAACAGGAGTATACGCCTACCCTTACAAGCTAAAAAAAAATAGTAAATAAACGATAGCTCCTGTGGAATGTGCAGAAATATTTCAAAATGGCTGCCAAAAGACAGAGGGGAGAGGCACGAAATGGTAGAGGTAGCCACACCTCCCCCATCCCCTCAACTCTCCACCAAAAACCTCAGAAGCCAGTGGAAGAAAACCTCCCATATATCCAGAGAAGCCAGAAAAGAAACTAACCAGCAACAGCCATAGAAAAGCGGCACGAATCGATGCAGAGACAGACTCCACACCTCAGATCCCTCAACACTCTCCATAGCTGCATTGGTAACTAGCAAAAAAGAACCCAGCATCAGCAAGGGAGCCCAACAGGTCCCGAAACGAGCTGAGGCGGGTCGGTTCCGGGGGCAGAGGCGGCTAGGGCAGCCACCTCGCCCCCATGAAGAAAGTCAGGAAGCCTAAACCCCTTGACCCCGCTCTGCGGCGCAGCACAAAATCAGAGGCCAAAACCCCTTGCTTAATCCGCCAAGTCGGAGGGTCGGACGGTGCGCAGAGAAACGCCGAGGAACCAGAGGAAAAACGCCGCCGCCGCGCAGCTCAAAGCACTATGTAATACTCCGGACCACAGCCGATGATGTGCAGATGGATGCAGTGTAGGCTGCCTACCCGGGTACACCAGTCGAGGCCGATAAGATGGGTCCGAGGCTCGCTGAGGAAAGATGAAGAAGGGCACTGCGCGAGGGCCGCAGAACCACCAGATGCAGCGAGCCCCGGTACTGGAAGAAACTGGCTGCACGATACACCAGACGATGTCAGCCGCATATATATATATATATATATATATATATATATATATATATATATATATATATATATATATATATATGCATATATATATATATACATATATATATATATACTATATATACTATATATATATATATATATATATATATATATATGCCTGTATGCACTGATTATGTTACTAAATGGGTAGAAGCTAGAGAACTTTCCTTTTCTACTGAAAATGTTGTAGTGTTATTCCTTTTTGAGGATATTTTTACTCATTTTGTTGTCCCAAGAGAAATTGTAACAGATCAATGAAAGCAATTTACATCCAAAGTAGTGCAAAAGATAGTGGAAGAATATAAAATCATGCATCGGAAGTCTACTCTATACCATCCACAAGAAAATGGACGAGTAGAGTCTGCCAACAAAGTGATTGAAGCAACTGTCATTAAGAAAGAAAATGTTTTTGATAATGAAGTAGTCAGAATTAGGAGTATTGATGAAGAAAAAGTTCCTCTCTTAGTGAATGGACATGGACTCAGGATCTATGATAAGCCAATGACAAAGGAGGAATTTGGAAAGATTTGCTAGGACAACTATGATTTGAAGTTGGTCAAGAATTCTTCTTCTTCTTCTCCACCTTAATTTATTTTTTTATAAAATAAAAATAAATAAATACTTATAAACATGAAAACCAACAATTGTTGGCATGTTTATGCAGAAAATTCAAGGTGAAAACCAAGAATTCTTAGCATCTTAAATTTTCTTTGTATCCCATTTTCTAAAAATCCATCTTCTTTTATCCATTTCTTTTTGTAGCCAATTTGATAGACACCTTTGATCATACAATTGAAGGAACGATTGAATACCTCCACTGCAAAGTACCTAAAGGCAACATAAAAGGAAACCAAGGTTAGCAAGCAAATAAATCAAAGGTATGCACTTCTTCAATTTAATAATAGGGATCAAAACATTACATATATGAATTATAAGGCATAACACTACTGAAAAAATCAAAGTCATTATTGGAAAGAGTTGATCGTGTCATGTCAAACCGTGCATAATCCTCCATTCACTCCCAGTCTGCACAACTCGTATTCCGATCCATTGAATCGGTAGCCCAAAACATACACATGAATGATCTTAACGGATAGATTGTACCTCATTTCCTTATACCCTCACTACCTATGCTCTCATTATTCCATGACTCACACTCTCAACCTTTCTGCTCTAAAAATCCTACCAATCCATCCTACCCCATCAAACAAAACAGTTTTGAGACGAAGCTTCTCGATCATGGGAGTGATAGCCAGAACAAAGCCAACAAGGAAGAAATTGTTGGATGGGTATCCAAAAACAAAACAATTATTGTAGAAAGCGCAGTTGCTAGAATTTGTAGAGAAATTTGATGGCTTCCACAGAGAAGTGACCAAATCCTTCCCATGGCCTTTGATGGAGTAGAAGTGGAGATAGGATACATCAAATTCACAATGACATAGTCATTTATAGCCGAAGCCACTAGATTGTTGCGGATTGGAGAGAAATCGTTCAAGAACAAAGGTATTGGAATAGAAGAGTAGAAGGTTTTCTTGAAGAACCCAAGTATGGACACCACCATTTTCAATAAGGGCATCCCAAGCATGACATTGAAAATTAAGTGGATGAACCTACTTTTAATAATCCAAAAATTTGTTACCTGTGAAGGAAGGTTTAGATGTATGTTTTTTCTATCATATTCAACTGTTAATGAAATTTCTTGAATAAAATGAGATAAACCTTCCGTATTTCTTGCTGAATAGTCTTAGAAAGATGTCAGGAAATGTTAAGAGGACAATTCATTTTATAGATAACACAATGTATCACCATGGTCTAGACAAAATACTTGTTTAATTTCATCTCCAAAACATAGGTGATAATGGGGAAATCCTTTTAGTAAGAAATCACTTTCAGGAAGAAACTCATGGGCAACCAAATAGTAGCAGACCTAAGAGGGGAAGGAAAATAAAAATTAATAAGACATAGGAACAAGAACCACAACAGTCACATAAACTGTCAAAAGATGACATCCCTTATGTAGAAGCTTTAGATAAAATAAACAAAAGAAGTGTTAGAATAAAGAAAGCCAGTAAATAAATAGAGATTTCACCACATGCAAAGAAGCCTAAAACAGAAAGGAAGAAAAGTCAAAAGAGCCTTGTCATAGGTTTAAGAAGAAGTACCAGACTCAACTCAGCAAAAGAACTACCCTCAAAGAGCATAGAGCATGTCAGTAGAGAAATAGAAGAAAATGCAAAGGCAGAAGAAGAAGATTCAAGAACTCCTCCAAGGGTTTCATCTCCAAGGGTTTCATCACTAAGGGTTTCATCACCAACTATCACCTCACCTCCTTAGATTCCAAGACAAATAATGCCAGAGATTGACCCGATGCATCAAGAGATCCATGATTATATTAAATCCCTCTAGAAAAGGGATGCAACAAGAACATCAATTCCAATTCAAGAGGAAGAAGAAGTCCAGTTCAATGAACCACAAGAACCTCCAGTAATCAATATATTAAAACAAGAAATATTCGAACGAGAGACATTAAACAGGTACATTAAAAATGAAAATCAAGCCTCGAAAGCACATAATAAAATCCAAATAGCTTAGAGTGACAACCTTCTCTTACATCTAATTCTGTGGTTTAGTAAGAACAAGAAACTGAAGAAGAAAAATAAGGCTTTACAAAGACAAGTTACAAACTTGAAATGCAAGATCCTCATCAGGAAACCAAGGATGGAAATGACTAGAAGGAAAGTGAAAAAGATGAAGTTAGATGTAGTAGCATAAGTGTCCACACAAATGCAGTAGTTCAAGATATAAATTTTTCATTTTGTATGAGGACATAAAAAATCTTCACTGTGGGGGAATGTAGAGTTCCATAACTATTTTGTTTTGACACTCTTTTTCGTCCATTTTCCTCATTTTCATCATCACTATCAACGCAATAAAAGCAGTCAATCATAGATTTTGATAAGGTAAAAACTCTTACATGTTTTATTTTTCAAACTCGTTAATTTTCCTTATTTTTATGTTAAATATTTCATTAGCTACAAAATTAACATGATTTTGTAGTTATTTTATAAATTTGTAGCTACCTCCATGGTTTGTGGGGTTCTGGTGTGAAAATGAAGCAAATAAGAACATGGGTAGTTGAGGATTGATCCCCTCATGGATCTCCTCCTATTCACTCGAGAAATTCACTGAAAGAATCATATTGTGGTGCAATCAAAGGCACGGGTGAAACACATAGAAACAGAAGTATAAATGCATCACGTTTCTTCTATTTTCTTTCCAAATAGAAAATCGATTAAATAACTATTTTTATACTTAGTTTCAAATTTGAATAAGGATTGAACAAAATACCTGTAGGCGTAGAAGTCTCAAACTGTTGAGCACGCATTTTATATAAGTATGTATCCTCTGTAAACAATAAAGGAGAGGATGTAATAGTTAATTGCCGAAGAATTGGGAAACATGCCTTTGTTCTCTTATTAATTTGAAGTTACCTTTTTGGTGATTCAATGCCTATGTGAGTGTGAATTACACCTAATGGATGTGGAGGGACCCTGCAGAGAGTCAAGGTTTTAGTTTATTTAATTTCATTGCTTTATGATTGTTTTCATTTCATCACTTTATGTTAACATTGCATTCTAGTTTAGTTTCCTTACTTCGTTGTTTTCATTATTTCGCTATAACTCAGTTATTTCATTTACAATTTCGTTATTTTGTTTATTCTTACAGTCAATTAATGTTTTACTTCTTCAATATTTTTCGGTTCATTACAATCAGTATTTCATGCTTTTTAGAATTAGAACTTGTATTTTCCTTGTAGTCTGCAATTAGAGATTTCTTTCATACTCTTTAGAATGAGAATTTGTATATATATTTTGTAGACAACATTTTCAAGGATCATTATAATAATTTGAATTTCAATACTTTGTTTCATAGAAACAAGGTGTTTAGATAGATTCATAATTTTAGGATGAATAACATAAGATATTTCAGGATGATACTCAAATAGTTATGATCTAGTAGATTAATCTAACAATCTCTTAGCTTCCATTTATTCTAACAATAACTTAACTTCCACGTATTAATTTGTAGAAATATAACTCTAATAAGAATATATATAACAATGAAAATCTCAAAACAAACATAACCATCATCTTACAAACTAAAGAATAGGGTTCTAGCATATATAGTGCACCTACACTTCATAAGGTTACCAACTCCGATCAATAATTTATGCTTGCAATTTAAGGACATTAAATTGACCAAATATTACATCGGGAAAGGAGTTTCCACTACAAAAAAGAAGGTCATTGGTGAAGTTCATGCCTATGACGCACCTTTAAGGTCCATCACCAATGTCACATATGGTGATGGTCCTTTAAAAAGCATTTTTGTAAGTGTATATAGTGATGGTCCTTTAAGGTTTGTCACCAAATCCATTTTCAATGACACTTTTGGTGAGGTTCGTTAAAGGCCCGTCACTAATTATCTCTTTGGTGACACATCTAGTGATGATTATTTATTGACCCTCACTAACGCTCTTTTTGGTTACTTTTGGTGATGGTCAAAAAATTTTGGTCATCATTGATCATTCCAATGAGTTTTTTATGACGCTATGTGCTTGTTACTATATCTTTTGTCAAAAGATAAAAATTTAAGACCATTGTTGTGGAGTATTTTTCATTATGTGTCCAAGGCCATAGTGGTTAGAGTCAGTCAATTTTTTAGAAGTAATTGATGTGTATCATTTACCTCAACTAATGAGAATATAATTTTCTTATGAGTCACCACATGATTCATCTCTATTAGGTTAATTCCATTTAGATAAATCTCCACTAGCGTGTGTAGGAACTTTATTATTTAATACATAATAAATCTCTGTTAATTATATTAATGAGAGATACCTAAAACTCCTCAACAGTCTTGGCAAACCTTAACATGATTTGGAACACACTAACATTCCTTGGCACCTCGCATGTCTTGGAACATCTTTGTACATAGAACATCTTTCCATGACTAGGACGCCTAAACACATGTTGGCATGCCCTAACACAACATAGTAATCTCATAGCATGTGTTGGCAGGCCATTTATTCCATAGCATACCATGGAACACCTTGGAATTCATTGACATACATTAGTACTTGGCACATGTTGGCACTTTGCATGTATTGGAACCTATTATTAATGTGCCTAGTATGTCCCTTTTGAAAAATATGAAGTCCCTACTTATTGACCATATTATGTGTTCATTTCCATGCATTTTAGCTTGGTTCTTCCTCGTGTTTCCTTGACACACATTGGCATACCCTGACACCTTGCACATCCTAACATGCCTTAGCACATGGCATGCCTTGGCACTATTTGGCACATGTTAGCACACCCTGGAACTCCCTAGCTCATTCAGGCACTTCTTGACATGCCCTAATATTCCCTAGCATGCCTTACCAGTGCTTAGCATACCTTGTCAGTCCCTCCTTGGCATGAAAACTACAACTCATTGACACTCCTTGACACACGCTCATATTCATTCACTTGCATGCATTTGGACCTAGTGCTCCCCTGTGTTGTCCTAGTACTCCCTAACACTCAGCATGCATTGGCACTCTCTAGCACACCTTAGTACTCTTAGACATGCCTTACTACTTCATAGCATGCACAACACTCACTGACACACATTGGCACTTGGCACGTGGCAGTGCTTGGCAAGTCTTAGCATGTATGGCATGTGTTGATATGCCTTGGTATGCTTTGGCATGTTTTAATATTAAATTTATTTGAGGTAAATTATTGGAAAGTATATGAGAAGCAACAGAAGAAGATTTGGCACTTATAATACACTAATACTTGGCACTTGGAACCTATTTTCACCTAGTGTGCTACTCTTGGAAAAGGTAAATTGATGACTTATGAACCCTCTTATGTGTTCATTTCCTTTTAGTTTAACTTGTTTCTCCATTTTTTTGCCTTGACAGACCCTAACATGCATTGTCACACCCTTGCACATCTTGGCATGCCTTAGCACTTGCCACATATTAGCATGCTCGGCATGCCTTCACACTATCTGGCACATGTTAGCATGTCCTAACATTCCCTAGCATGCCTTGGAAATCATACCATCACAACTAGCCAGCCTTACATATTTTCACAACTTGGGAACCCAGTCAAGTTCTTGGTGACTACAGTTCATGTGAGATTAGCCTGCTTCAACCGCAACAACTTGAAAAATTGTACCTACTACAAGTATATTGTGCCTTGTTCACCTAAGAACTTCCTATAACTCATAGTAGGCAACACATGTCCAATATCAACTTGTCCCACTTAACTAGTTGTAAAGACAAGGATCACATCTAGCCATGGCCATAAAAAAACTAAGAAACATATCTTACACAAGAAATATTTCACATCTATTCCCAATTCATATAAATAGTAGAGCATTAACTGAGAGTTTGCAAGAACCACAAGATGCACAAGGCACAGGAGATATAATCTGACACAAGCTGAGTGCCCCAAAAATTATACACAACAATGGACAATATGTAATTATCTAGAATAGTTTAAAACATGAGCATGTGACCAATGTGTGCCACATCTCATATAAAAATAATAGCTAATTAAGGAAAAATAATTTTGTGCCTAGCACAAAGTCTCCCTTTGTCTAAAACTTTTATGTAAAGCCCCTTATTGCAACTGTAGGTTTTCCTCCCGCAAATCCTATTCCGAAGTTCTCTTAACACACTTCATCTTTGGCACACTTGAATTCACTGACACTCCCTGACACACTCTCATATTCATTCCTTTCCATGCATTTTTACCTAGTTTTCCCTTTTGATACATGACACTCCCTGACACTCCTCAACATGCATTGACATTGTACAACATGTGTTAGCACACCTTTTAATTCCTTGGCATGCCCTAACCCTCCCTAGCTATCATGCCCTCACAACTACTCTTACTTAATTTGCAACTTGGAGGGTTGTTAGGCAACTGTCAAAGAAGATCCATAATTCCTATACTTGTGAAGGACAACGAGAGTGGTAGAAGGGCATGTGTATTGGTCTGTAAACTTTGAAGGACTACATTAGCAGTCAAGTGGGCCAACCAAATAACCCTAGTTCACTATATTGTAGAGGATTGATTTAGTGAGAAGAAGGGCATCCTCCATAACCCTAGACTTGTCATACTGAAGTAGTAGTATGGAAAAAGTGAGTAGACCAAAGAGATGTTCACAAATGGAGTTGTGAACAGTTGATTGAAGCCCTAAGTGTTGCATACCTTGAAGGAAAAAGGAGGTAGCTAGAGGGAAGAGTTTTTTGAGCCGAGTTCAATAACCTAAAGGATTTGAGCTCATTGATAGAGGTAGATTGAGGAGTTTTAGAATGGGAGGCAAGAGGACGTAGAAGGTGTGTTCAGGACATGTGGACTGAAAGGGTTTTGTGTGGCCACCATCAATAAGTAGGTTAAGTGTTGTCTTGTTAAGGATAGATTGGTTGTCAAAGGACTAACACCAAACCCTAGTTGTATTCCTTGTATCATTGTGATTGTAAAGGGCCACGATCCCTGGTACGAGAGATCTAGCATGTTGTATTATAGTTTGTAATATAATGAAGAAGGGTTTGAAAAAGTTAAAAATTGTCATGTGCACTAGTTGATTCCCTGATGTGTGTATATTTTGTTGTGCATTAAAGTAGATGTGTTGTGATACTTGAGTGTGCTTACATCAAATATTCTAAGACCAAACCCATATTATGATGTGCTATGGAAATTTAACATATTCCTTGTTCACCTAAGAACTACCTATAACTCATCTTCGACTACTCATGTCCAATCTCAATTAACTCCACTTAAAAAGTTACCAAGACAAGGCTCACATCCAACCATGGCAGTAAAACAACTAAGAAACATAGTTTACATCTTGACATGTCATATCACCTGGCACGTCTTAGAATGCCTTGACACTATGTGGCACATGTTAGAATCCCTCTCATTCCTTGGTATGCTTTGGCACTCCCGAGCAGACACCACCACTCCCTGGCATGCCTTGATAATCTAACATGCCTTTTAATTGCTTAGCATATAACCTTGTCCCTCCCTCCTTGACACACCTGAAACTCACTGACACTCCCTATGACAGTCTCTTATTCATTCATTTCCATGCACTTTGAATTAGTTCTCCCTTGTGTTTCCATGGGACTCCCTAATACTCCCTGGCATGAATTGACACACCTTGACACTTGGCATATGTTGGTATGTCTCCCTTACACTCTAGCATTCCTTAGCACTGTCAAGCATACCTTGTCACTCCCTCGTTATCACACCTAGAAATCACTAACACTCCATGTCCCACACTATTATTCATTCATTTCCATGCTTTTGAAACTAGTTCTCCCTTGGGTTTCCCTTGCACTCGCAAACACTCCTTAGCATGCATTGGTAGACCCTAGCACCTGGCACATCATGGCATGTTTCCCTAACCTCTATCATACCTTAGCACTTCCTAACATACCTTGTCACTCCCTCCTTATCACACCCAAAACTCATTGACACTTCCTATCAAAAACTCTTATTCATTTCCATGCATTAATATGACCTAGTTCTCCCTTGTGTTTCCCTTGGACTCCCTAACACTTCCTAGCATGCATTGGCACACCCTAATAACTGGCACATCTTGGTCTCATGTTGCCCTAGCACTATAGCATGCCTTAGCACTAGCTAACATACCATGCCACTCCCTCCTTAGCACACCTAGAACTCACTAACACTCCCTATCACACACCCTCATTAATTCATTTCCATGCACTTTGGCCTAGTGCTCCCTTGAGTTTCCCTAGCATTCAGTAACGATCCTTAACAAACATTGGCATAACTTGGCACTTGGTACATCTTGGCATGCTTCCCTAACACTCTAGCATGCCTTGGAACACCCTAACATACCTTGTCACTCCCTCCTAAGCACACTGAGATCTCGTTAACACTCCCTATCATAGAATCTTATTCATTCATTTCTATGCAATTGAAACTAGTGCTACCTTGTGTTTCCCTAGCACTCCTTAACACTCCATAGCATGCGTTGGTGGCACACCCTAGAACCTAGTACATCTTGGCATGTTTTCACATGCTTAACATGCCTTGGAACTTCCTAACATGTGTTAACACTTCTTGGCATTCCTTGGCACACCTTCGCACTCCCTAGTTATCATGCCCTTATAATAGCTAGCCTTGTTTTCTTTGCAATTTGCGAACCCAACCAAGTCATTGAAAAAATAGTGTTGTGCCTAGCTCAAAGTCTCCCTTTGTTGGAAGCTACTTTTTTCAAACCCCTTATTGCAATCATAGAATTTCCTCCTTCAAGTTTTATTATAAAATTATCCTAACACACGTCATCTTTGGGTCACCTAGAATTCACAGACACTCCTTGGCACACACTCTTATTCCTTCATTTCCATGCATTTCGACCTAGTTCTCCCTTGTGATGCCCTGATACTTCCCAACATTCCTCGACATACATCAACACTATTTAGCATTTGTTAGCACGCCTTTTCATTCCTTGGCATTCCCTGACACTCCTTCGCTATCATGCCCTCATAGCTACCCTTACTTTTTTTGTAACTTGGGAACCTAACCAAATCCTACCTCAACTACAACAACCTGACTAATTTATAGTTACTATAGCTATACTATTTGTTGTTCACCTAAAAGTTCATATAAATCAGCTTGGGCTACTCATGTTGAATCTCAAACCATACAACTTAATAAGTTACAAAGACAAGACTCACATCCAATCATGGTCGTAAAAGAACTAAGCAACATTGTTAACATCTTGATATGCAATAACACATGGCATGTATAACAATTGCTTGGCACTATGTGGAATGTGTTAGCATCCCATGCATTCCCTAACATGCTTTGGCACTGTCTAACACATCCGAGCACTCCCTGACACCTACCAAACCTAGAACTTGCTGACACTCCCCATCAGACTCTTATTCATTCATTTCCATGCATTTGAAACTATTGATCCCTTGTGTTTGCCTAGAACTTGGCCCTAACACACCATAGAATTCTGTTATAGACATTTTTGTGCCTTACAGCATTGAGCATGAAATGTCCATAATCTAAGGGATCCAAAGTCCCTAAGCATGTTGTTCCTACCCCTAGAGGAACAAGGCTAACAAACCACAGCAATTCACAGAAGTTCTCCACCGAAAACTGCTCAAAACAAGTCAATTCAGGATCATTTTAGTGGCTACACTAGCTGTTTGCGCTGAATGTCAAAGCCAACACTGGATACCTGCGTTGAATGCCAACTGGAACAAAGGTTACCTGTGCTGAACGAGAGTGGAAAAGTGGCAGGCTCATTTCTCAAGGTGTCAAAACCCAGGAAGCTTCCAAAATTACACTTGCCTCAAGGAATTCGACTGGTGATGAGTAAGAGGTTCCAAATCTCCAAGTGGAAGAAAGAACCTCCAAGTGGACTCAAGAACTGACAGAGGGAGAGGACACTAGTCAGATCTCAAGCTGACTCATCCTCTCTCCAAACATCTATATATGGATCTCTCCTCCATGAGATCTGGAGGCTGGAATTTTGTTATTGCAAAGAATTGTTGTTGGTTTGAGACTGGAATCATTGGGTGCTTAATGCTTTGAAAGGGGTGAAGATAGGCATTCCATTTGCTGGGAAGGAGATGCTGGATTGGAGCCCTATGGGTTGTATCTCTTCCTGAACCTTGTTATTCATCAATAAAGCTATCTTGGTTTCTCCTATATGCTGATGTATTTTGATGTATGAATGTATTAGTGTATTTGGTTTATTTCTAATCCTAAACTAGTTATGAATGTGAATATTTGTCTTTGTGTAGTGTTCTTCTCTTGTCGCAAGTAGTTGTTCTCTTGTGATCTTGCAGGAAGTTGAAGCTGGATAAGCAAGAAGGCAAGTAGTTGTGAACACCCAAAGAGAAGAGAGACCAGATCGAGGGACAAACGGAAGACACCGGTAAGTTTATTGATCTCTCTTCTTTCACATTTCATAAAGGAAGAAACCAGAATAGTTGTCCTCGTTTGTTGCTAAGGCACTGTCACACCTTAGGTGGATAGGATCGTCCTGCATAGGCATTTTTCCCCTCAACAAATTGGCGACTCCACTGGGGAGATTTGTTTAATCATTTTATTTGTGTTTCTATCATTGCTTATTTCATAGACTTGACAACAACAATCGAACTGCATCTTTCCCGGATGCAAAGTAGAAAGTTGTTGCTTTGATCCAATTGTTGGACTTGTCTATGATCTGAACCATGAATTCACAAATGATTTGATGATCCTTGTGATAGATCTTAGTAGCCTCTCAAAGAATCCCTTTGATTACACCTTGCTTGTTGCTTTTATTTGGCCTAAAACAGTGAATTAAAGAGAAATCTGTGACCCAGAACCTGAGGGAAACGAGAGTTTCTCCTTCAGCGCAGACCCAGTGAAGGGATTCTGCATTTCAACGCAGGTCCCGTGAAGGCTACCTGCGCTGAATGTCAAAACCCCTGTGTTGAGGTTGCGCTGAACCAGTTTGTCCTTGTGCAGCTGGGGTTCTCTGCTCTGTTTTGCCTTGTTTTGATCTCTGTTTTTTGCAGCCTGTAACCAGCATAGGTACCAGTCTGAAAACTACTTTTCTCTGTTTACATTCCACCTCCTTTTGTACAAAAAGACTGTGAGTGTTTTTATGTGTTTGTGGCGTCATTTACAGTTTTCCCTTGCATGAATGAAATAGTCATCCTGTAGCCCTTGATTCAGATCTGTTGATTGTGATCTTAGAAGAGAGTTCATTGGCTGTTTGCAGATTGATTATACATTTACTTTTGCTTATTGGTTTGAATTTGTCTCTTTTAAGTGTCGAAACAAGTCTTTATTTCGAAAATCGTTAAGTGTTGTAATCTCTTCTATCTTCTCTGATTTCGAAAAAGTAAACTTGTTTGTATTGATCATTTAAAAGCAAATTCAAAGTTGTACAAAAAGCTTTCTTTGTAGGCATCAATACTAAGAAAGCGGAAAACAAACACATGCATTGTGCATTTGCATTTTATAGTTTGCATGTTGGATTTAGGAAAAGTGCATTAGAGTGTGCTGATTGCTCTTTGAGAAAAGATGGTGTCTTTCTTTTCCCTTAGTAGCTAGGATTTTCAAAGTTGAAAAGATATAAATCTTGCTTATCATCTTTAGACTGCATTTAGGAATTTGTATCATACATCTCGTGGTGAACCTTGAAAGGCAAACTTTAAAAAGATCGACCTAAAATAAATTGAATGAACTTAACAACGCTTTGCAACATAACGCACAACATAGAGGTCTAGGCTAGAGACGTGTTCCGGCGTCGTTAAGCCTGGTGACTGTCGATCTCGTGGATGGTGGGTGATTCCTCCTGAGGGACGATAGCGCCAGTACGGATTGTGCTCCCACGTACCGTCGCGTATATATTGGGAGACCCCTATAGGCATAAATCTTTATCCTTAGGAAGCTGTGTCGGCCGCCCTACTGATCGCAATGCACTGAACACAACATTCAGGAAGATCGACCGCCCGTACCCTAAAAAGTATTCTGCGGTTTTGCGAAAAGTTTGGCACGCCCTCTGCCTAGAACTCCAGAGCAGTTCCTTTTGGCCTTTTTCAGACTCTATAACAGAAAAAGTCCATCCGAGCATTTGTCACTTCGAGCTCGTTAAAACATCGAAGGAGACTAGAGTCATGTTTAGATTTTTCTCGACTCTTTAAAACTTAAAAATCAAGTTGTGTATAAAGCGTCGTTAAAATTTATTTTAAATGGAACAATCACCCCTATTCCTGCGTGATCTTTAGGTTGAAAAAATGGAGCACACCAACCAAGTAATTCCCCTTGGTGGAAATCCTAGTCCCTTCTCCTCTTGGGGAGATGTTGGTGCGCCCCACACGGCCACATTGTCGCTTCCAGGACTGACAATTGGCCTGCCATTTTGGCTCTTTTCGACCAATGTCGTTCAGAACACCACCATTCCTGAATAGTCGAGTCAACAGTTAGACCAGACCAGAGTTGCCCACCAGCCTTCTACTTCATCTTCCTCTCCACCTTCCTCTTTGCTTGACGGAACTGGTAAAACCAAAAACCGAGTTCCTAAGGAGAAGAAGGAAAAGAAGAAGAAAGAGAAGAAGAAGAAGGAGCCAAAGGCGACTGGGGGCAAAGAAGTGTCGTCTGACAAAAATCCACACACAGCACTGACAAGGCCTAAATCGCCATGTGTCATATGCAAGGGAGACCATTTCCACAGATATTGTCCCTATATCCCTCGAATACTTAGGGACTGGTCTCCCCATTTGCACAATTCGGTAGCATCAACCTCTGATAGCCATGTTGACTGCTCACCGTCGACTAGTGAAAGTGAAGTCCCAGGACAGAGAGGGAAAGCTAGATTTCCCTGCAAACTGTGTGAAGGCGATCACACCATCCATCGTTGTCCCTTCTTAGACAAGGCTAAAAGAATTTTGGAAGATCGCCCGATTTTACGAGCGCAACTTCCTCCTGGATATCAAAAACTCCTGCCAAGTCCTTCACTAGTTGAGAACCTGGCTGGCCCGCCCAGGTGGTCAGCCGAAGCACCTATCATTGAAGATGAACCGTCTGGATCCATGCCTGACGAAAGTCAAAAGGTTGATACGGCAGTTGACCCGGTTTTGCCTTCAGAGGCTCTATCTTCGAATGATACCATCACAGAGGAGAATAAAGACGACACCGTCCAAACTCTCTTCATCAACACTGACTCTGATGAACAAGGGGGCAATGCCCCCATTCCTTTATCGCAGGAAGGAAGTTCGTCAGAGCAATATCCGGCCGTCTATTCGGTCCCACCACCAAGCAACCTGGTTGTATCCTTTGACTGGAACCAACTAGGCAGACCCCGGTTGCCAGCAAGTATACCATTCAGAATTATCGTTCAAATATACAGAATGGTGATGGCTAGCACTATCATTGATGAGGGGGCATCTATGAGTATCCTTTCCTCTATTGCTTGGAAATCACTTGGTTTGTCGGCGCTTTTGCCTGAAATGAGAAACCTATCGGGCTTTGATAAAGGAACCATTCGACCTTTAGGGATCCTCCCCAATGTGCCTATAACATTAAAAGGGAAGATCGTTCAAATGAACATGATGGTCGTTCAAGGACCCTTGGATTATAACCTACTCCTTGGACGGGACTATATATATTGCATGGGAGCTATAGTCTCCTCACTCTTTAGAGTAATGTGTTTTCCGCATGAAGGAAGAGTGGTCAAGCTCGTGGACCAACTTTCATTTCCCGATCACGCATCGCAAATAGTCACATACCATCCCTAAATGGTCTATTCACGCAAGAAGTTTCTCAACCCACGGTCCGTCCTCCTAATGAGCGCGAGTAATCTAGGAGGATATGACTGGAACCCATGGGGCATGCGTCCTGGTCTGCTTCGGCAGGGAAACTTTGGGTGTAGAGTAGATTTCCGCGGGAGAATATGACTAGTCTGTACCCCGTCCATAGAGGAAGAGGGGTTATTCTAGAATAAGATTCTTTTGTCAAAGTTATGTGAGTTGACGGGCATCGTCGCTCACCCTTGTCTATTTCGGTAGACATTGCTGAAGAAGTGTTTTGTTTGAAAGATTAAACGAGACAATCTTTGGATAACCTGAAAGAGGTGAAGTCTCTCTCTTTAAAACAATTGTTTTGAAGGAAGAGAAGTAGAGGTAACCTTGAAATCATACTTTATACCTGGGGGCATGCAAAACTTTTGGAGTGCAAGCAAAGAGCGGTTATTTATCTGTTTTTTGGGTTAGCCGTCTCCTAACTTACATAAAGAAAGGATGCGGAGCAAAGCTTAGTGAGATGAAGCTCCATAAAAAATAGGATCTTGATGAGACACTCTTACCATATGACTGGGTATTCGAGCAGTTTTAGCACAAAGTTCATGCTCGTTAAAAAATAAACACAAGATCCGAGCAATTTTAGCACATAGTTCATGCTCGTTAAAAAATAAACATAAGTTCAAGCAAATGTTTCCACCCGCGTTTAAGTTCGTTAAAAAATGAACTATCCCGGTAAATAACCACTGTGAATGTAATATCATCAGCCATTAAAGCCTTGGTTGTGTTTGCACCGTCACCTCCACTTTTCCATTGGCCGATCGTTCACCTCCATATGATTGTTTACCCATTTTGAGGAACAGCTGCGAAGAGTGATTTCACCTAGCCATCCTTGTGACACTGCCGTGATTGGAAAATTCCAACTTGTACCTGGAATCAGCTGCTAACCCTGTTTATCACTCGTTCCTCAAAAGACGAGTCTTCTTTAAGCTCTTTTCATCTGACTCGTAAGATATGAAAAGATTGCCGAGTTTTGGCCTTCCAGCTCGTTAAAGTGACCGGAAGAGCTATCCCTCCTCTAAATTTTAATCTTTTTGGACCTGAGGGATTATTGCACAAAAAGATCGTGCGCTTGTTTTATTCGGCTCGTTAAAACTATCGAAAACTCATCCCTTCTGTATTGTTTTATACTTTTTCGGACTTAAGGGATTAGATGACGAAAAAGGACTTTTGGAGTTAACTTTATGTACCTTTTCAGACTCTCTAAAATGAAAAGGACCGAGTTATCCTTGTCGTTAGACTCGTTAAAATCATTAAATAGCGACAAACTTGTCTTTAGACGAGAACGAGTTTCACTATCGCTAGGCTCGTTAAAACATAGCGATGGGCTTGCCCGAAGGGCAGGTTATAGAACAAGCATATGTTATCCTCCTCAAGCTTGACAAAAATAAAGAGGTACTGGTCAGCAATGACTGGGGAAAAATTGGGAGAAACTAAAGAAAACTTTGATGGTAGCAAGTCGCTCTTGAACATGACACTTTTCCTCCGTACCACAATCGGGTTGGGTTGTTTCATTCACCGGTCACATCCATGGTCTCTCCATACCATCCATATTTGGGGTAATGCTACCGATCCATCGTATCAGTGTCGCCACATGTTCAAGAGAAGTCGTTTAGAAAGAGTCAACCGTGTCCCATCCACTGCCGTACATTATCCTTCATCCATTCATGACCGCCACCCTGAATCATATGTCACAGATCGTTTTCACCTCCATTAAAATCATTAGCTCCGTTCCGTGTCACTGATGTGGGATTCATTAAGGCACTCCTTTGACGGATCGCTTCTTGTCGACATCAGCTCATTATCCAAGAAGTTGATCTAGGAAAAACCCCTTCAGTACTTTGAAGCTTGCATGCCACAATGGCAAGTTTCTCACTTCCGGCGACAGGTATACATCAATGACCTTCGACCGAAAGATTTTCGTGGTGTTCGACGCCAAGTCCTTTGTTCACACCACGTGAATTGTACTGCAGCACCTTGAGGGTCATTATCATTATCGGTGATTCCTCTCGCGCTTGTTAACGGTTTACATCATTGACCGGTAATCAAGCAATGTCTTTCCATTTTCGACTTCAGAATATTTCTCACATGGATCGACTTGTACTTAGAGTGAAGATAGAACGAGTTTGAAGACCCCGGATCTAGTTTCATCCATCCAGGCTGCGATATATATTCAGGAAAGATAAAGACATTGACATGTACATCATTGCAGCAGATAATCATCCTACTCAAAGGATGATAATTTCATCAAAATTATCAGTCTACCATCAGACGATTGTCTGTTCTATGTACAGAAAAATGAATTTATAAAGCTGAGCATGGGAATGCCTGCCTCAGCTAGATCATGAAAGCAGTATGAAAAATAATGTATTGTATTGTATTGTATTACAGGTCTCCTCTCAGCATTGGATGAACTTCGGATCCCCCTGATAAAGCATTTCACCCGATAAACAGCCTCATACTTTAGGGGGCAACTGTTATAGACATTTTTGTGCCTTACAGCATTGAGCATGATGTGTCCATAATCTAAGGGATCCAAAGTCCCTAAGCATGTTGTTCCTACCCCTAGAGGAACAAGGCTAACAAAGCACAGCAATTCACAGAAGTTCTCCACCGAAAACTGCTCAAAACAAGTCAATTCAGGATCATTTTAGTGGCTACACTAGCTGTTTGCGCTGAATGTCAAAGCCAACACTAGCTACCTGCGTTGAATGTCAACTGGAACAAAGGTTACCTGCGCTGAACGAGAGTGGACAAGTGGCAAGCTCATTTCTCAAGGTGTCAAAACCCAGGAAGCTTCCAAAATGACACTTGCCTCAGGGAATTCGACTGGTGATGAGTAAGAGGTTCCAAATCTCCAAGTGGAAGCAAGAACCTCCAAGTGGACTCAATAACTGACAGAGGGAGAGGACACTAGTCATATCTCAAGCTGACTCATCCTCTCTCCGAACATCTATATATGGATCTCTCCTCCATGAGATATGGAGGCTGGAATTTTGTTATTGCAAAGAATTGCTGTTGGTTTGAGACTGGAATCATTGGGTGCTTAATGCTTTGAAAGGGGTGAAGATAGGAATTCCATTTGCTGGGAAGGAGATGCTGGATTGGAGCCCTCTGGGTTGTATCTCTTCCTGAACCTTGTTATTCATCAATAAAGCTATCTTGGTTTCTCCTATATGCTGATGTATTTTGATGTATGAATGTATTAGTGTATTTGGTTTATTTCTAATCCTAAACTAGTTATGAATGTGAATATCTGTCTTTGTGTAGTGTTCTTCTCTTGTCGCAAGTAGTTGTTCTCTTGTGATCTTGCAGGAAGTTGAAGCTGGATAAGCAAGAAGGCAAGTAGCTGTGAACACCCAAAGAGAAGAGAGACCGGATCGAGGGACAAACGGAAGACACCGGTAAGTCTATTGATCTCTCTTCTTTCACATTTCATAAAGGAAGAAACCAGAATAGCTGTCCTCGTTTGTTGCTAAGGCACTGTCACACCTTAGGTGGATAGGATCGTCCTGCATAGGCATTTTTCCCCTCAACAAATGCATTGGCGCTAGACCTTGGCTCCTGGCACATCTTAGCATGCCTTAGCACTTGGAATGTCTTGGGATGCCTAATATTCCTTGGAACTATCTAGCATGTGTTAAAACTTCTTGACATTCCCTAGAAAACCTTGGCAATCCCTTGGTCTCATGCCTTCATAGATAGCCTTTTTTTGCGACTTCAAAACCCAACCAAGTCATTGGAAAAATAATGTTGTGCCCAAACCAAAGTCTCCCTTTCTCTAAAATTGCTTGTCCATGCCTTATCACAACCATAGGATTGCCTCTTGCAAGTCCTACTATGAAATTCTCCTAAAACACCTCATCCTTGGGACACATCAAATTTGCTGACAATCCTTGGCACACACTCTTATTCATTCATTTCCATGCATTTTGACCTAGTTCTCCCTTGTGTTCCCATGGCACTCCCTAACACTCCTCAGCATGCATTGACACTTTCTGGCATGTGTTTTCATGCCTTTTCATTCCTTGGCATTCTCTGACACTCGTTAGCTATCATGCCCTCACAACTACCCTTACTTTTTTTGAGACTTGGGAACCCAACTGAGTCCTGCCTTGACTAGAACAACTTGACCAAGTTATAGTTACTACAACTAGACTATGCCTTTTTCACCTAAGAACTATCTATAACTCATCTTAGGCTACTCATGTCCAATCTCAACTCATCCCATTTAACAAGTTATCAAGTCAAGGTTCGCGTCCAACCGTGGACATAAAACAACTAAGCAACATAGTTTACATCTTAACATGACCTAACACCTACACATTTAACAATCCCTTGGAACTATGTGGCACATGTTAGCATCCCCTGCATTCCTTAGAAGGCTTTGGCACTCCCTGTCACACCCTAGCACTCCATGACATGCCCTGTCACTGTAGCATGCCCTGGAACTTCCTATCATATAACCTTGTCACTCCCTCCTTAACACACTTGGAACTCGCTAACACTCCCTATCACACACACTTATCCATTCATTTCCATACATTTTGAAATAGTTCTCCCTTGTGCTTCTATGGCACTCCCTAACACTCACTGTCATGCATTGGCACACCCTCGAACCTTTCACATCTTGGCATGTCACCCACTCTAGAATTCCTTGCCACTACCTAGCATACCTTGTCACTCCCTCCTTAGCACACCTAGAAATCACTAACACTCACTGTCACACACTCATATTTATTCATTTCCATGCATTTGAAACTAGCGCTCCCTTGTGTTTCCCTAACACTCCATAAAAATCCCTAGCATACATTGGCACACCCTAGCACTTGGCACATCTTGGCATGTTTCTCTAGCCTCTAACATGGCTTAGCACTTCCCAGCATACCATGTGACTGCCTCATTAGCAGACCTGGAGTTCAATGGAACTTTATGTCACAAACTCTTATTCATTCATTTTCATGCATTAATTTGACCTAGTGCTCCCTTATGTTTCCTTGGCACTCTCGAACACTTCCTA
The DNA here is from genome assembly GCA_031772625.1 of Pinus tabuliformis. NCBI lineage: Eukaryota > Viridiplantae > Streptophyta > Pinopsida > Pinales > Pinaceae > Pinus > Pinus tabuliformis. Next base: position 756,234,498 of record CM062809.1, read on the forward strand.
AAACATGTTGGCACACCCTGGAACCTGACACATGTTGGTCCCATGTCGCCCTAACATTCTAGCATGACTTAGCACTTCCTAGCATACCATGTCACTCCCTCTTTGGCACACTTGGAACTCGCTAACACTCGCCACACACTCTTATTTATTCATTTCCAAGCAATTTGACCTAGTGCTCCCTTATGTTTCCCTGACACTCCATAACACTTCCTAGCACATTTTTTCACACACTGGAACCTGGCACATCTTGGACACATTTCGAACTGACACTCTAGCGTGACTTAGTGTTGCGTAGCATACCATATCACTCCCTCCTTAGCACACCTGAAACTCACTAACACTTCCTATCACACACTATTATTCATTTATTTCCATGTATTTTGACCTAGTGCTCCCTTGTGTTTCCCTTGGACTCCCTAACACTCTTTAGCATGCATTGACACCCCTTGGCTCTTGGCACTGCCTAGCACACCTTGTCACTCCCTCCTTAGGATATTTGGAACTCACTGACACTTCATTTCCATTCATTTGAAACTAGTGCTCCCTTGTGTTTCCCTTGCACTTGGCCCTCACACTCCCCAACATGAATTCGTGCCACACCCTAGCACCTAACACATCTTGGCATGCCTATCATGACAAAACAATGTGAAGTATGTCTGAAGCATAGGAACAATGCCAGACTTATTTGTGGACAATTTAAGGCATCTTATCTTGGAGGGCGTGGAGGGTCAACTTGAAACTTGGAGAATCACTATCAAGTGGTTATTTTTTCTATTACTTGAACTTCTCATGTTGAAAAGTAATCTTTGAGGAAGGGATTGTTGGGTTTTTCCTTAGTGGGGTTTTCCTTGGCTTCCAACCTAACTTCCAGTTTCTCTTATGCTTTTGTGCATTGTATTTGGATAATTTCTTGATGACCTAATGAATGAAGTAATGTCTAAATGAAAAACATATATAAACAATTATCATGTTAATAAATTCTATTATGCATTTATATTTCAACATGGTATTAGAGCTAGGAACAATGTCCAAATTTGTCTCTGAAATCTAGTCAATATTATGAAGGACATATTCACCAAAAGCCAAGTTTGTAAGAAGACTTTTCTATGGTTGGAAACAAAGTTCCTATTGAAGAAAAAGACCTAGAATAGGTCTAACATTATCTCTATTATGTTAGGGTCGAAATATATGTGCTATAGGAGAAGGACCAAGGGTCTTGGTTTGTTACTATAGGCCTAGAACAGGTTGAGATTAAGAATATCTCAATTCTAAGCACAATTTTGAATTTAAGCCAATACGATCCAAGTTATTGTAATTTGAGTTATGATACAAGCTAATAACAACCTAACTCTCCATGATTATGATCTGAGTTCTCTTTGATGAAAAGTCAAGGAAGAAGCAAAAATTTTAGAGTTTTTTTTTTATCTACTAAAGGAAGACTAGCATGGATCGAGCCTCATAAATCCAAGAAAAAATATTACTTGATGGAGTTGACATAAGCACTATCAAGAAATTTTGGAAAAGGTCAAAAGAAGGTTTGAAAATGTTTTAAAGTATGTCTCAAATAAAGACCATATTTCAAAGGGCTGAAGGAACTTAGAAGTCAATAACATAAGTCAAGCTACTTCAAATCCTGAATCGCTCCTTTTTGTTGCCCAAAAAAGTCATTGTTGCTTGGATATCCAACGAAAATTGAATGTTCATCAAATATACAATGAAAATTCAATTTTTGTCGGATATCTAACATTTGACCAAGTCAATTATCTATCTATCAAAATACCAATGTTCCAAGTTTTGCACTTAAAAATAGATTTGCATCTTCATAAATTTAATCCCTTTGGGCACTTGGTAGATCTAGAATTAAGATGGATCTATGTTGTTGCTAATAACAATTAACTTCTCTATTTCCTCATAATCCATAAAGTAAAAATGAGAGTAAACTTTTGACCCTAATTATAAAACCTAATCTTGAAGGGATCAAGAAAATCAAACCTACAACCTCTCCAATTTTTATATAAAAATTTCACATTTAACTCCTAACTACATAAACCAATCTTCAAAATTAACTTTCACATACAAATTATACATAATATATCATTTGAATATATATATAACATAAAAAAACTTTAAAAATTTAGATTTCAAAAGAAATCAAAACCACTCAACACCATCCATATGGCTACTAGCCATTACCATCCAAATCACTAAACATCTCAAATAATGTGCAAAAATCCCTATAAATATCTAATTTACCTATTAGATTTGTTTGGCTACAAAACTCTTCATATATACAATATACCATATAAGCCAATGCCAAACAATTGCCTTACAAAACCTTTGAAAAAATCGATGGTCATTAGAAGTATATTCTTAGGTTGTCATTTCTAAATTTGAATGGCTTAAATGAGAAGCCCGCCTTTGGCTAAATCTCCAAAAGTTGCATGCAACCAACCAAAAATTTGGTCTTTTCTGGCATTTAGGAAAATTGGTGGCTTTCAAGAAGCTTTGGAACTAGAAATTTGGTCCTTTATGGGATTTAGGAAAATTGGTGGCTTTTGATAGGCTTTAGTTCAATAATTGATGGATATTTATATATATCCTTCTAGGTAGGGACAGGGCAGTACGCCATTATATTATTGCACAACAGTAACAAAATGGAAAAGATCATGGCAACAATGATTGCGATGAGAAAATCCAATCTCGAAAGGGGCATAATATTGATGTCCACTTTTGGATGCTGGAAAACTGTGGAGCCAACTCCCAAAGACTCCATTCTCGTAGTCACTGAAGCTCTTTCAGTAGATACAGATCCTAACAAAGTCAATGTTGGCATGGTTAGTGTTCTTATCTTGGGTATCAGGTTTCAGCACTTGGCTATTACTGATTTGATGTTTTTTTTAATAGAAAATCCTTCACTAGGTGTTTAAATTTGTTATCAGTGAATTGGGTGGTTGCACTCATTAGATAAATTAGGCTCTTATATTCCTAGAAGCGATGCAATTGTTGTAGATTCTTTTATTACGAAGGCAAGTTAATGAACTATATAGTCGCTACATACAGATTTTCAAAATATTTCTTAAGTTGTCAAATGAACGGAAAATTGTATTGCTATATAAGTGGTGGAGTGTCTCAAAGAATGTACTTCTCCTAATTTTTAGAGTTTTGCACGATGGAAAAAAATTTCGGTCTTAGTGTTTGTTTGCCAAGTTTTGACTTAAATTTTGGTCCATTTTTTCCTGATGTTGCAGATTTATCGAGTTGATAATCCCCCACATATTTATTTTTGGATGATGCCAAGTTTTTCAATACCTCATCTCCATTTTTTTATTGAGATTCATTTTCCCATAGAAACCTTACAATTAGCATAAACTCATCCAAACCTTGGCATGATATTTGATATATGGCACATTTGTATTAACTCGAAGTATGGATCTTTAACATTCACAACATTGAGGTGGTGCATATTAGATCCGGGTTTAGAAGGACTTGTGCTATTGTCAATGCACCTAATGCACTAACCTTATTCAATGCACAATCATAGATGGAAATAGTAAAAATTGATGGATCAGCCCAACCTTACCCTCACAGGGGTTGTAAATTTCACCTCGCTTCTCTTCGTGAAATTATCCATCAGCTTCTAGAGAATTATGACGATTCAATGATTTTGGAAAACAATCCTTTAGCACCACTATCTGATCCTCCTAATTTTGGGCTTCATTTACATTTTAGCATACCCTCAAACATATGGTAAATCTTTTCTTCATCTTGTTCTCTTCAGAAGTGCTTCATTAAACATGCCCCAAGGAGCTGGACTACATGACGGTAGACTTCCACCCAATTAGGTGCTAGGTCTGAGGGACATACATTTACATTCCCTTGAGACCACACTAGACTTGCATCTAGCCTCATTCCTTTCACTTGGTTTCATCCCTTTGAAATTCATGCTATGCAGGTGGGACATACCATAATGAGAAGGGAACCCTGGTGGATAACTTAACCCTCAATTTTCTTTTCTTGGGAACCAATGATCTGTTGGTATAACATTTTATTTTTTGAGTTCATTCTAGCATATTTATCACATGTGTTTGGTTTGGTTGGAAAATTTTTAAAAGATTGCTTCCCATGGGTTGTCAAGGAAAAAGGTTTATGTTATAGGTGTCTCAGATGATTTACCTAATCCATTATTTGATAGTAGTTTCCATGCATATGGGAAGTGACTACATAAAGGCCTGTGTGCTTGTGATTCATTTTTAACATGGCTTTGTATGAGCAGGGTGCGTATCATAATGATCAAGGGAAGCTAGTGGTTCTTCAGTGTGTGCGTGAGGCTAAGAGTTGTATTATGGGCAAAGAATACATGTAAGTGCTTCTTTGTAAAGTTATTCATGTATTTTTTTCTTATTTTCCATCCTTTGAAGCCTATTAGTTCATTATGGTAACTCAAAAAAGAAGACAAGAAATCCCCTAAATTTTTTGTCAAGTGTTGTTATTTACAATCATATTGTTGACAAATGAATTGTAATGAATCAAGTACTTATGGTCTTGGACAACAATTTCTCTTGATCAATTGGCCATCCATAAGGACATACTTAAATGTGCATAACCATGAAAATAAATTAAACTTTATTGACTAAAAAATTGATCTTGTGAGCCCTGGCAGGTAGCTCAGTTGGTTGAAATATTGTGTTGTCCTATCACCAACCTTGGTTTGATTCCTTTGGAAAGGATCAACAGGTTCTGCTACAAGAAATGTGTTAAATTTTTTAACTCATGGTAAACATAATATGAAATTTCATATAATTCCTACAAGAAACTAAAACAGCATAAACTAAAAACCTATCAAAACATATCTAAATTTTAGATGCAATAATCTATATAACACAGTGTAGAAAACAAAAAATTGAACCTAAAAGATGATTGTCAAAACCTGTCATTGTTTTTCATTAATTCTTAACATGAAAATTCTGCTATAGGAAAAGTGAGTTGAAAATATAACTAAACTTAGTTCTTTAGTTAGAACTCAGAGGTACCCATATCCCAATCCATCTACTAGTTAAAAATAAGATGACTCAACTCTTTATATAGAACTGAGAGATAACCTGAACCATCTATCTAAAGTTGGTGGACTTGTACCCCAATCTTCTATAACTACTCTTGCACCATGATTATGATGTTGTATGAATATGTTGTTGTTGTAGAAGACTGTCTGAGGTACATATTGTAACACTCCCACCTACTAAGGAAAGGGTTTTCAATTACTCTAGGTATCTCTTTGAACATCTCAAACTTCCCTTTGGCCAAGGGATTTGTCAAAATATTTGCAATCTACTAATTTGTCTTAATACTATATGGGAACTTCTCCCTTTTTAACTCAATCATTGAGAAAATGGTACTTGATGTCAATGTGTTTGGAGCAGTAATGGAAATTTGATTCTTAGATAGTTTGATATAACTTTGATTGTCACAATATATCATAGTAGGCTCCAACACCTTGAATTTCAGCTCTACAACCAACTTGTTAAGGTAAATGGCTTAACAATTAGCAGTGTTGGCTGCCATGTACTCTATTATACTTTGTTCGAGTTGAACTAATGCTACTAAATCCTTCCCCCTGCTGAACTAGGATATCACTCCTAAACCCTAACCAAAACAACATTAAAGTATTCTTCCTGCCACTTGCATCTCTTGGAAAGTCAGAATCAACAAATCCATGTAAAATCAACTTAGCATATTCCACATATCTTGAACAAAAATATACCATGCCCTTTAGTTATTGCAGCACATGTTTTGTAGCAATCTAGTGAATTCATTATTCTCCTCATCTCAACCATGAATTGGCTCAAGGTGTTCATTGCAAAATTTATATTAGGTCCAACTCTAATGTTAGCTAGATACATATAAGATCCAATTAACTTTCTATGCAAGGAAAGATTACCAAATATGAAGTCACCATGCAACTTCAGATTTGAATCATAGGAGTGGTCATGGGTTTACAATCCAATGCGTGAAACCTCTTTAGGATCTCAACTATGTAGCTTGCCCAAGGAAAACTTCACCTACACCTTGCCATACCTCTAGACCCAAGAGACAATGTAGGAGTCCAATGTCCATCATGTCAAACTCTCATGCTAGTGCAACCTTTCACCTTGCAATGAGATTCTATGAACTCCTTGTAAGGATTTGATCATCTACATGTAGGACCAGAACAAGTAGATTGGATCTCTCAAATAAGTAATCAAAACTAGGATGTGTAGTAGTTTTGGAAAAGACCAAAGCTAACAAGAACTCATAAATCCTAGAGAACTAAGCCATGGGTTCCTGCTTCATCTCGTAAAGGGCCTTCTTCATCTCATTGGAAACTGAAGCAAAGATCTCCTCATAGTCAACTTCCTCTTTTTGGGAGAATCCTCTTGCTATGAACCAAGCCTTATACTTATTGATGCTACTATCTGTTGCGTGTTTCACCTTGTATAGGCACCTCGAATCCACCATTATTTTTCTTGGTACTGACACTATCTCCCATATTACATACATGAGTCTTTGCGATGAATTTTCACTCCACCATGGCATCTTGCCACACCTACTTTATTGTTGCTTCCTCATAACTAGAAATTTTTATATCAATAATGGAAGACATTAATGCAACATAACTAGGGAACCTTTTAGGAGGATGGTTTACCTAAATGAAAGTAGATGTAGGACCATCCTTCTCCATTTCCTCTTGTGTTGGGTTGTGTTATATTCTTTCCACGTAGTTAATAGGGGGTTTGAAGGACACCTGTAACCCCACGTTATGGGGTCCAGGGCAGCACCCCAGAAAATTTTGTTTTTGGACCCTATGTTAGGTTGGGCGGACCCACCTATGGTTTTGTGCATGATTTTCGCACATGTTTTTTGGATGCGATGGTTTTCGGTCCATGGTATTGGATGCTTCGGCATGTATAAATATGTATTGTAACATTGAAAGGAACATAATGAAAAAAATCAAGCTGGTAGTCCCGGTTTTGAGATCCATGGGAAAATCTCTATGTATATGTGTTTTATGTGTTTTGCTCTCACATTATTTATTTTCTGTCTATTAGAATTCATATGCAGGTAATTTCTATATGGGGTTAAAACCTACATTTGGTATCAGAGCCAAATTTGGCTTCAAGGGGACACCTTTGTTGCTGAGGGGTTTTGCTCGGGCCTGTGGTAGGCCCTATTCAGTGGGAGATCTGCAAGATCGATTCTAGTGGTGAAAGTAGATGGAAAGAAGTGGAAAGATAGAGATCGAGAAATTTAATGGTCAGAGTTTTGAGTTGTGGAAACTTAAGATGGAGGATCGTTGGTGGATAAAGACTAGTGGATCATGGTAGATCCAGGTACTAAACCAACGAGAGTGTCCGATGAAGAATGGAAGAAGTTGGATCTGAAGGAAAAGAGCACAATACTGTTGTGTGTCTCAGATTCAATATTATTGAATGTATCAGGGGAAGCTATAGTGAAGGCTTTTTGGGACAAGTTAGGGACTTTGTACCAATCTAAGTCTTTGGTGAATAAACTATTCCTGTGGAAAAAGCTGTATAACCTGAGGATGAAAGATGGAGACTTGATGACAGAGCATTTGAACGCTTTTAATACTATGGTAAGTCAGTTAGCATCTGTTGATATTAAAATTTTAGATGAAGATAAGTGCATCGGTTTGTTGTGTTCTCTACCAGATTTGTGGGATAGTCTGGTTATTGCAATAGGTAGCAATGGAACTACCTTGCAGTTTGATGAAATAGTCTCAGCCCTACTGACGGAGGAGATGAGACGAAAAAATATGGACAACCAAAATGGTGATGCCTTGTCTATACGAGGACGGTCCCAAAACAGAAACAAAAATAAGTCATCGAGTGGGAGATCTAAATCTAGAGGGAGATCTAAATCTCCAGGAAAACCTGTAAAGGTGGTGTGCTGGAAATGCGGAAAGGAAGACCCCTTCAAAAGGGACTGTAAATTTAAAGCTCTTGACAAAGGAAAGGGATCTGATGAGGCTCCTTCTGCAGAGGCAAAAACAACCTCAGATGAAGGTGGGGATGCACTCTTGGCTTCTTCAAATACACATGTAGATCACGAGGCATGGTTGACTGACTCAAGTGCATCCTTTCACTTCACTCCCCATAGAGAGAGGTTCTGCGAGTATGAGAAATATGATGGTGGTGATGTCTTCTTGGGGGATAACAGGAACGCTAGAATCATTGGTCGCAGAAAAGTAAAGTTGAAGTTGCAAGGTGGAAGGGTTAGAACGCTTCCAGGTGTTCTACATATTTTTGCATTAGCCAGAAATCTAATTTATGCAAGCAAGCTGGATGATGCAGGTATAAAAATAGTGTTCGAGAAGGATACCTGCAAAATGGTTTGGGGAGCACTGGTATTGATGCAGGGAGTTCGGATTGGAACCAAAGGAACCTGAGAAGATAGAGTTTTAGCTAAAGGAGGAATAATCAGACTCTACAGCAGAGGAGGAATTAGAAGATGAAGAGCCACAAACTCTGGCTGTGAGAAGATTAGTTTGAGAAAGAAGGCAGCCAGAAAGGTATAGTCCATCTACTTTCTATTCAAATTTTGCTTTGTCTGTTACTGATGATGATCCCAGAACTGTGAAGGAAGCAATGGATTCAGAGGATGGAAAATTCTGGAAAGAGGCCATGGTTGATGAAATGGCATCTTTGCACAAAAATGAAGCTTGGGATCTGGTGGAGTTGCCATCTAGAAGGAAACCCATTGACAGTAAATGGGTGTTCAAAAAGAAGACAAATGCAGAAGGAAAAGTGGAAAAATACAAAGCTTGGTTGGTAGCAAAAGGTTATTCCCAGGTGCCGAGAATTGATTTTGGTGATATTTTTTCTCCTGTTGCCAAGGTAACTTCTATTATTTTACTTTTATTTGTTGCTGCTACTTCTAATTTTGAGGTAGAAAAAATGGTTTTGAAGACAACATTTCTTCACGGTGATTTGGAAGAGGAAATCTACATGAAGCAACCTGAAGGCTTTGTGGTGAAGGGTAAGAATGCACTGGTATGCAAGTTAAAGAAGTCTTTTTATGGGTTAAAACAATCACCAAGGATCTGGTATCAGAAATTTGATACATTTATATGGGGACTTGGCTTCACTAGAAGCAAAGAAAATCACTGTGTGTATTTTAAATTAATTGGTGACTGTGTTATTTATCTGGTCTTGTATGTGGATGATATGTTGCTGGTTGGAAATGACAAAGAAATTATCCATTATTTGAAGACCCAATTGTACTCCAAATTTGACATGAATGATCTTGGTACTGCAAACTATATTTTGGGCATGGAAATTAAAAGAGATTGGGCAAAGAGGAAGCTCTGGTTAAACTAGAGGAAGTATGTCGAGACACTACTGCGGAGGTTTAATATGCAGGATAGTAAATTGGTGAAGGTTCCTATTCCTGTAGGTGTAAGGTTATCTGCTGAACAGTGTCCCAGGACACAAGAAGAGGAAGAGGACATGTCCCGTGTTCCATATGCAAGTGTAGTCAGTAGCTTGATGTATGCAATGGTCTATACTAGACCAAACATTGCACATGCAGTGGGAGTATTGAGCATGTTTATTTCAAAACTAGGAAAGGAGCATTGGACAACATTGAAGCAGGTTTTCAGGTATTTGTGTGGCACTAGTGATTATGGTCTGTGCTACCAAGGAAGACCAGGATTGGACAAAGTGTTGGATATTCGTGGCTTTGTTGATGCATACTGGGTTGGGGGTCTGGATCAGAGAAGATCTACAAGTGGGTGTGTGTTTAACCTATTTGGAGGTGTAGTCAGTTGGATGAGTAAGAAACAATCTGTAGTGGCACTATCAACTACAAAGGTAGAATACATGAAAACCACTCATGCAATCAAGGAAGCAGTTTGGTTGCAGAGATTGTGTTCAAGTATGTGGTTAGTACAGGAAGATATAAGGATAGACTATGATAGCCAAAGTGCAATTTTCTTAGCAAAGAACCCTGCATATCATTCAAAGACAAAGCACATTAATGTTCAATATAACTTTGTGAGGGATATGATAGAAGACAAAAAGGTGTTGCTGGTAAAGGTGGATAATTTGAAGAATACTACATATGCATTGAAAAAATTTGTGTTCTCTAAGAAGTTCTCTTGGTGCAGAGAGACAATGGGCACTTCAGGGCTGGGAAAATGACTAAGCTCTCTTGTGGCCCCCTATGGAAAGAAAACAACAAGTGGGAGAATGTTGGGTTGTGTTATATTCTTTCCACGTAGTTAATAGGGGGTTTGAAGGGCACCCGTAACCCCACTTTGGTTTTGGACCCTATGTTAGGTTGGGCGGACCCACCTATGGTTTTGTGCATGATTTTCGCACATGTTTTTTGGACGCGATGGTTTTCGGTCTATGGTATTGGATGCTTCAGTATGTATAAATATGTATTGTAACATTGAAAGGAACATCATGAAAAAAATCAAGCTAGTAATCCCGGTTTTGGGATCCAGGAGAAAATCTTTGTGTATATGTGTTTTATGTGTTCTGATCTCACATTATTTATTTTCTATGTATTAGAATTCATATGTAGGTAATTTCTGTACGGGGTTAAAACCTACATCCTGTAGTGTCTGTGTAAGCCACTTGGGCGTCTTGGCTATATGGGAAGGAAAGACAATATCTATTCCTATGCTGGAACCTATCTTAATTACACCTGGTCACCTTGACACATATGTATCAAGACAATAGGTAGGAAGTGTTGTCTTCTACTTAATTAATATTGGGTGCTCTTGGAACTTGGAAGTCCATGTATTGTTATCTAGCTTCACATCTTAGCTTACTACTATATTCCTTTGAGAAGGAAAATATATCTTGTAAGCTTTAGAGGACTCATTGTAACCAACTAAAATACCCTCCAAGTTGGAGGGTTCAAGCTTCATCCTCTACTCCTATGGAACATGAATATAAAGTAGACTCTCAAACACATTGAAATGAAAAACATATGGTTTCTCCCTTGTGAAGGCTTCCTTAGGAGTTTTTTCCATCAACACCTTTTATGGATATCTATTTAGTATGTATATTTCAATATAGCAATCATTTTCCCAAACGAACATGGGAAAATATAAGTCATGAACCATAGGTTTAGCAATATCTACTGTAGACTTGTTCTTTCACTCAACAACACCATTCTTTTGTAAATTTTACAGTATTGTCATCTCTCTCTTGATCCATGCCTTTTCCCAAAAAGGAATCAAATTCATTAGAGGTATACATGCCTCCATAATGCAATCCTAGTACCTTGATTATCATAAATTATTGGTTCTCAACAAGAGCTATGAACTCTTAGAACCTACTGAAGGCCCAATATTTGGTCTTCCTAAAATATATTTAATTTTTCTTGAAAAAATCATCAAAGAAGGTAACATAATAAATATCACCTATCTATAAAGTTGATGACATGGATCGTAAACATCTGAATGAACTAATCAAGAATCTCTCTAGATCTATACTTTCTATTCAGGAAAGAAACCTTGACATGCGTATCGACTGCACATTCCTTGCAACACCTCTCTCTCCTAGACCTTGAAGTCAAGGAATCCATGGACCATTTTCCTAAAAATAAATAGGGATCCATAGTCTAAGAGACTAAATATTTTGTGCTAGATCTCACATAGATTGTCACTACCAGTCAACAAATCTCTGTGCTTCATTGGATTTGCTAGCAGTTTGTAAAGGCCACCCTCCTTGACTCTTTTGGCCAATAGTTGATTAGAATCAAGGTTAAAACGTTTTATGATTACTTTTTGGTGGCTAAAACTAGAATATTACCTCTCTACAAGGTTGATGACATGGATTACAGATATCTGAATGAATTAAATCAATAATCCCTTGAAATATATGCTTGCTACTTGGGAAGGAAACCTTGGCATGCTTGTTGAGTGTGCATCCCTTGCATGCCTCTCTATCTCCTTGACCTTGAAGTCATGGAATCTAACCATCATTTTCTTCAAAAGAGGTATGGAACCATAGTTTAGGAGACTAAATATATTATGCTAGAGCTCACATAGATATTCATTGTTGGTCAACAAATCTCTCTGCTTCTAGGATTTGCTAGGAGTTGTTAAAGGACATCCTCTTTGACTCCTTTAGCCAACACTTGATTCAGATCAAGGTTTAGATTTTGAATGATTACTTTTGATGATCAAAAACAACCCTCTACTTCAAATCGGATAGACAAGAAACCAAAAGGAAATTTTTTAGTCATACATACCTCATGTGAATCCAATATTTCTCTGTTAGGCACATGTAATGGGATGGATCCAAATCCAACTATTGGGTGCTTTCCATTGTCACCAAACTCCACTTTCATGTTGTTATCTTGTTCTTTCTAGTTAAAGGAGATGATTTTTTTGGGGATGTGTCTAGAGGATTCACTGTTAACATAACACCCAACACCTGACATTGTGTTGATGGAAAGGGATGACACCATGGTAAAGGTTGTATTAAACCTATCAGTTGATGCTTCCACTCCTAAATCTTCAACGCTTGTTGGAATTTGTTTCGTTTGTTGTTTCTTACCCTTCTTTTTCTTCTCAGGACATTGAGAAGCATCGTAGTGTTTCGTGGGGGAGCGCCCCACATGTTTCCCATGCTCTTGCGAGGGAGGGTGGGGGTGCTTGGGGAAACATGTGGAACTATAGGGAGAAATATTGCCCCAGCGTGAGCGACGTGTTTCCCCAAAAGGGGACTTTTGGGCAACCCCCTCAATTTTTTTCCTATAAAGGCTTAAAAAATAAAAAATTAAAAGCTAAAAATAAAAGAACAAAAACAATATAAAAAAACCCTCCCATGATACTCATTTTGTTTTCAATATTAATTGTGCATTGTTAATTTTTAGTTTTAACTTTCGAGTGTTGACTCTAGATACTAATAACCTTAGACTGAGTCTTTGACTCATCACTTTACTATTTTTGAGTTTGAGTAATTTCAATTTACTATTTCAGACTTCAGTATCTACTATCTTTTCTAGAATGATGAATCTACTATTGATGTATCGGTTTCTATTTCATTTATTATTTATGAACCAATATATTTGATTACTGAATCTGAGTTTGAATCATGTTTATATCATTTACAAATTTGAATTTACTACTATTTTATTGTTTACCTTTTGGCATTTACATTGTGTATTGATGAATTCGCATGGGATGAATTGTTATTGTTGGGGTTTTTTTGTGGTCTTTTTGTTAGTATTATTATTATTTGTATTTTTTTAGAGAGAGAATCATATGGTAGGTATCCCTATGTCCCCCCGTCCTCACTAAATTTCTACAAAATTTGGAAGTGCTTCCACATGTCCCCCATGTATGTCTCCACGACTCCCACACTCCACCATCCCAGAAACTTGGTGAAACTTTGAACCATCATATGCTTGTTGTAGTTGAAGCACTTGATATGGATCAAGTCTCCTTTTGTTGATTAGAGTAACCCGAGTGCTATGAAACCAACTCACAAAAGATAGAAAGGATAGATCAATGGCTTAGAAATAAGCCTCTTCGAGAGGGAAACCTCCTTTACATTACACAAATGAACAATTCTTAGAAGATTCAAATGAAAAAACCTCCTTTCTATATATAGGAGTCTAAGGGGTCACAATATAACCAAAGCTGACCTAACAATAATAATATAAAGGCACAAAAATAACAATAGTGGGATTCTATGGGGCACAATAATAAAATATGGGGACAATAGGGGCACAAAAAGAACAATAAGGGATACATCAACAATAGCAATGGGGGAATCACTAGTATTATAGGGACCTAACATGCCCTTCTCCTTCAAAATAGTGTTTTCCTCAGTGCTTGAGTAGTTCTGGATGATTCTATATAAAATTCTCATCCTCCAATTTGGAATCTTCAATGAGTAAGTTCTTCCACTTGATGAGATACTCTGAAATTGATCAATTTCGTAGCTGTCGAGTTCTTGTTTCTTTGATTACTTCACATTCCAATATGATTTTTCCCTCCTCATCAAGTTCTATAAATATTTTTTGAACTAGAAGCTTGTCACCTATAACCTTATTTAAGGATGAAACATGGAAAACTAGGTGCACTCGAGAAGCTACGGGAAGCTCCAATTTGTATGCCATAGTACCTATCTTTTGCAACACCTTGTATGGACCATAATACATTGGTGATAATTTATTATCCTTATTAGCTTGCTTGAGGGACATTCGTTTATATGGTTGGAGCCGTAGGAATACCCAATCACGTATACCAAAACATCTTTCATTGCGATGTTGATTTGCCTATTGTTTCCTTCTATTCTGCACCAAGGTGAGGTTATCCTTTAAGAGTTGGAGAACTTGTTTTTGATGCTCGATGTGATCTTCCACTACTTGAACCTTATAATTTTCTCTTAAATATGACGTGATGGATGGTGGATGATATCCATAAAGTGCCATAAATGCGTTCATTTTGGTTGCAGTATGGAAGGAAGTGTTATACCACCATTCATCCAGAGGCAACCATTTGACCCATTGTGTCTGTTTATCAAATACAAAGCAATGAAGATATCCCTCCAAACATTTGTTTACTATCTTAGTTTTCCCATCAAATTGAGGATGATAAGATGAGCTATGAGCTAACTGAGTACCAACACAAGAAAACAATTTTGTCCAAAAATTCCCAGTGAAAATGGGATCTTTGTCGCTTACAATAATCTTTTGGTTTCCATGTAGCTTTTGAATTGTTTCCATAAATGCAGTAGAAATTGTACTCGCCTTAAATGGATGAGATAATGCACAAAATTGTGCATACTTGGTAAGTCTATCAACTACCACCATGATAACACTCTTTTCTTCATACTTGGGTAAACCTGTGATAAAATCCATTGAAATCTCCTCCCAACGTTGGCTTGGAATCGATAAAGGTTGAGATAGTCCCGGGGTCTTAATTGTTTCAACTTTATTTTGTTGGAAAACCAAACATTCCACCACAAACTTTTGAATATCCGATTTAAGGTCATCCCAAAGAAAAATATTTCTTAACCTTGTGGTAGGTTTTTAGAAATCTTGAGTGCCCTCCTAAGGGAGAGCTGTGAAATTCGCTAAGAATCTTTTGTTTGAGTTGGGAATTCTTACATAGGTATAACCAATCCTTGTACCATAACGAATCATTTTTCTAGCTAAATGTATTAGATGTACTGGGATCCTATCGTATCTTTTGAATGAGTGACCACACTTCCCCATCATTTTTCCATTCATTCGTTGCTTCGTTTATCCAATCTGGTTGGATAATAGAAATGGCGCAAAGAAATGCTTCCACATCCTCATCCTTTCTTCAGAGTGCATCTGCCACAACATTTTTCTTCCCTTTTTTGTAGATTATTTCAAAGTCATAACCCAACATCTTTGTGACCCATTTTTTTGTTCTTCTAAAGATAATCGTTTTTCTAAAGAGTATTTAAGACTATCATGATCTGTTTTTACCTTGAAGTGTCTTCCCATTAGGTAGGGTTGCCGTTTCTTAACTGCATGTAGTATTGCCAACATTTCCTTCTCATAAATAGCTTTGTGTAAATACTTTCCTTTGATTGGACGACTTTTGAAAGCAACGGGTCTTTCTTCTTACATTAAAACAACACCAATTCCATTTCATGAGGCATCACATTCCACAATAAAGGTTTTTGTGAAATCTAGTGCAGCTAAGACTGGTGCTTGGAACGTTGCCTCTTTAAGATGTTCAAAGGCCTTTGTTGCCTCTAGAGTCCATGAAAATGCATCTTTCTTCAATAATGTTGCTAGAGGTGCTGCTATTCTCCCATAATTCTTAACAAACTTGCGATAATACCCTGTCAACCCAAGAAATCCTCGTAGATGCTTTATTGATGTGAGGATTTTCCATTCCTTAATGGTTTTAATTTTGCTAGGGTCTACCTTAACACCTTCATGAGATACAATATGACGCAGATATTCCACCTCTTGTACTCCAAAGAAACATTTGGAGATGTTTGCATATCATTATTTCTCCTCCAATAGTTTGAGCACCATGTCAACATGTTGGACATGATCCTTCCAAGACTTGCTGTAGATTAGTATATCATCAAAAAATAATAACACAAATTTTCTATGGAAGGGTTTGAAAATGGAATTCATCAAACCTTGAAATGTAGAAGGTGCATTAGTAAGGCCAGAAGGCATGACCAAAAATTCATAATGACCCTCATGAGTTCTAAATGTTTTTTTTGGAATGTATTTTGTCTTCATTCTGATTTGATGGTATCCTGAATGAAGGTCCAACTTGGTGAAGTAAATTGATCCATGGAATTCATCTAATAATTCATCAATGATAGGAATGGGAAATTTATCTTTAATAGTGAGCTTGTTGAGCTCCCTATAATCTGGACACATGCGCCATGATCCATCCTTCTTGTGAACCAATACTACTAGAGCAGAGAAAGAACTTTGACTAGGTTGAATTACACCAGCCTCTAGCATTTCTACAACCATACATTCAATTTCACTCTTTTGGACATAGAGATATCTATAAGGCCTGATGTTTGGAGGAACACTTCCTGGAATAAAATTAATAGCATGATCATGATCATGAATAGGTGGGAGGTCGTTGGGAGTATCAAATACCTTGGAATGATTGTCCAGGACTTTTTGGAGATCTGGATAAATGGATGATTTCTATGTGGGTACCTCTACTGAACATAATTGTGCAATTATGCCTCATTGTTCTTTCTTTAGAAGCTTTGTCATTCTGTTAGAGTTGATTATCTTTCCTGGTTTCCCTGTGATACCCTTTAATTCAACTTACTTTCCTTCTAAAGATAATTTCATGAAAAGTTCTTGAAAATTAAAAGCTATTGTACCCAAGGATTATAGCCATTGGACTCCTAGTACAACATCAGCACCACCCATTGGAATAGAAAGCATTGGGCTATTCCACTACAAGAAAAGAGGTCATTAGTGAGGTTCATGCATGTGACAGACCTTTAAGTTCAGTCACCAATGTCGCATATGGTGAGGGTCTTTAAAAAATCATTGTTGTAAGTGTATATAGTGATGGTCCTTTAAGGTTTCTCACCAAAGCCATTGTCAATGACACTTTTAGTGAGGGTGGTTAAAGGCCAGCCACTAATTCTCTCTTTGGTGACACTTTTGGTGAGGGTCGTTAAAGGCTTATCACTAATTCTCTCTTTGGTGAAAATTCTAGTGACAATCTTTTATTTACCCTCACCAATGCTCTTTTTGGTTACTTTTGGTGATGGTCAAAGAATGTTCATCATCATTGATCATTCCAACGAGTTTTTGATGATGCTTCATGCATTTGATGAACCTTTAAGGTTAGTCACCAATATCACATATGGTGATGGTCTTTTAAAAAACATTGTTGTAAGTGTATATAGTGATGTTCCTTTAAGGTTTGTCATCAAAGCCATTTTCAATGACACTTTTGGTGAGGTTCGTTAAAGGCCCATCACTAATTCTCTCTTTCGTGACACTTTTGGTGAGGGTTGTTAAAGGCCCATCACTAATTCTCTCTTTGGTGATACTTCTAGTGACGATATTTTATTGACCCTCACCAATGATCTTTTTGGTTACTTTTGGTGACGGTTAAAAAATGTTCGTCATCATTGATCATTCCAATGAGTTTTTGATGACGCTATGTACATGTTACTATATTTTGTGTTAAAAGACAATGATTTAAGACCATCGTTGTGGAGTCTTTTTCATTATGTGTCTAAGGTCATAGTGGTTATATTCAGTCAAATTTTTAAGAAGTATTTAGTGTGTATCATTTCCCTCAAGTCATAAGAATATAGTTTTCCTATGAGTCAACACATGAACTAGGAAAATAGTGTTATGGAAAGTGGACAATAAAAATAACACTATAAAATTAAATCAAACCATCAGACCAAAAAACTGTCTAGCATGTGTTAGCACGCCTTTTCATTCCTTAACACACCCTAGCACTCCTTAGCTATCATGCCCACACAACTACCCTTACATTTTTTGTAACATGGGAACCCAACAAAATCCTGCCTCAGCTATAACAACAGCTTGACCAAGTTACAATTACTACAACTATACTATTCCTTGTTCACCTAAGAACTTCCTATAACTAATCTTAGGCTACGCATGTATAACTTCAACTTATCCAACTTAACAAGTTACGAAGACAAGGCCCACATCCAATTGTGATCATAAAATTAAACAACTATGAAACAAATTTTACATCTTGACATGCCATAACATCTGGAACGGCTAATAATCCCTTGGCACTATGTAGCATGTGTTAGCATCCCCTGCATTTCTTGGCATGCTTTGGCACTCCCTAGGACTCCATGACACTTAGCACACCTCGTACTTGCTAGATAACACTCTCTATCACACTCTTATCCATTCATTTCCATGCATTTGAAACTATCTCTCCCTATTTCTTCCCTGGAACTTGGCCCTAACACTCCCTAGCATGTGTTGGTGCCACACCCTGGCACCTGGAAATTCTTGGCATGCCTTAGCACTTGGCATGTCTTAGCATGCCTAAAATGCCTTTGAACTATTTAGCACGTGTTTGTACTTCTTGGCGTTCCTTGGAACACCTTGGCACTCCCTAGCTGTCATGCCCTCATAGATAGCCTTACTTTCTTGGTGACTTGGGAACCCAACCAAGTCATTGACAAAATAATGTTCTACCCAACCCAAATTCTCCCTTTGTCTAAAACTACTTTGTACACACCTTATCACAACCATAGGCTTTCCTCCTTCAAGGAATATTCTGAACTTATCCTAACACACTTCGTCCTTGGGACACCTGGAATTCGCTAACACTCCTTGGCACACTGCACTCTTATTTGTTCATTTCCAAGCAGTTTGACCTAGTTCTCCCTTGTGATGCCTTGGAACTGGATAGTATACCTTTTCAATCCCACCTTATCACACCTGGAACTTGTTGACAATTAATTTCCATGCATTTGAAATGAGTTCTCCCTTGTGTTTCCCTGGCAATTGGCCCTGACACTCCCTAGCATGCATGGATAAAATATTTGCAAACTTTTCCCATATCCTACTATCTAGGGTTTGGTTTCTGACTAAACAAAAATGTGATAATTGAAGATATAATCATGGGATATGATAGAAAAATCCTCAAACTTCATTATCCAAATATATTTGAGGTCAACCATGCCATGTTAAAGGTACACCAAGTCGTATTTCAAAAAGTTCTAGAACCCTGTCAACAATTCTGGCCTGGCGAAATTGTGAAAAATGGGTCCCAAAGTGCCACATGTAGCTCCAGGACAGTAACTGTTGTGTGAACAATGAGAGAATTTATTTTTTTTGGTATGTTATGAACAAAAATCTCCTCTCGTTTTTAAAAATACTTTCCCATTTGTTCAGAATCCAAGCTTGAAGTTGGTCACACAGAAATGCAACAAATCTTAGCAGAAGCGCATCAAATAGTTGACTTGAAAGTTTGATGACTTGAATGAGTTTTTGAGTGTTTTTGAAGACCTATGAAGAAACTTGGAGATGTCCACTACACCTTGGAGCCTTTCGACCATGCAAAAACACCATTTTAGCCTCTTCAAACTTGATTCCCAAATTGATCATCCAGAAGCGCATCGAAAATAGTAGCAAGGAGGACAAACTCATATCTCTTTAACCATAACACATGTTCAAAAAATAAAGGAGGTTATTGTGACTAGTTCCATGCTTAATAAAACCTCCTTCTTTTTTCCAAAATTCATCTCCATTTGGTCATAAATAGCTTTTGAAAATGGTGATAAAAACAGAGTCAAAAGCGCATCAACTCTACTGTAGCAATTGTATTTTGGGAATATATCCCAAACAGTAAATCCAAATGTGATGAAATGTTTACATAAAGGTAATATTATCATAATGAACCTCCACAAAAAATTTCAGCCCAATTAGAGTAATAAATAGCGACAAAATCCCAAAATGGCAGTAGATGAGGATGGCTCACTTCTCGAAAAATGCGCATCATTTTGAGCTGAACTTGAGGGGTGTTTTCATTTCATCTCCATGCATCTCCTGTAAACATTTCATGGAAAACGAGTGTCAAGTTTAAGAGATATGATGAGAACATGGTGACTAGGTAAAAGCACAGCACAAAAAAGCAACAACTTAGGGTAAGGGAATGAGAGGGAAGGGAGGTAGGAAAAATTATGGGAAAAATACGGGGGATAGGTTTGGGTGTTAGGAAAATACTAGAAGTGAAATTTCTCAAAATTAGTGAGAAAAAAGGGGGGTAAAGGTGAAAACACAGACTTAGGGTAAAAGCACAACAAATTTCTAGGATTTTTGGTAAAATAAGGAAATGAAAAGATTTTGATGAGGGGAATGATGGAGAATGGTCGGTGAAGGATGATGAAGGAGGTATAAGCTTAAAAAGAAGGCCTTTGCTATGAACCATGGAAAAGGGAAAGCACAAAAAAAATCCTAGTAGCAGAGTTTTGACTCAATCTCTGAGGAAAGAAGGTGCAAGTATGATTGATAGGGTTTGACTAACCATGACCAATCAAAAGACTCATGAAATATGGAGATGAACTGACATGATGAAATGATATTCATTTTGGAGTGGGAGTAGCAATGAAACTTATATAGTGACTCATACTGTTTGCTTTATAACTTGGAAAATTTTGCTAGTATAGACCAAAATTTGACTTTTGACCTTGATTGACTTGAAGGATTAAAAAATCATGATTACTATGGAACGTAGGACCCTAACATAGACCATATCGGATGTTGATCAATATCACTAGGTTTTATGCACAACTGTCATGCTTCTATACATCAAGTACCCATATGGAAGAGTCCTTATTTCATCTAGTATTTAATAAAGACATACCATGCACATGATTCTAAATATATTTCTACATCGAGCTCTTCCTACCATATCTCTGAATACATGAATTCTACTTTCTAAAGAAGAGCTCTTATCTAAATATGTGCATACTGTTAGGTTCCCATATTGACTATTTTTGACCGTATATTTTGCCATTATATTACCCTCTTCAAACCATAGTTGAAAGCCTTTGCTAGCATTTTGTCCTAATTAGTCCAAAGGTATGAAGTAACTCTCCTCATTGCTATATGTTTAATCATTCAACACATAATCATGTTATATTTATAATTAATCTTTGAAGTTGACTAAGTTGCTGAGTAATTGTTGAAACTGTTCATAGTCTGCAGAACTATATTTTGCAGTTGTCGAAATAGTAGAAACAGCAATTGTCTAAAGTTGGCAAAACCAGTTGCCGAAACAGCAGAAACAACAATTGTCTAAAGTTGGCAAAACCAGTTGCCGAAACAACAGAAACAACAACTACCTAAAGTTGGCAAAACCATTTGCCGAAACATCAGAAACAACAAACCTGGTAAAACCATATTTTGCACTCGCTGGAACAGCAGGATCAACAACCGTCTAAACCGGCAAGACTTCAGTCGCAGATGCTAAAACAGTAGAAACAGCATGAGAACTTCAAGGAAACAGTTGATATTTACCAAATCTGAAACAATGGTCAAACAGCAAAGAACAACACGTGAATTTCAAGGAGACGGTTGAGACAGAAAAAGGGATCCGATCAATGAAGAAATACACAGTTACACATTGTTGTAACAGCATGGTGTAACAGGAATTAATTTACTATTTTTGAACAAAAGGGTCAAACTGAAATGAAAAATGACAATCTATTGTAATAGATGTCTCCCCTATAAAGGGGATACATCTACATTAGAACGGGGAGGAAAGGGTTGTAACAGAGAAAATTGTGGTGAAAGAACAAGATTGAATCTCTATTGTAATTTGGCATATTGGCGAATGAATAAAACATTATTCTGATTGTTTTAATTTAGCATATGTGTCCTGGGGAATCTTGTGAGAAGGACAGGGCCCACCTTCATCATAAGATTCACCCATTCCTCTTCTGCTAAGTGTGTGTGTGTGATTTCTGTGTATCTCTAGTTCATGAGCATTGCTTCTGATATTTTACCTTTGCTGCCATTCTGTTTTCTTAATCAATTTATGATGTAGAAGAGTGTCTCACCGGTGATTAGGATTTACAAGAGTGTATTGGCAGCTAGATAACAAGGGCAGGTGCTGAACGTTCTTACTCTGGGGATAGGGTCATGATCCTTTGTTACAAGACAGTTACCATTTCTTTTTGCAGAATTGTTATCTTTAATTAGTCATCTGTTTCATTCTATTCCTGCAATAGATTATAACTGTTGTAACACAGAGTAAGGGTTTGACAAAGAATAGATTGTTTATACTACTGCTTTTAATGCTTTTAGAATTGAGTGCATACAATACGAGGTCACCTTTGAGATAAAAGGACTTTCTCGGGTTGACAATTTAATGTGGTACTCAACTGTTTAAATAATAAACAATTAGAGCAGCCAATATTTTGGCGCCGTTGTCGGGGAAGGCGACTAGAGATTTTAAAGGCATTAATGATTTTCTTTTAGAATAACAGGATGTATGAGAGGACGCAGGAAAGCTAACTTTACAGGCGGCAAGGGCGGAGGAGGAGGAAGAAAAACTTTCATTTACGAGATCATTTCAAGAGCCGAGAAATCCTAGAGAACAAGTTCCCGAAGGCCTCAGATCCAGCATTCCTCCCAAACAGATCACCAGACGGGGGAAGTACTAGGACCCGAAAGGAAACTGGAAACACGAGAGCACATTGAGGAACCGGTAGAAGAACCTGAAGAAACAGAAGATACTGAAGACCGGGCAAGTGATTCAAGAAAAAGGCCAATGGAGGACAACAATGATGGACTTTTTGGAGGAGGCCGCAGAGCCAAAGGAAGGGGAGAAAATTCTCTCTCCAGCCCGAAGTTCCCTATTAGGGAGCTCCCAAGAGGAGCAACCCCTATGAAGAACATTCCACTCTCAGCACTACCCAACTTTCATGGGTTATCCTCTGAAGACCCTGATGAATTCCTCTTTGAATTTGATATACTATGTAGGAGCTATGATTATGTAAACCCTACTCAGAAATTAAAATTGTTTCTAGCAACATTGAAAGGGAACGCGTTAAGATGGTTTATGAGCTTAGGAGCTCATGTAATCACTACATGGGATTAGATGAAAGAAATTTTTCTGGCCAAATATCAAGATTATTGTCGAACAAGAGAAAGGAAGGAAGAACTGTTTAAGATGGTTTAGAAGAAGGACGAGAATCTGGAGGACTTTGTGGAAAGACTGCAGTATAATCTGCAAAGATATGATCATCCGGATATGAGTAAGGATATTCTTAAGACAATACTGCTAAAAGGGGTACGAGATGATTGCTTGGACATGCTGAATATGCTTGGAAAAGGGGATATTTCCAAAGAATCATTTGATGAGATTGTCAACCTCTGTAAGAGATGTTCAAGAGGGGTAGAAAGCAGACCAAAAAGCAGGGATAGAATATACTCAAGAGTCCAGAAATCAACAAGTGGAGGAGCAACACGGGCTGAAATAGGTAATTTACTTGAAGAATTTAAAACTGAAATGTTAAGCTCTTTTGCTTCACAAATTGATGCTTTACAGGTTAAAAAAAAGCAGGCAAAAGCAGAAGCTGCTCTGGCTATTTTCTGTTCAAAATGCAGAGAAAAGCACCCACTGAGGGAATGCCCACTGGACAAGGTACCAATTTGCACTATTTGTGAAAAGGACCATGAGACTCGACAATGCCCTTCTTTGCCAGGAATAAGAGCAGCATTGTAGTCAACCGAAGAAGAAGCTGAAGCAGTGTAGCTGATGACATAGAGGAGGCAATGGCAACCACAAAGACAATGTATGAATTCTAACACATCATTTAGTCATTGGAATAATCACCTCCTTTTTCAAGCAAATTACCCACCCTTGAATCAAATGAAATACCCACCCTTTAATCCAATGCATTTCCCACCCATGCAGCAGCCAAATCCTCCTTTTGACCCTACCGTGTGGAATCCTTGGGCTCCACATAAATCCTATTTTAATCAATGGAATCCAAACTGGACAGCCCAGCAGAATCCATTTCCCCAGCATCAACAATCTCTTTCCTTACCATCTAACGCTCCCCCAAATAACCAAACAATCAGACCCCAGCTACCTGTACAACCTAACCCCAACCCAAATAACAATAAAGCTCTGCAGGTAATTGATATTCAAAACCAACCTGTTTCCCCTATGCAATGCAATGATATTCATTTATGCTCTGGGAGAATAGTTGAACCCATTATTGATGACATGACTGACTCTGATAAAGAAGAAACTAGAAAAGAAAAGTCATCTAACAATAATGTTGAAACAGTTGAATCATCCTCTAATAAGACTGCTGAAATAGAAAAGCCACCGTTCCCTGAGCGTCTGGCTCTTACCAAACACTTTAGCCACTTGCTTTTAACCTTTTAGAAGAACTGCAGAATTTATATGTCAAAATTCCACTTTTACAAGCACTGAGAGATGTACCAATTTATGCTAGAACTGTTAGGGATATTTGCATTAAGAAACCTGGAAGAAAAGCTAAATATCCCCTCACAGTTCATGTGATGGGAGAACTAACTACTTTAATGATAGAAAAAAACCCCCCTGTGAAATATGGTGACCCTGGTCACCCTACAGTCACAGTTCAGGTTGGTAAAACCTTTATTTCTAGAGTTCTAGTAGATCTGGGTGCTGCAATAAACATCATGACACTTGAAACATCATAGTTACTGCAGTTAAAAAATTTAATTAGGGAAAACCCAACCATTCTAGAGTTGGCTGACCTCTCCACAATCAAACCTGAAGGATTCATTGAAGACCTGATAATTTCAGTAGAATATTGGAATTACCCAACCGATTTTGTTGTATTACAAACTAAAACAAAGCTGGGGGGTCATCCACTGATCTTAGGAAGACCTTGGATGGCTATAGAAGATGATTTCATCAGCTGTAGGTTAGGATCAATGACAATCTCTAATGGGCAGGAAACTAAGCAGCTTACTCTTTATCCTCATGCTACACCCATGATTAATAATGATAATTTTGTATGGTTAGATTATGAGCTTGAGGAAACCCAACCCATCTTGACTGTCAGACAAGATTTAACTTTTAAAGATACAACCGAAGATGAATTAATCAGCAACTTTATTTATGAACCCTCTTTGGTTAGCCCTGAAATACATGATCACTTGACTGCAATCTTGGAATCTGAATCTTAGCAGAACCTTAGAACTGAAAATCTATCTCAGACATGAGATGGCAGCTCCTCCAAAAGTATAACAGTAGAGATTGAGCCTGGCAAAACATTAAATATAAATCCTAACCTAACAGATGATGAAAAACAGCAGTTTTTTTTCTCGGTAAAGACTAAATCTATTAAGTAAAATATTGTACAATCTGGAGAGGCAAAAGACCGTCGGACCGGAAATGATGGAATCATCAACCTCGGTCCCGGAAGAAAGATACAATCACAGAGCTACAGGAAAAACAAAAGACCGACAGACCGGAAATGATGGGATCATCAACCTCGGTCTCGGAGGAAGATACAAGCTCAGCTACATCAACAGATTCGCTAGCAAAAACAAACTGTCAGGCTGTTACCCCAGCGGGGCAATGACTGCTCCACAATGTTTTTTCCCTTTCTTTTTGTTGACTTTTGTCCAGCCATCCTGGGGAGGATGGGCTAGAACAACTTGAAGACTGGAATTCTCTATCATCGGGGAATCCTTCTCTGAATCCGAGGAAGACGTCTCATGGGGACGTTTCTGGGAGATTGCTGAGACCTGGGAGATCCCCATGTTGACCGGTGGCGGTTCCATCGGCTGCTGCGTCTGATCTGGTTCTGACTCTCTTTCCTCCTTCTCCATACAAGGGGAGCTGGAGCTTCCAGCTGGCTGTTGAGGACAAGGAGCCCAACGCTTGGGCTTAGAATGAGTGAAGAGGCCCTTTTTCGCTCTTGCTGACAGCGATGGGCAAGAGTGATGCAGATGCCCTGTTAGGTGACAATGACGGCATCTGAAGGCGGTGTTTTCGTACTCTAAAAACTGGGTCCAGATAAAGTCCTTGATCTTGAGATTGATGTACTCTGGCAATCCCTTACTTAAATCAAGCTCCACACAAACTCTGGCATATGTATAGAGCCCCTGCCTCTCTCTCTTATAGTCTCCCGTGAGAAAGCTACCCAAGGTATTGCCAATTTGCCTGTATACTTCTGTACGCCACAGGTGAACAGGGAGGTTTGGAAGCCTGATCCAGACCGGGGCTTTGGTGATAACTGCTGTGGCTGGGTCAAAGTCTGGAAACCATGGAGTGAGGAAGAGGCCAGCTTCTCCCATGAACCAAGGTCCTTCGTCGAGGGCATTGTAGCAATGCTCGAGGTCGTCAAACAGCACTATGAAATATCCTTTTGCACAGAAATAAACCTTGCAACGGTCAGTCCAGTTATCTTTGATCCAGTCATACAGATCCTGTGAGCGCGGCCAGAGCCCATTGAATCTGCAGATGATGGCCCTTTCAGCAAATTTCTGGGTTTCGTCTTCAAGATCAGGGTAAGAGATCTCAACTGAGGGGACTTCCTCCACTTTGTCAACCAAGAAAGGCTTGGGTGAATACTGCATTGGTGGATCTGTCTTTTCAGACTGTTTGGCATGGACAACATCTTTATACGAAAAAGCCTTAGCTGAAGAAGGCTCTCCCACAGCTCCTCCTCGAAGCCGAAGGGTTAAGATAATAGATGCATCTTTCACAATGCCGTAAGAAGAAATAGGGAAGAGATCCTCAAGATGTTTACCTTCGAAGAGAAGCCTTTGAGCTGCAGACGGGATCCCAGTTTGATGTCCAATGCATGCTTGAGATTCCGCACTAGGTCCGTCTGGCAGACCCATTGAAGCATAGTTTTGCCAGAAAGAAGCCTGATTTAAATCTGGAAGGAAGAGGAAGTTTCTGAAAGCCTTTTTCCCCAATCGATCTGTGGAGAGGAAAGGCAAATGCCTTGATAAATTTTCGAATCCCGCAGTTGTCTAGGTGGCAGGGGCTGCATGCATCTGATAGACGCCCTTCCTTCCTTTCTGGAAACTCTGGACAGAGGACAGGCCAAGGGATCTGCACGATCTATCTTGTTCGCTGCTCCAACCATCGAAAGGGGCCTGCAAAGGCGCGTCGTGGAGACAGGGGGCCGGGTCCAGGCTTTCTGGGAGCATTCGGCTAAGAGGATTGCAGATTCTTTTAGATCTGCAGCACCCGTGATGATGGCTTGGGAATATTGTATGCCTGCATTTGAGTGAAAGCCCTTTGATCTTTGCCCAGATCTCTCCGTCCCCATCGCAGCCGGAACAATCTGAAACCCTGCGGCGGCATGAGGCATGGAGGCGTGAGTGTTGGGGTTCAAGCCGGTGAACATGGCTAAATCATGCTGCTGATCTGCTTGTGAGAGATAACCCTTAAGTCTTAGCTTAGAACTCTCAAACCCCTTCTCACGCAGAGCATGCCGAGAGCCGACGGCGGCCAAGGGCACGGAGACGGAGGATCTAGGGTTCGCCATCAGAGTCTCAATCCCTTCCTTAACGCACCTCCTGGAAAAAAAAAAAAAAAAAAAAAAAAGCAGTTAATGAAGCTACTCCGTGAAAATAAAGAAGCATTCGCATGGGATTACACAGATAGGTAGGGGATCTCTCCTGAACTATGCACTCATCACATTTATATTAAAAAAGGATCCCACCCAGTCTATCAACCCCAATGACAAATGAATCCCAATTTGAGGGAAATTGTGAAGGAAGAACTTCAAAAACTGTTGAATGCAGGATTTATATATCCTATATCTGATAGTGAATGGGTTTCTCCACTAGTAATTGTACCCAAGAAAAATGGGAAATGGAGATTATGTGTGGATTACAGAGCTCTAAATAAAGCCACCCAAAAAGACCATTTCCCTTTACCATTCATTGATCAGGTACTTGATAATTTGGCAGGTAAGAGATTCTTTTCCTTTTTGGATGGATTTAGTGGATATAATCAGATCAAGGTTGCACCCCAAGATCAGGACAAGGCCACTTTTACTAGTCCATGGGGGACTTTTGCCTATAGAGTTCTTCCATTTGGACTATGTAATGCCCCAGAAACATTTCAAAGAGCGGTGATAGGAATTTTTTATGATATGCTTAATGATTCCTTAGAAATATTTATGGATGACTTTACTCCCTATGGTGTGACTTTTGAAGATGATTTACAAAACCTTGAAAAATTACTTAAACGGTGTATAGAAGCACATCTTGCCTTAAGTACTGAAAAATGTGATATGATGATGAATCAAGGTATTGTTTTGGGACACTTCATCTCATTCCTAGGAATTCAAGTTGATCCAGCTAAAATACAAGTAATTCAGACTCTGCCTATCCCTAAAACACAAACTGATGTAAGAAGTTTTTTAGGACATGCTGGATATTATAGAAGATTTATCAAGGATTTTTCTAAAATAGCTTCTCCTTTGTTTCTGTTACTTAAGAAAAATGTTGAATTTAAGTGGACTGATGGTTGTCAAAAAGCATTTAATGAACTTAAACATCAATTGTCTACAACTCCCATTTTAAGAGGACCTGACTGGGCACTCCCCTTTCATATATCCTCTGATGCTTCAGATACTGCAATTGGAGCTATCTTGGGTTAAGAAGAGAACAATCTTCCCTATGCTATCTATTTTGTTAGTAAAAATATGACTCCTGCTAAACTTAATTATACAGTCACCGAGAAAGAATTCTTAGCAGTTATTTATGCTATTAACAAGTTTTGACATTATATTACTGGTTATACTACTTTTGTGCATACTGAACATTCAGCCATTAAATATTTAATGAACCAATCAGTTACAAATGCTCGAGTTACCAGATGGTTATTATTATTACAAGAATTTGATATCACAGTTGTAGATCGACCAGGTAAAGAGAATGTAGTTGCTGATTTCCTTTCTCGGTTAAAAACTTATGAGAATATTCCAGTAGATGATTCTTTTCCTGACGAGTATTTATTTCCAGTATCTGCTCACTCACCTTGGTATGCAGACATTGTCAACTACTTAGTTGCAGGGAAACTACCATCACACCTATCGCACAGAGAAAAAAGAAAGATCATTCAACAAAGTGCTAGGTACAGCTGGATAAGCGGGTGTCTTTTTCACATAGGACTTGATCAGGAGATTCAGAGATGCATTGGTGAAGATGAAATTTATGATGTATTGAAAGCTTGTCACGATGGCCCTTCTGGAGGGCATTTTGCAGATAAAAGAACAACACACAAGGTACTCAGAATGGGTTACTATTGGCCCTCACTTTTCAAGGATGCAAGGAAATATGTAAGGGACTGCGATAGTTGTCAAAGAATGGGCCAGTCTAATCACAGGGATGAAATGCCACTCAATCCCCAGGTAATTCTTGAACCTTTTG
The DNA here is from genome assembly GCA_031772625.1 of Pinus tabuliformis. Taxonomy (NCBI): domain Eukaryota; kingdom Viridiplantae; phylum Streptophyta; class Pinopsida; order Pinales; family Pinaceae; genus Pinus; species Pinus tabuliformis. The sequence goes on from CM062809.1 coordinate 756,263,913, forward strand.
AAAGATGGGCACTAGATTTTATAGGTCCCATTAATCCTCCATCCAATCAAAAAGTTTATATACTAGTTTGCATAGATTATATGACTAAGTGGGTAGAAGCTAAGGCACTCCTCAAAGCCAATGAAGAATCAGTATTAACATTTTTATTTGAAGAAATCTTTGTGACGTTTGGCTTTCCTAGAGAACTAGTCACAGATGGAGGACCTCCTTTTAACTCTCATGGCTTCAAAGATACACTTCAGAAATATCATATTAAGCATAAAATGACTACACCTTATCACCCCCAGGCAAATGGGTAGGTGGAAAGCACCAATAAAGTCATAGAAGCCATTTTTACAAAAACGATAAAGGAGAATAGAAGGGACTGGTTTCAAAGGTTGCCTGAAGCACTATGGGCTTATAGAACCAATTGGAGAAACACTACGAGATTTTCACCTTATGAATTAGTTTTTGGTAAAAATGTTGTTTTCCCTGTGGAGTTTGAAATCAAAACCCTAAGAACTGCTTTAGCTGTTAACCTTGACTTGACTCATGCACAGACAGCCAGGTTGCAATAGCTTCAGGAAATGGACGAAAAGAGGATGGATGCCATCCATCAAAAAACCATGATACAACAACAAAGAATCAGGCGGCACGACAAAACCATTAAGCAAAAGCAATTCCAGAAAGGTAATTGGGCTCTACTGTATGACTCCCATTTTGAAAATTTTCAAGGTAAATTAAGAACAAGGTGGCTAGGACCTTATGAAATATATGTTTTTTTTCCAAATGGAACAGTCAGACTTCTAACAATTGATGATAGTAGAACACAACTATTAGTGAATGGGTATCGACTCCGTTTGTATCAACGACCTGTTTCTAAAGAGGATTTCAAAGCTACTTGCATGGCAGACATACACTATGTTTTTTAGGGGGGACCTACTGTCCCTCAATGTACTTAAATTTCTGTTATTTATTTATTTTAGATTAGATTCCTTAACTAATAATCCCTGTCAAGGGTTGCCATGTTACAATTAATTGTTTTTCAGATCTTAGTTTCAGTGGATGACTGAGAACAAAAATTCCAAAAGAATCACTTTGTAGCTTTGGAACCTCTTTTAAACCATAAATCATTCCTTACACCATTTCCCGTTGTTGCAACACCATTTCCGTTGCTGCAACACCATTTCCCATTGCTCCAACACCATTTCCTGTTGTTGCAACACCATTTCCCGTTGCTGTGACACCATTTCCTGTTGCTGCAACACCATTTCCTGTTGCTGCAACACCATTTCTCGTTGCTGCAACACCATTTACCGTTTCTGCAACACTATTTTCCATTGCTGCAACACCATTTCCCGTTGCTGAAACACCACATTCGAGTGCTTAACACCAATCTTTCTCATTTTTACTAAAGAGTACCAATTTCCCCATTTTTGTTCCCAAAAGTGAACCATTATTCTAATGGAACATATCATTCTTCATTAAAGGAACCAGCCATGCGCCTTGATAATTACATTTCTTCACTTCTACTTCCCGTCAATAATGAAAACCACTCGTGTTTTCATACTTTTAGACCCTTTTTAATCATTATTGATCTAGCAAAGACAAGATAATACTTTTTGGCACGTCAACTAAAGGTAAATATAAAGGTACGCATGTTTAAGTGTGAATATTAATTATAGTTAATGCATAGATGTGATACAATTTCCAAACCATCATACTACCAATCAGATCATTTGGCCGTAGCTTTGGGGGGGATTACCAAAACATCGTAATTATGACTTAACACGTCAATCACCGCCATCCCTAGTTCTCGTGGTAGTATCTAAGTCACCTCGACTGTACCTTATCGTGTCATAACCTCATTTGTAATGGTTTACTTTGTCTCGACCTCGACTACTCGGCTCTGCACTGTGTATTTTGTCTGAACCAGCAACTATGTGGGGAAATCTGATTACACATGAACCTGGATCAACAGCACTACTGGAACTTTACCCAGAGGCTTACCAAATCTTTCTTCAAGTAGGATGGGTAGAGTATTTCAGAAGACTATCGGATTTTATTACACAGCAGGTTTTGGAATTTGCATGGAACTTAAGAGAAGGATTTTCCATTGTCCAAGGGGTGCAAATTCCAATGACAAAAGAAGACATAGCGCAAGTCTCCGGATTACCAACCAATGGTACTCGCTGGTTCAGCAGGAAACATCTTATTCTTAATGCACAACAAGACTTTCTGCTACCGGGTGAGCATGTGGAAACCAAAGGCAGAGGAGTCACACTCCGGTCACTGCCCTCACCATGGTCAAAGGTTGCGGAATTCGTTAAGCAGTATTTCACTTGCGAAGGTCGTTATCAGGTAATCTACCAACACGACTTCATTTTACTAAATCATTTGAGGCATGGTCATTTAATAAACATGCCTTATTATCTATTGGGTTGTCTAAAAAATATGTCACGTTACACTGTGAATGAAAAGCATCAGATCCTTTCCCTCAAACACCATCGTTTAGTTCAACTCCTAGTAAATAGGGGCTTTGCCCTGAACCACCCACCTCTCCTTATTAACCCTCCCCAGAAAACGGAAGAAATTCCCAGCAAGCTGCTGAAAATCAGCAATCAGCAGCAGAAACACCCCAAGTAAGCACTGAAAATCTGCAGAGGACCCCATCCCCCAATGAAGCTGAACCATCCACTCCCATAGTTGACATTTCCACTGATGACTCCGATGATAATACCCCCATCATCTTTCACAAAAGGAAAATGCAGCAGAAAGATGTAACCCCCCCAAGAAGAAGAAGAACCAAGGCTTCAGTTAAGGAAGTCGTTATTCCTGATAGTTCCCCTATTCTAACGGAAAGCAGCCGTAAAAGAAAAATCACTGATTTTCCTGCTTCCTTACAAAGGCGACGAACAAGGTCGTCTGCAACAACTGAACCCATCATCCCCAGTTCCCCATCCATCATGCTAAGATCCGGTATCCCAACTAGCTCTGAGTATTCCCCTGCCTCACCCTATGGTGCTGAAATGCTGAGCGTTGACAATTTTGTGACATTATTTTCTTTAAAAGAGGCAATTGTTACACAATAACCAGCTGTCGAAACATCTAAAGTGGACACCTAAGATGATATTGGGCATGTGGCTGTTACACAAGAACCAGCCATTGACCCAACAGGTGATACACAACAACCACCTGTTGGGGAACAAAAAGACAATGACCTGCATGTGGCTGTTACACTAGGTGATACACAAGAACCACCCGCTGCGGATGCAAATGACCAAACTGATGCCGAACAACGATCCCTTCCTCCACTGGAATCTGCAGCTACACAAGCCTCGGCTACCTTAGCCTCCCTGCAGGAAGAAATTGAGTTTTTAAAATCTCAAATTAAGAATTATCAGCAGGAGATAATAATGGTTAAATAATCCTATCAAAACGAATTCAATATGCACATCCTAGCATGGGTAGCATCTACAACCGAAAAGAGTCAATACAATGAATATATGTGCAGTGAGTGTGGTGAGCTTTACACTCAAGCGGGATACAAGATAGCTGAAGTTCCAATGACTGAAGCCAGCCCACAGACTTCCCCTGTCATAATCAAAACATAACAACCTGCTGTTACACAAGAACTAGCAGGCTCTTCAAGAATTACAGAAGAAGACACAGAACCACCCCGGCCTACCCAAACTATCACAGAGAAGAAATCTTTTATAGATGCCTATACACAGACTGAACCTCCCTGTGTCAGCACCACTTATACTGAGACCTCTAGTTTTCAAGAACTAAAGGATACATGGAAGACAGAATATGAGCTCTCACAAGGGAGGGCATTTCAGCAACAAAATTCAACCTGGTTCAGCTATGCATACAAAAATTGGGAAGCCCTCGAAGAGTCTCGAGATCAACACAAAGAGAATAGGAAATTAAAAGCTAGGTTGTCCTATATCTTTGACTTCGTCCAGAATGTACTTGTTACAAGGAAACCTTCTTTTAATTATGCAATATCTTTGAGAGAAAGCTTAGAATTCTTACAAATAAAAGCAATCAGAGATGGAAGACCCCACCAGGTTGCTACACCAGAGCAATTTATTCAGACTTTCACAAAAGCACCAAATAACGACCAGAACTTTCTCTGTGAACTCTATCTTCACAATGAGGCTATGCCTGAAGATAGAAAGATTAATTTACTTCCTATTTGTGGTGATATACAAATAAGAGCTTTTATTTCCTTTTTGGCCAACCAACTAACTTGGCAGAATGCTTTCATGTCTGCAAAACACAATGAGGAGAACTGTCTTCTCTGGGTTCGTCCAGAATTGCACAATGCAGCCATCTTCCATATGGAACATCAACAGAATCTAAGTGAACTAGGGATGACCGATCATATTAGGAATTTGCAAGCAGTAGTCTTGGAAGACTGCCAACATTATGTCAAAACTAAAGGACATCTGGCCATAAAAGCAAATGAATTATTCTGGGAACATTGTCCCAAAGAAAGACGGGAATATCATCCCTACAATCCCCTCAACCTTCAAGCGACAATCTCACGAATACCTGATTATGTAAAATGCATAAGACAATGTGCTCAATGGTGGATTGGTTACCATTTTCATTTCCCTCTCTTATGGCTTCCTAGAGAACAATACAAGGCTCAATTTACATTGACTAAAAAGGAAGAGTTGGCAGCATGGAGGAGACTTCAGAATGTCCAAGGGTTCAGAGACATGGTTGAGAGTACCTTCTACACTTACTGCATAAGAAATTTACACTATTCAGCCCAGTATTCTGGTTCCGATTCAGAGTAGACGTTGCATGAGGACATGCAACATTTTCAGTTGGGGGGGATGTTAGGTTCCCATCTTGACTATTTTTGACCATATATTTTGCCATTATATTACCCTCTTCAAACCATAGTTGAAAGCCTTTGCTAGCATTTTGTCCTAATTAGTCCAAAGGTATGAAGTAACTCTCCTCATTGCTATATGTTTAATCATTCAACACATAATCATGTTAACTTTATAATTAATCTTTGAAGTTGACTAAGTTGCTGAGTAATTGTTGAAACTGTTCAAAGTCTGCAGAACTATATTTTACAGTTGTCGAAACAGCAGAAACAACAACTATCTAAAGTTGGCAAAACCAGTTGTTGAAACAGCAAAAACAACAACTGTCTAAAGTTGGAAAAACTAGTTGCCGAAACAGGAGAAACAACAACTGTCTAAAGTTGTGAAAACCAGTTGCCGAAACAGCAGAAACAACAAACCTAGTAAAACCATATTTTGCAGTCGCTGGAACAGCAGGATCAGCAACCGTCTAAACCGGCAAGACTTCAGTCGCAGATGCTGAAACAACAGAAACATCATGAGAACTTCAAGGAAACAGTTGAGATTTACCAAATCTGCAACAATGGTGAAACATCAAAGAACAACACGTGAATTTCAAGGAGACAGTTGAGACAGAAAAAGGGATTCGATCAATGAAGAAATACACAGTTACACACTGTTGTAACAGCATGCTGTAACAGGAATTAATTTACTATTTTTGAACAAAAGGGTCAAACTGAAATGAAAAATGACAATCTATTGTAATATATGTCTCCCCTATAAAGGGGAGACATCTACATTAGAACGGGGAGGAAAGGGTTGTAACAAAGAAAATTGTAGTGAAAGAACAAGATTGAATCTCTATTGTAATTTGTCATATTGGCGGATGAATAAAACAATGTTCTGAGTATTTTAATTTAGCATCTGTGTCCTGGGGAATCTTGTGAGAAGGACAAGGCCCACCTTTATCATAAGATTCACCCATTCCTCTTCTGTTAAGTGTGTGTGTGTGATTTCTGTGTATCTCTAGTTCATGAGAATTGCTTCTGATATTTTACCTTTGCTTCCATTCTATTTTCTTAATCAATTGATGCTGTAGAAGAGTGTCTCACTGATGATTAGGATTTACAAGAGTGTATTGGCAACTAGATAACAGGGGCAGGTGGTGAACGTTCTTACTCTGAGGATAGGGTCCTGATCCTCTGTTACAAGACAATTACCATTTATTTTTGCAGAATTGTTATCTTTAATTAGTCATTTGTTTCATTCTATTCTTGCAATAGATTATAACTGCTGTAACATAGAGTAAGGGTTTGACAGAGAATATATTGTTTATACTACTGCCTTTAATGCTTTTAGAATTGAGTGCATACAGTACGAGGTCACCTTTGAGATAAAAAGACTTTCCTGGGTTGACAATTTAATGTGGTACTCGACTGTTTAAATAATAAACAATTAGAGCAGCCAACACATACCTCTTTCCTTCATTTTGTCATCTAATCAACTTCTTTCACGAACTACCTCTTTCTTTGTATAAAATGTCTATGATGAGGCTCCTTTCTCAAGATGATAAAATACTTCAATTATGCCTTCATGCTGGAACTAAAATAGTAAACTTCTTTGATGCTTGCTTCCATAATATGCCAGATTGCATCCACAAACTTCTAGTGGAATATACTCTTTCCAATATTCTTCCATATATTGAAGAACCTTCTCATCAAGGATACTTGTGATCCTTTCCGGCTAGAAGACTATTTCTATAACATGCCATGCCTGCAAGAGGACATCTCTGAGGTAAAAAATCTTTGTTAATGTATCATCACTGAGCAATTTAGCTTGTTGCAAACAAGGCAATGTCCTTGTCACTCCTACAGTTTGAAACATAAGTATAGATCCTTTAAAAGGGAAAAATGGTGGTTGTTACCAGACACCATGGATATGCATGAATTTGCTTATCAAGGAACTTGGATCATTGCTTTATAACTTGGCATGAATTGGATTATTTACTTCTGGCTCCTTAAGCTTCAAAAAGAAGAAACATGCCCAGTTAGGACATAGGATTCAAGACCTCAGAATGTTGACCATTCATCACATGTTATGGGCATTAAGTGCACTCATTCCTACAAGAAAATAAATTCTATGCATATTCTATCTCAAAGCCCTCTACCATATAATGACCTTACACTCTTGAAGAACAAGAGAACCAATATCCTTGTGACATCAGTAATTCTAGAAATCTGTCCCAAAACTTGACTTGAATGTAGTCAAAGTGTACATCAAATAAGCCACGATCTTCAGATTCTCTGCACCAACATATACGAAGACCGAATCCTTAGATCAAATCATAATCACTAAACTAGCTGACTCACACCCACTTAGTTATATGCTCAAGTCAACCAAACTTGTGTTATAGGTCTCTCTATAAGGGATCTGACCTATTGTATTAATTCAAGAATACACAACATATTTTTACATAATACATAGACTGAAGCAAACTATTTCTTGCATTTGATTCCACAAAGCTAAGCTTCTGTCTAGATCCTCAAGGTCTATTTTTAACATAACACTTTTCAAAACTTTGTCAAGTGTGTGAATTCCAAAAAAATTCCTCAGATAGTGCTGGCCTCAGAAATTTATATCAGAAGTTAAGCATCAAAACAATCGAGCGAAACATTGTCATGACAAAAGATTTCACAAGAATGGAACTAGTTTTCCTGAGATCATTCAGAAGTATATGAGCTCTGGCATATAGATTGGATACAAATGTTAGCACTCAAGTCTGCAAATTAGTGGGTATTTCAAAAAATTGTTGGAGTTAGCAGTATTAGCATACATGTATGTAAATTAGTGTTTCATTATATACATGCCAACTTCGAGAAATTAAGCTATCTTTGCATAGTAGACTTCCCTTGATAAGGGGTCGATCCATGCCGTAGAAAATATAGAAGTGTGTGTCTAGAAGTCTGAGATAGCCCATCGAGTAAACCAGATCGAACCAAATAAAAAAATAAACCCAAAACAATCATTAACTCTTTGGCCTATCCACTTCAAAATTGCATTGAAATTTCATAACAAGTGAATATCTATGTCAACAAGGCCGAAGAGATTGAATACTTGATAGAGCTACTTCACGTGTAGTGTAGTCTTTCAGGGGGGGCAGCAACTCTATCTCCAGGATGATTACTTGGCCACAGAGACTTGTCATAATTACGTTCACTACTACTTGGGCTTGTCCTCAACTTGGCTCTGATACCATGTTAAATTTAGGATCACATGTTCTTTGTTGAAGACATAAGCTTCAATATCTCCTTAGCCCAATTATTAACTCATTAGCTGAGAGATCCCTACACCTTCTTTATAGAATATAACCTTTGAAAGGATGACAATTAAGCTTTCTAGAGTTCATATATGTCATGTTCACAACTTCAATTGTGAACAAGATTGTAACGTCGTCATCAATTTATAGGTATTGTGATGTATCACCATTGCTACTAAGAAGTACCGATGTCATACTTAATGCTAGACCATAAATAGCGGTGAGCTTGAGGTGGCATACATAGAACAGTACCACGTACATATAACTGTGAGGGAACCAAGAAAGATCACTGCTCAGAATTCTATTATTTTTACTTTTATGATAGCTTCACGTCTTGAAAACTTCCAGGAGGACTACTTCTTCTTGAGAGATGACTTCAAAAAAATTCCTATTATGCTACTTGATGCTAGGTATAGAAGATTTCAGGGAGACTAATTATCCTCAAATTGAGAGAGGATTGTCTTTGCAAAAATCAAATGCTTCCACTGCTTGTGACCAAACATTTATTGAGGTCTATCTCTAGGATCAGAATGAACCTATTGTAAATCAACATCTCCACAGGTTGACTCACCTGATATAAGTAGTTTGAATTGTGAATATATATATATCTGTGTGTGTGTGTGTGTGTGTGTGTGTGTGTTAATCAGGTCACTGTAGGAAGTGCAAGATTCATACTATCAACACATATTCTTATCACTGCATTAGTCTCCATATATCTTACTACCCTCATCTAGGAAAGTCACTGACATTAGAATTTATGAGGTTAAAATAGATTATTGTCCAGAATTTAAGTAACTGTTATGAGTTTTCCTGAGTGTTACTGTCCATATGACATATACATCGCTAATACCTTACTCACTATGTCATGGCCAATATAGGACAACCGAGAATTGCCATTAACAGAATCTAGAGTGTAGGTCTAGAGGATACATACAAGACTTAGATAAGCCACACCTTAGAAAGATACGAGCCTTAAAGAATCACATCTGGGTTTGAAAAAACTTCTTGAGAAGGTGCATATAGAAGCAATATGTAGTCATAATGAGTTACTGCCACACCATTATAGATCCATTTTGATGAGCCATAGAACATAGAAGAATGAATATGTTGAAGATATCTTGGACAGAGGTGTAAGGAGGTATTGCTAATTACTTAATTCTCTTTTGTTCATTTTGTAGCAACATAAAAATATATAAGAGTTATGTTAAGAATAAAAATAGGCCTGAAGGATGCATTAATTAAAGCTATACTTTGGAGGAATCAATAAAGTTTTGTGGAGGATACTTGAAAGGTATGGAAGCTATTGGATCCACACATGGTCAAAATGAAGTGTGGTATGAGGAAGTTTAGGAAGTTATCCTTGATGGAAAGCCATTATCTGCTCCAATTCCTTCAGAACTGGATGAAATTAGTTGGGACCAAGCCCATAGGTGGGTTCTATTTCACACAAATGAAGTTGATCCATGGATAGAGTAACATATTTGGCCCGTAATTTTTTGTTTGTTTGTTTATGGTTTAACAAAACATAGATCCATGGATAGATTAACATATTTTACCTTTAAAAGTATTTTATTCATATTTTATAAAAACAAATTAACCACCATATCTATTTTCCATAATTGTTGAATTAGGATGCATAGAATGGAGATTGCCAACCCAATTACCCAAATGAAAAAGGATGAAGCTCTATTGCAGAAACTCCACACCCATAATTTTACTAGTTGGTTAAAACAATAGGTAATGATATTATTTATATTATAAGTGTACTTAAAAATTAGTATATGGGAATATTGTCATGTAGGAGATTAAATATATTTTTCAGAGGTTGAATGTATGAATTCTAACTACATTTAAAAATCTAAAACTATGCAGGTGGAAGGAGATGGAAAGGTGTCTAATACACTTAAATGGATAGCATGTGGCCCCAAGAAATTCAAAAATAAGTACAACAGATTCCTAATCAATGGTTACAGATTCCATACAAAAAGCATAGAGAATGTGAGAACCACCCAAAATAGTGGCATGTGTATGGAAGCTCAAACAATGATGAGGTCAAGTTCCAAAGATGCAAAACCTGTACTTCAAAACACAACATTTTATGGAGTGGAGAGCTAAGTATTCTTTTCCAACTGAGATACATGCATCTATGTGTAACTCATGGATGTATCAATTGTTTCATGACACCTTTCCTTGGCCATCTAGGACCCTAGGTGTAGGAAGAGGTTTCTTTAGCTACTACATTTAGCTTGATATATATGATCTGTGTGTATATGGCATATTCAATGTGTATTATTTTTATTGGATCACTTAAGAAATCTATTCTAACTCTTGATGCTTTGGTTATAATTTCTAAGCTATATTGTTCCATGTTGTTTCATAATTTTACTCAAAGGAGTGTGCCATCTTGATGATTTTGGAATATACTTGGTGAATTGAGTAAGTGTTAGACATCAATATTATTGTACCCATAATTTCCTTTAGTCAAATTTTATCCCATGCCATTCCAAAGGATGTTCATTCATTTTTGTGAGATGACAACTTTACGATTAAGAATTCATATATTTTTGACAAAGTATTTCCCTTTTTTTCATTTGTGATGAAATAAAAGAAAAAATCGAAAGCCAAAATCATTAAAGATACACTAGAATGATGTATCTAAGTCTAAACACTAAGGTTGAAGTGCAAATTCATGTAAATGTTATATATATGAGTTGTTCCATGCTAATAAAAACCTCATTCCCTAAGTACTAGATATAAGAAAAAGGAGGAAGGAAAATAAGGCCCAATGAATGGTAACCCACGATAATGAAACCCAAGATCTCAAAATGAAAAATGTAAATATTTCTAATTGTTTCCTCTGAACACTAAATGAGTGGTGTGATGAAGGAAATATCTCAAGTAGAAATCAAGTAGCCTCAAATGAATTGTAAATTCTTGAAATATAATAACGAGAAAGGGTGGTTGTTGGGTAATACCTTGGTTGATAGTTCACATTCTCTAGTTCAAAAAAACATCCTTGAATCCCATTTATTTCTATTGCCACCAAAATCAATCTAATAGAACAAGGGTCAAAACATAGTGTTGATGATATAAAATAAGTTTTGGTTGGAGAGACATGTTGAATGCATGGAGGGTTGAATTGCCAAATGGAATAAAAGTGGGCAGATGTTGCATTTATCTTCAATGCTTATGTAATAAAATTTTGTTGTGAGGTATATAACACAAAGTAAAGGTGAGAGGACTGGAGTGGGGTTGAACAATAAATGAAGCACATAGACATTGAGAATAATACATTCGAGTGAGGAGCTTCCCCTTTGTGGATAATGATTATGTTTACAAAGTTCATCAAATTCATGGATGAGGCTTGCATGCTAAGTGTTGTGTGGGAGGGAAAGTAATTAGCACCCTTGGGTGGCTCTAATGCAAAGGGTTAGACATAATCCACATTAGATGTGAGTGTGGATCCAACACAATATCACTAATTTACGATTCCATTGATTATTCTCCAAAGATGGGCTAGGTTTCTAATAGTCTCGAGGGTTAGTTTAAGTAGCCATGAGTAAGGTGTGAGATATCTCTCCCCATTTTGGTGAGGTCACAAATTCAATTCTCTTGGTCCTTTAAGTGCAAGATGCTTGGAACTTGGTCATTGATGGTCTACCTAAGCTATCATCCATCAAAGGTGGTGGGATCTATGGAACTTTCCCATGCATATATGTATGTAAAAGAAGGCCACACATAAGGTGGGTGCTCTCCTTGTGCTTTGACCCCATTGACACAAGCATTTATGTCACACAAGGCCTACCCTGCTTTGTTGGAAGACTATTGTTGAAGGAGAAACATAGAAACTTGGTGGAGAAGAAGCAAAGCTCCTTGTCATTGGAGGGTCATATTTTGATCACATGAAGGAAAATCAATGCTTGTGGGAGTAATTGGCATTAGGATGCAATGTTAGAGGTATCATTTGTATTATAGTTCGATAGCTTTTTGTTGAGAGAAAGGATTTATGCAATAGTGTAGGCATGGCATAAACACAACCAAATCACCTAATTGTGAAACTTCTAAGATGTTATGTAATACACACCCTTTATAAACAAAAAAATAAATTATTATTATTCTAATTAGATTTTAATTAAATCCTTAAATTTATCCACACATATTACTAATTACAACAGACACATTTTTTTTTGTAGCTAGGTGGATCTTATGTCAGGGCCAACATGGTTATTTACTAGAAGAAGGCCGATCTACCCACAATGGGATGCTTATCACTAAGATTGTGCAAGCCTTTGGTCAAGCTTGGATGCCCCTTGCGAAGTTTAATTCCCCCAAAGTGATTTCCACTCCTCAACCCCTCCCCATGAAGTTTGACCCTATGACGGGGATTAAACCCCACATACTCAAGCTAGGATGCCCCTTGGGAATTTTAATTCCCCCAAATTGATTTCCACTCCTCAGCCCCTCCCCATGAGGTTTGATCCTGTGAAGTGGATTAAATGCCATATAAACCCATTGGTCTATGCCTTATGGATACACTACACATTTTAAAATAAAATAAACAATCATCTATGACTAAGCATATAGAAGAAATTATTCCTCCAAAAATTTTTAAAATAAAAATAAAAATTATTTACCACTTAACTCAAAATTAGAAAGAATGTAGTTAGACTCCTCCCCTATTTGCAACATTTCACAACCATTACCTAACCATGTGTTACCTCCATGCACAATGTCTAATGGTGGGAAACAAAACATTTTAAAACCACTACCCGACCACCCATTACCTCTATGCACAATAGTCTAAGGGCGGGAAACCCATTACCTCTGTGCACAATAGTCTTAAGGGCGGGAAAAGAAGAGGTTTCATATTTAAAACCTGAATTTTCTATCAAACCATTGATTTAGAGTCCATGAAGAAAAAATGACACAAGTTGCAGTCTACTCATTGAGTGCTGTGCAAGATGGCTTCTTACTCATTTCCTATCCTCACTCTAAAAAACATTTTTAGTAGTCTAACATAGTTTTGGGTTTGGCCCATTACCCATAACTAGCTTCTGAAATCAAACCCTGATACCATATCCCATATTTAACGTTGCTTCACTCAATACATGACCAAGCATAAAAACATTTTTAGTAGTCTAATAGAGTTTTCGGTTCGGCCAGCTATCCACAACTAGCTTCTGAAATCAAACCCTGATACCATCTCCCATATCTATCGTTGTTTCACTTAATACATGACCCAAGCATAGGGATTCTATGTATGTTTGCATTTAGCTATTTGGACTTGTATTCATGAGAATGAGAGCGTGCTTTAGGAGTCAGGTTTTTTTTTTCTTATCTACATGCAGGAACAAGACAAAATTACTGATGTTCTGTGATTTGGAAGTGTTGGAAAATGAGGAGCCACATAGAGAATCTGTGGGAAATGTTAATTCTATTTCAAAAATTCAGAAGATAATTCCAAATTTTCGGGATTCTGAGATCCCCCTCCCTCTTTCAATGAAATACCATGGGAGTCTGAAGAATCAAACCTTGGACCTTCCCGTTTCTATGCTGGCTCGGAGCCACCAAATATTCTGCGGCGAATGCCTACACTTCTTCCAAGGATCCAAGCCCCTGTTTGAAGAGGGGAAGGAAGGGTTCTGGAATTTGTCAATAAAATAATGAATTCAGCGTCCAAGCACCAGTTTGAAGAGGGTAATGAAAGGTTCTGACACTTGTCAATTAGAATCCATGTGGGGAGAATGGGGCTCTTTGCCCTTGAAAATGTTGATTATGTAAAATGAAATAATATCCTTGGCCCATGTTTATTCCTGGAAAATGAGAATACATGTAGGGGAGAATGGTGCTTTTGTCACTCAAAAATGGTGATGGAAGAAATGAAATAAAATAGCCAGCATGTGCTTACTCCTGGAACTAAGGGAAGTTACAAGCTAGCATGTTCTTACTCCTAGAAGTTGCAAGGTTCATATCCCCAAATAAGTTTTATTAATAAAGCTTGAAGTTTCGTTAGTCAACTTATTGATTTCATTTCTGAATATGAAAGAGGTTATTTAGTTGTTTTTCTTCCATGAGCACGATGCACTTTGATTTTTGGCATATAGGTCACAACGCCATGTCAAAGGATCTTTTTACTATGAATCAAATTTAAAAACAACTGACCCATTTTGTTCACAAAAATTATTACCAGCGATGGTTCCATTATCCACAAAATTTTAATATAATTCCCTTCTCATTGAGCCCCTATTTTCACCGGAGTTTTAAAGATCTACCCCACTGGCCATGAAGCTTTTTTTTTTTGTTTCTTCCACTGGTATAAGATGACCTATAAGATCCATTTTAATGGATGTAACCAACCATCTTAGAGAACATTCATAGTCTCAGATGAACCCATTTTTCTTAGGCTGACCTTCGTTTCAAAATCTAAGATATGACGACAATCTAAGTGTATTGGTAACATACAAAACCTCTGCGGGTTTTCTACCAAAAGAGGCTCCTCACCAACAATCCATTGCTGGTCTCGTTTTGACAAGAATGGAGAGATTCTATAGTACAGTTGCTGAACAATATTGCTTTATAAGTATATGGGTTTATGTAGCCCGTTAAAAAGTAGGTCAAACTGATCCCAACATAAGTTGAAGCTCTCCAAAACTTCAACAACCACATCGAAGCACAAAGCAACCGATCTTGTCAGTTCCACAATTTCTCTTCAAAGGATATTTTCAGGTCCAATCACCAGCGTACCATCAATTTCATTAGCGTTTTCATCAATTTCTACCACTACAGGTGGGATGGACATCGTATGTTGGGATATCCTTGTGCTATCCTTTATATTGGATTTAATGTGTTTTGACATTTTTTTCTTAGTACTCATGGAAACTATTAGCTGAGTTGGAACGAGAATTAGCTAAGATTTAGGCAGAGAGACAATCAAAGCAGCCTCTAACTTAGGCATTAGAGCTTGAAATGAAGTAGTTGTAGCAAAACATTTTGGTCCTAAATAAACAACAATCTAATTTGCAGGCTGAAGTGCGGAATCTCTAAGAGAAGATTAGTGAGTATAATAATAAGGTATGATCTTGGAATTTATGGGCTCTTTTCTTTTTGGAATATTACTTGTGTAGAACTTGGAAAATCTAACTTGGATTCAATGTCAGGCTCATTTTATTTTTGAAACCTTTAAATCTATCATCCTTTGGTTAAATATTTTCACCAATACTTATGAGGTTTTGAGGTTTTGGATCGTTCCCTTGACTATTCTCTATCATTTTTTCTGCTAGACTTTCCATTGCTTGAAATACCTCTCACTTATACTAGGAAGCAATAAAGTAGATACTTCTTCTTGCCTTGCAGTGCTTGGTGTTTGAAAAACAAGATATATTCGCACAAGTTGAATACCTTAAGGTAAATGTATTACTGTCTATCTAGAGATTTCTCGCAATTTTTCTTCAAAATATTGTATTTTCTTTAAGCAAGCATTGGAAGACCTTCATTGGTATAATTGCACACAGTTAACACTACAACTAGTTAAAAACTAAAACTAGTGGACATGATAACCAACAATGGCTCTCCTCCGAAGGAACAAAAGAGATGGTCAAACATAAAATACCAAAAAGGTCAGATTCTTATTATCTTGAAATCCCCATGCAACCAATAGCTTACATTTGAAAGAAAAAATATTACCAAGAGAAAGGTCTTGGCCCGTAAGTCCCATCAACACACTTCAAATTCAAAGTTCAAATATAAAATTCATTATCTAAGGAGTCACATCCTAGGCGAGGATCTTCAATGCACCAAAGCATAAAATCTGAAGTTCCACGTGAAGATTTGGATAAAATCAATTTTTGAAAATATGTTTGAAGGGCAGTGTGATCTAAAAACCCAAATGGAGAAGGTTCCATCAGAGAGTGTTAACAACATTAGGAATTTGTTAACCAAGTTCACATTTAAAGAGTAAAATTTTGTAATAAAAAATTTAAGGGCAAAGCGAAAAAAGTCTATGAAAGAAAAAATTGAGATAGATGGCTTTAAAGAAAGAGATAGAGGCACTAAATTCTATAATTAAATGATCAGTTGTGAACACCATAATAAAAGTGTTTCACCTTGAAGTTCCAGTGGAGAAGAAAAACAAAAAGCACAAAGACATTGATGGAGTCCAAAACTTATTATCTGCAACTCCTCTAGAAGCTAGACACATATACATCATAGGGCACGAATTCTGTCCTAAACCACATTCCAAGGTTGGTAACCCGAAAATAAAACAAGCTTTATAAAATAGGTCACACTCTAAAAGAAGTTGAGAGAACAATAACGGAAAATGGCAACCCGAAAGTCGCCATGCCTAGACAAGTGCACCATAGAATTCTTTCAAGACTGTTGTAGTTTGCCATTGTGTCCTTTCAAGACTGCTGTGTAATCATATGGGAAAATGTTTGCAAGAAGTCCTCCAAGAATTTAACTCCACTTTCCCTTCATACCTAATTTCTCCCACTTTCCTGACTTTCCCTTCACACCCAATTACTCCACTTTCCTCTTTCTTGCCTCGCACCCAAGGAAGACAAGGCTAATTCTCCAAACAAATTTAGACCGATTTCACTCTAAAATATGATGTTTAAAATCATATTTAAGATAGTAGCGAACACACTGGTAGAGCCAATCATGTCCTATGGAATTTCACATGTTCAGGGAAGCTATATTGGAGGATATTTAAGATAATAGTGAACATTGTAGAGTCGATCATGTCCTACAGAATTTCGCATGTTCAAGTAAGCTATATTGGCGGATCCTTAAGATAATAGCAAACACACTAGTAGAGCCAATCATGTCATACAGACAAAATTTCACATGTTCAAGGAAGCTATATTGGATGATATTTAAGATAATAGCCAATACACTAGTAGAGCCAATCATATCCTATATAGTTTCACACATTCAAGGAAGCTACATTGGAGAGCATCATATTATTTCTTGTGAGACCATTCACTCCTCCAAAGTCCAACCAAAAACCAAGTATGTTATTAAATTTGGCATGCCCATCTCGTGTAATCATTTAAATTGGAACTTCTTAGTTCAAATGCTATGGGCATTTGGCTTTAGTCGGGTTGGGTTAGCTAGGTCAAAATGCTTATCTCCTCATTCTTCTTTACTCTAGTTAATGGCTCCCTCACCTTCCCATTTAACCTATCTCGCTGTGTCAAACCAACGTGCAGCGGGAGGAGTAGCTGGAGCCGCACCCTATATCTTTAGTAGGGGGTTTCTATCCTAGTAATTAGTGCCATATGTGTTTCCTGTCCAGAAGGATGAGTATAACTCACTTACAGAATTGATCTGCCGGGGAGAGCTCACTCAATTGGGTGTTTTTTAAGAGTCGTCAATTTAGATGCTGCGTTTAAGAGGAGGAAGGGCAGGTATAATGCTACTCATCTCATATTCTAGATGTTGCATTTCAGATTCCAGTTATTTCCTCTGGGATCTTGCATACGAATCCTTTCTTTCCTTGGTTGAAGCAAACTCCTTCCAATCCAGTGGATTAACCCTCCACCTCCTAAATGGAGCTCGGGGAGAGGTGGATAAAACTATCCCATATCTCCCTTTTTCTGGGATAGAAATCTTCATTGTGACATAACTTTTAAAAATCAAGGGCCCTCTAGCTATATAACAACAATGTTCCCTTTTTCCACCTTCAATTTGCCTATGACAGAATGGCAACTCTATGAATCAAGGAAAAATCCTTTGAAGAATTCCTTTTCTTCTTCAAAACTTCATTATCAGCAAGCGCAACATACTTTGAATCCTCGTTTCTCCAAAAATATTATTCCTTCAAACTTCCTCAGGGGCCTTCAAAATTCCTCAGAAATCCTCTCCTTGAGGATTCATTGAAAAATATTACCTGAGAAGGACCTCCTTCCCAAGCTTGACCATAAGCTCAACACCACCTTCAAATCTCTCGGTCTCCCAATCAAATTAACTTTGCTTTAAATTCATCTTTACACTAGACCTTATGTTTTTTCTAGAGGCCTACAAATTCTTAACCTTCAAATTATTCACAAGGTAAATATATGGTGGAGGAAACTCAACACTGAATAAGCACTATGGGGGATAAAATAGGATGCAAGAGACATCAAAGCACAAGGTCTTTTAAGAATGGAGTGGAACCAACTAGGACCTTTGATATAAAACAATGCTCATCAAATAAAAATTATTGTCCAAAACTAGTGCTTCTGTAAAACCAGAGATGAGCATTGAGAAGTTTACAAATTTCAGATAATTCTTGGCAACTAAAACCTCAACAAAGCAAGAATTTTTTTTTTCAACAATCGAGAATCTGTTCCACATCCTGAACAAAGCTTACTATATACTACAAAGTATCATAAGTTACAATCGGTACTATTGTATACCTACCATACTATCATAGTATAGCAACCATTGCATGCCAACCAAGTAATGGTGAAAGGTAGAGTGTTGCCAAGTACGACGAGTGTCAATGAACAAGGAGTTCAATTTGAACTTTGAACACTAGCATAATTGGTGAAGAGCGAAATATTGAACTGAGTTACGTTTGCCTCTAAATTTCACTACTTTAAGATCAAAATCATCAACTATATTTTACATCTACTCCCGATCGAATTATATTTGAACACTGAACTTTACCAAAATGCCTTTAATGGAATTGTATTTGAAACCTTAACTCCACCACTTCAAAATCAAAATCAAGTGTATCTGGCATGTGCCTGCCCAGTGAAGGAAAAATAAATATCAACTGTATCTATCATGTCCCATAAGCCATCCACAATCCAAAGTGTAATTTGTCCACACACTACTCAATTCGATACAATAGTTTTATATATTTTTCTACAGCTCTACAGCTCTACAAAACTCTTTGACACAAAGTCCAGATCCAAGTATATAACAAGAACCATTAATAGAATATCATTATAACGTTTAAACCTTCATTAACATCTCTATCATATTTTGTCGGTGCTTTAGAAGCCAGACTAATGAATTAAAAAATTATGTGTCAAGCATTATTAATTACAACAAGCCCTGAAATTAAGTATTGACTTGCATATATTATACTAATTTGCAGCATATGCTTGCACTCGTTATGCACATAAAATTGCTGGAAAATTTACTCTGGACAGTTGCACATGCCCATGGTTTGACACACTTCAATTCTCACATTCTTCTACAACATCCAATTAAAGCCGCACTAACAACAATCAATGGGAATTCAATGTCACGTATTCAGATCCATCACCACTTTTAAATTCATTGCCAGCAAATTTCAAGTACAGAACAATATTTCCGGCAGTTACTGACATTAGCTTCCTCTTTCCTTGATCATAAGCGCCAGGTCCTACTGCAATTATCTGCTTACATGCAAATATGTAATAGAACTCAAACTTTCAAAAATGCCATCACATATTTTATAATAAGCTCTATTTTATGGTTGGACTAGATTTAAAACATAGGAAATGTAATCAGAGTTTGTTTCTGAAAATAAAGTTGCCTGTTAGAATAAAGTATACTACCAATCCCTATATTTTAACATACCGTGCCTATAGAAGGTTTCTCCTTAGCACTTTCAGTGTGGAGAAGACGACCAGCTATCTTCTCTTCCACCACTGCAACCTGTAGCATACATTCAACCCTCAGATATTTTCTGAAGAGGATGTACAACTTCAATGCTAAAATCCCCAATTTCAATTCTCCATGAATATTTTATCCTGGCCCCTCTAACAATTTGGACTAAAAATGTTATATTTCTACTAAAACTTGTTGTCATCAAAACCTTACCTTAATCAAAACTGGATCATTCAATGGCTTCAAATCCTTGATATCATCTGTATCAAGAACCCCCACAATGTCATATTCCTTTATAAAAATATGATTAACTCCATTGAATTCAATCTCTGTGCCAGCCCACTTGGAATAAACAATATTTGCACAAAGATGCATAGTCCAAACACAATGGTGTCATACTCCCTTTAACTATATTTAACCCACATGCAAAAAAAAAAGGGTCGTCCATGGATTCCTCACTTGTCTTACACAAAAGACATCTTCCAGGACCCCCTTATCCCAACTTAAAAGTTTGTTGTCTAAATCTAACCAGAGAAATATTTTAGCTTTAAGAGGAATTTCTAACTTTCAAATTAAGTGCCACTATGGGAATCTTTCCCTCATCAGTTCTTCTTCCACCTTTACCGTGTATTCCAGTTTGGCAATATATTCATTAGGTCCCTCATTTTTTGACGACTTAAATTAGCTCAACTTGTTTAGAAAGTATAATCATTAATGGCACTAGAATTTAAGCTATGGTTTCTTGCCTGAGTTTTTACCCCTCACAAATTCAAATCCCATACTAAATTCAAGCCATGAGATCAAACATTCCTGCAATCATTTGTTGCTGCATTTTCCTTGGAATAAATCCGTAAGAGATGAATATCTCTTATTAGCTTACATAGTTTGAAATTACCTTTACAACCAATCTAGGGGTCTTCCCTACCTTGTTCCTTTGAATCCTCCATGGTGTCCATTTTCCAATTAATAGTAATGCTTTCACCAAATCTTTCCAAACAATAGAACTTCCATTAAAATGTTCCCTTTCTTCTATAAACTAATCTTCTATAAAAAACATTCTCAAATGTTTGGTTTTCATAATTTTCTTCTACAAACCTTTATTGTAGACTAACCTCTGTAGACTGTCAGCTAGAGCTAGATTGAAGGGATTTATATTTTCTTATGCCCCACCCTCCAGCTTCTTTAAAATTTACCACCTGGCTCCATTTAACTAAATAAATTCCTTTCATTTTCCTTCTGTTTTCAATTTTTTTTGTTTATATATATATTATTGTGTTTATGATGCCTTTAGGGATATGGACAACATATATCCAATGCACAAGAATACTTTCTAGCACAACCTTGACCAATGTTAATCTCCCTCCCCTAGAGAACCATCAATTGCACCATAATGAACTTCGAGCTTCAATTTTCTCTACAACCAAGTTCAATCATAATAAATATAATCAGCAGGCTTTAATATCCCAAGTATATGTTTCCTTGATCTAATTACATAAAATTTATAGGAAACAGATTCATGATTTAGGCTTTTTCTTCCTTAACCAAAGCATTGAACAACATTGTAGAATTCCTCATAGTGATTTCCATACCTGTAGTTTTGCAGTAAATATGTATTATACCTTTTAACTCCCTTAGTGATTCTTTCCCAGATGTGATGATATCATCAACAAACAATAGATGAGAATATTCAGAGTCATAAAGTTTTACTACTTTCACTATTCCTCTTCTCCTTGCATCCGTGATCAGCATACACCTTCAACCACTAATAGGAAAATAAATGGTGATAGAGATCACCCTTGACACAAACCTCAATATGTATTAAAGAAACTTTTGGGGGACCCGTTGATTAGAACTGTAAAAGGAACTGAAGTAATGCATCCCATTAACCATTCTACAATCTACAAGTTTGTTCCCAACTGAATCAACAATAGTCTAAGAAAGAGCCAATTCATTTTGTCTTACGCATTTGCAAGTTCTAGCTTCATTGCTACAACATGAAGCTTGTGAGTTTTAATTGTATGTATTCTTTCAAATATTGTTCCCACATCAGCATAGTGTTATAAAATTATATATTACGGAGCAATGGAACACATAAAATATTGCAGAAATATAAACATAGAAAACACATAAAACAAGAGAGACACAGATATACATGGTTCACCCAGTTTGGGCTATGTCCACCTCGAACAACCAGTCTTTCCTTTCTATTATCCAACAAAAATGAAGAGACACAACCTACAGCAGATTCGCTGTAATATCCTCTGTTTTCTCTCACAGTCTCACCTCTCTGTTTCTCGCTCACCGAATACACATCGATTTCACAGCCTCAAATACAATGACCTCATACAAAGAGAGGGGTTTCCTTCTAGGGCAAAAACCCTAAACTAAACATATGTTCTACCGTCAGATCATTCACCTAATGAACAACCCAGATTGAATAGAAATTACTATACTTTTACAAGGCAATTTTACATTTATTTTTGGCTTTGGGGGCACTGCCCCGAGCCCTTGCCGGGGGACCGCTGGCCCCTGGACCCCCCAGCCGGGGGGGATCGGCCCCCCTGGACCCCCGCGAGGGGGAAAAGTCCCCCCCGTACCCCCCCGCATGGAGGGGTGTACAAAACTTCCTGGGGTATACATACAGCTGAAACAAAGACCTCTGAACAATCATGCTCCACACATAACACATAGATTTGCCTATTATAAAGAAGCATAAATTCTTCTTCAGAAATTCAACTTTCCATCCATTGGGTATATGATTTTTAGTTTTATGGAGTTTAAAACTGTTTTTATCTCCTCTTTGGACAACTCTACCTTCAAGTCTATGTTCATTTCATCACTCATAACGCTAGTAAATAATGTGATAATTTTCATGAATTTACAAATATTTATTGCCATTAGACTTTTAAAGTGTTGGTTTCTCACTTCAGCTAGCTCCTTAAAAGACTTACTAACCCTGGAGCTATATGGATTATTGATTTCCCAAATAATGTTAATGTTTCTTGTATGACTTGCGTACTTGTGAAAAAGTTTAGTATTCGTGTCACTTTTAGAGAACAAGATGGTTCAACTTTTTAGCTTAGTTTCTTTTTCTTCTTTGGCAAGGTGGTTCGTTTTCCCTTCTAGCTCCTTGAGACAACTGATTTCATCTTTCAAAAACACCCCTGATTTATTATTATCATAGGTTTTTAATTCATTTTTCGATATCCTTTAAATCTTTTTGAACAAAGCTTTGAGCTCAATCTGCACCTTCACCTTTTACCCTTTTCATATTTCCTATGAACTGCTTCATGTCTATGTCCTCACTGTTACTATCGTAATGTCATCAATTCTTGATGACCACAACCTTGGAATCCTTTTTATTTAGCTAGTAGGTGATTAAACTTAAAGGAGGTTGGATGCTTCTTACTCCCTGATTCAATTTGCAGCAATATAGGGCGAGCTTCCCTAAACAATTTATGAGCTCACTCTCTGAATCTAACATCAACTAAGTAGCAACAAAGGATTTATCTAGCCTTTTTGAAATTCCACTTCTGCCTTTTTAGTTATCTTTCCAGGTAGATGCTTATTTAATTGGTTCTACATCAATCAACTTTTGAACTTCAAAGAAATGAATGAAAAATCACTTAGAAATGGGGTTTTTCTTGCTACAAGGGACCCACTGATTGTCAATTGTGCCCTTTACCTCTATTTTTTTGAAACCATGACTTTGCTTTAGATTTATTATATTTTTTTCCAATAGAGACTTGGTAGTGATCCTGATCAAGTGCTAAACCCCCTTCCAGACCCCAAAATCACCCACAACATTATTTCTTTGATCTTGGATGGTAAGATGACTTGAAAATCTCACCACCTTTATTTTGTGAGACCCCTTTAACTAGATGACCACCCAAACAGGACAGAGAATGAATCCCTACATCATCTGATGAAGCTTCTAAATACTAGATTGCATGGTCTAAAGATTGGATAACTTGCATGAAGAGAATGCCACATTTTCCTAAAGCAAAAGATGGACCCAAATTCTAGTGGGGTCCTTAAAGTCCCCTAAACCTTCCTTAATATTACAAACAATTTTGGAACACCTAATAATGGAAGGGGATTATTTTAGTACTATTAGATAGCGTGAGGAATTGATAAAAGGGGACCTACCTTGAAAATTCACAAGAAAATCATGTGTTCCTTCAACCACTTTAGGACCACATACCTCAGACTAGCGCTTATCACCTTCCAAAGCTGGAGGTTGGAACAACATATGAATCAACATTCTTGAGATTTGCATGCTCTTTTTCTTCTACCTTGTCCAAACTTCAAACTGGCCTCCAAATTAGAATCTGTAGACACCACCATTAATACTTTTTGCTCTCTCTACAATATTCCCATGGAATTGTATGAGAGCTAGCCCAATGAAATGGGACTTTTCACTGTGCAGAAGTCCAACTTCTAGTTTAAAATAAATTTTCCTTTCGAAATCTTAGTATCTATAGGCAATCTCAGTATTTTCATGAAGATCGGTTTCTTCCAGCATTTTAACCACTCTCTTATCTTTGAAACTGGAAATTTTCTCCAAGGAGACAATTGACCTATAGCATTACTAACCCTTCGAAAATTTCTGAATTCCTCCACAACTCTAAAGGGAGCTTGAATATATTGCAAAGATGTTTATTCCTCCTTTGGGTCAAAACCTAGTTTCCACTTTTTAGGCATAGTCTAGAGGCCCCCCCCACATCTATTCTTGCTTGAGAAGCAGGTTCTCGTCCTCCTAGGTTTTCACCATAAAACAAATCCAGTCCCAGACTAAAATATGTAATTCATGTTGAGTTTTGTATCTCGGAAGGTACTTCTAGTTTTGTGTCTTGACTAGAAAGACCTTGATTTGCCTTGTTATGACCTCGAAAAATGATGAGCCATGCTTGTTATATTGGGTTCTCAAACATTTCTCAGAAAAACCCTTGCAATGTTTTCCATCTGCCATACTGAGAAAATGAGATTGAGAAGAATCCAACTTAAGGAAAATTTCCAAACCTAAAATCCGCATAAGAATATTCACACTACTTTTCCATGTATGAAAAGCCAAAATGGAAATAAGGCAAACCCTCTAGAGCTACTATCACCATTAATAATGTCTAATTACATGTAGCAGGGAAACCACTGATGACAATGGCCATTAACTCTCATGAATGGGATCGAACAGTTCTTCATTCCCATCAACTCAACACATTTCACTCAACAAACAAATGAGCCACATATGGAGGTGAGAGGTATCTAAGAGTTCATCCTTGCGTATTCATTTCCTATCGTGTCTCTATTTTTTTGAATTATATTCCCCTTCTTATAGTTAGAGATTTACTTATAAAAAGTTAGTTGTTCATGTTTCAGTCCTTCCATTTAGCACATGATATTTGATGGTGAAGGCACTACAATATAACATTGGTGTAAATATTTGAACAACAAATCTACAAAAACGTAAATGAAACCAGACGATATGAAAGGGAAAAAATTAAGAAAACAGGTGCCAAACTATGTACAGACCGTGTGGTTAAATTATAACAATAATAAATGAATTACTCAATCCAAAACAAATTCCTTGCCTCCATGTCACTTCAAAATGTATGTACAATAGATTCACATCCTCAAAGTGTCACTTTGGAACAAACTAGCTGAGCTACTTACAGTCAAATAAATTTCTATGGCACACGGTACTTTTATAAATAGATTTCACAGAGCGGGAATTGTCAATGTAACATAGTGTGTAATAGAATGTCAAAAGAAGAATATCTCAAGTAAAAAATGAAGTAAAGATATCTGAAATATGAAAGGATAAGTCACAAAATTTTGAAATTTATTAATGTTAAACAACAAATTGATAGAGGTCACTGAAGTTAAAGTCTTTATAGGTGGATTAAAGGACACTATTAAAAGTATGTCAATGACTCAAGACTAGTTGTCCAAATCTACATAAATCTTTTTTCAAACTATGCATCTAATTCCTCGGATCAAATGAATGTTAATCTACTCCTTTTCAAGTGTGAGGTTGAGTTTACTTGCAAAGGTTTTTGTCCTTGTTCAATTTTTTACAAGTTGATGTGTATTTTTATGTAGAAATACTCATTGTTTGATGATTTCATCCTTCAGACAGATGATTATTATGGTTAGTATGTCTTCAACAGAAAGGTTTGTTTACTAGTAGGCTA
This sequence comes from Pinus tabuliformis, assembly GCA_031772625.1. Lineage (NCBI taxonomy): Eukaryota > Viridiplantae > Streptophyta > Pinopsida > Pinales > Pinaceae > Pinus > Pinus tabuliformis. The sequence goes on from CM062809.1 coordinate 756,289,811, forward strand.
ATGATTTAATTCTTCAAACGTAGATGATTATTATGCTTAATATTCCTTCAACAGAAAGGTTTGTTTACTAGTTGGTTGATGATTTAATTCTTTAGAGATAGATGATTATTATGCTTAATATGCCATCAACAGAAAGGTTTCTTGAACTTGCTGACTCTTGTGCTCTAAATTATTTTGAAATTACTTAATAAGTTGTGGTTTATACAAGATGTTTCAAGACTTTATGGGCTTCTAATTACTTGATTGTGGTCCTGCATGACACGTTTGGTCTTTTTCTTGTAGATGTTGTGGAAATATTACGCAGTCAAAGGAAAATGGATGCTTTACAATTTTTCTTTGCATTTGGACATGTAGAAAAATTTCCACTGTGCCTTTGTTGAAGGCATATCTTGAGAATCAAAATAAATAGAAAAAAAAGGAAGAGATCATCTTGGGTAACTGGTATGTTTATTCTTATTGGTGTTGTTCATGCTCCCTTGTCAGTATAAACTATCAGAATATTAACTTGTCAGTAGACATATTCTCTGAACACTTCCATGTCTTGTTGCGGAATTCAACAACCTTAAAAGAAATTCATTCATTGAACAATGTAATAAAGTGAATTGAAGTCCTTCACATCTATAAAATTTACTAGAGCTGTTATTGAGTCTTTGGATGTGGTTATCTTTTCCAAGCACACACGTACAAGAAGACGAGAAATAATATGTCAAACTAATTTCAAGTTATCTTCATGCAAATAGGGTGTTCCCTTCCACAAACCTGACAACTCGATATGCTTCTTTCTAGTGAAAAAATTTGGGACATTACATGAACTATGAGATAATTCCAACCATATAACTATCAATTCCTTATTTAAAGTTATAGCCACTAGATTACAACCCGCACAAGGAGAATTCCATTCCCATTGCAAAAGAACCTACAATCGACTTATACCATGCTATTTAATATTTTATGTATTTCTTCGCATCCTTGGCCTGTGACATAAATACATAACATGCTACCTTTCATTTTCTATACTAACACTCCTAAACAATAATAAAGTATGCCCAAATCTGTCATTTGAAATGATCTATGCATCTATGAAGTGTACCCAGTAGCAGCCTTGGTCTGTGTGCAAATGGGTTGAATTCACAATATACTTTATCTATTGTTTTGAAGGTTTTTCTCCTTCAATAGTACTTCATCTCATCAGATCCTTTCAATCTACACCTTCAACAGATGCATACAGCCTTGGGGTACATGCTACAGATTCCATCTTTGTTGTGACGGTATAACAATGATGAAAGAAGCACATCAATGTTAGGCATCTTATGGTTGTTGTATGCAAGCATGCTTATCTAGTGTTTCCCAAAGTTATATTGAGCCATTTTTAGTATACTTTTATAGTTTGACTTAGATGTTCACTCTTCTTAATTTAGGTGTTTTTCTTAGTACTATTTTATGCACAGATTTATCTTTGAGAAAAGTACAGTAGAGGAGGGTTCTATATTTTGAGCAGGGGACACTCTTCTCGGTAGGAGGCACTCTATTTGAGGGAGATTCTGTCATGCATGTTAGGTGCTTTATCCTAGATAGAGTTCCAATTCCCTGCTTCCTTGACAAAGTCTCTGCCAAACAAGACACCGATGGACAGAGTTCCAAGTCCCTAAGTTTTCCCAAAACCCACTTGAGCCTATTTATCTAGCCTAAAATCCTTTACATTCCAGTCATCTCTTGGTTGTAATTTCATAGAGGGCTCATAGGCTCTGCCAAACAAGACACCGATGGACAAAGTTCCAAGTCCCTAAGTTTTTCCAAAACCGACTTGAGCCTAGTTATCTAGCCTAAAATCCTTTACATTCTAGTCATCTCTTGGTTGTAATTTCATAGAGGGCTCATAGTCTCTGCCAAACAAGACACCGATGGACAGAGTTCCAAGTCCCTAAGTTTTCCCAAAACCCACTTGAGCCTAGTTATCTAGCCTAAAATCCTTTACATTCCAGTCATCTCTTGGTTGTAATTTCGGTAGGGCTAGCTACCAAACTAAAAGCTTGGTCTATGGTTACCCTCATCAATCTCCTCATCATCCTGGAACATTGTGGAGGATAGAAGAGGGCATGAAAACTAGGGAGTGCCAAGGTGTTCTAGTGAATGTAAGGTTCCCAAGTCATGGAAAAATGTAATTCTAGTTGTGAGGTCATGACTGCCAAGGTGTGTTAGGGAATGCTAGGGAATGCTAACATGTGTCAGATATTACAAAGACATATTGAAATAAGAGCAGAGAAAGAAAGAATAGCAAGAAAAAAATGAGAGAAGACCAAGAAGTAGAAACTGAATGTGTATCTCTTTATTCCAGAATTACTTTTCATCTACATGAACTTTCGATATATTCATGTCATTACCGTTACATAACTAAAATCTAAATTGGTTACAAAAACTGTTTAACTACGTTTGTTTAACCAAGTTCGTTGTCAAACTAACAAACTCCACCTTGACAACAACTTTCCCATTCATCATCTTTCCTGCAAGCCAAGAGAAGCTAAACACCACTGCAACTTCTCTACTGTAACTGGCTTTGTGAATATGTCTGCACAATTTTCTCGTGTGTGGACCTTTTTAAGAGCTACTTTTCCACCATCGATCACATGTCTCAGAAAATGATATCTCACATCAATGTGCTTGGTTCTACTGTGATAGGCAGGGTTTGTGGCCAAGTGAATAGCACTTTGACTGTCACAAAGTACACTCACTTTCTCCTGCGTTCTTCCGATTTCATCGAGCAAACCCTTTAACCAGATTGCTTCTTTACTGGCATCTGAAGCAGCTATATATTCAGCTTCGGTAGTGGACAATGCAACCGTGTCTTGAAGCTTTGACATCCAACTAATTGCTCCACCTGCAAGAGTAAAGACATAACCTGTAGTAGATCTTATTTTGTCCAAATCACCTGCATAGTCAGCATCTACATATCCGCAGACTGATCCTTCACTACCATTAAAGACGATACAATGATCTCTTGTGCCTCTTAGATATCGAAGCACCCATTTCACTGCTTGCCAATGTTCTTTACCTGGATTTGCCATGAATCTGCGGACAACTCCAACTGCATGTGAAATGTCAGGTCTTGTAGATACCATCGCATACATTAAGTTGCCTACCGCATTTGCATATGGTACATGAGACATATACTGCTTTTCTTCATCAGCTCTAGGACTCAAAACTGAAGAAAGCTTAAAATGGGAAGCTAGGGGAGCATTAACAGGTTTCACATTATTCATAGAAAACTTTTCAAGTACCTTCTCCACATACTTCTGCTGTGATAACCAAAGCTTACCATTTTTCCTGTCTCTGTGTATATCCATGCCCAAGATATGTTTTGCTGCTCCAAGATCCTTCATATCAAACGCCCTAGAGAGTTGAGCCTTTAACCTGTTGATCTCTTCCATGCTTTTGCTTGCAATAAGCATATCGTCAACATACAAAGCTAAGATAATGAATATGCCATTGAAACTTTTGAAGTACACACAATGATCATACTCACTTCTTATAAAGTTCTGGCTCACCATGAAGGAATCAAACTTCTTGTACCATTGTCTGGGAGACTGCCTCAGACCATACAATGATTTCCTGAGCTTGCAAACTAATCTTCTGCTACGACCTCGTACAAAACCTTCTGGTTGTTCCATATATATCTCCTCGTTCAAATCACCATGTAGAAAAGTTGTTTTGACATCTAATTGTTCTAACTCAAGATTAAGCAACGCAGTTAGTGCCAACACAGTACGTATAGAAACAAGTTTTACAACTGGAGAAAAAATTTCATGAAAGTCTATACCTTCAACCTGAGAATACCCTTTTGCTACCAGTCTCGCCTTATATCTCTCGATACTACCATCAAATTTCCGTTTCAGCTTGAAGACCCATTTACATCCAACAACACTTCTCCCTTCAGGAAGCTCTACAAGATCCCAGGTATTGTTCTTGGCTAAGGAGTCCATTTCTTCTTTCATAGCCTTTTTCCATTTTTCGCTATCTGTATCATCTATCGCTTCCTGATAACAAGACGGTTCCCCATCTTCAGTAACCAAAGAAAAAGATGAAGCAGAATCTTCATACCTTTTGGGAGTTTTCCTTTCCCTTGTTGATCTTCTCAGAGTGACTGGTTGCTGAACTGGTTCAGAAACTTGTACTGGTTCAGAAGCTTCAACGGCTTCCTTTGTGTCTTCAACACCTTTGTCTCCAGAAGTCTCTCCTTCCTTTCGACTATCACCGAAAGATCTAGCCTCCAACTGAACTCGTTGACACGGTGATACCTGTTCCTGTTCAATTCTTTCAACATTTGATTTTAACAAAGAGGATTCATCAAATGTTACATCTCTACTAATGACTATCTTCCGCAATGTAGGATCCCACAACCTATATCCTTTCACTGCATAGTCATACCCAACAAAGACATAACATTTCGACTTTGGATCTAACTTTGAACGCTGATTTTTCGGAATCAAAGAATAAGCATCACAGCCAAATATCCTCAAATGAGAATAGTCACAAGACTGACCTGTCCAGACTTCTTCAGGAATTTTACAATCAATTGCTACTGAAGGTGATCCGTTAACTAAATAACAAGCAGTAGATACTGCTTCTGCCCACAACTCCTTTTGCAAGTTGGCATTGCTGATCATGCTTCTGGCTCTTTCCATAAGAGTCTGATTCATACACTGAGCAACACCATTTCGTTGAGGAGTATAAACAGCAGTTTTGTGTCTAACAATGCCCTCATCCTTATAGTATTGTTCAAACTCAACAGAAGTGAACTCACCACCATTGTCAGTTCTTAGACATTTAATAGATTTTCCTGTTCTTTTCTCTACCATTACTTTAAATTGTTTAAAGACATTGAATACATCAGCTTTCCTTTTTAGCATATAGACCCAAACTCTATGAGAGTAATCATCAATGAACGTTAAAAAATACAATGCACCTCCATATGACATAACAGGGGAAGGCCCCCACAGATCAGAATGAATGTAGTCTAAAACATCTTTACTATTATGATTGCCAACTTTAAATCTCTGTTTACACTGTTTCCCATACACACAATGTTTACAGAAATCTAAATTCAAGGATTTCAGACCGGGAAGAGATTTACGTTTCATCAGTATGTGAAGACCTTTCTCACTCATATGACCCAAACGTTGATGCCACAGACGAGTACCTGCTTCTTCCTTTTCTGACGCAACCGTTGCTTCACCGACCTGAGTACTTCCTTTTAACCTGTAAAGATTCCTGACCTTTTCTGCGTTCATAACCACAAGGGCGCCTTTGAAGACCTTCAAGACGCCATCCTGACCTGTAAACTTATAACCATCTGAATCCAACACTCCCAAAGAGATTAAATTTTTCTTCAAATCAGGTACATGTCTAACACTAGTTAATGTTCTAACTGTGTTATCATACATCTTAATCCTGATATCTCCCATCCCAACAGTCTGACATGACATATTGTTAGCCATAAACACAGAACTACCGTTTACATTTTCATACGAAGTAAACCAATTTCTATGTGGGCACATATGATGCGAAGCACCAGAGTCTAACAGCCAGCTATCAAAACTCTGAGAGACATTACATTCAGGTGAAGTTTCATCTATCATACACAATTCTTCAGCAGATAAAACTTCGTCTACAATACCTGAATCAGCCTGATTCGCTTCGTTCTTCAGGTTTTCGGATTCCTTCCGTTTCCAAAAGTCCTTCTTCAAGTGTCCAACCTTACCGCAGTTCCAACATTTTGCCTTACACTTCTTGCCCTTCGATTTCGACCTGGAAGACCCCCTTGGTTTGTCTCCTCTTTCCTTTGAGCGTCCTCTAGCGACCATGGCTTCTGATGTAGTTGTATCGGTGCTGGATTTCCTTCGTACTTCTTCAGACAGAAGAGCTCCCACGACTGATTCAAACTTCAAAGAATCAGCAGAGCTGAAGCTGATTGAGGTTACGAAGTGATCCCATGATTCAGGCAGAGAACACAGCAAGGTTATGGCTTTATCTTCTTCCTGTATTTTGAATTCCATATCTGTTAATTGACAAATTAGTGTATTAAAACATTCAAATGTTCTACAACGCTTGAACCTTCTTTCATTCGAAGACTGTATAATTGTCGTTTCAGATAAATTCTATTGGTTAATGATTTTTTCATATAAAGGTTTTCAAGTTTTTCCCACAAACCTGACGCCGTAGTCTCTTCAACGATGTTGAAGAGAACTTCATCCGCTAGACATAACCGGATGGTACTGAGAGCTCGGGCATCCAAGTCCTCCCAGTCTGAAGTAGTCATGGTTGTGGGTTTCTTAGTAACCCCATCCAATGCCTTGTGCAACCCTTGTTGCACAAGCAGATCCTTAACCTTCAATTTCCAAAGAGCAAAATTGCTCTTTCCGGTGAATTTCTCCACCTCGAATCTTGCATTCGACATCTTGGCCATTTTCCCTCCTTCCTAGGATTTCAGGCTTTCAAAAAAAAAATAACTTCCCCGATTCAAACAGAAAGACAAGTTTCAAATCCTTTGATTTCTTGCAAACCCTTTTGTTTTTCTAGTTTCACAACATTCGTGCAAATCCCTTGCAAACTTGTTCTTCTAATATTTAAAAAAAAACTACAACACCCTTTTCAATCTCTGCTGCTATCTTTAAAAAAAAATTCTGCAAACTTTAAAATCTGAATCTGAACAACCTTTTTTCTGCAAACTTTAAAATCTGAATCTGAACAACCTTTTTTCTGCAAACTTTAAAATCTGAATCTGAACAACCTTTTTTCTGCAAACCCGTCTTTTTTAAAAAAAAAAAAATCTGCCAAAAAAAAAAAAACAATACCCGAATTGCACAAGCAGCCAACTGCCGTCCTCAGGGTTCAACGTTTGGGCAATCGATCTTCCCGTCCGCAGGTTCACCACTTATCTTCAACGTTAGCAAGCAGCCAACTGCCGTCCTCAGGGATCCAGCTTTTCTGCTACCGTCCACAGGAGAATTACCGCCATCCCCAGCTATCCAACGCGTCCTCAGGGATTCTGCCGCTCAGGGATCCAACGCTTGTGCTACTGTTCACACTGCAGGGGTTTTGACGCAGGAGAATTACAGCCAATCCAACGATTCTGCTACCGTTTGCACTGCAGGGGTTTTGTCGCAGGAGAATTACAACCAAATCATGTCGTCACGCTGTCCTCAGGGATCCGGATTCTTCAAGCAAAAAACACGCCGTCCATCCACAGGTTTATCACAGGTTCGCACTGCAGAGATTTTGTCCAGGCTCTGATACCACTTATTGAAATAAGAGCAGAGAAAGAAAGAATAGCAAGAATAAAATGAGAGAAGACCAAGAAATAGAAACTGAATGTGTATCTCTTTATTCCAGAATGACTTTTCATCTACATGAACTTTCGATATATTCATGTCATTACCGTTACATAACTAAAATCTAAATTGGTTACAAAAACTGTTTAACTACGTTTGTTTAACCAAGTTCGTCGTCAAACTAACAAGACATGTCAAACAAGCTAAGATGTGCCAAGTACTAACTATTGATTCTCTTATACATAACTATTTTTTCCTCCACCCTGCCAAGTACTAACTATTGATTCTCTTATACATAACTATTTTTTCCTCCACCCACCTTTCATAACTTCAATAACCATTAGGTAGGGACCTATAGCTTCGATGTTGCTTTGCTTGTTTAGTAAAATATTTTCAAGGTTTTAATTTATTAAGAGTTGCAGAATTTACAATTTATGAAGTTTCAAGGTCTAATTTTTAAAAGTATAATTCTTTAAACGGTGCTAGCTCAATGGAAGAGCACCTACTTTAGAAGCAGAAGGTTGGTGGTTCGATTCCATCATGCTCTGACATCCATATGGAATTACAACAATCAATTTTTGGTGATGGAGGCTCTTTTGACCATCACCAATGAGCTTTGGTGACATTTTTCGACCCTCACCGAAAATATGAAATGGTGACGGTTAACGAACGCCACAATATATACACATCAATAATGACGACCCTCAAAGTTCCATAACTAGAAATTGTTGTTGCTGATATGAATGGGTGATGATCGTTCTATATCATTATAGTCATTATTCATGACATACCTTGAATGTCACCACGACACCCATACTTCTGGCAATGCGTCTTTCGGTGACGGTCAACGAACATCACCATATATATGCACCAATAGTGACGACCATTAAAGATGCATCACAATAAATCATTGTTGTTCATATGAAATGGTGACAGTCACTATCCATCATTATAATCAATATTCTTAATGGACCTTGAATGTCACCATAACCCCTATACTTTTGGTGATGCCACTTTTGGTGGCGTTCGATTTTTGTTGACCAAGGCTATGATTTGTCACCATTTCTCGTATGCAACGGTGATAGTCGCTATGTGTCATTGTAAATCTCTATTGGTGACGAAATTTGAATGTCATGACAACACCTATACTTTTGGTGATGCTACCTTTGGTGACGTTCAGTTTTTGGTGACAGAGGCTATGGCCTGTAACCATTTCCCATATGAAATGATGATGGTCACTATCCGTCATTATAAATCATTATTGGTGACGGACTTTGTATGTAACTACAACACCTATACTTTTGGCGACACCACCTTAGGTGACGTTCAGTTTTTGGTGACGAATGCTCTTTTGACCATCACCAACGAGCTTATGGTGACATTTTTTTCCCCTCACCAATGTCTTTTTTTCTTGTAGTGTTCAATACATGTTCTTCCATGGATAGCTTTATATTATGGCACTTTCCTGAGCAATTTATGGTTCCTCCACTTGCTACCATCACTTGACACTCTGGTGTTGGATATAGGAAGAAATTCAATTCCTTATATATCTTACAATGAATAAAATTATGGGTACTTCCTGAATCAATCAACACTATTACCTTTATTCTTCTTGATGTGCCCTTCTATCTTGATAGTTTAAGGAGTGGTAATTCTAGCCAATGCATTAAAAGATATGGTCGGATCCATTTCTTGTTCTTCTAGGGTTTGTTCCTAGTGTATATCCTCTTCTTTTGACGTTTCTTGTTCCTTTTCTTCCTCCTCTTCCCAAATTATGTAAAATAATTTCTTCTCAGCACACTTATGAGCTTTAGTGTATTTCCTATCACAACTGTAAAAAAGCCCTTTTTCTCTTTTTTCTTCCAATTTTTGTGGTGTCAACCTTGTAGGTTGTGGATGGCTAGGGGCAACAACACTTCCATCATTATGATAGGGAGTGGTAGGATTCCTTGTTGCCATAATTTTTCTTCCCATTTTTCTTGCTAACCTGAATGTATTCTCCAATGAATTTGGTTTCCAAAGGTGAACCTCATGTTGGATTTTATCTTTTAAAGTCCCTATGAACACATCAATCCTATTCTCCTCTAGAATATATTTTAACCTTATATTTAAATTTTGGAAGTCCTCAATGTGCTCCATAATTGAACCCTTTTGTTTGAGATTTATCAGTTGGATAAAAAAGTGTTTCTTTTTGTATCCTCACAATGTGCTATCATTTCTTCCATAAAAATATCCCAAGTGATAATTTTGATACCATATAAACTGATTTGGTTCCAAAATTAAAGTTTCAATGCATACCTTTTGTGTCTTTGGCACATTATGGAGATCGAAAGATTGCTCCATCTGTAGTATCCATGTTCCGAGATCCTTGCCATCAAAATTCCTCATATTGATCTTTGGAACATGGTGGTTCTTTGATCCAACGTTAGAGTCTATGAAATCATGATTAAAATTTATTTTGTTCTCATCATGAGTTTCCTTTACTACCCTTTTTCCATTAGTAAGCATTTATCATAGAAACTTTGTCAAATTTGCCTTCAAATATGTCTTCAAATCTTCCATGCCTTTCTCTAAATCCTCCATCTTAGCTTATGCACCATCCATCTTAGCTTCCACGTTGTCCATCTTAGCTTCCTCATGATTCATCTTAGCTTCTACACCTTTCTTTAAACCATCCATCTTAGCTTCCACTGCATACATCTTACCTATTATGTCTTTCCCTAAACCATCCATCTTAGCTTCTGTTACTTTTTGTGCGAGTAAAATTTATTGCACTTGGTATCGTTATTTTGATATATCATGTTTCATTTCTTCCTCTTCTTCATGAGTCATGCTAAAGCTTTCAGGTTGCTTACTAGGAATTTCCATTTTCTTTCTTCGAGGCATCAATTATCGATAATAATGCTTCACTATGCCCTTTGAATTCCTTCAAACTAATTTTTCAAACCAATCTTATGAAAAAAAAAAAAAATACACACCTTTTCTCACTTTGTAGGAGCTCGATATTAAAACTGATGTATCTCTATAATTTTGGATTTCCAAGGACTAAAATTTATTCCTACGGTAACCCTATGAGTAATATTTCTAACCTTGCAATTCTGATCAAGATTGAATTCTCTAATGAAGCATTATGCGAATTCTCCCACGATGACTTGAGTATAGACTGGTTCTGTAGAGTGAACTTGTACAATGTGCCATGGGTCACTGTTTCAACCTTAGGTTCTAAAAATCATACCCAAAAGACTATAGTCCATCCTCTTTCTGCAACTTCTTACGAAAATTTTATCTGATGCTCAGAGCGAAAGTTATGACGATTTTCCCAAGGTCACATGTTTGGAATGTAATTCAGGGTTCTGCAAAAACCCTAACTTCCTCAGATTATATCTCAGAAAATATGGCGAGACAAGATCTAAAATTCAGGCTCGAGGTTCAGACCGATTCCGTCCCAATTGGGATTTTTTTAGCTTCTGAAAATTTGTATCGAAAGAGTTATAGCAAAAATGCCACGATGACCTATTTGGAGCAACGAAACCTTAGAATCCAAAGCTCTCATACCAAATGTTATGAAACCAACACACAAAAAGATAGAAACGATAGATCAAGGCCTTAGAAATAAGCCTCTTCGAGTGGGAAACCTCCTTTACATTACAAAAATGAATAATTCTTATATGATTCAAATGACAAAACCTCCTTTCTATATATAGGAGTCTAAGGGGTCACAATATAACCAAAGCCAACCTAACAATAATAATATAAAGGCACAAAAATAACAATAGTGGGATTCTATGGAGCACAATAATAACAATAAGTGGACAATAAGGGCACAACAATAACAATAAAGGATACAACGACAATATTAATGGGGGAATCACTAGTATTATAGGGACCTAACACCGAGTCTTATTTCTCTCTTTGACCCTTACTAGATCCTTTCCTTCCTCTCTTCCTCACCTTCTTGGTGAGGGTTGGGTTTGAAACATCTTCATAAGTGGTTGAGACATGTTAGGTGACTTAGGAAAAATGCAATAGAATTATGTACTTGTGGAATTCAACTATATAATCATTAACTTTCTACCTAGATTTTGCCTAAGACTCTACCATTGGATTCTGAACTCACATTCATGCCTTGCTAGGTGGAACTTCTTCCACAGTATTTGTCTATACTCTTCCTAATTTAGGATGAAAAGTCTTCCTCAGTGCCTTTTTGGCTAGAAAATGCATTTCCATCAGAACAAGGTGAAACTTGTCATCTTCAACCTAGCAATTGTTTTGGTATACTTAGTACCCTCACTTGAAGGTGTAATTTAGAATTATGGAAGTGTAGGAAGATGCACAAGGAGAAATAATATAGCACTATATTTTATGACTTCTCCATAGGTACATCTGAAGGAGGTTGTGTGTAATTAGGTCCGGCTTTAACGCAGATTTTAACTTGAGAAATGCAAACTTGCATGCAATTTTGATACCTTAGCATGCATTCTAAGTATGGAATATAATTTTTCATGGCATATAGGATAGCTTCTTTTCCTTATCATCAATCAAGTCTGAAATTTATGTACATGGCATGCATTTTATAATGTGAGTGGGCATTTTGGCACTATGAAAATAATATGTGGAAAGCAAAGTTGGTCTTACAAAAAGAATATTTTGGCCCATGTGAGTATAAATCAAGGTAGGATATGGTGCTGATGAGAAATATGAGTAGGTGTCCCCTCACAAATGCCATGACCAAAAATCATCATAGAGGCTAACTTGGCAAATTTCCCATTCCAAAGACCTCGATGGAAAAACCAATGGAGAATTTGTTTGTTAATAGACTAGAGTTATTAGGATTTAAAAAATTGTATAAAATAGTAAATACCACTAATTAATAACCCAAATATGCCAAAATTGCTAGAGTGAGTAGACTCTAGAGTAGTTGGCTCTTTAAAGAGAAAGAAAATCCATGTGATAGGCCAAAAACAATAACTGACACAATACCAAATCCACAAAGCTATAAATGAATATTCTAAGATATTAAGACAATGGAACAAGAAATGCTAACCCTATCATAGTTACAAACTGGGAAAGTTTCCTTTTGGTTGGTCTCTTTGCATCTTTCCAATGTATTTTAGCCACATAGAGCATAAAAAAAAAACTCCCCTTTATCCTCATAAATTCACCGACCACCAACCTCAACTACTAATTTGTCATAACTTGTTATAATGGTCTCTTGCTCATTCATGATGGTATATGAAATTCTTGCAGACTCAAATAACCTCACCACCATTCGAGACCATACAACCATCCTTGATAGCCAAACCTCACACAAGATATTATACTAGAAAATGACCATAGATAATATGTTGAAGACATTCACAGTCATGTGAACCTAGTTGAATCAATCACTTATCAACCTCATGATGAAACCTTCTTAATGCTCACTTGACATGGGGATAGGAAAATATTCTTACATCAGGTCACTACATATAGTTTGAAAAGATTCTTGATGAGATTCATCCCATTATGAGTCTAGGACTTGGTTTCCCATGTAAATTCCTTCATTTGTTAACTTTTCTATACTTTGTTTCCTGCTTTGTGGATATGAGAGGGTAGAAACATTTTAATTTGAACTAATAGTCTATTTACTATTTCTAATCCAACCTCTAGTTTTCATCTTTTGTACATTTTCATATGAGAAGAGTCATTGTGAAGTTTTTCCACCATTCTAATGGTTACCTGTGAGTCCCCTTCCAGAATGATGTTAGGTAATATTATTCTTATTACTACCTCCAAGCCAAATTCTAGAGAATATAACTCCATTACATTGTTGGTGTCCATACATATAGAACTTGTATATATGTGGATAAATTTTTCGTGTGCATCCCTAATAATGCCTTCAAAGCATATCGGGATATGTTTTCCTTTTGATGTACCAATGAAATTAATATTCAAATAGTCCTGGGGTGGGGTTAAATAATACTCTAGGCTTGAAATTCTCTTATTTTGAGGGCCTCCATATCTTAGTTCTTTCCAAGGGTTTACATATAGGGTATTTGAAATTCTTGACTCTTCTAGGGTACCTTGCTAGTCCTCAGGTGATGAATTGTAGAATAGATTCCTTGAGAGTAGATATAATCGACTCCCAAACTTCACTTACTGAATTATATGTGGATTTGAAGATCATTTGATTCTTTCCTTCTATTTTTCACGAAGTATGAAGATTAATAGAAGTTTCCAGGCTGTATTGATTGTTCCATTATTGAAGAAATTATAAATTATCTATCCAATCAGTGATGGTTAAGGTTTTGTTTCCTTCTATTATCTCCAATGTACAGAAATTTTCACCACCCTTATTCCAAAGATCTGATACAAATTGACAATAATTAATGATATGGTCCAATATTTCTTCCTTATATTTGTAGAGATGGTGGATTGAGGGACCAATGAACCTTGTTTTCCCGAGTTTGACATAGCTTAAGGGGTTTTTATGACCTATGAGCTAGAGGAAGTTTGTAATTTTTGGCCAAGCTTTAGATTCCATATTTTATTTTGGGAGTTGTAAAATGGAAATATGTAGATTGCAAGCTCCTTTAAGGTTGCATTTGTATTCATATTTGTAGTCCTAGAAAAGTAGAATAGTTTGGATTTTTATTGGATTCTCTTTGAGTTTTGAATATAATTAATCTAATGCTTCAACATCCCCATGGTAGCCTTGTTGTTCTTTAGCAAACTATTCCCTCCATCCATAAGAGGATTTTGATCTTTGTCAATAGTCTTCTACAATGGTCATGCTCCTATCTATCTGTTGTTTAAGGGGTTTATGTTTCTTATCTCTTGAAACCCTCTAGCTCTGCTTCTCAATTTGTTCCTGCTTCTATAGCCCTCTCCCACTTTTGGTAACCTAGACACATATCACTCTTTGTGTGAGAGGCTCTTCTCAACAGTTGTCTATGAAACAGAGGTAGCATTGTTGGAATGTTTTTTGGATCATGTTGTTGACATTTTTGGAAAATTTGTCATCTAGACAATCTGAATGGTTTCAATAGAAATTATCATGTTTAGCCTCACTTCTTTTGAACAATTTTATCTATATATTGTAAGAGCACACACAGAATCTTTCACAAATAGATTTCACAAGTGCCTTTCTTGTCACTTCTAGTGGAATAACTCCTTGGAATTTGAAATTCTATCCACTAATATGCAATTGGCACTGTAACAACTGTAAGAATCCCATTGGTTCTTTTTATCATGTATAGTGTAATAGTTTCTATTGTTGGTGTTGCTATCATAACAATATAACATAAGAAAAACTGACTATGTTATTTGTCAAATGAATTAAAACTGAAAAATCACTTTTGTTTGAGCCGGAGTTACTAAATACTTTCTAAACTCAGGTTATTGGTGTGAGTGTTTTGACATCATATTCTTGTAGTAGATACAACAGGGTATATCACAACTTCTTATTATATGTAGAGAACGAAAAGTTGTCAATCAGTGGCTAGTTTGTGTTTTTTGAATATTATCAGTTCATTGTCATGATTGTTTAAGAAATGCTCTTTCTTATAAAAGTTATGTTAGAAAGATTAATAAAATTGAGATGGCTTGGGCATGATTCACTTTCATTCAACATTAGTTATTTTATTGTTTTCGGTTTGTCCTCTTTGGAGAAAATCATCTAAGTTTAGGTTTGATAATTCTATGCAGTTGTATAACTCATAAAATATCTGGATGGATCATATTTGTTATGTTTTTGTTCAAGTAAAAGAGACTAAGGTCATGTTATAACTTATAAACATATACAATTTATTCCATGTCTATCTCAAATATAATAGATGTTTGAATTCATCTTGTTTTCAAGTGATGGATGATGAGGGTGAAATGGATGTTCTAAAGCATGCAATAAGAATGGACGATAACAATATGAAATTTCTATGATTGGTTGGTTAATGTTATGTTATTGTTATCTATCTTGTATCAACATTCCTTTCTATGGATGTTAATCTTTTACCAAGCTACATTTTAGATATCCCTATAGTAATTGTTGTTTGAGATGATAAAGTTTTCAATAAGCTATATATATTTGAAATTATGAATGTATTGTGAATGACATTAACTTAGAAGATAGTAATGTTTAACCAACAAAGGCCTAGTATTGGAAGTCATAAATCAAGATTGATCAACAACAAACAACAGGGAAACCCAACATTAATCCTGCACATTTGGTCTTCAACTAGTGGTTCTAGACCAAGGAAGCAATGAATTTATTACACACAATGATTAGGTCTTCCAACAAACATGTTACAACCTTATAGTGTGTAATTATTTTTTTATGGAAAAATGTGTTTATAGTATATAAAATTTGTTCCCAAAGTGAGAGTAGCCAGATACATCAAAAAAATTATGGATTATGCATCCTGGAACCATGATAAACTTCATGAGCCTACTTTAGGACTACCTTTTTACATTTATCAAAACAATGAAATGGTTCAGAGCCTCAAACTATTGTGACTATAGAGCCACCTGAAGAATATGTTCCTTAAACCATATGCATAAGATTATACAACCTGTAAAGCAACATCCGGAAAATAAGACCAACATGTAGGGAGCATAATTAGATAACGTAAATGCAAGGATTCATAACCTGGCTCTTGAGCAGATGCAGTTTCCTTCTGCAATTTGTGAGTCTTAAATTGTAAAATCCAACCTAGTTTGAAACAGAATTCTGCATGCTCTTTTCTACACTGAAACTCATGTCATTAACCAGATGTAATTTGGAGTTGGGGGGAGGATGATGAATTCTCTAGGATTATTAAATTTAAGATGGATTGCAGAGTATTCCACATGAAGTACTGAGATGTCGGTTGTACCATATTCCTCTTCATTAATGGGAGATTCTTTCTCATCATCCTTCCTTTTCTGCATGAGATTCTCATTATGATGACAGAATGGTGGGAAAAGGTTCATCCTACCCTTGGCTTATCAGATAAAATAAAAATTTCTTTTGTTAGGAATTAAGGGGAATCTGAGAGATTTGTTTCCTGGTGGAAAACTTGATTGGTTAATTGATCAAATATCTTATATGCAAATGTTCTTACATAGATGAAGTCCCACACTTCAAACCAATCCTTTTCCTGAATCAAGCAAAACATTTGGTTGTTCAAGTCCCAAGATTGACAAGATATGATTTTTTCACAATGTTCCAAACCAATTTGGAATCCTCTTCAAAGTTCATATTTTTGGTACTTCTATCAGAGCTTCTTCGATTTCCATCCTCATGGCATTACCTTCCTCTTGGTTGTTAGTGTTGGTGTCTAGGAAGTTCACGAGGGTCCCTAGGTTGTGTTGTCAATCATTTGTAAAACCCCTTCCAGCTCCAACCAGGCCTCAATTACCTTTGGAGGTTTTGTCAAAGCTGTATTTGATCGAGTCCTAGGACTTGGGTCCTAAATCTGAGTGCAAGAAAACTTTCCAAACCCCCTCTCCTTTATCTTGAAGAGGAATCAAAGGGGCAACCCATTTAAAGGACGACAAACTTTTATGAATTATTTATGACCAAACCTTTTCTATTTACATTTAGATTTAATTGTCTCCAAGTTAGATCATTCAGATCTTTCCCCATATCTACACTGCAGTGGCATGCTTTTCTTCAAAATCTTGTTATTCCTTGCTCTCCGTAAAAAACAAAAGAGAATCTAGTGAGATATACCATATTTGCTTTAATGTTTCAGCCTTCCAAAGTGGCTTAGTATATTTTCTAAAAATTTCTACACAACCAACCTAAAGGCGTGTCTATTCCTTTCTCGCGATAGAAACCAAAAGACATACCTGGTGACTAGGTGACACATAGACCATACCTGCTTTAATATTTCAACATTCCAATGTGACTTAGTATATACGATAACTAAAATCATGGTTGTCCACAAATTTTTCTCAGCCAGGCTCTTGCCTCCTTCGCAGTAGAATAACTATATAATGATGGAATCTCATATCCTTTTCTTCTATCTTGCAACCACTACATCTAGAGGGACCAATTACTCCTCACTTTCCAAGTGCTAAATCAGACTATTGAGATAAACTTAAACTAATGGCCAGATTTCATTAATTTTATTGAATATTTGTCCTCTATCATCGATGTATGGTATAATTACTCGATACTTTGTCATCATTTCTTGTTGGTGCTAATTCAACTGATACTAGGGCAAGAATTAGCATCCTGATAAAAAGTTCCCCCATTTAGCTACTCAATATCATCTTTACATTCTTTACATTCTGTCATTTTGTACTTTCATGGTGCCTTCCTTTTAGGGTAATTAAGCTTCGATCATTTCTAGAGAGATCTTGGAAAGGTCTACAGGTGAGGGAATTTTCTGGCACAATGGGTACATGCCTAATCTCTAGTGTAGATGTAGCAAGGAACAATGACTAGTTGTCCTGATTTCTGTCGTAGTAGTGACTAGCAGCAAGGAAACTAGCTGTGATCCTATTGAGGTTGACAAAAATTGTTGGAGAAACATGGAACTGCGAGAGAAGCATTATGTCATTGTTAAAAAATAGTATGTTACCCTTGAGGATTTAAGGGACTACTCCGAGATCAATATTTGCAAAGAGCGAGGGAGAGGTAGTTTTGTTATATACAAGAAGCCCAGGTTAGATTTGTGGTTAGCATAAAACATACGGCTTACACTATCTCCTTGTATAGCATTGTGTTTTGTATAACTACATCCACTAGCTAGAGGAAAATTATATGTATAGAAGGCCACAAGGGATCCATCTCCTCGAGATATGGGGTTGAGGTTTTTCAATGCATTGCGAAATGTGTCTGAGCCTATGCCATTTTATGTTATTGGTGCACATATGTATGTTTTCCTTTAAATCATATGTATTTTATATTTGGAAAATCTTCCTACAATCCACACACACACATATATGTTATTTTGTGCAGAAAATTGTTAACATAATTTGTGCTTGAGATTATCTGCTTCTCCATGCTTCTGTTTCATGATTTCCATTTTGACTTTCATTCTCTTGAATAATTTTACATAAATTTTTAAATATGATGCAATAGAGGAGCCTCCATATGTGGTTGGATGTATAAGTCTTCGACTGTGAAGGGCCTTTTGGTGAGGCTACATCTCTAGGGTATGTCAAGTTCAATTTTCTAAAATTTACTTCATAGGAACTAATTGATTTTTGGATTCCACTTCAGGGAAGACTAGCACAATTTTCACAATCAAAGTTGCACCTTAAGATATTTATGACAAATACAAAGGGTCCTAATGTGGTTACTCAATACATAAAGAAGATGGAAAAGGAAGTTAGAAAAGAGGTATTCATTATTCAAAATTAAAATCTCAAGTGGATATCTATATTTTCTATTTCTTAAAGTATAGCCCACTAGATTTCTCTATTTTCCTAGACATTATGAGAATCAGAAATAATTGTATGAAAATTTCTTGACACTCACCTTAGACATATTCAACATTCCAAAAACTATTTTCACTTCCAAGTGACAACATTCTAGTTAATGATTTTTCATGCTAATTGCAACGAAAAATGCCTTTTAGGTATCTATGCCTTATATACATTTGCATGATTTTCTGCAACCAACAAACTAAAACGTAGAGGTCTCAAGTGAATTTATATTTTGTGGGCTTACTTATTCTTGTTTGTGAGGATGTTAGATTTCTATGCAAATATCTTTGGACATACAACCAATCTTTTTGTTGTTGTTGTTGTTGTTGTTGTGGGAAGATATAAATGAAATAATGGAGTTTCCTCCTTCCTTAGCATTAATGGTAGTCCATCTTTGACCATATTCCTTTGCAAAGGAATAATCCTTGATGCAAAGTACACATATGTCAAAAGAAGACTCACACTCCATTCTCAATCGTTTGTTTCCTACAATGTTTCATGTAGGTACACATTGAATTATTTTCTCATCATAGAAACCATATATTGTCTGTTATAGATCTGACCTGCAAATATATGAAATGATACCAATATACCCAATAACTGTAAATAATCACCAAAAATAACAAGTTCTAAATATAGATAAAAATTCTTCTTTATTGATCAAACCATTAAGGTAGGGCAACACCATACATTCACTCCTTAAGGAAGGAGAAAACTCCACAAGCCATATGCTTGTCCATACAATATTCTTTGACATCTCTCAATGGGGAGTCTCTAGCCTCTATATAGGCCTCATACATACCATACCATGGTTCCCTCAATACCATCTATCTAATACGATGGGCTTATTACATTATTGCTAACTACTTATGGTCCCTTACATGATACGGGTTAATCACCTTATTTATTACTATGGCCCATCCCATTATTACATTATTCCCTTGGGTAACCCCCTCTGTACCCCATACTATCCCCCATAGGTATACTACATTCCACCCCCCTTAAACATGTTTCATCCCCGAAACATAAGAAGAACACAAATAATAAGATTTACTCAAAAGAGTAGTTCACTGGTAGCATGCACATGCATCTAGCCATCCCAGAGAAAGGTGAAACCTCGATCTAGCTGGTGCCTCACTCGCTTGAGATGGAATTTGGCCCTAGTGGCTCTTCTCCATTGTTGTTTTGTGGGTGGATCGTAGCCCCTCTCTATCTATCATGCGGGGGTTGTTGTCCGTGTTGTTGATTCGTTGCCATCTTGTTGGTTGTTTTCTCGCGGGGTGATGTGGGTGGTGATATGCTGAATTTTGAACCAACAGTGTATCTGTATTTAATTCACCACCTAATGGAGCCTGATTGGTATTCAGTGCATGTTTTGGTCCCTGTTGTTGTTGCTTATCTTCCAATATTGCTTCAACCACAGATTCCTCATCTGATGTATCCATCCTTGTAACATTTTCTTCTTTAGCCTCCTTGGTGCTTATTTACAATTATTGGGTATATTGGAATCATTTCATATATTTGCAGGTCAGATCTATAACAAGATCTAAATATACATAGAAATGCTTCTTTATTGATCAAACCCTTAACGTAGGACAACACCATACATTCACTCCTTAAGGAAGGAGAAAACTTCACAAGCCATATGCTTGTCCATACAATATTCTTTGACATCTCTCAATGGGGAGTCTCTAGCCTCTATATAGGCCTCATACATACCATACCGTGGTTCCCTCAATACCATCTATATAATACCATTGGCCTATTACATTATTTCTAACTACATGTGGTCCCTTATACAATACGGGTTAACCACCTTATTTATTACTATGGCCCATCCCATTATTACATTATTCCCTTGGGTACCTCTCTCTGTACCCCCTACTATCCCCCCTAGGTATACCACATTCAACCCCCCTTAAACATGTTTCATCCCTGAAACATAAGAATAACACAAATAATAGGATCTACTCAAAAGAGTAGTCCACTAGTACCATGCACGTGCATCTAGCCATCCAAGAGAAAGGTGAACCCTCGATCTATCTGGTGCTTCACTCTCTTGAGATGGAAGTTGAACTTGGCGGCTCTTCTGCGTAGCTGTGTTTTGGGTGGATCGTCACCCCTCTCTATCTGTCATGTAGGGGTTGTTGTCCTTGTTGCTGATTCGTTGCCATCTTATTGGTTGTTTTCTTACAGGGTGATGTGGGTGGTGATATGCTGAAGTTTTAACCAACGATGTATCTTTCTTTAACTCACCACCTAGTGGAGCCTGATTGGTATCTGGTGCATGTTGTGGTCCCTAATGTTGTTTCTTATCTTCTAATATTACTTGAACCACGGATTCCTCATCTGATGTATCTATCCCTATAACATTTTCTTCTTCAGTCTCCTTGGTGATTATTTACAGTTATTAGATATATTGGTATCATTCCGTATATTTCCAAGTCAGATCTATAACAAGATCTGAATATAGATAGAAATTCTTCTTTATTGATCAAACCATTAAGGTAGGGCAACACCATACATTCACTCCATAAGGAAGGAGAACACTCCACAAGCCATATGCTTGTCCATACAATATTCCTTGACATCTCTCAATGGGGAGCCTCTAGCCTCTATATAGGCCTCATACATACCATACCATGGTTCCCTCAATACCATCTATCTAATACCATGGGCTTATTACATTATTGCTAACTACTTGTGGTCCCTTACATGATACGGGTTAACCACCTTATTTATTACCATGGCCCATCCCATTATTACATTATTCCCTTGGGTACCTCGTTGTGTACCCCATACTATCACCCCTAGGCATACTACATTTTCCTCTTCCACTTGTAAAAATGGAAAAATATCAAGTCAATAAAAGAGGATTGATTTGCAATAATTCCAATAAAGCAAATTGAAAAGAAAGGGTTGATGTGCATGGATTTGAGACAAACTAATTTTGAATTTTAACGAAACTTGAAATATGTTTCTTGCCTCATCCTTGAGAAACTATGATTTATATGTCAAATAGGACAATCATGGCACTATGGAGGAATACAACATTCAAAATTGAGTAGAAGATGGAAATAGTAGAGGATGGAGAACCAATAGATTTATAGGATCTCCCAAACATTTTTTATGGATACTTTTTCGGTGTCACGGAAGCCATCATGACAAAGGTTCATTCACACACATTACATTTTAGTGTAAGTATCTCAATTCATAAGATATTTCCTTATTTTGCCTTCCTGCGAAGTTATTGTTATGATATGTACGTTGTTTTGGACAAACTATTGTGTCGATGGTTTAATTTGGTAAGACCATGCTGATATAATAAACAATGAAACTCAACAGCCTATGGGAAGTGGCTATTACTAATTCAATAATTACTTGTTTCTCAAAAATACATCCCTACTAAAATTGTTTATGTCATTCCTAATGATAGGGTGAGTCACTAATGAAGTTATGATGGGGGTCATTCAGACAATGAGATAATGGAGAAATCTGGTTCTATGAACTATGGAACCACAACATGGGAAATTTACAAACCAAAAGTATACCATACAAAAGATAATTTTCATTGCTATGTTTCTAAATTTTATTTCTTACTTAGGGAGGATATGGACAAGGCGCTTCTCGAATCTAATTTTGCTAATGATATTTATTGTGTTTTTGTCCTTGCTGGACATTAATGGCACAATCTTCCTAGGAACCAAAACCCTCATCACTAAGTAGTCAATACTTATCACGCAAGGAACAAGCATATTCATGATGTATGTTCTCTCTCTTAAGAATATTGTCAGGTGCGACCTTGGTAAATATGTGGTTGTGGATGATGATGGATCCTCTTCTGATTGAAATTCTAGCTAGAGTGTTGATGGAGAGATATTGGAAAGGTATATAGTTTTGAGGGAATTTGTTGGTGCAATGGGTATGTGCCCAATCCCTAGTGTATATGAAACAAGCAGCGATGACTAGTTGTCTTGATTTATGTCCTAGTAGTGACTAGCAACAAGAAAACAAGTTTATCTGGTCACGAGGCTTATAGAAATTGCTAGACAAACATGGTACTGCAAGACAAGGATTACGTTGTTGTGAAACAAAAATATATTACCCATGAGGATTTAAGAGACTACACTGAGATCAATATTTGCAGAGAGTAAGGGAAAGGTAGTTTTGTTGTATACAAGAAGCCTTGGTTAGATTTGTGTTGAGGATAAACATATTACTTACATCATCTTCCTATATGGATAGTGACACATAGCACTGTGTTTTGTTTTGTTACAACCACTAGCTAAAGAGGCAAATTTATATATATATATATATATATATATATATATATATATATATATATATATATATATATATATATATATATATATATATATATATATATATAATCCCACAAGGGACACATCTTCTCAGGATATGGAATTGCGGTTTTTCAATGCATTACATAATGTCTCTACACCTATTCCATTTTATGTCATTGGTGAACATGTATATTTTTTCTTGTAAATCATATGTATTTTATGTTTATATGTTCTTCCTACAATCCACACACACATGTGTGCATGTGTGTCTATGTGAGTATTTGTGTGGAAAATTGTTAACGTAATTGGTGCTTGAGATTATGTGCTTCTCCATGCTCTTGTTTCATTATTTCCAATCTGACTTTCATTCTCCAAATAATTCTACATAAATATTTGAATATGATCCAATAGAAGAGCCTCCATCTGTGATGGATGTAGAAATCTTCAGATTTAATGGGCCTTTTGCTGGGGCTACATCTCTAGGGTATGTGAAGTTCAATTTTCTAAAGTTTACTTCATAGGAACTAACAAATTTGTTAAAATTTACTTCATAGATACATGTAAGGAGGTAATTGATATTGACACGAGTATTAAAGGGGATAAGACCACATGAAAATCCTAGTGATTTTGGTGTAACAAAAACTCCTCATACCAAGCGTACCTAATCCTAAGGAAGTCCATTGTTTGTATCACATCCATTGCGAAAAGTGCTTGAAAACCTTGACCTTCATTGTGAAGAAGATGAAAATGGAAAGGTAATGGTGAATTTCTTCAAGCAGGGCATAACTTATGATCTTGTGTTAATGGATAAATGAAGCTAAAAATGGAAATGTAGCCGTGAATTTCTTCAAGTAGAGCAGAATTTATGATCACGTGTTCATGGAAAAAGAAATGGTTGTCATGGATGGACATGAGGTAAATAAGTTTTAATTCATTGGATACATAAGTTTGTTTCATTTTGGCTTCCTGTAAGTTTTCCATTTAAGCATCTAGTTTCTCATATGTTAAATGGTTGTCATGGATGGACATGAGGTAAATAATTTTTAATTCATTGGACACATAGGTTTGTTTCACTTTGGATGCTTGTAAGTTTTTTATTTAACCATCTCCCTTGTCATATGATGCAATACTTTTTCTTCTGGGTTCACATTTCAATTCATTCTTACCCTAGAAAACACTAGATTTCATGCCAGGCTACAAGACAACTGATATCAATCAGAGTTAAGACACTAATCATTTCACTGATTGGAAATTCTTTTCAATTTGATAAAGACATCTTTTTTTATGGCTGGAGTTAGATGCATTTTTAGCGTCTTTTCGCTAAATAAATGCTCCTCACTCGCAATCTCTTAGTGGATGCTATTGTTTCCGATTTGTTTCACTTATCTAGCCACATTGTGGTAATAGTGGCTAGTTCAGATTCTCTCTTTGAGACAAACATAAAGGGGAAAATTTTCAAAATATCTCAGAGCAATCAACTCTATCAAACTTCCTTTTCAAAATATTAGGTCAAACATGTTGACTAACTTAGGCAAACATAATTAAACTCATTGCATCTTGGCCGAACTTGATAAGATTTGACTAGGTTGTGCCCAAACTCAAATAAATTAGACATATTTAGAAACATGTATAGGAATTCTTGTTTTAATATTGGAGAGTAAGCATAGAGTGTAGCACAAATCCCAAATTCCATACATGGATGATTTATTTCGGAGGACAATAGAAAAGAGGCTGAGATTTTCTTCCTTTTTACTAAAGAAGTAAATTCCATTTTATCAAGTGCATAATCAATCATGTCGGGTTCTTTTGTTTCCTTTAATCTTTGAGTACATGTGGACACATGTTCAAATTAGTAGATTTTGTTGTTGGTTTATTGATTGCTTATCATCTTTATTTTACCCAATTTACAATTTATAAAGTTTCAAGATCTAACTTTTTAAATTCTAATTCTTTAAAGGGTGCTAGCTCAATGGAAGAGCACCTACTTTATAAGTAGGAGGTTGGTGGTTCGATTCCATCATGCCCTGATATTCGTATGGAATGGTGACAATCAATTTTTGGTGACGGAAGCTCTTTTGATCATTACCAACGAACTTAAGGTGACATTTTTCGACTCTCACTAAAATATGAAATGGTGACAGTCAATGAATGCCACCATATATATGAATCAATAGTGACAAACATGAAAGGTCAATCACCATAAATCATTGTTGTTTAAATGCAATGGTGATGGTCAATGAATGTCGCCATATATATACATCAATAGTGATGACCATGAAAGGTCCATCACAATAAATCGTTGTTATTAATATGAAATGGTGAAGGTCACTATCTATCATTATAATCATTATTTATGATGAACATTGAATGTCACTACAACACCTATACTTTTGGCAATGTCTCCTTTGGTGATGTTATCACTCAGGTTGTCGTTAAGCTTAGGAAAGGATACGGCCGAGGTAACCACTAACCAACTTTGGACTGCAGGTTCTAGCCCACCTGCAGTCAGAGAGGGCTCTCTCTTTCAGATTGAGCTTTCTTGATGATGATATTAGGCTAGCTATTGAGTTAAAGGGGTTTTGGTTTGTAATTTGGTGGGAAGGAGGATGCTTTCAAACAGAGAGGCAATGCATAGTGTGGTAAGTTTCAAACCATTGGGCATGGAGTCATGGGGTAAGACTGCTGGTGCGTTTTCTTGGTGGCAAGAGGAATATGGAGCAAGGTAGCTGCATATGAAACAAATTTCAAGGTAAAAGAGATGGGTTGGAGGCTAAGGAATGAGAGGCAACAAAGAATCTCTCAAGCAAGTTAGCAAAGGGAAGATGAATGAACTATATCTAGGAGCAGCTAAGAATTCTTAGACAACAGTCATTCATATGTGAAATAGATTAAACATGAGCCATAAAGGAATTCATATTTATGCCTAAATCAAGGAGAAAACATAAAGAGCCACAGAAACTGAGCATAGAGTGCAGCTAAGCAAATTCTAAGCCAATCTTTTGTTCTGTGACTTGAGCATGTATGAAATTGAGATAACAGAGGTGAGAGACACTTATTGATCCATATAGCAGCAAATGAATTCAATCATCCACTCTTCAACCATTAACAACACATCAAACAGTCCATCCTCCAAGCTTTTAGCAGTCTTTGATTAAAGAAAACATATCAGATACAGAGCGAGTCTCTAGAGGAGTCATACAGTCAACCAACCCTTAGAACAGTGCAGAGGGTGGTATATATAGAAGAAATAGCTACAGACTTCCCTTGAACAGGTGTCAAGGGGAAAAATTTCCCAAAAAATATCTCTAGAAACAGATCAAAAGAGATATGTGCAATCACTATCTTTGAACCTAATCTATGCTGGAAATAAATGCATGAAACATCAGAAATAGCTGCGCTGGGGAAGCTGGCATCTCAAGTCATGTAGACCAGGACTGCGCATGAGGCAGCAGCCTCAAAAATGAGTGGAGAGAGGTCCTCGAGCCGTGTGCTAGCCTCATGGCCGTAACTGTGTATGGGCTGAGCAGCGCCGCCCCAAAATGTGGCCTCATATAATGTTTTTGCAATAAATATGCTTTGAAATCCTTTATTTGTGCCTTCAAGTGGTCCTGCTTCCTTAAATGGCAAAAATTGCAAGCTGGTGAGCCATTACAGCTCAATGATGCTTTGCTAAATCTGCTGGGGCCCCTTTTCCTTCATCTGCCTTGGAAAATCTTCACTAATACACTCTGCCTCTTCCCGATATTCTTTGGCATGCACCTGGGCTAGCTTGGCTTCAAAAATGCACTTAAACTGTCAAATCAACACTTACTGGCCGCCGATCTGCCCAAATATCTGTTTTGAGGCCTTCTGCCACTTTTGGGTGGTTATCGGCCCTTGGCCGACTCAATATGCTTGAGCAACACTAAAAATCATGAACTGGATGAGTAAAGGGTCATTGAAGGCCTGCTGCGGTGAAAACCTGCTATTTGGGGCAATTTGGGCCTGGAGCGATCCAAGAATGGCCTGAGAAAACCATGTTTTCTTTATACCTGGGAGGGCATGGGCGTCATACACAAAACCTTTGAAAACGGCCTATTTCCGAATAACACAGAAAATGTGCCAAAAACATGAAATTTTAATGAAAAATTGGCCTTTCGCGGGCACTATAGCAGCCTTTAAATCCTGGTCGTTGTATCCGGCGCGGGCCGATCTAACGGCTATCGCTAAATCACATCGGGGCAGACAGGGGGGTGGCACACAAACAATTGCCGACAGCGCGGACCCGAAATTCTTATAGGCCCTTTCCTTATTTGAATCGGGTCTGGCCCATCAGCGATGTCAATCGGCGGATTTAATAAAAAAGAGTTAGCGGACCCGAAATCTATATATGCTACAGTTTATTATATTTCGGCTCTGCCCCGTCGGAGCCTTCCCTTTTCACTGTGTAACGCCCCCCTATGGACCCGAAATCCTTTATACGCCACACCTTAATTTTATTTCGGCTCCGCTGGTCGGAGCCATATACATGGGGTGACCGCCGATTACATATGGGTCGTTGATTTGGGGCCCAAAAATGGATGGCTGTGATTAATTCGGCAATTCGCTATCGGCGGGGTCATGGGGCTGCCACATAGAAATGCTGAAATGTGGCGGACCCGATATGCTTTTACCAGTCCACTTTATATGTTTTTAGGTCCGGCCCATCGACATTATGCCCCATGCCTTGAGACTTAGCCATTTCGCTTATATATGCCACTGCCCCCTCCCAATAGTGATATCACATCGGAGGGGGATCAAATAGATCCTTTTCTCATCGGGGCATGCATTTTATTAAAATGCAAAGGAAACATGAATTCGGAGGAGTTATATATGGTGTTTGAAAAGATGATTGCCCCTTCGAGATGGCGATATCGCATCGGAGGGGGACACAAAGGACCCATTTCTCATCGGAGCCATTATTTATTAAAAAATGCAAGTCTTTTGAATTCTGAGGGGGTAACCTTTATGATTTTGCTTGGATTCTAAGGCATCGGAAGGGGTCTGATAGCCAGAAAAGGGAGGATTTTATCATTTTTTGAAGGTTTTTCATGGTTTTTGCATGGTTTGCATATTCTTATGCCTTGGAAGGAGTCCAAAGGCACTTAGGAGGAAAGTGATGTGGTTTTGAGAGGGGTTTAGTGGCCAAAGAGGGTTTCATGCCTTATAAAGGCGAACCAAGGTCAAAGGGGTGATTTTTAAACATGTGAAGGGGAATTATGCAAAGGAATGAGTCCTTATGCACTTGGGAGATAGTTAGGGGGGATGAAGGGTTCTATGCATTGGAAAGTGTCCAAACTGCATGAGAAGATGGTTTGAGGGGGAAATGAGGGTTCTTGCTGAGTTTTAGATAAACTTAGCAATCCCAAAGGATGCATATTGTTATTTTGCAACCAGGGGGAGGGATAAGTATATAAGGGAGTTATATACATAGTTTTAGTAGGGGAAGGGGAAATAGATAGGGAGCTACATAATAAAGTTAGTAGTTAACATGACAAAGATGAGAACATGTGCTAAGTATGATGTCTTAGGCTATCAATGGGGGAAAATGACTGATAGAAGAAGTGTAAGCATTCCTTGAGTGAAGCAGATCTCCACCAAGGCAAATGATATGGAGAATGATGAATCTAAGAGGTATCAAGCAGATCTTGACCTCTTTGGGGGAAGTTAGTGAGTTGTTTGGGGAAAGAGGAAAAAGGGGAGTTAGACATGCCTCACTTGAAGTCCTCCAACTGAACAACTGCCTTCAACTTGTGATATGATAGATATAACGCTTGAAAATATGAGATGGATCACAAGCCATGATTCTGCAACCACAAAGCTACCTACCCGACCTACTCACCTAGCATTTTCTCTTCTTTTTGGTTTGGGTGCGCTTGAACTAGCATACCTAGCTTTTTATTCTTTCTTCTTGCTGTGCTCCTATCTACTTCTACACTTATTTCAGCCGGGGGCTCAGATTAAGCTGTTGAGAACCCTTGTTTCTCTACCTATCTACAAATATGCCAAGATTAAGCTGTTTGGACAGATGTTCATTCTCTATATTCTACAACAGGAAATTGAAACCTAGGGAAGCCAAGATTAAGTTGTTTGGACTTCCCATACTTGAAAACTGATCAAAATGGATTACTCATCAAGACTAGAATAGAGCAGTGGCACTTTAGACTAGCACACTCTCAAACACACTTCTTTAGCCAACTGTAGCAAATATGGAGCATTGCAGCATGCATAGTTCGACATATTTGGCATGTAAAAATGTCGATCATGAAAGATGATTAACCTGCTGCAGCAGGAGGCTAACAGTGGCTCCACTTGGGGATGGCTTTTCCTTGTGAAAAGCCAAGAACAACAGGTCAGACTGCCTTGATCCTCTGTAGTTGTTGTTAACTGAAAACTTCTTTTGTGCTGTCTGCTAAATGATAGGAACTTTGAGATTTGAACAACACTCTCCTTCAATTGAAATATTGTGAAAAATAAAGCATCGCCTGCTTTCTTCTGTGTGCTTGATATTGCATACACTTTTTCTTGATAACTGCATTTTGAAGTACACACAAAAAGGGAACCAACTGGAGCAACTCCTCTTAATTTTGTCTTTGAACAGGCTGTAGATGTAACACTAAAAACTGCTCCTCTGTTTGATACCATTGAATGAAGAGCTGGTAACCTGAATGCAGCATTTTTAATTGAATTCGTTGTTATAAATAACAGCGCTGCCCCTTTACCATTGAGTGTATTTCAAAATATATCATAACCTGCCTTGTGCACCCTTTGAATTAAGTTCATAACCGGGGGAAAAATTGATGTGCTTCTCTTTGAAATTCACCTCAAAAGAACAGAGGCTTCGAATGTTGCGCTCCTTTGGCTTCTTTTCTTCGGGACTGCGCTCTTTTCCCAAAATCAATGCAAAGACAGAGCTTTGAAATGGGGGATTTGCATGGGCTGCGTCTTCAAGATTTGTTGCGATGCTCTGTTGTGGTCAATGCTTATGGTAGGTTTTTAAAACGGAGGACCTGCGTTGCTCTGCCTCCATAACTTTGCTGCTTGGTTCCAAGCAATCGGATTGCTTACACAAACATAAAAAGAAAGCGCTTATATGTACATGCATTAATATAAAAATATATACATTAGAACCCTGTATCCCTTAGATCAGTCGGTCGAGGTAATGCTTCAGCATGCGGCCATTAACAGGGCCCTCTTCAGCTGCGCCGACATCTAGAGTTTTGAGAAAATATGTATTGTTGCCTTGAATAGCACTGATGACAAATGGGGCTTTCAACAGAAAGTCAAACTTGGCATGCTTTCAGCCTTAGCCCTCTTGTCAAACGCCTTCTTCAGCCTTTCTTGTAGCATTTGAGCTCTGTCATACACATGCTCTCTGGTTTGCTAAAGATGAATGGTCTGATTGATCCTTCATTGAATATCATTTGGTTCAGCTTGAACCTCCTGCAACAGCTTGATAACGGGAATGCCTAAAGAAGATGGAAATCTAGCCTCCATGCCATATACTAGCTCATAAGGGCTCATCCCAATGGATCTCTTTGTTGAAAGTTTGTCTGCCCATAGGGCATTGGTGAGATTTTTGTGCCAGTTCTTCTTGTTTTATTCTAAGGTCTTCTTGATAATACTTATCAGGCTCTTGTTAGATGACTCGCCTAAGCCATTACCTTGATGGTAATATGCTGTGGAATGGCCCAAGGTGATATGAAATTTATGGCAAAAATTGATCATCTTTTTGGATTTGAAAGCAGCGGCATTGTCAGTGATGATCTTCTCAGGGCAGCCAAATCTAGAAAGGATATTGCACTCAAGGAATTGGATAATAATGGTGTCATTGGCTTGCCTACATGGGATGGCCTCAATCCACTTAGTGAAATAATCGGTGGCTGTTAAGATCCACTTATGCTGGCTTGAGGAAGAGGGATGGATTTCTCCAATGAAGTCAAGAATGTTATAGACATTTTTGTGCCTTACATCTATAAGCATGAAATGTCCATAATCTAAGGGATCCAAAGTCCCTAAACATGTTGTTCCTACCCCTAGAGGAACAAGGCTAAGAAACCACAGCAATTCACAGAAGTTCTCCACCAGAAACTGCTCAAAAACAAGTCAATTCAGGATCAATTCAGAGGCTCCACTAGCTGTCTGCACTGAAATGCAAAGTCTGCACTGGCTACCTGCACTGCAATGCAGGTAGAAGCACTACCAGGGTGTGCTAAGCGGGAATTGACAAATGGCAAGTTCATTCAACAAGGTGTCAAGACCCTGGAAGCTTCCTGAATCTTCCTCAATGACACCTGCCTCAGTGAATTCGACTAGTGATGAGTAAGAGGTTCTCAATCTCCAAGTGGAAGCAAGAACCTCCAAGTGGAAGCAAGAACTGACAAAGGGAGAGGACACTAGTCAGATCTCAAGCTGACTCATCCTCTCTCCAAACATCTATATATGGATCTCTCCTCCATGAGATCTAGGAGCTGGAATTTTGTTATTGCAAAGAATTGTTGTTGGTTTGAGATTGGAATCATTGGGTGCTTAATGCTTTGAAGGAAGGTGAAGATAGGAATTTCATTTGCTGGGAAGGAGATGTTGGATTGGAGCCCTCTGGGTTGTATCTCTTCCTGAACCTTGTTATTCATCAATAAAGCTATCTTGGTTTCTCCTATATACTGATGTATCTTTGATGTATGATTGCATTGGTATGTTTAGTTTATTTCTAATCCTGAACTAGTTATGAATATGAATCTATGTCTTTGTGTAGTGTTCTCCTCTTGTGATCTTGTAGAAACCTGTTGAAGTTGGGCGAGCGAGAAGGCAAGCAGCTGGGAACTCTCGAAGAGAAGAGAAACCAGATCGAGGGACAAACGGAAGACACCGGTTAGTCCATCCATCTCTCTTCATTCTTAATTCATAAAGGAAGAATACTAGAATAGCTATCTCTGTTTGTTGCTAAGGCACTGTCACACCTTAGGTGGATAGGATCATCCTGCATAGGCATTTTTCCCCACAACAAATTGGTGACTCCGCTGGGGAGATCTGTTTAGTCATTTTATTTGTGTCTCTATCATTGTTTGTTTCATAGACTCAACAGCAACAATCGAACTGCATCTGCTATTCTCAGATGCAAAGTAGACAGTTGCTGCTTTGATCCAATCACTGCATTTGTCTATGATCTGAACAATGGACTCACAAATGATTTGATGATCCTTTGTGATAGATCTTAGCCCTTCTTCAAAGCATCCCTTTGATTGTACCTTGCTTGTTGCTTTTATTTGGCCTGAAACCGTAGATTAATCAGCAAACTGTGACCCAGAACCCAGTGAGAAACTCTCGTTTCTCCTTCAGCGCAGACCCTGTGAAGAGGTTCTGCATTTCAACGCAGGTCCCGTGAAGGCTACCTGCGCTGAATGTCAAAACCCCTGTGTTGAGGGTGCATTGATCCAGTTAGGCCTTGTGCAGCTGGGGTTCTCTGCTCTGTTTTGCCTTGTTTTGATCTCTGATTTTTGCAGCCTATAACCAGCATAGGTAGCTGTCAGATAACTCCTTTTATCTACTTAAATTCCGCCTCCTTTTGTACAAAAAGACTGTGAGTGTTTTTATGTGTTTGTGGCGTCATTTACAGTTTTCCTTTGCAAGAGTGAAATAATCATCCTGTAGCCCTTGATTCAGATCTGTTGATTGTGATCTTAGGAGAGAGTTCATTGGCTGTTTGCAGTTGATTATACATTTACTTTTGCTTTTGGTTTGAGTTTGTCTCTTTTAAGTGTCGAAACAAGTGTTCATTTCGAAAGTCGTAAAGTGTTGTATTCTCTTCTACCCTTTCTGGTTTCGAAAAAGTAAACTTGTTTGTATTTGTCATTTAAAAGCAAATTCAAAATTGTACAAAAAGCTTTCTTTTTAGGCATCAATATTAAGAAAGCGGAAAACAAACACCTGCATTGTGCATTTTCATCTTGATAGTTTGCATGATTGATTTAGGAAAAGTGCATTAGAGTGTGCTGATTGCTCTTTGAGAAAAGATGGTGTCTTTCTTTTCCCTTTTTAGCTAGGATTTTCATAGTTGAAAAGATATAAAACTTTCTTACCATCTTTAGACTACATTTAGGAATTGTATCATACATCTCGTGGTGATCCAGAAAGGAAAACTTCTAAAAGGATCAACCTAAAATAAATTGAATGAACTTAACAACGCTTTGCAACATAACGCACAACATAGAGGTCTAGGCTAGAGACGTGTTCCGACGTCGTAAAGCCTGGTGACTGTCGATCTCGCTGATGGTGGGTGATTCCTCCTGAGGGACGATAGCGCCAGTACGGATTGTGCTCCCACGTACCGTCGAGTATATATTGGGAGACCCCTATAGGCATAAAACCTTTATCCTTAGGAAGACGTGTCGGCCGCCCTACTGATCGCAATGCACTGAACACAACATTCAGGAAGATCGACTGCCCGTACCTTAAAAAGTATTCTGCGGTTTTGCGAAAAGTTTGGCACACCCTCTACCTAGAACTCCAGAGCAGTTCCTTTTGGCCTTTTTCAGACTCTATAACAGAAAAAGTCCATCCGAGCATTTGTCACTTCGGGCTCGTTAAAACATCGAAGGAGACTAGAGTCATCTTTAGCTTTTTCTCAACTCTTTAAAATTGAAAAAGCAAGTTGTTTCTAAAGCGTCGTTAAAATTTATTTTAAACGGAACAATCACCCCTTCTTCCTGCGTTGATCTTTAGGTTGAGAAAATGGAGCACACCAACCAAGGAATTCCCCTTGGTGGAAATCCTAGTCCCTTCTCCTCTTGGGGAGATCTTGGTGCGCCCCACATGGCCACATTGTCGCTTCCAGGACTGACAATTGGCTTGCTAGTCTGGCTCTTTTCAACCAATGTCGTTCAGAACACCACTATTCCTGAACAATCGAATCAACAGTTAGACCAGACCAGAGTTTCCCACCAGCCTTCTACTTCATCTCATTCTTCCTCTCCTCCTTCCTCTTCGCTTGACGGAACTGGTATGACAAAAAACCAAGTTCCTAAGGAGAAGAAGGAAAAGAAGAAGAAAGAGAAGAAGAAGAAGGAGCCAAAAGCGACTGGGGGCAAACAAGTGTCGTCTGACAAAAATCCACACACAGCACTGACTAGGCCTAAATCGCCATGTGTCATATGCAAGGGAGACCACTTCCACAGAGATTGTCCCTGCATCCCTCGGATACTAAGGGACTGGTATCCCTGTTTGCACAATTCGGTGGCGTCAACCTCTGATAGTCATGTTGACAGATCACCGTCAACTAGTGAAAGTGAAGTCACAGGACAGAGAGGGAAAGCTAGATTTCCCTGCAAACTGTGTGAAGGCGACCATGCCATCCACCGTTTTCCCTTCTTAGACGAGGCTAAAAGAGTTTTGGAAGATCGCCCGGTTTTACCAGTGCAACTTCCTCCTGGATATCAAAAACTCCTTCCGAGTCCTTCACCAGTTGAGAACCCGGCTGGCCCGCTCAGGTGGTCAGCGGAAGCACCTATCATTGCGGATGAACCTTCTGAATCCATACCTGACGAAAGTCAAAAGGTTGAGGTGGCAGTTGACCCGGTTTTGCCTTCAGAGGCTCTATCTTCGAATGATACCATCACAGAGGACAATAAAGATGACACCGTCCAAATTCTCTTCATCAACACAGACTCCGACGAACAAGGGGGCAATTTTCCCATTCAGAGTCATACCCGACCGTCTATTCGGTCCCACCACCAAGCAACCTAGTTGTCTCGTTCGACTGGAACCAACTAGGCAGATCCCGTTTGCCAGCAACCATACCATTCAGAATTATCGTTCAAATATATAGAATGGTAATGGCTGGCACCATCATTGATGAGGGGGAATCTCTGAGTATCCTTTCCTCTATTGCTTGGAAAGCGCTTGGTTCTCCAGCGCTTTTGCCTGAAATGAGAAATCTGGCAGGTTTTGATAAAGGAACCAGTCGACCTTTAGGGATCCTCCCCAATGTGCCTATAA
This sequence comes from Pinus tabuliformis, assembly GCA_031772625.1. Taxonomy (NCBI): domain Eukaryota; kingdom Viridiplantae; phylum Streptophyta; class Pinopsida; order Pinales; family Pinaceae; genus Pinus; species Pinus tabuliformis. The sequence continues at coordinate 756,324,846 of CM062809.1, forward strand.
CATTGAAAGGAAAGACTGTTCAAATGAACGTGATGGTGGTTCAAGGACCCTTGGATTATAACCTACTCCTTGGAGGAGACTATATATATTGCATGGGAGCTATCGTCTCCTCACTCTTTAGAGTAATGTGTTTTCCGCACGAAGGAAGAGTGGTCAAGCTCATGGACCAGCTTTCATTTCCCGGATCACGCATCGCAAATAGTCATATACCATCCCTAAATGGTCTCTTCACGCAAGAAATGTCTCAACCCACGGTCCGTCCTCCTAATGAGCGCGAGTAATCCAGGAGGATATGACTGGAACCCAAGGGGCATGCATCCTGGTCTGCTTCGGCAGGAAAACTTTGGGTATAGGGTAGGTTTCCGCGGGAGAATATGACTAGTCTGTACCCCGTCCGTGGTTGGAAAAGGGGTTATTCTAGAATAAGATTCTCTTGTCAAAGCTACGTGTTTGGCACTAAGGTCATTCACCTTTTTCTATCTCGGTAGACACCGCCGAAGAAGTGTTTTGTTGAAAGAATAACAGAACAATCTTCGGGTAGCTTGAAAGAGGTAGGCCTCTCTCGGTAAAACATTTGTTTTGGCAGAAGATGTAGTAGGGGTAACCTTGAAATTCTTTTTTATACCTGGGGGCATGCAAACCTTTTGGAGTGCAAGCAAGGGGCGACTATTTATTTTTTAAATTTTTAGGTCCTCCCTTTAAACCTGTAGGTCTAACCCTTTAAACTCGTAGGATTAGTCGTTTCCAAACTTGCATAACGAAAGGATACGGAGCAAAGCTTTGTGAGATGAAGCTCCATAAAAAATAGAATCTTAATGAGACATTCTTATCATATGACTGGGTATTCGAGCAGTTTTAGCACACAGTTCATGCTCGTTAAAAAATAAACGCAAGATCTGAGCAGTTTTAGCACATAGTTCATGCTCGTTAAAAAATAAACATAATATTGAGCAGTGTTTTTCCCGCGTTTAAGCTCGTTAAAAAATGAACTATCCCGGTAAATAACCACAGTGAATGTAATATCATCAGCCATTAAAGCCTCAGTCGTGTTTGCACCGTCACCTCCACTTTTTCATTGGCCGATCGTTCACCTCCATATGATTGTTTACCCATTTTGAGGAACAGCTGCGAAGAGTGACTTCACTAGCCATCCTTGTGACACTGCCGTTCTTGGAAAATTCCAACCCGTACATGGAATCAGCAGTTAACCCGTTTTGTCACTTGTTCCTCAAAAGACGAGTCTTCTTTAAGCTCTTTTCATCTGACTCGTAAAATATGAAAAGATTGCCGAGTTTTGGACTTCCAGCTCGTTAAAGCGACCGGAAGAGCTATCCCTCCTCTAGATTTTAATCTTTTTGGACCTGAGGGATTATTGCACAAAAAGATCGAGCGCTTGTTTTGTTCGGCTCGTTAAAACTATCGAAAACTCATCCCTTCTGTATTGTTTTATACTTTTTCGGACTTGAGGGATTAGATGACGAAAAAGGACTTTCGGAGTTGACTTTACGTACCTTTTCAGACTCTCTAAAAATGAAAAGGACCGAGTTATCTTTGTCGTTAGACTCGTTAAAAGCATTAAATAGCGACAAACTTGTCTTTAGACAAGAACGAGTTTCACTATCGCTAGGCTCGTTAAAACATAGCGATCGGCTTGCCCGAAGGGCAAGTTATAGAACAAGCATATGTTATCCTCCTCAAGCTTGAAAAAAATAAAGAGGTATTGGTTAGCAATGACTGGGAAAAATTGGGAGAAACTCAAGAAAACTTTGATGGTAGCAAGTCGCTCTTGAACATGACACTTTTCCTCCGTACCACAGTCGGGTTGGGTTGTTTCATTCACCGGTCACATCACCATGGTCTCGCCATACCATCCATATTTGGGGTAATGCTACCGATCCATCACATAAGTGCTGCCATATGTTCAAGAGAAGTCGTTCAGAGAAGTCAACCGTGTCCCATCCACTGCCATACATTATCCTTCATCCTTTCATGACCGCTACCCTGAATCATATGTCATCAGATCACTTTCACCTCCATCAAAATCATTAGCTCCGTTCCGTGTCATTGATGTGGGATTCATTAAGGCCCTCCTTTGTCGGATCTCTTCTTGTCGACATCAGCTCATACCAAGCAAAAGACTACATGATCGTCGGTGATACGCTTTACCGTCGTGGTATCGATACAGTTCTGAGAAGGTGCCTCACCCATGAGGAGGCCGAAAAAGCCCTGAATGAGTGTCATTCAGGCGCGTGTGGGGGGCATCAATCTGGGTATGCTACAGCTCAAAACATCTTACGAGCAGGATACTTCTGGCCAACCATGTTCAAAGATTGCATAACCACAGTTAGAAGTTGCCATGCTTGTCAAATTTTTGATAGCAAAACCAGAAGACCACCCGCACCTTTACAACCAATAGTTGCTGTTGGGCCTTTCACCAAATGGGGCATCGATTTCATGACATGTAACCCCACCTCGACCGGGGGGATGGGTATATCATAGTCGCCGTTGACTATTTTACCGAATGGGCCGAGGCGATGCCTACATTAGATAACACTGGTGAAACAGCTGCCCTTTTCTTTTTCAATCATGTAGTCGCCAGATTCGGCGTACCACAGGATATAGTTACGGATCATGGATCGCATTTTCGCAATCACATGATGGTTGAATTAGCTGCAAAGCTAGGTCTATCTCACGACATCTCTACCCCGTATTATCCGCAAGCCAACGGACAGGTTGAAGCGATCAACAAAGTCCTGAAGCGTATGTTGCAAAGGATGATCGGAGTTCACAAAAGAAGATGGCACCTAATCCTGTACTCAGCTTTGTGGGCCTACCAAACATCGGTAAGAAATGCGACCGGGTTCACACCTTTCCAACTGGTGTATGGCCTGGAAGCAGTCCTACCAATCCAGTGTGAAATCTCGTCTCTTAAACTCGCAATTGATCTCCTCCCCGGAACTTCAGATGAAGAGGCCCTTTTCTTGGAATTAATCCAATTGGATGAAACCCGTCGTGATGCCATTTTGGCTAATGAAGCCCATAAGAAATGAGTCAAGGCGCAATTCGAAAAAAATGTCAAACCCCGTGTCTTCTCAGAAGGTGACTTGGTCTTGCTTTATGACCAAGAATCCGATAAATTGGGAGCAAGTAAATTTAATTCTTTATGGATGGGCCTCTATATTGTTGAACGAGTGTTAGAAAAAGGAGCCTACGAGTTAATGGATTATGACGGAATTCCACTGGCGCAACCCCGTAATGGGTTGCACCTCAAGTGTTACCATGCTTAAATAGTAACCTGTATGCTTTTGTTGTATTTTTTTTCGCTAAAGTGTTTGTTTTGGTCGAGTAATCCACCTTTTTACATTTATTGCAGATGACAAACCTTTTGGAAATATGTGTTGGATATGCCGACGGAGCGAGTCGTAGTTCGTGGAACCTGTCCTCCGCAGCCTGGGCCATTTTTGATCCAAGCAGCGAGTTAGTAAGTTTCAGAGGTGTATGTATTGGGCAATCAACGAATAACATCGCTGAGTATAGCGCGTTGATAGAACTACTCTCTGATGCCATCACCCATGGTATACGCCGACTAATCGTCAGGTTAGACTCACAACTCGTAATACTACAACTCAATGGTGTATATTCCGTCCGCAATCCAGCTATTTATCGTATGTTTCTAAGGGTTAAGATTTTGGAAAGACAGTTTGATTTAATTCAATACTAGCATATTTCCAGAAACTTAAACACATTAACCGACTCATTAGCAAACTATGTGTTAGATAGACATCTGTGACATTTATAAAAAGAGACACATCATCAATGTTGTACATATGGATCACATAACTCAACCAGAGTAAAACCCCGAAAATCAAAATACATATATAAGTTGTTTATCGTTTACACATAATGTTCTGCAAGCAAGACAAAAATCGGTCGCATGACCCAAAAACTCAAAATGCTAGGGGGCACCCTAGCCTAGTGATGCTCATGATAGCATGTCACGGCCTGTGCAATCATGCGTAAGAGACGAGTCCATCGTCTAAGAACACCAGTAGTATGCTGCTGCAACTGTAGAGGTAACTCGTCGATCCTCACATCCGGAATGCCAAGAGTAAGGCTCTCAACCTGCTCCTGCACAACTGTAAGAGTCTCGGCCACATCAAGGTCGCGAAGAATAACCCTCCGAGCAGTCTCCCCTGCTGGGGCAGCGACTGGCGCTCTCGGGCAAACTGCTGGACGAACAGGACCAACATCTGCATGCACACATGAGTTTGATTAAAGTCTTGATAGAATAAAGCACAAGGAAATTACAAATAAAAACAGTAAACAGTGATATGGTCGAAGATTTTACCAATAGCGCCCCACTATTCGCCATCCAGCAGTACCAAATCCGGATCGCCTCGGAAATCCATGCCAACATATGGATACTCGGAATAGACCATCTCCTGACGCTCGAATCACCTAAATAAGGTATCAGTGAAAGAAATCTGAGAATCACCAGCATGCCTAGACATGTGATCAACCCATCTCTGCATGCATGGCTCGGTAGGAGAAGGCAAGTCGAGTGCAATGTACTGAGGCTGCATCAGTGGTATCTTCTCCAAGGCAAAGGTAGTCAAAATAGAACCAAATCCAAAGTTCTTCAACTTCCCGTCCTTTACCTTGGTCAACTGACTTTTCATCTAAAGAAGTACTGCATCACACCAGTTGAATATTTTCGGTTGGAGGCACTCCAAGGCATGCTGCACATAGGATATATTGGCAACATGAAGAGATGCACTACCGGCAATCCTACCAAAGTATACAGAATGGACCTGAGAGACCTGTCAGCAATCTCACGGATAACTATCTTGCCGTCTCTGCTCGGCTGAGATCCTTCCCTGCAATACTGGCAGACATAATCTCTCACAGAGTCACTCCCTCGGGCCGAACCTGACAAAGAAATGGGGGCACCCCGCCTCGACGAGCCAGTCAAGAAGTAAATGTCTACCACGGTCAAAGGGATAGATTTGCTCCTAATCTGAAATACTTGGTTGATAGGATCCCAAGCATCAAGCATATACTACAATAAGGAGATCTGCTGTCTCATACTAGAGATACGGAAGAACTTCAGCAGACCACAGTTCCGCAGCGCGTTCACCGTGACAGGGTCATGTAAGGTAATCATGTCCTCTTCTTCATGTTCTCGTTCTCGCCATGTAAGGGTCATTTTGCTCCAATAATCTCTGAAAAACAAACATGAGAGGAGTTATATCCTGGATTTGATGAGAAACTGGCAAAATTTTCATCAAAAACTATGCAACAAAACTATTTTTATGTGCCCAGCGCAACTAGCCAGTGTTCCACCTGCGTTGAAGGTCATACTGCCTTCATGCAGCTTGACATTCAGCGTAGGTTTCGAGTGAACCAAGTGCGCTGATGGCAGAGCGACCCAATAAAACCCCAGGAGCTCAGGAAAACAGGAAAACAAGCACATAATGCAGAAAAGAAACCGTGAAATGAAAGAGCTCAAGTTTAGCTCCTACCTGGTCCAGACGGCGCCGAAAATCGTTCGCAGAATCTCCTGGAATTAGCTGATGAAAATCAAGGGGAAAGAGGCACCTCCAAAGCTCCAACAAACCAAGTTCAAATGAAATGGTAAAATGAGAGGTAAAAACACTTTTTAATTGCTTTTTACGTAGTTCAAAGTGAAATATTAGGGTTTTAATCTCATTTTCAAGCAAATGTTATTCATTTCTAACTAGTTTGATGCAGCAATTGAGGGTACAGTACTATCTTTGAAAAGGGCAAAGCTAGTCATGGTAAAAAATCAAAATTTGACCATATAATCGAGCAGTTTTAGGACACAATTCATGCTCGTTAAAAAATAAACGCAAGATCCGAGCAGTTTTAGCGCATAGTTCATGCTCGTTAAAAAATAAACATAAGACTGAGCAAATGTTTCCACCCGCGTTTAAGCTCGTTAAAAAATGAACTATCCCGGTAAATAACCACAATGAATGTAATATCATCAGCCATTAAAGCCTTGGTCGTGTTTGCACCGTCACCTCCACTTTTTCATTGGCCGATCGTTCACCTCCATATGATTGTTTAACCATTTTGAGGAACAGCTGCGAAGAGTGATTTCACTAGCCATCCTTGTGACACTACCGTGATTGGAAAATTCCAACCCGTACCTGGAATCAGCAGTTAACTCGTTTTATCACTCGTTCCTCAAAAGATAGTCTTCTTTAAGCTCTTTTCATCTTACTCGTAAAATATGAAAAGATTTCCGAGTTTTGGCCTTCCAGCTCGTTAAAGTGACCAGAAGAGCTATCCCTCCTCTAGATTTTAATCTTTTTGGACCTGAGGGATTATTGCACAAAAGGATCGAGCGCTTGTTTTGTTCGGCTCGTTAAAACTATCGAAAAATCATCCCTTCTGTATTGTTTTATACTTTTTCGGACTTAAGGGATTAGATGACAAAAAAGGACTTTCGGAGTTGACTTTACGTACCTTTTCAGACTCTCTAAAAATGAAAAGGACCGAGTTATCTTTGTCGTTAGACTCGTTAAAAGCATTAAATAGCGACAAACTTGTCTTTAGACAAGAACGAGTTTCACTATCGCTAGGCTCGTTAAAACATAAAGATGGGCTTTCCCGAAGGGCAAGTTATAGAACAAGCATATGTTATCCTCCTCAAGCTTGACAAAAATAAAGAGGTACTGGTCAGCAATGACTGTGGAAAAATTGGGAGAAACTCAAGAAAACTTTGATGGTAGCAAGCCGCTCTTGAACATGACACTTTTCCTCTGTACCACAATCGGGTTGGGTTGTTTCATTCACCGGTCACATCACCATGGTCTCGCCATACCATCCATATTTGGGGTAATGCTACCGATCCATCGCATAAGTGTCACCATATGTTCAAGAGAAGTCGTTTAGAGAAGTCAACCGTGTCCCATCCACTACCATACATTATCCTTCATCCTTTCATGACCGCCACCCTGAATCATATGTCATCAGATCATTTTCACCTCCATCAAAATCATTTGCTCCGTTCCGTGTCACTGATGTGGGATTCATTAAGGCCCTCCTTTGACAGATCACTTCTTGTCGACATCAGCTCATTATCCAAGAAGTTGATCTAGGAACAACCCCTTTAGTACTTTGAAGCTTGCATGCCTCAATGGCAAGTTTCTCACTTCCGGCGACAGGTATACATCAATGACCTTTGACCGAAAGATTTTACGTGGTGTTCGACGCCAAGTCCTTTATTCACACCACGTGAATTGTACTGCAGTACCTTGAGGGTCATTATCATTATCGGTGATTCCTCTCGCGCTTGTTAACGGTTTACCTCATTGACCGGTAATCAAGCGATGTCTTTCCATGTTCGACTTCAGAACATTTCTCACATGGATCGACTTGTACTTAGAGTGAAGATCGAACGAGTTTGAAGACCCCGGATCTAGTTTCATCCATCCGGGATTGTGATATATATTCAGGAAAGATAAAGACATTGACATGTACATCATTGCAGCAGATAATCATCCTACCCAAAGGATGATAATTTCATCAAAATTATCAGTCTACCATCAGACGATTGTCTGTTCTATGTACAAAAAAATGAATTTATAAAGCTGAGCATGGGAATGCCCGCCTCAGCTAGATCATGAAAGCAGTATGAAAAATAATGTATTGTATTGTATTGTGTTACAGGTCTCCTCCCAGCAATGAATGAACTTCGGATCCTCCTGATAAAGCATTTCACCCGATAAACGGCCTCATACTTTAGGGGGCAACTATTATAGACATTTTTGTGCCTTACAGCTATAAGCATGAAATTTCCATAATCTAAGGTATCCAAAGTCCCTAAACATGTTGTTCCTACCCCTAGAGGAACAAGGCTAACAAACCACACCAATTCACAGAAGTTCTCCACCAGAAACTGCTCAAAAACAAGTCAATTCAGGATCAATTCAGAGGTTCCACTAGCTGTCTGCGCTGAAATGAAAAGTGTGCACTGGCTACCTGCACTGCAACACAGGTAGAAGCACTACCAGGGTGTGCTGAGCGGGAATTGACAAATGGCAAGTTCATTCAACAAGGTGTCAAGACCCTGGAAGCTTCCAGAATCTTCCTCAATGACACTTGCCTCAGTGAATTTGACTAGTGACGAGTAAGAGGTTCTCAATCTCCAAGTGGAAGCAAGAACCTCCAAGTGGAAGCAAGAACTGACAGAGGGAGAGGACACTAGTCAGATCTCAAGCTGACTCATCCTCTCTCCAAACATCTATATATGGATCTCTCCTCCATGAGATATAGGAGCTGGAATTTTGTTATTGCAAAGAATTGTTGTTTGTTTGAGATTGGAATCATTGGGTGCTTAATGCTTTGAAGGGAGGTGAAGATAGGAATTTCATTTGCTGGGAAGGAGATGTTGGATTGGAGCCCTCTGGGTTGTATCTCTTCCTGAACCTTGTTATTCATCAATAAAGCTATCTTGGTTTCTCCTATATACTGATGTATCTTTGATGTATGATTGCATTAGTATGTTTAGTTTATTTCTAATCCTGAACTAGTTATGAATATGAATCTATGTCTTTGTGTAGTGTTCTCCTCTTGTGATCTTGCAGAAACCTATTGAAGCTGGGCGAGCGAGAAGGCAAGCAGCTGGGAACTCTCGAAGAGAAGAGAAACCGGATCGAGGAACAAACGGAAGACACCGGTTAGTCCATCCATCTCTCTTCATTCTTAATTCATAAAGGAAGAATACTAGAATAGCTGTCTCTGTTTGTTGCTAAGGCACTGTCACACCTTAGGTGGATAGGATCGTCCTGCATAGGCATTTTTCCCCACAACAAAGACCCCATTGTTGAAAAGGCTTCTCGGTTGAGATGGGTTTCAGAGGCAAAGGGAGCAGCTTTTTCTTGCCTTCAAAAATTTGGCAATTGTGGCATGAGGTGGCAAACTTCTTTACATCTGCAAACAAAGTGGGCCAATAGAAACCAACCCTTAAAATTTTATCAGCAGTGGACTTCCAATATAGATGTCCTCCACAGTCCCCTGCATGGAATTCTTTCATGACATCACTAGTTTCATTCTTGGTCAAGCAATTAAGCAATATACCTTCATGATTTTTCCAAAATAATGCACCATCTAAGACACAAAATTTCAAAGCCTTCATTCTTAAAAATCTTTTCTTGGTCCTGGACAATCCTGGGGGAGCACACAGGTTTAACAATACAAAGCAAATATCAGCATACCATGGGGATTGCAAAAAGGTGTCACTGATCTGTGAAGTCGCCAACTCCTGTTCATTGTCTAGTTGGTTGATGTCTAAGGCTTTAAAGTTTGTTTCGAACATCAGTTTGGATAAACCTTGTCCCTTTGTCAGCTTGGTTGGTTTTATCTCTATGTCATACTCAAGAATGTTAGCAATCCACTTGCCTCTTTTGCCTTCTAACCCCTCTTGGGTTAATATGTCTTTTACAATAGCATTTGGCACATAAGCAATCATATGTGAATATAAAATATAAATTCTGAATTCCTTGATTTCTTTAACAAGGGCATAGGCTTGCTTCTCCATGATTGGGTATTTCGGGGGGGCATCTCTTAAGGCTCGGCTGAAAAAATCAATTTGCTTTTCAGCTCCTTGATCATCCTTTTGCAAAAGGATAGCAGCTATAGTATTATCAGATGCGAATGAAAATATGATAAAGTCCCTATCAAATTTTGGACTTGTGAGGACTGGGGCTTGAGTTAAGGCTGATTTGATGCCCTCAAATGCTTGCTTGGCCTCTAGAGACCACTTAACCTTGGTGTCTTTCTTGAGCATGTTGTTTAGCATTCTTATTAGCTCAACCAAGTTTGGAATAATCCTCCTTAGGAAATTGATTTTTCCCATGGAACGCTTGTAATTCTTTTATATTTCTAGGATACGGGATTTGCAATATGGCTTGGATCCTTTCCGGATCAACCCTAATACCATCCTTTGAGATGATATGTCCAAGTAATTTGCCTTCTTCAAGGCCAAAGAGAGACTTCTTGGGATTCAAGGAAATGCGATATTTCCTACATGTGATGAATATTTTCCTTAGGTGCTTGAGGTGTTCTACATGAGATTTGGAAAATGGGGTTAAGTCATCAAGGTAGACAACTAGGAAATCATGGATTTCCTTGGCGAATGCAATGTCCATTGCCCGTTGAAATGTAGGACCAGCGTTTTTAAGTCCGAATGGCATTTTTACATACTTAAATGTTCCCCATGGTGTGGTAAAGGCTGTCTTGTCTTGGTCATCTAGGTGAACAAGTATTTGGCTAAAACCTGAGAAGCGATCTAGTAAAGAGATTCTAGATGATCCCACTACTCTCTGCAATATGTGGTCCATTTTGGGCAAAGGATAGTGGTCCTTTAGGGAGACTTGATTTAAAGTTCTGAGATCTACACAGAGTTTGAACTCGCCTGAATTCTTTCTTGTGGGAACCAAATTGGAAACCCATTCGGAGAATCTGATGGGTGCTATTATCCCTGCTTCAAACATTCTTTTTACTTCCTTCTCAATCAGTGGGAGAAGGACAGGGTTTATTCCTCTCAACTTTTGTTTAAATGGTTTCTGATTCGGTTTCAAGGGAATTGTGTGTTGTATTACAGAGGTATCATAGGATTTTAAATCCTCCTAGCTCCAAGCAAATACATCTTGGAATTCTTTGAATAAATCAATGTACTTGGGCTTCTGATCAGGAGGCAAAGACTTAGACAGTTTGATCATTTTGGGATTTTTTGCTGTCCCAATGTTGTGTTCTTCTATAGTAGTGTTTATAGGTTGCATTTTTGGCTTTTTGGGCACATCATTTGCATCAAACATGTCTTCTAGTGGAGTGAGGCCAGCAGGGAGAAAGTTATCTTTTAGATCAATAATCTCGGCCTTTGTTTTGGCTATTTCCTCCAAATGAATTTGTTTCAATTCCTATATGTTTTCATTGCCAAAAACTGTTGGGCTTGGGATCTGTCTGGCTGTTACAGCTATTACAGCCTGCTGATTTTCGTTTAATTCTTGTTGTTGTAGGTCCTCCATGGTATCCTCATCAATGTTTAGGCCTGTAAATTCATGCTGTAAGGTAAGAAAATTGTTTATTTGAGCATCATCCTCGAACACTTGCCAGTCTTTAATGTTATTTGGGACAACAGGCCTATGTTTTATTTCAGCAGTGAAATGGTGATTTGGCTCAAAGGGAAGCTTGCATGTACTAGCGAAAGTGGCTAGGCTGTGAGCATGAATGTTATGATTTCTTGAAATCTTGGCAAGCTTGGATTCAAAGAATGCATTGAGTATGTTGGTAGAAGCAGTCCTATAGGCTTTCATTCTGTTGTCATTGGTAACAAAGTCACCTTTCATTTGTTGGATTACTAGGTCGGAGTCACCTAGAATAGACACTTTTGCAGCACCGAAAGCTTTTAGAAATTTAAGGCCTAACAGGAGAGCCTCATACTCTGCCATGTTGTTGGTGCATCTGAAATTCAGTCTATATGCATGACCTTGTGCATGATTGTTATGAGAATTATGAATCCATACACCTGCCCCTGCCCCTAATTTGTTAACCGATCCGTCAAACTCTAAATACCATGTGATTTCTTGCTTGTGGGTAGTCTCAAGAGTTTGAGTCATTTTAGGATTGGGCAGATTTGAAAATTCTGTTTGGGGAAGTTCTTTTTGTATGCTGATTGTATTTGCTGTTGTGACAATTTGTTGAGTATGTGCAATCGATTCTTGATTGATATGTGCTTGCTGCTCTAAATCCAAAGGCTTGTTATCAGTTAGAGGGTAGCTATCATCATTAAACAAAATAAAAGAATCCATGTCGGAGTGGATTGAATAAATGGGAAAATTTTCAGGCTTGCTCTCACTACTTACCACATATTTCATGAGCGTTTCTCTGTACAGTCTCTTTGGTTGCCCAAAGATAGAAATAGTAGCGTAGGAAAGGTCTAATTGAAGGGATCCTTGGAGCTTTGCTCCCCATGATCTTGATAGGAGCATACCTTACTTTGGTGGGATATCAGCCACCACTATATCCATGAGAATGGTTTTGTTGGGATATTGGAATAAGGAGACACACAAGTCTTTGATGAGGCCTAGACATTTCACTTGACTTGAGTCAAATGAGTACAGATCTTTGTAAGGTCTTGTAACATCAAGGTTGAGTTTTTCCATAACTGCTTTGGGCATAAGATTGTGCGAGACCCCTGAGTCAAACATAGCGTTGTGCAAAACTTTGTCATGTATATGCATACTGATATAAAAGGGTGGAACAGGTCCATGTGTTGATTTTCCGTTAACTTCTGGACCAAATAGCAGTTCTGGGGAATCATCCAAAACATTTACATCATCTTTGTTTCCCGGGATTTGAAGTGATCTTTGAATTTGTTGTCTATATACATTGTGTTTGGCGAGTTCTAAAAGAGGGACAGATATCATGAGTTTTCCAATCCCTGCCTCTAAGTTAAATGGCTTTTCAAGTGGAGTCTTGTTGTTGATAATGGCAATTTTTTCTTTTTTATTTGCATTCTTGGCAATCTGCTCTTGTTGATCGACGTTATGGGAAATTTATGCTTGCGGTTTTACATTTTCAAGAGTGCTTTTTGGTATGCTGTTTGAATTTTCTTTTGAGGAAGGAAGTGGCAGAGGCAGCTCAACCGAAGGCTGAGTGTCTGTTGTATCTTCTACAGTCACTTGATGTGGGTTAGGGACAGTTATATCAGCTGGTTCTGTTACAACAGCTTTGTTTTTAATCTTGTTGGGTTGTTTACCTTCTTTTGTCTTGCTAGGATCAGAGATGCCAATGGTCCTAGTTCTGAGCTTATACTGTTTCTGTACCTCATACACGGCGGTATCATAACCCTGTTTAAAATCAAAAGACTCGCCTGATTTAGTTTGAAACTCAATACAGTCATGCTGATTTTGGTCTTCTTGGGATAGGAAAGTTTGGTGTTCACCCTTTAGATCCATCAGGTTCATGTGAGTATCCTCTATGGGTTCACTAGAAGTGGACCCTTCTACATAGTTATCTTGAAAAGGGGGTCTAATGTCATGGTCTGGGGTGGGTCTACCAGCATTTGTGTTCTGGGTTTTCCTAAAATTTGGGTTCCTTATGGGATTGGACTAATGTCCTTCCCATGATGCTTTTCTCTCGACATTTTCTACTCTTTCTCCCAGTCTTTGCAGGCCATTGATGATAGCATCAAGCTTTTAGTCAAAGGCTAAGGGTTCTTCTTTAAAGGTGGTTCTTCTTTCCATTCTTGCTCTGTTTCTCTTGGCATTCAAGTTGGCTTCTACGGTAACAGCAACATTTTGTGCATCTGCAAGAGTTGCAGGGGCTCTTTCTTTCAACTGATATGCCTTATCAGGGTCAAAGCCATCCGGAAATTTATACAAAGCAAGGTCAGGTGGAGGTCTTAAGTTCTGCGGTATTGCATTGTAGACATTGTTGAATCTCGCACAATACTCTAAAACAGTCCCTTGAGGGACTCTTTTAATTGTATCATATTCAGCTAGTATGTGCAAGGGGGTCTTTCGTCTTCTCCCATCTAGTAGTAAAGGATTGGTATATCTCATCAGGAGTGGTTATGGAATTTGCAGCAAGTGATCTGAACCAAGTTCTTACATCATCGATTAGACTTAGAACAAAAATTCTCATTCTTACACTATCATCATCGATTTCATAGCTTTCGAAATAGTCTTGCATCTTTTTGGTATGCTGAATAGCTGTGAAAGGACCGGTGGAATCAAAATGTGTGATTTTAGATTGGTAATCTTGAGGTAAAGCCCCAACATTGGCAGGCAGTTGCAGGGGTGCATATCTATTAGCCATATTGATGGGGATAAGTGGAACAACGAGGATAAATGGTACAACCGAAGCGACTAGGATAACAGGGATAACTGGGGTAACTGGAACAACAGTAGTGGTAGCAGTGAATGAGGGTGTGGAAGGAGTGTTTTGAGATGTGGATGATGAAGAAGGGGAAACAGGGGTTGACCGAAATAAGACCTTGACAGGAGTTGGAACAACACTTGGCCGAGCTGTTTCAAAACTCAAGTCAACAAAATCTTCTTGACTTCCTCACTTCCTAAGGATCTTCGGGATTAGGTTGGGATTCTCAAAAACAGCTGGAGGGTCCGAATCTGGGTTTGACCTTGTATGTCGTGGGTTCTTTTTAGGAGTGAGCTTCTGAATCCTATTTCTGGTATTTTTATATGGATGTTTCAGCAATAGCAAATGACTCGTCAAAGTTCGGGACAGCTATCTACAGTTTAAACTAGCATGAATATTGACTGAAGCAGCATTTATTTACTTCTGTTAATGCAAAGCAAAGAACAGTTTCAAAGGCTTCCTGGCTAGCATTCAGGCTTCATCTGTAGTTTAAAGAGTGGACAACAATTGGAATTGGAAAGTTTTATATATGGTCTCAGCGAAGATTTCTTACCTTCTTTGTGAAATCATCTGAGGAAATTCCCCAGTGGAGTTGCCATTATGTTATCACTCAGGTTGTCCTTAAGCTTCGGAAAGGATACGACCGACTTAACCACTAACCAACTTTGGACTGCAGGTTCTAGCCCACCTGCAGTCAGAGAGGGCTCTCTCTTTCAGATTTAGCTTTGTTGATGATGATATTAGGATAGCTATATAGTTCAAGGGGTTTTGGTTTGTAATTTGGTGGGAAGGAGGATGCTTTCAAACAGAGAGGTAATGCATAGTGTGGTAAGTTTCAAACCATTGGGCATGGAGTCATGGGGTAAGACTGCTGCTGCGTTTTCTTGGTGACAAGAGGAATATGGAGCAAGATAGCTGCATATGAAACAACTTTCAAGGTAAAAGAGATGGGTTGGAGGCTAAGGAATGAGAGGCAACAAAGAATCTCTCAAACAAGTTAGCAAAGGGAAGATGAATGAACTCTATATAGGAGTAGCTAAGAATTCTTAGACAATAGCCATCCATATGTGAAATAGATTAAACATGAGCCATAAAGGAATTCATATTTATGCCTAAATCAAGGAGAAAACATAAAGAGGCACAGAAACTGAGCATAGAGTGCAGCTAAGCAAATTCTAAGCCAATCTTTTGTTCTGTGACTTGAGCATGTATGAAATTGAGATAACAGAGGTGAGAGACACTTATTGATCCGTATAGTAGCAGATGAATTCCATCATCCACTCTTCAACCATTAACAACACATCAAACAGTCCATCCTCCAAGCTTTTAGCAGTCTTTGATTAAAGAAAACATATCAGATACAGAGCGAGTCTCTAGAGGAGTCATACAACCAACCAACCCTTAGAACAGTGCAGAGGGTGGTATATACAGAAGAAATAGCTAAAGACTTCCCTTGAACAGGTGTCAAGGGGAAAAATATCGCGAAAATATCTCTGGAAACATATCAAAAGAGATTTGTGCAATCACTATCTTTGAACCTAATCTATGTTGGAAATAAATGCATGAAACATCAGAAATAGCTGCGATGGGGCAGCTGGCATCTCAAGTCATGTAGACCAGGACTGCGCATGAGGCAACAGCCTCAAAAATGAGTGGAGAAAGGTCCTCGAGCTATGTGCTAGCCTCATGGCCATAACTGTGCATGGGCTGAGCAGCGCCGCCCCAAAATGTGGCCTCATACAATGTTTTTGCAATAAATCTGCTTTGAAATCCTTTATCTGTGCCTTCAAGTGGTCCTGCTGCCTTAAATGGAAAAAATTGCAAGCTGGTGAGCCATTACAGCTCAATGATGCTTTGCTTAATATGTTGGGGCCCCTTTTCCTTCATCTGCCTTGGAAAATCTTCACTGATACACTCTGTCGCTTCCTGATATTCTTTGGCACGCACCTGGGCTATCTTGGCTTCAAAAATGCACTTAAACTGCCACATCAACCCTTACTAGCCGCTGATCGGCCCAAATATCTACTGTGAGGCCTTCTGCCATTTTTGGGTGGTTGTCGGCCCTTGGCTGACTCAATATGCTTTAGCAACACTAAAAATCACGAACTGGATGAGTAAAGGGTCATTGAAGGCCTACTGCGGTGAAAACCTGCTATTTGGGGCAATTTGGGCCTGGAGCGATCCAAGAATGGCCTGAGAAAACCATGTTTTCTTTATACCTGGGCGGGCACGGGCGCCGCACACAAAATCTTTGAAAACGGCCCATTTCCGAATAACACAGAAAATGTGCCAAAAACATGAAATTTTAATGAAAAATTGGCTTTTGGCGGGCACTGTAGCAGCCTTTAAATCCTGGCCATTGGATCCGGCGCGGGCCGATCCAACGGCTATCGCTAAATCGCATCGGGGCAGACCGGGGGGCGGTACACAAACAATCGCCGAAAGCACGGACCCGAAATGCTTATAGGCCCTTTCCTTATTTGAATCGGGTCCGGCCCATCGGCGATGTCAATCAGCGGATTTAATAAAAAAGAGTTAGCGGACCTGAAATCTATATATGCTGCAGTTTATTATATTTCGGCTCCGCCCCATCGCAGCCTTCTCTTCTCATTGTGCAATGCCCCCTTATGGACTCGAAATCCTTTATACGCCATGCCTTAATTTTATTTCAGCTTCGCTAGTCGGAGCCATATACATGGGGTGACCGCTGATTACATATGGGTCGTTGATTTGGGGCCCAAAAATGGATGGTTGTGATTAATTCGACAATTCTCTATCGGCGGGGTCGTAGGGCTGCCACATAGAAACGCCAAAATGTGGCGGACCTGATATGCTTTTACCAGTCCACTTTATATGTTTTCGGGTCCAGCCCATCGGCATTATGCCCCATGCCATGAGACTTAGCCATTTCGCTTATATATGGCACTGCCCCCTCCTGATAGCAATATCACATTGGAGGGGGATCAAATAGATCATTTTCTCATCGGGGCATGCATTTTATTAACATGCAAAGGAAACATGAATTCCGAGGAGTTATATATGGTGTTTGAACAAATGATTGCCCCCTCCCGATGGCAATATCGCATCGGAGGGGGACCCAAACGACCCATTTCTCATCGGAGCCATTATTTATTCAAAAATGCAAGTCTTTTGAATTCGGGGGGGGTAACCTTTATGCTTTTCCTTGGATTCTAAGGCATCGGAAGGGGTCCGGTAGCTAGAAAAGGGAGGATTTTATCATTTTTTGAAGGTTTTTCATGGTTTTTGCATGGTTTGCATATTCTTATGCCTTGGAAGGAGTCCAAAGGCACTTAGGAGGAAAGTGATGTGGTTTTGAGAGGGGTTTAGTGGCCAAAGAGGGTTTCATGCCTTATAAAGGAAAACCAAGGTCAAAGGGGTGATTTTTAAACATGTGAAGGGGAATTATGCAAAGGAATCAGTCCTTATGCACTTGGGAGATAGTTAGGGGGGATGAAGGGTTCTATGCATTGGAAAGTGTCCAAAATGCATGAGAAGATGGTTTGAGGGGGCAATGAGGGTTCTTGCTGAGTTTCAGATAAACTTAGCAATCCCCAAGGATGCATATGGTTATTTTTCAACCAGGGGGAGGGATAAGTATATAAGGGAGTTATATACATAGTTTTAGTATGGGAAGGGGAAATAGATATGGAGCTACATAATAAAGTTAGTAGTTAACATGACAAATATGAGAACAAGCGCTAAGTATGATGTCTTAGGCTATCAATGGGGAAAAATGACTGATAGAAGAAGTGTAAGCATTCCTTGAGTGAAGCAGATCTCCACCAAGGCAAATGATATGGAGAATGATGAATTAAGAGGTATCAAGCAGATCTTGACCTCTTTGGGGGATGTTAGTGAGTGATTTGGGAAAAGAGGAAGAAGGGGAGTTAGACATGCCTCGCTTGAAGTCCTCCAACTGAACAACTACCTTCAACTTGTGATATGATAGATATAACACTTGACAATATGAGATGGATCACAAGCCATGATCCTGCAACCACAAAGCTACCTACCCGGCCTACTCACCTAGCATTTTCTCTTCTTTTTGGTTTGGGTGCACTTGAACTAGCATACCCAACTTTTCATTCTTTCTTCTTGCTGTGCTCCTATCTACTTCTACACTTATTTTAGCCGGGGGCTCAGATTAAGCTGTTGGGCACCCTTGTTTCTCTACCTATCTATAAATCTGCCAAGATTAAGCTGTTTGGACTTCCCATACTTGAAAACTGATCAAAATGGATTACTCATCAAGACTGGAACAGAGCAGTGGCACTTTAGAGTAGCACACTCTCAAACACACTTCTTTAGCCAACTCTAGCAAATATGGAGCATTGCAGCATGCATAGTTTGACATATTTGGCATGTAAAAATGTTGATCATGAAATATGATTAACCTGCTGCATCAGGAGGCTAATAGGTGACATTCAAGTTTTTGGTGACATGGATAAGGTTCGTCACCATTGCTCATATCAAATGGTGACGGTCACTATCTGACGTTATAAATCATTATTAGTGACAAACCTTTAATGTCACCACAAAACTTATACTTTTGGTAACGCCACCTTTGGTGACATTTAGTTTTTGGTGATGGAGGCTCTTTTGACCATCACCAATGATCTTATGGTAACATTTTTCGACCCTCGCCAATGTAATTTTTTCTTGTAGTGTTCCTAAGTTCGTTATGGTCAATCATCTCATCATTGTTGGACATAAAGCTCACCAAATCAACTAACTTCCAACCCTAAACTGATGGTTAGACATAGGTTATCAATAAGATGATTGTGCACATTTTGTGTATGTACAAATCCAAGCATCCATGCACATGTGATGAGAGTCTCCCTTATGTTCAAGACAATTACAATAGATCTCTCCATAGATCAACTAGCCAAAACTCCTTTTAAGCCAACCTAGGATTTCAATCATTAGGTCACATTGATGTCATACTACCCCTTGCAACTACATAGGTAGAATATGCACATGTTGAATATGAAGTTGACAATGCTATCAATTTTATTGAATGAATTCAGTACACTCACTAGAAGTTCCATGATATCTTGCAAAAAATCCAATACCAAGTATAAATAATTCCATGATCAACATTGGGTGCCACACGAGTTTCAAGTGGGATAGAATGATTGGTTGCATTTGCAAAAGGAACTCCTTACATAGGCCCATAACGAGATTTGTCAACCCCACTAGGTACCTATTGTAGGGAAAACCCAACACCCCCCATTTTCATTCATATACTTCCAAAATAGGGACCCTTTATATTAATTTTTGGAAAACCCCTTTTATGATTTTCATTTGAGTTAATTTTCTTACAATTTTTCCCATTTTTCATTTTCATGTAATTTATAGTTTGATTGTTTTATTGAATTCAACTTTTCACTCACTTTCCATTGATACTTGTTTCACCTCATTTGGTTATCTGGTTTGTAAATAACACTCCTTTGAAGTTTGATAATTTTGTAGCCCCGGTTGAATTTAAGTACAAAATGTATAATATTTCAACTTTTTATATAGAAAGTAGTGAGATTGATTCAAATAAACTCCCTATTAGTTTTTATAAGGGTAAAGAATTATTAATTGATAATTATTCCAAAATAAATAAAGTTGGGCTTAACCTTTCTTTTGGTTTTGATTTGTCATGTGGGAATGAAGAAAATTTCAATGAAATTCATGAAATCATTTATGATAATAATTCTGATATTGAGAAAATTGAAACATCTTCTATGCAATTAGATTCCCATAATCAGAGAACAATCATATGTGGGATATAAGAACATTCTAACTCACAAGTTTTTTTGACCAATTCTTAATCTCAAATTAAAAAATGATCTTCATGATTTTGACATTCAACAGCCTTTTCCAATTTGTAATTTATATGGTCATCAAGATATTACACTTGTTCTTGGTTCAAAATCATTTCCTCTTCCACAAGTCAATGTCAATCATCCTTCTTATTTTCTGGCTAATGCTTGTGAAGGAGAAATTGTTTTAAATCAATTCCAGTTGTGTAAATTATTATTTAATTTTATTTTTGTTCCTTCAATTATTTTGTTTATTTTCATACTTTTGTTCTATTTTTATTTTTCAATTTTTAGATACTTTATGTTGGCATATCGAGTAGTTCAGTATTGAACACTTAATTGATATGTTTCATATATGGGAAAATGAAGTTTCAAATCACAATCTTGAACATCAAAAGATAATTTTCTTCCAATTTAAATTGATGTTTATCTCTTATCAATTGTGCCTTTCTTCTCAAAAGAAGTGCCAACATGAGAGTGTATTTTCACAATATGACCAACAAGCTAATTCAATTAATGATATTCCATTGAGTCTATCTAGTTTCCATCCATTTTTCATTGACTCATTTGAAAGATATTTGGAAAATTTTCCTACACCAAAGATTGTTAATAATCTAACATATATATATAAGACTAACATATTCATGCAGGCCATTGTATCTAAAAGCTGATTTCCACAATATCACATGTCATCTTCTCTTTTGAACCTCTTCCAATGATTAATCGAAACCCATCCATATTTCTATGATCCAATTGAAATTCAATTGAAAAGGAAATTTCAAGAGAAGGTAATTGTAAATAAACTAGTTTCTTTAAATATATTAACAATAAGTGAATAGTATGCATTCAGATTTAGTTTTCTTAGTTTAATTATATTTGTATTCTTGTTACTAATGTTTGACCTGTACATACATGCCGGAATTAAAATGAAAGAGTGATTACATTGGAAATATGATTATACCTAGTCATGTTTCTTTCATTAAGTTATTAATAGGAATAGATTATTTTAGATTTAGATTCCATTTCTATTTTCATTTATTTCATTATTACAGATTTTTAAAAAGAACGTAATGAATCCATCCCCTTTCATTTGCTCGCAAAGTGGTTTAGAACATATCTAAGTTCTTATATAGTCAGATCAGAAGATTATGAACCGCTTGATTGTCTTGTTTTTGCAAAACTTCATCACATTAATCATATATGAATAAATTCTAAAGAATTTCTACGGCTTGGTAATATTTGATTCACGAGTACTTCTGAAAATTGCATTTTCACTACTCTTGCCTTCTACCATAAATTTAAAGTGGATGTAATTGGAAAATTCATTATTTACCATTTTTAGATTAAATAAGTAGATGATGTTGAACATATGCATATTTTGAGAAATACATGGGAGAACTCGAATATTCATGAGGTAAACCCACAGTTAATATTCTTCCAAGTATGCATTTCACAATTCCATCTTCATCTATTGCTATTTTTTCTCTTTTTATAGTTTATTTGTTATTCCTGGTCTGTTTCTCTTTACAGGTTTTTATTTATTTGATTTTCGAGGCTTGAGATAAGTAAGCCACCAACCCTTTATGAAATCTGCAACATGTTTAGGGAAGTATTATTTCTTTTTCATCATAATTTGAGCATTATTTAATTTTTCTTTCACTCGTTAAAACCCAAATATACATTTAATGCATTATCAGAATATTTATATCGAAACATCATAATATCATAACTGCTCTAATTTGAAAGCTCCGATAAAATGATTCTCTGATCCAATATTTCCAATAATTAATATAACGATTAAAAGGGGATTTTTGTTTAAAAAGTGAAATTAAATTAGGCACTTCATTTTAATTAAATACGATAAGAGTTGTCGGCCCCACAAGATTTGAATTTTGCATATCGGAATTTCTAAACATCAGAGCTTTTAATGTGAACCTCATCTTGATTACGTGATCTCTAATATCTTGATCCATCAACCTCCAAAATCCCTTCCTGCTTATGCTTTTAGTCGCTACATAATAAAAGCCTATTGGAAGGTAATAATATCGCATCTTTCAAAGGAAAAATCATAAGTTTTCTTTGATATTTTTCTATGATAAATGCTCATTTGTGCAAGAAACTCAGAATTTATGTTTTACTTAGCAATATGAGTAAATAATCATATTCTCCCTCTCATTGTTGCCACTGGAATGAAATTCTTACACTCATTATTGGTCTAATTTGCTAGAAATCGAGCAAATTTTCACATAAAATGATTTCAGCGAATGATCTTATTCTTGGTTTTTCTATGATTGTTCCAAATCTTACAATCTCCAAGTTGAGATAAACCATTGTGTTTCACTAATTCATGTTTTCCCTTTAGTGATATTCCTTTCTTGGGAAGAGACTGGGAGCCTCTAAATTAGTGAAATTTGGAATCCTAATCCTTTGCTTTTCATTCTTCGAGATTTTCCTCATAATTTCAAATTTGTTGACTGATCAGCCTCTTGGGTTGGTATTATATCGGAAACATTTAAATCAAATTCTAAGATTTACTTCTCCGAGCTTCACAATTCCCTTTCTTCTATTATCATATCCATTACATGTAACAAAGGAAAAAGCCTCCGTTGGTTCCACCAATGAACCACGTCATCTGTAGCATTCATGTTATCGCAAGAATAATTTTTTTGTTTCCTTTTTATTAACAACTCCAATCTCCTGATGTGATTATTCTATGATATCGCAGTCACTCCATCATAGTTTTCAATCACATATGCTCATGTCACAACTCCCCTATCACATCGTGAAACTGAAATGAAGCCTTACCTTAAGATCCTTTGATGCAGTAGGCTCCGATATATGCCTCTTTACCATTCTCTTTTAACTATTATGCATACAATCACATACCGGTAAAGGTGAATCTCACAGCTTGATAGTTATGCATGGCAAAGAAACTAGTGATACGAAATATCCAATGAGGTGCTAACCTTTATAAAAGAATTTAAGGCACATATATCAGGGTTAATTCATTATTGAATTCTCTTTTATTTTATTTTTTGATATTTCGCTCCATACTTATGATATAAATAATTGAATCCTCTTTATATACATAATTGCTACATTATTTGGGATTTTGAGTCAATTTCAATCTTTTGGGATTGATATAAATTCAGAATGGAAAAGCAAAGAGAACAATCATCATTGCAATTCATTAAGAATCATATCTTCATTCTCATTTTTTATTGATTTGGTTTATTTATGATTCCTTGAACATGAAATATTGTTTCCTTCTAGTTTATTGTTTGCCTTAGTTAGATTAATAAATAACAATGTGAGGTTAATGAACTTTCAAAAGGATTCAACTCCTTGATACTTTTAATTCTAATTAAAAGAAGAAGTTATCTTTTATGAGAGAATATAATATCTTTCAGGTGAGATTAAATGAAATTCTCCAATTGTAAGTTTCATACGCCCACTTTCATTCATTTTCTTACTTTTCTTTTTTGTTTTGTTTCTAGTTTTTGTTGATATTAAACTTTGTTTCCGCAAGTCTTCATGAACCTTTCAATTAGAGAAATTTTGAGGTAAGAAATGGGTCTCTTAAGAAAACTGTACAACGAAAATAAACTTTATAAGAATCAATAGGATTTAAGATGATGATGTCAACCATGGGGCATGATTCAACATTTTTGGGGTAAAAAGGTAAAAGGATTAAAAGATAATAAAATAATAAAACTACTTTTTCAACTTGTATTTTCAACTTATCTCCCTATGGTTTTTCTCAAATTTCTAGCGCGAGTACTTGTTGGATGAAAAATTTAATTTCTCATCCAAGGAGTACCGATGTTGCATACTTTTGATGGACCCTGCTACATGAAAAATGAGAAATACATGAAAAATGTGATTGTAATCATGTTTTCCATGTATTTGTCGTTTTTCATGTAGCAAGGTCCATCAAAAGTATGAAACATAGGTACTCCTTGGATTAGGAATCAAATTATGCATCCAACGAGTGTTATCGTTCGAAATTTCAGTAGACCCATAGGGAGATAAGTTGAACATACAAGTTGAAAAAATATTTTTTTCTTAATTCCCTCTAAAATTTGATGACGTAATCTAGTCTTATCTTATTATTTCCACTATTATTTTATAATTTCCTTAGGAGGCCCATTTTAGGCCTCAAAATTACCCTAATGACACCTCTACCAAATCAATTTTGAAGTTGATTCTCTTTTGTTTAGTTTCCTCTGAGATTCTTGAAAGAAACAGTAATGATACTCATCAAATTAGTTAAAGTGGGGAGTTTCTGAACCTTTAGTTTATTTCTTGAGTGTTAATTTCATAAAAAATGGCTAAGATGCTTTTATGCATATTCTACTTTGAAACAAGAAAGTTTGCAGAAGACAAATAATTCTCATTTAGCATATTATCTATCGTCACTGTTATTCACCCTCTAAATTTTGATAACCTCATTTCTTATAACTCTGCAAGATACAAAAAAAAATCTCAACATAGGAAGGAACATACATATGCTTATTTTCTTTTATCTCTTTTCTTGAGACATTTATATAAGTAGTCTAGTTGGCGTTTATCTTTTAAATTTGGATTTTTCTTTCACCTTTCGCCTTCTTCTTTTTTATTTTTGTTTGTTGATTTCTCTTCTTAATTTAGTTTAGAGTTATTTTCCTTTTACCTTAAGTTATTGTTTGATTTTGGTGGTTCTACCAAAATTTATGTGAAAGGCATTTTCCTCACGCTACAGTGGTCAGCATACATTGAAAATCTTTTAATTGTATCTATTTTAGTGAATTTCATTTATCGTTAAAAGCATATCGTTATGGAACCAGAAGACGATCTTGCTTTAAATCTTTTTCATGGAGGAACACACATCCTTTCTAAGCGATTGAGTTTACTTTTTCAAGAAAAGAACGGATTTATGTTTAATACAATGAATCTCTCCTCCCACCCCGTCCACTTTATAAAGCCTCTGATTGATTTTCAGGGGAAAAGTATTTGGAGTCAACAATATGAAACCATTATTTCCATTAAACATAAATATCTATTACCATCCTACCTCTTTCATTCAAATACATCATAAACTAGAAGCTTGCAAATTCACTTATCAAAAGGGTGATTAAAAGAGGAAGCATGGGAAATACAAGTAAACTCGTCGAAGCTATAGACACTTGCTAGAAACTAGACTAGGCTTGTATGGCATAAAACACAACTTCGTCGGGGTATTTTTCAGGCTTGCTGGCAACGAAGCGATGTCAGAGGCCATTCATAAAATGGATATATGCTTTTATCAAAAAACTCATTTCTATACCTTCTTCTATTTTTCATATGAGTTAATTTTAAAATAAATTTTCCCAAATTTAGATTCATGACTTTTACTCGAGTCTTATTTGATTACTTATCTTTACAAACTCATATTTCTTAATCTATTTCCATTATTTTTAACCTTTGGGTAAATAAAAGTTCATTTTCTTCAACCAAACGTAACCGTTTCTTCCCAGTGTGTCACCATTGTTGTAGGGAAAACCTAACAACCCCCATTTTTCAATGATTTACTTCCAAAATGGGGACCCTTTCTATTAATTTTTGGAAAAAACCTTTTATGATTTTCATTTGAGTTAATTGTTTTGGCAATTTTTCCATTTTTTCATTTTCGTCGAATTTATATTTTGATTGTTTCATTGAATTCATATTTTCGCTACCTTTCCATTGATACTTTCTTGACCTCACTTGGTTATCCGGTTTGCAAATAACACTGCTTTGAAGTTTGATCATTTTGTTGTGTAGGTTGAATTTATGTACAAAATGTATAATATTTTAACTTTTGCAATTAAAATAGTCATTCATTGTAATATTAAACTCTTAGTTAATTTTTATTAATTTTTTCATTTTTCACTAATGGTCCTACAAAATGACCAAGGCAAATTGTAGAATAGTTAAAAAATGCGTCTTCGGGATCTTGATAATCTATTCCAATTTATTATTTAAAAGAAATGAATTGTCGAACCTAAAATCTCAAAATTGTGAAGTGGTTGTAGTTCCTTTTGTAGAACTTTTAAT
This sequence comes from Pinus tabuliformis, assembly GCA_031772625.1. Taxonomy (NCBI): domain Eukaryota; kingdom Viridiplantae; phylum Streptophyta; class Pinopsida; order Pinales; family Pinaceae; genus Pinus; species Pinus tabuliformis. Next base: position 756,350,642 of record CM062809.1, read on the forward strand.
TCCACAAGAGCCCCACTCCACATCACCTTCTTCCTTCCAAAATACCAATTTAAATCATGCCGAAATCAAATGGGATGCGAAACAAAATGCGATGTGATATTGTGATGTGATATAAAACATCTGATATCAAATATCACATATTGAAAAATCCTTATGCATTCATTTAAAAATTTCACTATGCACGATTTTAGTTTTAGTTTTATGCGAGAGCCTTTTTTTTTTCTAAGATGTAGCTTTCGGTCATGCTTACCTCACTCTCCTTACCCACCCAACTCACGCTCCACTCACCCTCCTTATCACTCCACCTCTGTGCACTAACGCATTCTCCATTAACCCTCTTACTTATGCCACGTAAAGGTAGGTCTTAGTTGGTTCATATGTTTAGTTTGAAATTGTATATAATATGTTTTTTATAAAATCAGAATATGATATTATTATTATAATAATTATATTCTAATTATGATATTTTATTATAATTAAATTTTAATTTTAATATAATTAAATTTTAGTTTTAATATAATATAATTACATTTTAATTAAGTTTTGAAATTTATTAATAATTAATTAATTTAATTAATTTAATTTTTTATTATTTAACTTATTTTCTTAATTATAATTAATTAGCATTAATTAACAAATTTAATTTAGGATTAAATTTTAATTTTAGTCCATGCAATAGAATTTTCAGAATTCTTGTAGTTTTGACTCATCAATTTTAGAAGCTCATAAGTTGAGTTTTACTTGGTCAAATGAGGCACAGGATAGCTCATTGGATAGATAAAATCATGGAGATTATTCCAGAGGTGGTAGAGAAACTAGATTTGATCACTTAATGGGTCTAAAATTCATCACAAGATCAAGCTCCAAATTTTTAAACAAAATCATTTTTCTGAGTTTTATTTTCTACATTTTCATTTGCCCAAAGCCTCTACTGAGTGCAAATCCATTCATCTTTGTTCTCCTTGACCAATTAGATCCTCACAGGCACCAATAGAAATCTAATATTCCCTTTTCATCTAATTATTTAATTTAGTTTGATTGAAGATATTTTATTTGAGATTTGGTATTTGATTTGATTTTCTATTTTAATTTAATTTTGATTTGTTTTTTTGCAACCAAACAATTGACGAAATGAGAAGTAGAGAATCTCAATCAACAAGAATGCTCCAACAAGAGAAGAATGGGAGTTTGTCTCAATGAAAATTGATGGAGTGGATCTATTCTTCAATAACTTTCTTATTGAGAATTTTTTTTTTAATTAAAAATATAATATTATAGAATCTATTGAGGGCTTCTCTACTCTTCCATTATGGAATTCCTAAAAGCACTGTTGTAATGAGGATTTAGAGTTGTAGGTGAGAGTAATCCTAGGGGGAGAAAGATTGATATTGTTTTGTTTTCATATGTTTGTAGAGAAACTTTTTTTTATTATGTACTATTGTTGTAAGGAGGAGAACATTTTTGCAAGCATAGATCGATTGCAGACCCATAGGATTGTGCACTATTGTCGTACAGTGAGGATCTGTAATTTGATTTCATTTATAAATAAATGTTTATTTTAGTTAATGATGTTTAGCACTATTGTTTATAGAATTTAATTGAAATGAATTCTTATTTCTATCTTTCAATTTATATTTCAAATGTATGAGTGAATAATCAGATTCATGCACTATCGTTGAATCATGAGCATTAATTCATCTAAAACTCTACTTAGACTATTCTACAAGCTTAATCTAGGATTAATATGAAAGCTGAAGTTTGCATAGGAACAAATAGTTATAATATTAGATCGGCGAGATATATTACGATTTAGGATAACAATTGTTTGTTTGCATACATGATGTCTTATTTGAACTAATTCAGTAATTCATCATGAATAGTTTTAGTTCTTACGCATATGATAAATAAGGAATTGGATATATTTTCCATAGGGACTTATGTAACTATTTACTAAGTGTTTGATTGTTAGTATTTTTGTTAACGAGAAATCAGATCTTGTGAGCTATCTCCTTGATCTAACTCCTCCATCTTCATTCCAATTCTTTAAAGCTTATTTTCCCTGTTAAATTAAGTGGCTCTCAATTGAGAGAAGGATTTCCCTTTCCTTCAATCGAGATAGGTTAGATTAATTGCATCTTAGATTAGATATTTCATGTGTTATCATACCTTTTTCATTCTAGAAGTCCTCTTTTTAAGAGGCAAAACTTTAGAGTTGTTTGGATGTGTTGTTAAGACAACTTAAGGGTCATTCTCTTACCTAATCAACAAGAAGAAATGATTTGATGTCCCTTCCTATCGGTAACTAAAGACACATCTGAAACCACCATTAAAAATGGAAAAGGATTTGCTTGAAGGTCTGGATCGGGTGTTCTCCCTTATAGTGTTGTAGGTAGAGAATTTCGAGCTTCCAACATTTTTGGTGCTAGAAGGAGGGTCGAAGACTTTTTGTCCTTTGGAGTTTTGTATTTTAAAGTTTTATTTTAGTCACAACGACTCCTTTTAAACTTCCAATTTGGAGTTGTATCCATGTAAGTGCATCTTCCAACACTCAACTGGAAATAATAAGACACTTGTCTGAGGTAAAGTTTAATGGTAAGAGGAATACTTCTACTTTTAATCATGCTTTACAATTCATTCAAAAAATTTCAAATTTTATTTTTCATGATATTTTTGAAGGTATTCTATGTAGGATTTTCACTCTTACATTCTCAAGAAACACCAGACGTTGGTGTCAATCTCTTCCAGTTTTCTGTATTCATAGTTGGGATCCATTTATCACAATATTCCTTTATCAATTTTATGGTTATGACTATGAACAGGTATATGATGAAATCGAAGATTTCTGAAGATTTGAAAATGAATATTTCATAGATTTTACCATTAGATTTCAATTAAATTGTTTAAAATTCAAAATTGAAGATAAACCTTCAGAAATTGAACTTATCAATTGGTTTGAGTATATTTTTTCTCTCCCTCCCATTTCAAATCCAAATGAGACAATTACAAGATTTGATGAATCTTCTTCAATTTTTATTAACGTAATTGAGAATTACAATATGGAGGTACAGACTAATCATGATGAATTTGTCTATATTATGTACGATCAATTCCTTCATTCAGTGCACACTTCCTACAATGTTGATAGTGATCAGAATTCACCTTCACATGTCGGTGAATCTCAATCACAAAGCTTGGAAATTTTTACTATCCAAATGCAAGAAGATATCAACAATAATCTTGGAGAAAAGGCTACCTTCAAATCCGAAAATTACTGTGCATTAAATTCAGAAAATCAGTGATAGATTAGCAAGTACAAGAAGGAATTCAAACTTCCAATAATATTCAACCTGTTGTAAAAAATTCTAAATACTTTCATGATTATCAATTATCAAATTCAGGGAATCCAAACAATATTCTTGAGGAAAACACATTAAATCAATTGAATGATAAAAAAATATGAAATTAGTAATGATGAAAATACAAACATAGAATATCTTAGATTCATTTATTTAGATTCACATTTTCCCGTTTATCCCAATATTTTTGTTAATAGTAATTTACCTTCTCATTGCATGAATACTGTTCTAGAAAGTAGTGAGACTCATTAAAATAAACTTCCTATTAGTTTTTATCAAAGTACATAATTATTAATTGATCATTCTTCCACAGTTAATAAAAGTGTGATTAATCTTTCTCCATGTTTTGATTTGTCATGTGAGAATGAAAAAAAATTCAGTGAAATTTATGAAGTCATTTATGATAATAATTCTCATATTGAGAAAATTGAAACATCTTCTGCGCAATTAAATTCCCATCATCAAAGGGCAATTATCTGCAGAAAAGAATAACATTCTAACTCAGAAATTGTTCTGATCAATTTTCATTCTCAAGTTAAAAATGATCTTCCTGATTTCAACATTCAACCGTCTTTTCCAATTTATAATTTATATGATCATGAAGATCTTACACTTGTTCTTGGTTCAGGATTGTTTCCTCTTCCAGAAGTGAATGTCAATAATCCTTCTTATTGTCTAGCTAATGGTTGTGAATGAGAAATTGTTTTAAATCAATTCCAATTGTGTTGTAACACTAGTTGTACAAATAATATAACTCATGATTTAATTTTTTTGTTACCCCTAGAGTTATTTTGTTTATTTTCAAATTTTTCTTCTCTTTTAATTTTTCGAGTTTTAGATACTTTATGTTGGCATATCAAACAGTTCAGTAGTGAACACTCAATTGATGCAGTGTTTGCATTGGAAAATGAAGTTTCAAATCACAATCTTGAACATCAAGAGTTATTTTCCTTCTAATTTCAATTGATGTTTATCTCTTATCAATTGCTTCTTTCTTCTCAAAAGCAATGCCAACATGAGAGTGTATTTTCACAATATGACTAGCAATCTAATTCAATTAATGATCTTCCATTGAGTCTATCTAATTTCCATCCATTTTTTGTTAACCCATTTGAAGGACATTTGGAAAGTTTTCCAACACAGAATATTGTTAATAATCTAACAGATATATATATATATATATATATATATATATATATATATATATATATATATATATATATATATATATATTCATGCATTCCATTGTACCTAAAATCTCATTTCCACAATCTGTTCTTTCATCTTCTCTTTTGAGCCCTTTCAAATAATTAATTGAAATCCATCCAGATTTCTATGATCCAATGGAAATTTAGTTATAAAGGAGATTTCAAGAAAAGGTAATTGTAAATAAACTGTTTTCTTTAAATATATTAACGATAAGTGTATATTCCACATTTATATTTAGTTTTCTTAGTTTAATTATATTTGTATTCTTGTTACTAATGTTTGACTTGTATATACATGTAGGAATTAAAATGAAAAAGTGTTACATAGGAAATATGATTATACCTTGTCATGTTTCTTTCATTAAGTTAGTAATAGGAATAGATTATTTTAGATTTAGATTCCATTTTTGTTCGCATTTATTTCATTATTGCATATTTTTAATAAGAAAATAATGAATCAAAGTTCTTCTTGGCATCCCCTTTCATTTGTTGGAAAAGTGGTTTAGAACATATCTAAGTTCTTATATAGTCATATCAGAAGCTTATGAATTGCTTAATTGTCTTGTTTTTGCAAAAACTTCATCACATTAATCATGTATGAAAAAGTTCTAAGGGATTTCTATGGCTTGATAATATTTGATTCACGAACCTAAAATTGAGATGCCATCGGGAGGCTGTTGGTTCGAGGTTTAGGGTTTAACGCTTCAAACTTGCAGAACTAGAATCAGTTCTGGACGCGCATAGGGTTAGAATAATGGACCTGCTCAGAAGAGGACAAGGACTGACCCAACAAATGGTAAACGGGGGGTCCATTGGGACCCCATCCTTTAAACAAATAGTTATGAAAAAGCAAGCAGCGCAGGAGGGAGTAAAGATAACAGGATATGGAAAGCTTAAGCAAGACAGTGAAACAAGCAAAGAGAAAAAACAAAGGGGGCACAGAGAAACAAACAGTAACCCAAAAATGAAAGAAAAAGAAAGCAATGAAAAGGAGAACAGCGAAAGGAATGAAGATATAGGACAAAAACACTTACCCTATAAAGAGAAACAAATAGAGGAAGAAGGGGAATGAGAGGAAGAGAATCAATCAAGAGATGAAGAGAAGAAAGAAGTCGCACCAAACCCCAGCAATAACACAACAACAAGAGGAGCATGCAAACCAAAAAAAGCAGAAACCCTAAGAGTGGTGATCATAGATTTGGAGATACAAGCCTAAAGAGAACATATGCTGGAACATGGAGTAATATGCAAGTTCATGGGACTGTGGCCAACTGAAAGAGCGCTATGTCAGTGGATCAGGCAGCAATGGAAACCCAAAGGTGATGTCAAACTGCACTTAGGAGCAAAAGGTTTTTTCACGGTTTTTTTCACGAATTTAGAGGATAAGGATAGAGTATTTGATGGGGGTGCTTACTTCTTCGCTTCAGCGGGTCTCTACATGAGGCCCTGGAAACCCAACTTCGTGCCAGAAAAAGAGACATTCACACAGGTCCCAGTGTGGATCCGTCTTTTCTCACATCCAATAGACTACTGGGGCTTGGCGGCACTAAAGAAAATAGGGTATCAACTCGGAACTTTCATCAAAGCCTTAGAAGAAATGATGCAAAGAAAATATACTTCCTGCGCAAGAATTTATGTGGAAATGGATGTATCAGGAGCTTTACATGAAGGATTGTGGCTGGAGTACATGGATGAAGACTATTTCCAAGCCATTGACTATGAGAAAATCCCCTTCCGCTGCATACAATGTCATGAACATGGACATTTAGTAAGAGATTGCGCATTAAACAAAACAGGGGAAGAACCTAAGTCAGAGCAAGCAGCAAAGAGCAGGGATGCCTTCATAAAGCCAAAATCAAGACAAAGGGCTAACAGAAAAAGAACGAACAGAGCAGGGGCATCACAAGGCAACACCAGTAACGCCTTTGGAATCTTAGATACAGATACAGGTTCAGAAGAACAAAATAAGGAATCAAATAATAGTGAAGGGAACAAAGAAAGGACAAGTCATGAAACCAAAGAAGGGGAGGAACATCCCCTCAGAAGAGTAGTCCAAATGCAGGAGCCAATAGGAGAGCCAGATGAAGATGCATAAATGCTTACCAGTGATGGTGGTAGTGAGGATGAGCTAAATGAGGTTCTAGAACAGGAAGGAGGGAACTTACCAGTCATGGCAGAAATCTGGAAAACTCAAGGAATAGAAAATATTCCTAAAAAAGAGATTAGAAAGATCAATAATCTATTCATTGCAAGGGAGAAGGCAGAGCTGGATAGGCAAAATAAGAAGTTAGGCATAGCAAAGGGAATAGGCAGCCATTCAAAGAGCCTTTTATGCAATTCAACTAGCTCGAAACAAAGAAGGAAGAGAGGCCAAAGGACAAACGGTGAAGTATTGCAGGAACTAGGTATTTTAATGCTAAACTCTGGCAAGATGAAGGATCTGAATGCCTTCCCATCTTACCAATAATCTGTCTAGTTAAAAATGAAAGTTATATCTTGGAATGCAAGAGGGCTTAATAGCCAAGCGAAGCAGAGACTTCTAAAGAAAAAATTCCAAAAAGAGAAACCGGATATCATGTTCATACAGGAAACCAAGTGTGCTAACAACAACATGGTGAATATCAACAAAAGGCTTGGTAAGTACATATAATTTATGGAAGTCGCCAGTCAAGGTTGGGAAGGGGGTTTAGTAACTCTTTGGAACTCCTTAGTGATAAACATCCTCTCGACAGAAGCTACAAGATCGTTCATAGCGATGGAAACTCAATTGGTAGGTAATTCTGAAACTTATGCACAAATGTTTATGGACCTCAAAAGCTAGAAGATAAATTCTCTTTTCTCCGCTCTCTTTTAAGTCTAAAGCTCAGATATCCCAACATGAAAATCATCATGGGGGGAGATTTTAATATGATAAACTCTCTTTTGGAAAAGAAAGAAAGGATTAGAAAACTCAATAAAGATGCTGAGCTCTTCGCTGAATTCATTGATTCTGCCAAACTAGTGGACATCCAGCCAAAAAGTGGAACTTTCACTTGGAACAATAGGAGAGGAGGCGAGAAGCAGATAGCCTCTCGTTTGGATAGATTTCTTATTTCTTAAAGCATTATACTTGAAGGAATAATAGTGGAATCCGACATCCTTCCTAGTGGAGGATCGAATCAGTGGCCAATCTCTTTGGTAGCGGACATCCAAGGAACCCCCAGAAACAAGCCTTTCAGATTTGAGAAGTTCTTGTTGAATCACCCTAATTTCATTCAATTGGTGGAGAAATGGTGGCACAAACCAATGGACATCAGAGGAATCAGAATGTTTAAACTTCAAAGAAAATTAAGATACATCAAAAACAAAATAAAAGAATGGAATACAATAGAGTTTGGGAACATTTTTAAGGAGAAAACCATCATAGAGGGAAAGTTAGAATAGATTCACAAAGAATGGGCTAGTGGGCACAACAATGAGGACTCAGCAGAACAGGAAAAAGTCCTGTTACAACAGTGGAAAGCACGCTGTCAACGGGAAGAGACCTTATGGAAGAAAAAATCCATGATACAATGGCTAAAGGAGGGGGAACAGAACACCAAGTTTTTCCATAGGTTTGCGCTAGACTACAGAGGGGCAAATAAAATACTCTGTTTCAAGAATGAAAAAGGGGAAACTTTACAAAGTCACCATGAAGTAACAACACTGCTCACAAGGCACTTCAATCATATATCCCAGGAGCCGCAAGCAGACAGGACGGAAGCTATTGAGGAACTAACTCAAGCTATTCCTAAAATTATTACCAATGAGCAAAACCTAGCTCTAATTATGAAAATCTCATTGGAGGAGGTGGAAGAAGCGGTTAGAAGTATGCCGAATGACAAGGCACTTGGGCTTGATGGCTTCACCATCAATTTTTATAAAGCCTTCTGGAGCTTTGTTAAGACTGAAATTTGGGAAGTAGTAGAAGATTCAGACGCTCCTGTTCTATCCTTAAATCACTAAATTCTACCTTTCTCGCTCTAATTCCCAAGGTAGAGGAGGCCAACTCCCCAGAGAATTTTAGACCTATAGCCCTATGTAATGTTATATACAAAATTATATCTAAATTTATAGCCAACAGATTGAAGCCCATTCTTCCTGGCCTCAGTTCGGAAGAGTAGTCGGGGTATGTTGAAGGAAGACAGATTTTGGATAATATTCTACTAGCCTAGGAAATGGTTCACACTCTTCAGACCAGGAAAATAGCAGGGATGCTGATGCAGCTTGATCTTTCTAAAGCCTATGATAAGGTCAACTGGAACTACCTCAAGGCCATACTGAACGCTTTTGGCTTTGATAAGCAATGGACTAAATGGATTCTCACCCTAATTAAATCCACTAAGTTTTCCATCCTTGTCAATGGCTCCCCCTCCGACCCTTTCTCTCCCTCCTGAGGTATCAGGCAAGGAGACCCTCTGTCCCCTTTCCTTTTTTTAATCCTTATGGAAGGTCTGAGCAGACTCATCAGCAAAGCAAAGAATGAAGGAAAAATCAAAGGACTACAACCCCTTCATTCCATACCAGCGGCAACGCACCAGCAATTTGTGGATGACACAATGCTGCATGGGATACCTACTATGAAAGAAGCCATGGCTTTCAAGAAAATACTAAATCTCTTCAGTAAGGCTTCAGGTATGGAAATCAATCTTTCAAAATCCACTAATTTTTTCTTTAATACTCATTTAGCCATTCAAAAGCATCTATCTAGTATTCTAGGCTTTCGAAGAGGATGCCTGCCCTCTAAGTATCTGGGGGCCCCTCTAACGGACAAACCCTGGCAAAAGATACACTGGGAGAAAATCCTGGCCAAAATGAAGAAGAGATGTCAGCACCGGACCCACAGAGCCCTCAATTTCGCTGGAAGATTAGTCCTCATCAAAGCAGTATTGCAGGCCATTCTGCAGTACTTGCTCTCTATTTTCCCTACCCCTAAAGGAATCCTACAACAGATTAGAGCAATCCAGAGATCCTTTGTCTGGAACGGCAATGCGGAAAAAATAAATGGGCGCTTGTTGCCTGGAACAAACTTTGCAAATCGAAAGAATTAGGGGGCTTAAATCTTGTGGATCGCTCCACTACCAACATGACCTGTGGAGCCAAGCTCTGGTGGAGATGGTTGAAGGAACCCAATCTTCCATGGGCTACAAACTGGAAGGAAAAATATACCCCAGAGTGCAACATTCAGGAATTAATAATACTGCTTCCTAAAGGGTCTCCTATATGGAATTTAGCAAGAAGGAATCGCGACATTGTGCAGGATCACAACTTTTGGGAAATCAGAAATGGGGAAACAACCTTATTCTGGGAAGATGCTTGGCAGCAACTCCCGAAGCTTGAAAGACCTGAGTTAGCAGGCCTTCAAAGACAGTACCAAGACAGGGGCAGATACATTGTCCATCAATACTGTAATCACAGCAGCAGAGACCAAGAATGGAGAGAGTGGTTGATCAACGACACAGAAAGCTAAAATGAGGAAAACAATGATATAATAAATTTGCTCGACCAACTAAACAAAAGGAAGATAAGAAAAGCTGAAGAAAAATACCAGCTAAGATGGGGCATGAAAGGGAGTGGTAATTTTACGCTCAAGGAAGCCAAGGAGCATCTCGAGAATACAGAGAAAATGGAGGTGATTCAATGCAGTAATAAGGTCTGGGATACTCTATTTTGGCCTAAGATTAAAACATTCCTATGGCTCTTGATACGAAGCAAGACTCTCACTTGGAAGAATCTTCGCAAAAAAGGGTTTAATGGCCCATCTAGATGCCCCATGTGCAATTCAGCTAAAGAAACAATGAACCATCTCTTCAACACTTGGGACTAGGCTTGTCACATGTGGAAATGGGTGGAAAACATCATGCAAAAGACAGATATAACCAGGGAATCCATCCAGGATACTATCATGAATTGGCAGAGTGGGTACTCAAATAATATAAGAATTAACAGCATATGGAAAACCTTTCCGAGATTTATAACTTGGACCATATGGAAGGAACGGAATAGAAGAATCTTTCGGAACGAATACAGAGACATAGAGCATTCGCTAGACACTATAACCCAAAATATAAGACAACTAATTCTGGTTAAGTGCAGAGCAGAAAAAGATAACCAAGCTTTGGCTATAGACTTACACATTTTAAAAACCTTCAAATTGGATAATGGCCGAAGTATGGGCACCATGAATTGCCAGCAAAATCCAAGTACCACGTCAATTGGCTGGAAGCGTCCTCCTGCAAGCTTTCTTAAGCTGAATTTCGACGGAGCCTCTAGAGGCAATCCAAGCTTGGCGGGCATCGGAGGCATCATAAGGAACCATGTAGGGGAAATTCTTCATATCTATAGTAAAGCCTTAGGGGAAGGGACTAATAACGAGATGGAGTTTGTTGCCATGGAACAAGGACTCAGAATTCTTAGAGACACTCAGGGTGGCACCGTGGTGGTTGAGGAAGACTGAAAGTTGGCAATAACAGTGGCAAGGAAGCTCTACAGGGGAGCAAAAGCAAGTAAGGTTATGAAACATTGGAGACTTGCCAAGGTTACAAACAACATCGCAGGAATGCTGGGAGAATCGAAAGGTCTGATTTTTCAGGCGGTGCGACGGAAAGCTAATATGGTTGCGGACCACCTGGCGAACCATGGAATCGAGCACCCAAACACCACGTGGGACAATTGTTGGCAGAATGTAGACTGCCCGGAATTAAAAGAAAAGTGCACCCAGCTCTCCAGGCAAGATCTGGGTGACGACAATTAAGAATGTGTGGGAGGAAGAACATAACCACGTCACACTATGATGAGACATGCTGGCACTTCAGATACCATTAAAGATTGGCAGGGGAAAGAAGGAAAAGCGAGTTTGGCACAATTATGGCGCGAGAAGAGGAAAGAGGATATAGGATTAGATATGATAAGTAAGGATATGTGCCACCCAGGCTAGATCAAGGAGGGGGACACTTGGCAGGAACTGGAGCATGAGAGAAAAGGTGACCGTAAGGGAAAGAATTTGAGCCACTACACAAACAATTCGACATCATGCAGAAGTTATTATGATAGGACATGCAAGTTGCAAAGAAACAGGCGGTCTTCAGCCGGTAACATCCCAGGCAACCTCTATTCAACATCTACCAAAGGCAAGGGAAAAAGCATGGTTTTATCGTGTAGTAGACCAGAGCCCACCCATTCTGCAGGAAGCTCCCAGAATTACACTGTGAGAATAGGCACAACAATGGCAGGGGAAGGAAGTTGCAACGCTTCTGCAAACAAAGATCTCAAGGTCGCTAGAGAAATGTATGAAACACGCACCTCGCAAAGGAACAAGCGTAAGATCATTGACCTGGAAGCCATGGTCCATGTGGAAGAAAATAAGTTATCGGAGCAGGACATAGAAAAGGAAGTGGATTGGCTTCAGTACCCCGGAACTGTTACCACGCAGGCCACCCAGTTCGTCAGGACTCAAGCAGAGAGTTGCCGTATTAAAACACTACTTGCTCAAGCCTTGAGCATGCAAGACAATGACACAGAGCAATTGCGAAGAGTCCAGCACATCGTAGAGGCCAAGATGAAGGAACACACTGCAATATTAGAGAGCCTAGAGTTTAAGGTTAGTGCACTAGAACAAGAGGTCGATAGCATCTCCAAGAAGCTCATAGTGCTGATCAAACTACTAAGGCATACTATTGGACAAGATTCAAGGCAAGCCGAGATTCAGAAGGATGAACCGGTGGGAGATCATCAAGGCCAGCATCCCAAGCTTGTGCAGGCAGGCATCTCAATGTCTGAACCAGCTCCAGAGACATCCAGGAATTATGTGGTGCTCAAGATGTAAAGGGGCTATCTCTACCGCGGCTGGTTTCTTTGGTCTTTCGGCTGGTCCTCTAGGTTCCCTTCCGTTATGTTGGTTAGTTGGTCTGTTTTCTTCTGTTGTCTGTCTGTCTGCTACCTCTTTTAGGTAGATGTTTAGGTGTTTGCCTTTTGTTAAGTTCTATGACTATGCCACCCTACGTGGTGTTCTTATGATAGTATGGTTAGCCCTTTTGTTCAATTTTGAAGGTAGGCCTGCAGTCTGGCGGACCTCTGTCTGCAAGTGCAGACTTTTTGTACTATGTTTTCCTCGTTTTTAATATAACAAGCTGACTTACACAATAAAAAAATTTGATTCACGAGTACTTCTGAAAATATCATTTTCACCACGCTTTCCTTCCAACATAAAGTTTAAAGTGGATGTAATTGGAAAATTCATTATTTAGCATTTCTAGATTAAATAAGTATATAATGTTGAACATATGAAAATTTTGAGAAATACATGGGAGAACTTGAAAATTCATCAGTTAAACCTACTGTCAATATTCTTCCAGGTATGCATTTTACATGTCCAGCTTCATCTATTGTTATTTTTTCTCTTTTTGTAGTTTATTCCTTATTCATGTTCTCTTTCTTTTTACATGTTCTCATTTATTTGATTTTCGAGGCTTGAGATAAGTAAGTAGTCAACCCTTTATGAAATCTGCAACATGTTCAGGGAAGTATTATTTCTTTTTCATAAAAATTTGAGCATTCTTTATTTTTTCTTTCATTCATTAAAACCCCATTATACCTTTAATGCATTATCGGAAGATTTATATCAGAACATCAATTATCGTAACTACCCTCATTCAAAAGCTCCAATAAAATGATTCTCCAATCCAATATTTATGATAAATAATATAACTATTAAAAGGGGTTTTTTGTTTAAAAAGTCAAATTAAACTAGGCAGCTCATTATAATTAAGTACTTTAAGAGTTTTCAGCCGCATAAGATCTCCATTTCGCATATCGAAATTTCCAAACATCAGAGTTTTTAATATGAACCTCATCCTGATAAGCCGATCTTCGATATGTTGATCAACCAATCCTTGATATCCTTCTCACTTATGCTTTTATTTACTCATAATACAAGCATATAAGAGGGTAATAACATCACATCTTTCAAGGGAACAGTCATAAGTTTTCTCCAATATTTTTCTCTGATAAACACTCATTTGTGCAAGAAAGTTTTATTTTTTTTCTTAACGATATGAGTAAATAATCATATTCTCCCTCTAATCGGTGCATTTGGAATGAAATGCTTACACTCATTATTGTTCTAATTTTCTACAAACTGAGGAAATTTTCACATAAAACGTTTGTAGCGAATGATCTTATTCATGGTTTTTTATGCCTGTTCCAAAACTTACAATTTCCAAGTTGAGATAAACCATTGCATCACACTCATTCATTTTGTTCCCTTTAGTGATATTCCTTTCTTGTGAAGGAATTGGGAGCCTCTAAAGTAGTGAAATTTGGAATCCTTTATCCTTTGCTTTTCCTTTTTCAAGATTTTCCTCAGAATTTCAAATTCGTAGATTGATCAAACTCTTGGGTTAGTATTATATTAGAAGAATTTAAAACAAATTCTAAGATTTACTTCTCCAAAATTCACAATTCCTTTTCTTCCACTATCATATCCATTACATTTAACAAAGGAAAAGACCTTCTCCATTCCCACCAATAAGCCACATCATCTATCACATTCCAGCTATTGCAAAAATAATTTTGGTGTTCCCTATTTATTAACAGGTTTGGTCTCTCAAGATGATTATTCTCCGATATAACAATTACTCCATCACAGTTTTCCATCACATATGATCATGTCACAACTCTGTTATCAAAATACTTGTATCACATCGCGAAACTCAAATGAAGCCTTGCCTTAAGATCCTCTAATGTAATAGGCTCTAATATATGCCGCTTTACCATTGTCTTTTAACTATTTTATAACATTCAATTGCATATTGGCAAAGTAGAATCTCGCAACTTGAAATTATGCTTGGCAAAGAAACTTGCAATATGAAACTTCCAATGAGGTGCTAACCTGTATAAAAGACTTTGAGGCACTCTTGAGGAGCCACTATGGTAATATAGAAATTGATAAGAAATTTGGAATAGGTAAAGGTAATAGATCATTGTTAATTCATTTTTTAATTCTCTTTTATTTGAATTTTTTATATTTCCCTCCATACTTATCATATAAAGATTTGAATCCTCTTTATATACATAATTGCTACATTATTTCAGATTTTGAGTCAATTTCAATCTTTACGGGTTGATATAAATTCAAAATGGAAAAGCAAAGAGAACAATCATCGTTGCAATTCATTAAGAAACATATCTTCATTCTCATTTTTTATGGATTTGGTTTATTTCTAAATCCTTGAACATCAAATATTTTTTCCTTTTAGTTTACTGTTTTCCTTAGTTATATTTAATAAATAATGATTCTCGGTTAATGAAATTTCAAAAGGATTCAACTCCTTCATTCTTTTATTATGATTAAAAGAAGTTTCCTTTTATCGAAGAAGATAATATCTTTTAGGTAAGATTAAATGAAATTCTCCAATGGTAAGTTTCATAAGCCCACTTTCATTCATTTTCTTACTTTTGTTTTTAGTTTTTGATGATCTTAAACTCTATATTCACAAGTCTTCATCAACCTTTCACATCTCTACTATATCAGTTTTGAAGTTCATTCTCTTTTGTTTAGTTTTCTTTGAGATTCTTGAAAGAATTAGTAATGATCCTCATCAAATTAGTTACGCTGGGGTGTTTCATAACCTTTAGTCCATTTATTGAGCATTACTTTTTTCAGAAAGTGGCTACGATTCTTTTATGCATATTTTACTTTGAAACAAGAAAGTTTGTAGCACATAGAGACATCTCATTCAGCATATTATCTATCATTAGTTCTACTCATCCTCTACATTTTGAGAGCCTCATTTCTTATAACTCTGCAAGATAAAATAAATAAATAAATAAATCTCAACATAGGAAAGAGCATACATATGCTTATTTCCTTTTATCTCTTTTGTTGAGACATTTGCATAGGTATTCTTGTTGAAGTTTATCTTTTAAATTTGGATTTTTCTTTCACCTTTCACCTTCTTCTTTTTTATTTCTGTTTGCTGATTCATTTTCTTACTTTAGTTTAGAGTTATTTTCCTTTCACTTTTAGTTACGTTTTGATTTTGGTGACTCTTCCACAATTTATGTGAAAGGTCATTTCCTCAACCTACAGTTGTTGGCATACATTGGAAATCTTTCAATTCTATCTATTTTAGTGAATTTCATTTATCATTATAGGCATATCCTTATGGAACCATAATACCATATTTATTCAAATCATTTTCATGGAGGAACATACATACTTTCTAAGTGATTCAGTTTAATTTTTCAAGAAAATAATTGAATTGGGTTTAATACACTGAATCCCTCCCACCCCTCCACTTTTTAAAACCTCTGATTGACAACTGCAGGAAATGTATTTGGAGTCAAAATCATGAAATTATTATGTCCATTAAACATAAATCTCAATTACCATCCCACCTCTTTCACTCAAATACATCATAAACTAAAAGCTTTCAAATGCACTTATCAAAAGGGTGATTAAAAGAGGAAGCATGGGAAATACTAGTAAACTCCTTGGGGCTATGGACGCTCACTAGTAGCAGGACTCAGCTTGTATCGCATAAAAGAAAAATTCATGGGGGTATTGTTTAGGCTCGCCGGCTGTGAACTGATGTCAGAGACCATTCATTAAATGGATATATTCTTTATCAAAAAACTCTTGTCTATACCTTCTTCTATTTTTCATATGAGGTAGTTTTAAAATAAATTTTCCCAAATTTGGATTCATAACTTTAACTCGAGTCTTCTCTGAGTAATTATATTTAAAAACTCATATTGCTTAATCTATTTACATGGAACCCATGAAAACGTTTTACTGTTAGACAATTTTGTGATTTCCATTATTTTTAACCTTTGGGTAAATAAACGCTTATTATCTTCAACTAGAGATAACTAGTTCTTCCTAGCGTATCACCATTGTTGTAGGGAAAACCCTACAACCCCCAATTTTATTCATTTACTTTCAAAATGGGGACTCTTTATATTAATTTTTGGCAAAGCCTTTTTATGATTTTCATTTGAGTTAATTGTTTTACATTTTATCTGTTTTTTCATTTTTGTCAAATTTATATTTTGATTCTTTCATTGAACTTGTCTTTTCACTAGATTTCCATTGGTACTTGCTTTGCCTCATTTGGTTATTCAATTTGGAAATAGCACTCCTTTGAAGTTTGATCATTTTGTCGCGTAGGTTGAATTTATGTACAAAATGTATAATATTTTAAATTTCGCAATTAAAATAGTCATTAATTGTAAACATTAAACTCTTAATTATTTTTATTATTTTTTTCATTTTTCACTAATGGTCCTACAAAATGACCGAACCAAATTGTAGAAAAGTTAAAAATGTGTTTTTGGGATCTCGGTTATCTATTCCAATTTCTTATTTAAAAATAAATTGCCAAACCTGAAATCTCAAAATTGCGAAGTGGTTGTAGTTGATTTTGTAGAACATTTAATTCCACATAAACCCCACCACACAAAATCTTCTTCCTTCCAAATACCAATTTAAATCATGCCCAAATTAAATTCTATTCCAAATAAAATGTGATATAAAACATCCGATATCGCATATTTCATATTGCAAAATCCTTATGCATTCATTTAAAAATTTTGCGATGCATGATTTTAGTTTTATGCGAGAGCCTATTTTTTTTAACAGATATTTTTTGGTCAAGCACCTTACGACTCCTGACCTCCTCTCGGTAATGCTTACCTCACCCTCCTTATTTCTCCACCTCACACTCTAGTCACCGTCCTTATCACTCCACCTATGCTCACTAGCTCCTCCTCCATTAGCCCTTTTACTTTTGTTAGAAAATGGCTAAGATGATTTTATGCAGATTTTACTTTGAAACAAGATTGTAGCAGACAAAGGCTTCTCATTTAGCATATTTTCTATCATCACTGCTATTCACCCTGTACATTTTGAGAGATCGGTTTTTATAACTTTGCAAGATAAAATTAAAAAAAATCTCAACATAGGAAGGAACATACATATGCTTATATTCTTTTATCCCTTTTGTTGAAACATTTGTATAAATATATTTGTTGGAGTTTATCTTTTAAATTTGGATTTTTCTTTCACATTCTCCTTCTTATTTATGAATTTTTTTTAATGATTTCATTTCTTACTTTATTTTAGAGTTATTTTCCTTTTACTTTCAGTTATAGTTTGATTTTGGTGACCCTGCCACGATTTATGTGAAAGGCTTGTTCCTCACCCTACAGTGGTTGGCATAAATGGGAAATATATTAATTCTATCTATTTCAGTGAATTTAATTTATCGTTAAAGGCATATCCTTATGGAACCATAAGACTATTTTTCTTTTAATATTTTTCAGGGAGGAACACATATCCTTTCTCAAATGATTCAGTTTACCTTTTCAAGAAAAAGATTGATTTGGGTTTAATACAATGAATCTCTCCCACCCCTCCACTTTGTAAAGCCTTTGATTGATAGTCGCAAGAAAAGAATTTGGAGTCAACATTATGAAGGTATTATGTCCATTAAACATAAATCTCTATTAACATCCCACCTCTTTCACTCAAATACATCATAAACTAAAAGATTACAAATGTAGTTATCAAATGGGTTATTAAAAGAGGAAGCATGTGAAATACAAGTAAACCCGTTGGGCTTATGGATGCTCAGTGGTAGCGGGACTGGGCTTATATGACATAAAATGAAACTTCATCGGGGTATTGTTCAAGCTTGCTAGCAGTGAAGCAGTGTCACAGACCATTCGTAATATGGATATATCCTTTATCAAAACACTCTTGTTTGTACCTTTTTCTATTCTTCATATGAGGTAATTTTAAAATAAATTTTCCCAAATTTGGATTCATGGCTTTTACTCGAGTCTTCTTTGAGTACTTCTCTTTACAAACTCATATTTCTTAATCTATTTATGTGGAGCCCATGGAAATATTTTACTATTAGACGATGCCATGATTTCCATTATTTTTAACTTTTGGGTAAATAAAAGTTCATTATCTTTAACCAGAGATAACTGGTTCTTCCCAGTGTATCATCATTATTGTATGAAAACCCAACAACCCCCATTTTTCATTCATCTATTTCCAAAATGGGAACCCGTTCTATTATTTTTTGTCAAAACCCTTTTATGATTTTCATTCGAGTTAATTGTCTTACAATTTTGTCATTTTTTTCATTTTTTGTCAAATTTATATTTTGATTGTTTCATTGAATTCAAATTTTCATTAGCTTTCCATTGATACTTGTTTCACCTCATTTGGTTATCCGATTTGTAGATTGTTCTCCTTCGAACTTTGATCATTTTGTCGCCTATGGTGAATTTACATACAAAATGTATAATATTTTAACTTTTGCAATTAAAATAGTCATTCATTGTAAATATTAAACTCTTATTTAATTTTTATTAATTTTTTCATTTTTCACTAACGGTCCTACAAAATGATCCAATCAAATTGTAGAACAGTTAAAAAATGCGTTTTTTGGATCTCGGTAATCTACTGCAATTTCTTATTTAAAAAAAAAAATACCAAACCTGAAATCTCAAAATTGCAAAATGGTTGTATTTCATTTTGTTAATTTTTTTAATTTCATGTGGGCCCCACTCCATGTCACCTTCTTCCTTCCAAAACCCCAATTTAAATCATGCCAAAATAAAATGCAATGCGAAATAAAATGTGGTGAGATATAAAGCATGCGATATAGCATATTGCAAAATCTATATACGTTCACTTAAAAATTTCGCAATGCACGAATTTAGTTTTATGCGAGAGATTATTTTTATTTAACATGTAACTTTCGATAAAGCACCTTATAATTGTTGACCTCCTCTGGATCATGTTTACCTCACCCTGCTTATCCCTCCACCTCACCCTCCTTATGACTCAACCTCTCCTCACTAACTCCTCCTCCATTAACCCTCTCACTTATGGCACGTAAAGGTTGATATTAATTGGTTCATATGTTTGGTTTGAAATTTTACATAATATGTTTTTTATAAAAACAAAATATTATATTATTATTATAATAACTATATTATAATTTTAATATTTTATTATAATTTTAATATAATTAAATTATAATATTAATATATTTTGAAATTAATCAAATTATGTTTTAATTAATTTAAGTTTTTATTTATAATTGATTAGTATTAATTAACAATTTTAATTTAGGATAAAAATTTAATTTTGAGCCGAGCCAACAAAATTTCTAGAATTTTGGTAGTTTTAACTCACCCAGTTTAGAAGCTCATAAGTTGAGTTTTACTTAGTCAAATGAGGCCCAAGATAGATAGTTGGATAGATAAAATCATGAAGATTATTTTTGATGTGGTTGCAAACCCATATTTGATAATTTAGTAGTTATAAAATTCAATAGAATATCAAGCTCCAAATTTTTAAACAAACTCAATTTTCTGAGTTTTATTTTATACATTTTCATTTGCCCATAGCCTCTACTTAGTGCAGATCCATTCATGCATGTTCTCCTTCACCAATTAGATCCTCACAGGCATGAATAGAAAGCTAAGATATCATTTTCGTTTAATTATTTAATTAATTTTGATTGAAGATATTTTATTCTAGATTTGGTATTTTGATTTGATTTTGTATTTTAATTTAATTTTTATGTTCAAATTCTAGCTCCTGTGATCCATATTCTGAATATTTGAAAAAATTTGGCTAGAAACATGGGAGGACCCACTCTTCAACCTTAGCAAAGGATGCAGAGAAGACCAAGAATCATATATTCATTGAGGAGGCTAAGGTCATTGCGAAGATTTCTCATTTTCATCACCATAAATTTAGGGGAGCCATAGAAATTGAGAGGAGGTCTAGTAATCTTAATACAGATGATGGCTGGAAAATTATTAGCTTCTATATTCCTTACCTTTCCTCTTAATTTCTTTTCCTTTTCATTCCTCTTTTTCATCTTAACGTTTCTGCTTTCCTCCTATTTCCCGCTAGCTTTAATTAATCCTGCTTTGTCTGTATTCTCCCTCTTGGTTTTATTTTTAACTTTTTATTCCCCTTTGACTTTAAAGCTTTTTGAGTTATTTTTATTATAGAATAATGTTTCCATTATTCTAATTATATATATATATATATATATAGCCAAAATTCAAATCGTCTAAAAACTAATTAAAAAATAAACAAATTGCATATATATTTATTTATTATATAACGAAAGATTAGATTTGTATCTCTAATTAGTTTATAATTAGTTAAAAAAATATTTAAATTATATATTTATTAGTCTATAATATTTTATATTCGCCCTTGACTATTGAAGTGATTTTTCTTAGAATAATGTTTACTATATTTAGGAGTTTGTTATAATCATTTATTTATTTATATTTATTTATATATTCCCTATTCCTGGTCATGTTATTTTTTTTATTGTTTTTATATGATTATATATATAATTAAAAATTTGAGTTTAAATTTAATTTAATTTAATTAATTAAAAGTAAGTTTTCAATTATTTATATTATTTCTTCCACTTTTTCCTCACCCAGTCAAATATAGTTGTTTTTATAGTCATTTTCCTTATATCCATTAGAAGGTCTATCTCCCTATTTAACTTTCCTCTATGATTTGATTCTTCATCTTCTCTTGATGATGAACCACATAGGTTGGTTCGAAACGCGTCGACCTAAATCTTCCAACGTGATTTCTAACCAAATGTTTCAAATATTAATTTTGATTTGCTTTTCTGTGGGGAAACAAATGAAGAGATGACAAGAAGAAAATCTCAATCAATGAGTATGCTCCAGCAAGAGAAGAATGGGAGTTTGGCCCAATGAAAATTGATGGAGTAGATCTATTCTTCAAGAACTTTCTTATTGAGAGTTCTTCTTGTAAAAATTATAAATAGTGGATTGTATAATGTAATAGGGGCTTCTTTGCTCTGTAATTTTGAAATTCCTAAAAGAGCTATTGTATTGAGGATTTAGAACTCTAGGTGAGGGGAATCATGTGGAAAGAAGGTTCAACATTGTTTTTTTTCATCTGTTTGTATATAAACTCTTTTTTATTATGTACTACTGTTGTAAGGAGGAGGCCATTTATGCAAGTAGAGATCGATTGTAGGCCCATAGGATTGTGCACTACTGTCGTACTGTGAGGATGTAAAATTTGATTTCATTTACTAATAAATATTTATTTCAGTTAATGATGTTTAGCACTATTGTTTGCAAAATTTAATTGTAATGAATTCTTATTTCTATCTTTCAATTTATATTTCAAATGTTGAATCATGAGAATTAATTCATTTAAAAGTATGCTTAGACTATTCTACAGGCTTAATTTTTGACATAATATGAAAACTGAAGTTTGCATAGGAACAAATAGTTATAATCTTAGATCAGCGAGCTATCTTATGATTTAGGATAACAATTGTTTGCTGGCATACATGATGTCTTATTCGAACTAATTTAGTAATTTATCATGAATATTTTAGTACTTATGCATGTGATAAATACAGAATTGGATATATCTTCAATAGGCACTTATGTAACTATTTACTAAGTGTTTGATTGTTAGTATTTTTGTTAACGAGCAATCAGATCTTGTGAGATATCTCATTGATCTAATGTGTCCATATTAATTCCAATTCTTTAAAGATTCTTTTTCCTGTTAAGTTAATTGGCTATCGATTGAGAGCAGTATTTATCTTTCCTTCAATCGAGATAGGTTGGATTAATTGCATCTTAGATTAGATATTGCATGTGTTATCATACCTTTTTCATTCTAGAAGTCCTCTTTTTAAGAGGAAAAACATTAGAGTGGTTTGGTTGTGCCATTAAAACAATTTAAGCGTCATTTCTCTTGCCTAATCAAAAAGAAGTAACAATCTGATGTCCCTACCTATTGGTAACTAAAGACACATCTTAAACCGATAGAAATACAAAAAAGGTAACTGGACCTAGTTAAACCAGTTGGAACCACCATTCCAAACGGAAAAGGAGCTGCTTTAAGGTCCAGACCGGGCAGTCTCCCTTATAGTGTTGTAGGCAGAGAATTTGGAGCCTTCAACAGTACATTACACCATCACCAAGCTTGTGGGTGACTATTATTTTGAGCTAAGTATCCATCCATGCATCAGCTTATGCCCATCCTTTAATGTGGATCCCCTTCAACCATACTTTCCACCATTATTGGACACATCAGATCTCATATAAAGTTTACGCTATCATATCTCAAACTAGAAAGCATTGAATATACCACATTTTATAAAAACCTAGACACACGGATTAATAGAACTTGCCAATAGAGGCTCCAATTATATGAGATTGATAAAGTAGGACAACTCCCTCACTAAGGTAAGTGGCTAACTAGTGGGAAATCTCAATAGAAGTTTCCTAACCTCATGGAAGAACTCAACATAATGGATACCATTGCATCATAAGGGGAGAGGATTGATGTAAGTTGATAATAGTGGCCACCCACTGATTCCACAATTTTTGCACAACTTTCTGTTTTCTTAGTTTTTTTTACAGATTTTAGGTCCATAACATTTGAAATCGTTTTGAGGTCCTAAATAATGTTCTTTTAGGGAATTAATCTGATGGAAGTCACAGTGTATGTCAACAGTCATAAAATATACTTCTGAGTTAGACCTTTCTAACATGTTATCGTGCATGTGGAACAAATAATGTATACCTAAGTTATGAGCCTAGGAAGTTGCCATTCTAGCTTACCCCATCGAGGAAAAAAGCCTTTGGAGCTTCATCTCTTAGGGTTTGATTTTTGGATGTTTAGGGTTTCTGATTACTTATTTATTAGAGAAAATCCTTTGAGCCTAGTTGTAAAATAGTTCAACATAGGCATGTAGTTGTTACGTCTCTTTTCGGAGATAAACTGCCACCACTCGAGCTAGTTTATTATCATCATGCATTTATAAAATTTCATGATTTTCCATATACTAATAGAAGTAAAGTTTCATTGTATCTCTGTATTTTAGCTATAAATATATATATAATTTTTTTCCATTCCTAAATTCATATCAAACTCCAATTTTGTGTAAGTACCACCTCCTCAAACGAGACAAGTTAATCCTTCCAATTTAACACATCAACTATGAAATTGAGACTTCCACTTGTTCTATACTCAATGGACATGTCAAAACTTGCCAAGAATTCCTTCGAGAGACCTTGGTTAGGGGATAACTTGGTTTGATTCATGAAGTAGCATGTCACAATGCTTTCTATCTTGATCACAAATGTAACAACCCTGGTAAAAAATTCATTTAATAAAGTTAATAAAGGAAAAATAATAACCATGGTCATGCACTAGTAGAAATTGATGAAACTAGTGACTACGTGACTAAAAACATTGGTCACCGCAATTATTACAAGTGAAATACTACTAAATTTGAGCAATTTTAAGTGACTGAATTAAAAATGACTAACTTAAACGAACAATTTAGTTTAGTGATAAAATATACGACTAGATAATAAGTGACCAAACTAAAAACGACTAACTCAAATGACTAATTTAGTCTAGGACTAAAATATATGACTAGATAATAAGTGAAAAATTAATAATGATTAACGTAAATGACTACTATAGTCCAAGAATAAAAATATGACCAAATAAAAAGTACAACAAGTATATGAATTAGTCATTTATGTTAGTAATTTTTAATTGTGTCACTCCGAAAATGGAAAATTGCAATTTTGATACTGAAGTGTTTCATTTCACTACAGGGGTTTCTAAATCTGTTTGCAATGTTAAAATTTAACTAGATAGATTCAATGATCCCCTTAAAGGGGTATATGAATCCATCTATAATGCTAAATTTATAACAATTTTATACAATATAGAGTATAAGTTTACAATATATATTAGTTTTATAAGGGAAAAAAGAGAGAGTTTGAAACTGATATAGAAGGGTTTTAAGGGTTAAATATATAAGGAATTTGTTCCTCGCATATTAAAGAGATGACACACTATTTGTTGTGGGGTTTTTGTGGTGTTATTACATACCATGGTTGATTATTGCACTAGATTCATAGAGATAATGATTTTATTAATTTGAATTCAAAGTATGTTGATTTAAACTTGGTTAATTAATATAAATCTAGATTACTCTTAAAGCCATATTATTCTATAAATAATTCTACAGATACATGCATTACGAAAATGTGTACAAATTATAATAGTACATTCACATTCTTAGAATGTGCACACACTATTATTAGAAAACCATACATACTAACAATTCTTGTGGTTCTTTATGTAGCATAACATGCAATGTCTCCCATATCCAAGTTAAAATTCAAATATCCTTTAGAGAGTATCTATGTCGTTGTTTGAGGGTTACTTCATGTTCCTTGAACTCTAGAAGCTTTATTTAGGGCCTAAGGCCCTCTTTTATCCTCCCCTTGAGATAGTATACTCTCCAAGATCCATTCTTATTATGTAAACCATACCAATGGTAACAAAGATCCTCCACATATGCCAAATATCCCCTAGAGATGTCCCATGTGGTAATTCAAATACTTGTTTAAGAAGACTGATCATGGGTAGATTAAAATATGACCCAAGAACCTTATGATCCTTCCTTCACAACTATTAAGGCCCCAAGTGCCATACATGGTTTGAAAAATCTCCTAATGATATTGAGTCCAAACCTAGAGGCCCCAAGAACCAACTATGGCACAAAAAACCTTCAAATAACACCCATAACATACTTGAAGGCTAGATATATCTTATAAGATAGGATATGTGTGGTGGTTTGAGGCCTTATTCATATCCATTTAACTACTAGAGAAGTTTTGATTAGGGACTAAAAATCTTGTTTTCTTTCCCTATCTATCGTATAGGCCATAAAAACCATTCTTATTATGAAAAAAAATACTAATTGTGCCCATATTCCCATTGTAATATTTTGTTCGATATGGAGATTAAACATGAGAAATAATTGTTTTAGGCCTATGACCCTTTTTCATTCCTTGGCCAAGATATAAGCTCTAAATCCCATATATGACGTGGAAAACCTCATAATGAAGCCTTTATCCTAGACGTCAATTCCCAACACTCTGGAACCCTTTATAATTCCCTAAACCTCACCATTTAAGTTGTCCTGTTTTCATTAATTTTTCTTTCCAGAGTTATGGTTAAGTTTCTCACATATAGATATATAATAATACCATAAACTATCTCTATTAAACTCATAATTGAAAATAAGAAACATAAAAAAAAATTATATCTATCATAATATTTATAATTTATATTTTCAAAAATAAAATCATATTTATTATTGTGATATACTAATATAAGATTCAATCAATAAAAAAATTCCACCATTAATTTTAATATATTCTTCAAAATATAAATTAATTGATTGGGTCTAGAGTATGCCTTAAAATAACTTTCTTTTGGTTGGCTAAGAGCTCGTCTTCCTCAAAAGTAAGGAAGTTGGCTAACCACCCAAGACATAGAGGCATCTAGCAACAATGAAGTCCTACCTATTTATAGACCACTAATGGTTCATTTTAAGTGGTCTAATTTTCCTTGAATAACTAAAAAACGTTGTCCTCACTGATAATTTAACAACTAAATTAAATATTTTTTTTTACTATTAGAAAAATATAAATTAATCAATTTACACATGCTTTAGTTTTTATTAAAATTAAATTTTCTAAGTTTTTATTAATATTAAGTTAATCAAATTGAAAAAGTACATGTTTCAAAATAAAATAAAAATAAAAATTTACAACAAAATTATTGTTATTACATTTTTTTTTGAAAATTACACGATTTTAATGATTTTAATGAGGAGATAAATTCATCCCGTGAAAATGTAATCCCTCCAAAAAAAATCCATGTAACTTTGACAACGCTTCCTTCTAAGTTAAGTTCTTCTTTTTTTTCCCAAAACCTCATTGATCTGTTTTCAAGGTCTGCAATGGCTTCAATCTGCGAGTAGTCGAGGATTCGGTATTCATTAATCTAATTAAGCATTATGGCATCGCTTAGAAGAGGCGGGCAACCCATTTCACCTGTAGGTAGGAAACACCAACAACATCAGCAGGGGAGGGTGGTGTGGGGCAGGGTAGGGCAGACATGGTTTGTGGTTTTGAGAATGGTCGTCTTCTGGTACTTTTCCATGTAGATGATCTCTTTGAAGAAGCCCATTGATCTGGTGTTTCATATGCTTTGTAAGTACATCGTAAAGCTTGGTCGTGCTGAGGGTTTGATTCTGTGTTCGTACCCTATTTTTATGCCCTTTATATTTTTAATCATAGGAGTTTTGAACCCTGGTGAAATTCATCAAGACACTTTAACAATATTGCAAGGAAATTAAAAGGTGATATTGGTTCACCACTGAAACAAATAGGAAATTGATCTTTTAGGTTGATCCGATTTGGAATCCATATGGGAAATGTGCACATTTTTTATTATACTAGACATATTCTAAATATCGATCGAAACTAATGACTAATGAATCACTCAAGCACTCAACCATTAAATCAAATGAGTGAATGAATCAACTTAGGTCAAAGTTTAGAGCTTACGAACACAGATACGAAAGAACAAGGGGGACCATTTCGACTCACATGATTACTGGGTTTCCTTTGGGTTCAGAGTTAATATGAATTTTTTATTGGTACATTTCACTTTTTTATTGATCAGTGATATGCAAGAAAGATTTCACATGGTTGGAGAGATTCCGAGATTTTTGAACTTGCACTTTCATTAACAACACATTTTCCAATACACTATTAGATCATCCATCAGTTTAGGGTGTGTGGAAGACAGTTTGGGTATCTAGATAAGTCTTTCAATACATGCTTTGGATGCAAATGATACTCTGTGATTTCCTCTCCTCCTATGTGACTGTCACAATGCCCAACTAATTTATTGGTAGCTATGAACACCAGAATCCAATTTTTCATGGAGGGAGAGAGTTTGAACCATGTATCTCCCTTGAATTAATTACGCCTCATCAATACACCAGGGTTATCCTTGAATTCGAGGTTCATACAAAGAAGTTTTCTCTTCTTCTTTTTTTGAAATTTTTTGGTTCTCAAATCGTATGGCCAATGATCAACTACCCAAATCAGTGGAAAGTTATCCATTCGGCAAAGGGGGTTTGCTATCGTAGTTCCTCCTCATGGTTCCAGGCCTCAAATCAACACAAAACTAATCCTTTTGCGTCATTTATCAAACACAAATAATCCTCTCCAAATATTATTGTGCACACAACTAAGCCTTGTTATGCTAACTACATTTTCTTTTGTCAGTAAAAAATGCTTTCATTAGATTTTCAATAAAATACAACTTACAAAGATCATCATGGCAGCCTCCGCTCTATCATTCTGACCAGAATTTTTGAGTGTGGGGGCTGAACCATACCAAAAAGGACAACTAACATACATTATTTCAGAGGGTGTTCAGGCCTAGCCATAACCGACATAAACAAAAAGAAAACCATAACTGGTAGTGGCATATCAAGGTGGTGGGTGATGAGGAAGTACATGAGGAGTATTGAAGAAACCGACACAATCATGTATATGGAAGTCAATATGCTCCACCCTCTCTCCCAGACTGTGAAGGTGGTCATTCGTAAGATGATGTTGATGTCAAAGGCTATTGAGCTGCTCCAATATCTCATTGTGGCTATACTGGATGTCTTGGGAATAGGCCATAGTCTCATTCTTATCTTCATACCTATGATCTCGGAGGATATCCATATTGATTTAGATTTGACGAAGTTGCACTGCAAGATATTCCAAAGTGACCAGACCTACCACTTGACCATGCGAATGAATTGGAGTTTATGTTTCCTTAGTGTCTCCGCTACTAGCATTGGTTGAGGATGCACTATGTCTAAGCTCAAGACACCTCTCTTGGTGTTGCTGCCCACCCCCATGGTGAGGTTGACCTCGTTGATTGGGCATTGAGAAAAGAGGTAAATTAACCAGAGAGTAGGGGAAGGCTCCCCGAGAAGAAGGAAACCTGCAATAAAAATAATCAATACTTGGGTTGCTAAACCACTCCCAAGGACACCGGACCGGTCACTACCCTCCTGCAAGACCGAGATAAACAAGTCGCTAACCACATCAGGTGGTTTGCACCCCCTTTGCCGCAACCACCCTAAGTGCACTTCAACACATAAAGGCACATCGTATGCACCCTAGTCACACCAAGTTCAAATTTACACCAAACAATTCCGAAGGATCGCCACACGGATCCCACAGATTCACACCCGAGCACCACCAGATGGTCAACGTTCTGAGAAAACCACCCTATGTAAATGCGAGGTTCAAACTCCTCAACCCACACACCGCTCACCACCCTTTTACAGGAATAAGAAAAAAAAGTTGTGGTCCACA